>CM053581.1:191289326-191333019 GCA_028627135.1 Pseudochirops cupreus
ATAAATCTGACAGGTAAACTATTCCTTGCTTCCCCAGATTTCTTACAGTATCAGCCTTTATACCTAGATTGTGCACCCATTTAGACTTGACTTTGGTGTACAGCATTAGATGATGGTCTATGCCCAGTTTCTGTCATACTCTATTCCAATTTTCCCAGCAATTTTTGTGAAATAGTGAGTCCTTATCCCCAAAACTGGGGTCTTTAGTTTATCAAACAGTATATTACTATAATCGTTAACTACTGAGTCTTTTGTACTCAATCTGTTCCATTAATCCACTATTCTATTCCTTAGCCAGTACCAAGGAGTTTTGATGACTGCTGCTTCATAATAGAGATTAAAATCTGGTACAGCTAGGCCACCTTCCCTAGCATTTCTTTTCATTAATTGCCTTGATATTCTGGACCTTTTGTTCCTCCAAATGAATTTTTTCACTATTTTTTCTAGCTCTATAAAGTAATTTTAACCCCGTTGGCCTCAGATTCTTCATCCATAACATGAGCCAGAGAAAGAAATGGCAAACCACTCCAGTATCTTGGCCCTGAAAATCCCAAATGGAGCCATAAAGAGTCAGTCATGACTGAAAACAAGTGAACAACAAAGACAAAAGGAAATCAAATTCTATTAACAAGTAAAAGGGGGCGGCTAGGTGGCATAGTGAATAGAGCACCTGATCTGGAGTCAGGAGGACCTGAGTTCAAATCCAACTTCAGACACTTAACACTTACTAGCCGCGTGACCTTGGGCAAATCCTTTAACCCTCCAAAAAGCAAAAAAATGAAAAACAAGTAAAAGACATCAGGCTGGGCCTCCCTGTAGACTTAAAGAGGGGTCTGCCCAGGAACTTTAGCTAGAGTAAAAGGGAAGGCAACTTGAGACATTTGACTCAGAGGATTTAACTCTGTTCTTTCTAGATCTTTCTCTGAAATGTAGATATCTACATTGCTGGCTCAGAGGAGACCTTCCATAAAGAGGGTTCCATTCGGGCCATTGGGGGATATAAATAAATATAACTAATTCCTAGACCCTCTTGCCTCAAATTACAAGCCTCTGTTCTTGGCCTCTCCTGCCATTTGCCTTGAGACACCCTCAAGTTCTACTCCTTATATACACTATCCCCAGCCCTCCCTAATCTTTACTTCCAGGTTCCTGGCTCTGTCATTGAATGAGCAGAGCTTCAGTGATGATCTGGTCCTTTGGGAGGGATCAAGGTCAAAGATAATCCGATGTAAGAGAGGCCACCTCTGGTGGTAAAAACAAAACAAAACCAAAAAAACACCTAACCTTTAGGTCCCTGCTTCTCTTCCTAGAACACCCTCCCCACTGGTTTCTAGAGTAGTCCAAAACCTCATTCTCTTCCACAGTCATAACCAAAGAACCTTAGACATCACCCAGACCACTCTCCAAATTTCCTCAAAGAGGAAGCTAAGGCAAGAGGGGGAATATGATTTGTCCAAGATCACAGTGAATTGCTAGCAGTTAGGTCTAGACCCTGCATCTCTTGGGTCCCAGTGCAGGGGTATCATACCACATGCTCTCTGGCAAGTGGTTTGGTGGGAAGGAGCTGAGATGGCAAGTCAGAATCCTGGAATCTGAGAGTCAAAAGAGAGTTGGGAACACGTCATTTTAGAGCAAGAAGAAACCTTAGAATATAGGTTAGTGGGGAGGGAACCTTAGAATATAGAACATTAGAGCTGAAAAGGAACTTAGAACACAGAATATTAGACCTGGAAAAAGACCTTGGAACATAGAATGCTGGAACTGGCAGAAACCTTAAGCATGTGATATCAGAGCTGAAAAGCACCTTAAACCATAGAATTTTAGTGTTAGAAGGAGCCTTAGAATATAGAATGTTAGAGCTACAAAGGTCCTTAGAAATGACTTAATCTAAAGCCCCCTTTCTCCTTCCGCCATTTCCAAGTTGAGAAAACTTGAGTCCAGAACCTATGTTTCAACTCCCAACCCTGTGCTTTCCCCAATATGGGGTGCGTGTGTGTGTGTGTGTGTGTATGTTTGTGGTGTGTAGGGGTATGGGTGTGGGTGTATTTGTGATAGAAGTGGGGAGCAGGGAAGATGACTGAATAGAAATGGGATCTTTTCCCTTGCGTGCTCTAGTGTGACCTGACCGTTTGTAGTTGTGCCCACAGCAGGAAATATTTGGAAGACTTTGTAAATGGAGCTCAGCTCAGGACAATGTTCCCAGAGACTTTGCAACTCCACTGGGAGGTTCTAGGTACTCTAATGAGTAATGTCCAAATAAAATTCAGGTCTCAGGGGGCTTTATAGAGAACCCCAGGAAGAAAACAGCTAGCCAGTTCAGCTTGAGGGACTTAGTTCTTAAGGGGGCCCCCCCTTTTCCCATCCTACTGTCTGCTTATCAGTCACAGAGGCCCACCCTGACCCTGGTGTCTGGGGCTGATAGTCCTGACCTTTATCTCTTCATTCAGCTTTCTCTTATCACCTTATGGTGATCAAGAGTCCAGGAGTCCCCTCCTCCTAGAAAACCAAGGGGCCTCAAGAGAACCCAGGACCTGGTCTGGACTCATCCTGACCAACCAGTGGGCAAGGAGAGATGGGCCTTTGTTATACTTCCTTAAGGAAGCATCTTGTGACTGGGCTATCTCAGAAATGACTTAGTCCCTCTCTAGACCCCAGTCAGTGCTTACAGC
Source organism: Pseudochirops cupreus (assembly GCA_028627135.1). Classification (NCBI taxonomy): domain Eukaryota; kingdom Metazoa; phylum Chordata; class Mammalia; order Diprotodontia; family Pseudocheiridae; genus Pseudochirops; species Pseudochirops cupreus. The sequence goes on from CM053581.1 coordinate 191,291,996, forward strand.
ATTGAGAAGTTAAATGACTTGGCCAGGGTCACACAGCCAGTATATATCAGAGCCTGGACTTGAACTCACACCTTCCTGATTCCAGGGCCATCTTTCTATCCACTATATCCATGTTGTATCTCTCAAGAGAGATGATGTTTGTAAATGATTTTGCAGACCTTAAAGTGTTACATAAATGCCAGCTATTATTACAGTAGAAAAAACCTCTTAGATATATAATGTCCCTGTTTTATATTATGTTACATTATATTACATGTATCATATTTTGTGTTACATGTATTATATTATACGTTCTATTACATTATTAGGTGTGGTGTGGTCCAGTATGGTCCAGTATGGTATGGCATGGCACGGTATGGTATGCAACAGCAACATCTCTACCCTCTAGTTAGTCCTGAGGACACGCCATCTGGTGCTATTAATTTGTGGGCTAAAGGCCTTGCCTCCCAACCTAGACTGTGTGAACCCAGAGAAAGCCAGCCACATCTTATGCATAGGTTCTCTGGGGAAGGCTTTTAACTGGGTTAAGACTTTATGTGGAGCAAAGGAGAGACAGGTCAAATGTTGCATTTTTACTTCCAAGGTACAGAGAGGCACCCCTTGGAGTGTAGCAGATTCAGAAACATGGGAGTTATCTACAAGCCCTGTACTGGGAGTCAAGGAATTTGTGAATTCAGATTCCGATTCTGCTCTTGACTTTATGTATAACTTTGGGCAAAAATCCTTTACTTCTGAGCCTTAGTTTCCCACCCCTGTACCCCAACCTCCTCCTGTATAATGAAGGTGCTGAACAGGATGATCGCTCAGCTTCCTTCCAGTCATCCTGGGGTCCTATGATCTCACAAAAGAGCTGGAAGCTGAACTCAGGTAAGTTTGGTGGATAATTTGGAGGGAGGGGGAGCTGAGAGAACCAGAGCACCAGGGTTCAGATGTCATCACTGCCACTGTGCATCTCTGCATGACTTTGGGCAAATCACCTCTGTGGGCCTCAGTTTCCTCATCTGTAAAATTGGACTAGATGGCCTCTGAAGTCTCCTCCAGTTCTATATCTGAAAGCCTTTGAGTTTTTTTTTTTTCTGGAAGGTGGGGCTAAGAATCACATGGGCTGAGAGGGCATGGAGGTGTTGGCCCTCCACCATGGACAGTGAGATCTCAGGTGCACTCAGGTATCTGAGTAAGGACAGACATAACCTGGGAAGGGTCACATACCCTATAGCATTTCCTACTATATGCTAATTTAATGCATAAGATGGGTCTATTTTGATGGGAACCAGAGGGCAGGAAGGGCCCAGAGCAGAGAAGAGCATGAAGGGGCAGTTGGGAGACAAACTCTGGCTACATAACAGTGATGCAGTGGACATTTCTATGTTTTAGCATTTAGGATGTCCTTTCCCCACAAACAATCTGTCAGGTAGAGAGATATGATTATTGCCTTTTTTACAAAGGAGGAAATTGAGCCTGAAATGAGGTGTTTGCCCAAGGCACGTTGGATGCAATGGAAACCAAACCGATTCTAGAATCACAAAACATGGGCTCAAATTCAACTCTGATGTTTTACTCTCTGTGTGACCTGGGGCAAGGCACTTAAACCCCCAGACTAATTTCCTCTTCTGTAAAATGAAAGGTTGGAAGAGACAACCTGGGTGCCTTTCAGCTCTGCATCTCTGAGTAAGTGCCAAAGCTAGGAATCATGTCCAAGTGTCTTTACTCTCAGGCCAATGCTGTCTCTATATGGCTTCAAAACCCTCCCCTTCCTCAATCACACACACACACACACACACACACACACACACACACTATTCGTCCTACAAGATTGGCAAGCACAGGAATACAGGAAAAGCTGGTGACTTCTAAATCCCCTGTAATTATCAGGGCTCAGGAGGTTTTAAGCCCCATGATACCTGATAGGGGCAGATTTAGGTCAGTTGTCAGGAAAAATGATTAGAGCTGTCCCAAAGGGAAGCTGACTGCCTCAGTACCTTCCCCCTCATTGGAAGTAGAGGCTAGGTGACAAATGTTGGATTCCTGACAAGTATAGGAGAGATTATTGATTAAGTGGGGGGCTGAGCTTGATGAATGTAGCCTCTCCCACCTCTTAGATTCTGTGACGGAAACTCCATTCTACCATTATTATTTTTAAATAGCAATAACTCATATTCATCTAGTACCTTATATCTATGATCCTGCAAATCTCCCCCGTAAGATAGGTAATTATTGTTATCCCCATTTTATGGATGAGAAAACTGAGGTTCAGAAAAAAAGAGGTGGCTTATCCAATTGATAGCAAGTGTCAGTTATGGATGAGGAGACCAAGGCTCAGAGAAAGGCTATGACTTATCCAAGGTTATACAGTGTATATTCAGGGTCAGAACCAGAGCTCAAACCTAGATTTTCTGATTATGAGTTTGTTTCCATGAATACTTATTTGGAGATAAAATTACAAGATGATTGAGGGAAGTCAATTGCCCTTTCTGAGCCAGTTTTCTCATTGATAAAATGAGGTTAAAACCAGATGGTTTCTCAGGTCCTTTTTATGATATAACCTTCTGTGATTCTGTGATTAGGTAAAGATACTCCACCCCTATGGCTTGTCTCCTAGGGATGGCCTGGCCTGGTCTGGTAAGGACTTCCTGTGCTAGGCTCTAAGCAGGCCCTCAGAAAAACTGGGAAGGAGGATTGATGCTTTTAACTCTCACACTTTCCTTTTGAGGTCCCCCTACTCAGAGCTGTTCCTCTACAGTGAGTTCTGATCCCCAGTCCAGTCAGTGCTTTTACTCAAAACCTTATCTCATCTCCAGGGTCAGAAAGAATTTGAGAAGTGCTGAATGGAAGGTCATGAAACCTGGCTTCGAGTGCCTGTTATGGCATTTACTGTGTGGACAACTAAGTGCCAGGCCTGAAGTCAGAAAGATTCCTCTTTGGCAGGCAGACTTCAGAAAAATCTGTAAAGACTTTAATGAACTGATGCTGAGTAAAGTGAACAGAATCGAGAACAAGAGTCGTATTGTGCTATGCCTAACTTTGATAGACTTATCTCTTCATAGCAATGCAAGGATCCAAGACAACTTCAAAGGATTCATGATAGAAAATGTTGTTCACATACAGAAAAAAGGACTATGGAGTCTGCATATAGGTTGAAGTATATTATTTGTTCTTTCTCTTTTTTCTTTTTTTGTTTGTTTCTTCTTTTTCATGGTTTCTCCTGCTGTTTCTAATTCTTCTTACGATATGACCTATGTGAAAATAGGTTCAATATGAATGTATATGCAGAACTTATATCCACTTACATGCCATCTTGGGGTGGGGGGAGGGGAGAGATGGGGAGAAAATTTGGAACTCAAAATTTTATGGAAGTGAATGTTGAAAACTAAAAGCAAATAAATAAAAAAAATTTTTTAAAAAAGAAAGACATCTTTGTGAATGCAAATCTGGTCTTAGACACTAGCTATGTGACCCTGGGCAAGTCACTTTATTCTGTTTGCCTCATTTCCTCATCTATAAAATGAGTTGGAGAAGGAAATGGCAAATCACTCTAGCATTTTTGCTAAGAAAATCCCAAATGGAGTCAGGAAGAGCTGGACATGACTCCAAAACAACAGTGTGGCATTGGGAAAATAGCTTCCCTTCTCTGAGATTCAGTTTCCTCATCTTTAAAATGAAGGGAGTTCTTAACACTTTTCCATGTCATGGGTTTCTATGGCAGACTGGCCAAACCTGTGAACTCTTCTCAGAATAATGTTTTAATTAGTTGAAAGAAATGCTAAATTTCAGTTAGAGGTTAGTGAAAATAAAGTTGGCATTTTTCCCCATCCAAGCTGAGGGACCCAATGAAACCTCTTCACAGTCCCCTTTCCAGTTCCAGTATACTGATTTCTTGAGTTCAAATCTGGAAGACCACAGGACTCTCAGATGGAAGAATATCATGAACTCCTTTAATCTTGATTGCAGGCCAAGTCCACAGGTTCAACCTTTACATGTCTTTCTATGAAATATGAACTAACAAAATAAGCAAAACTCAGGCTCGTTGATTTAATCTTAATCAATTAAGAGGCAGAAGCTGTCACTGAGAGGGCAAACAAGTCCAGCAGCAGGGCAAAGGAAGGAATGGGAGCAGCAGGTCTAATCATGGGTGATTGGAAGGAAGGAGGGAATCCCTCTTCTCTGAAGTTCACAGAAGCGAAGAGAGCCCTTAGGCCAGGGGATGTCTGCTGGTGGAGGGGTCGAGAATGGAGGGGGGGAAGGTCTCTTGTCTCCTATTCTCAATATTCCTGTCCAAGTGTGTGTCATCCAGCAGCATCATCATCACCATCATCACCATCATCAATAGCATTTAGATAATGCTGTAAGGTTTACAAAGCACCTCACAAATATGATCTTTGACCCTCATGACCACCTAAGTAGGTGCTCTTATCATTCCCATTTAACAGATGAAGAAACTGCAGCAGATGGAAGTTAAGTGACTTGCCCAGGGTCACAGAGCTAGTAAGTATCTGAGGCTGCATGAACTCAGGTCTTCCTGACTCCAAGTCCAGGGACTATTATCCATCACACCACCTAACTACTTGAATACTTCTGTGTTTTCAGGAACTTACCACTTACCAGAGCTATCAAACAGTTCTCATAATGGGTGGGATCTAAGGATTCTCTCTGAGGTCAGCCGGAGATCAATTATAAGTTTTAGATCAGACAAATTTCTAACCACATAAAGTTATTAATATTAATTAACACTAATACTAATAAATTTAGTATTAATGATATTAATAAAGAATAAACTATTTCCCCCACATACTCCAGTCCCTAGGATCTGTGCTGGGAGAGAGGACCAATAAGTCATCTGAGAATCACTCTCATGCAAGGCCCAGTGCTGGAGACAGAGGACCCTAGGGTATCTTGGGCTTTTCTGATGTTCCAGTTGTAGTCAGTAGAAATGGAAACTGAATGGGGAAGTTCAATGAGGGCTGAGACCAGGGCCTAGACTGGAGAAAACCGAGAAGCGGCAGGGTGGAAATGGATCACAGATCATAGCTGAAAGGGGTGTTAGGGACATTCTAGTCCAAACTCATCTTACAGATGAGAAAATAGACCCTGAGAGGTCTAGCCCAAGGTCATCCAGGTGTGATGTGGCAGGATCATCTAATCTGACCATTAGAGAGGTAAAAAGGTGAAGTGAACTTAGCGTCACAGGACCCAAATTCACATCCCAGCTTTTCCACTGACTAGATGTAGATGTAACATTGGCCAAGCTGCTTAGCCTTCTTTGGGCTTCTTTTCCAGCTCAAATCCCACCTTCTCCAAGATCAGATTTCTTCTTCCTCCTTGTCTTCGTTCTCCTCCTCTGTCTCTCTCTGTCTCTCTCTGTGTCTCTATGTGTGTATGTGTCCCCCATCTCTCTGTCTCTCTCTCTCTTTCTGTCTCTCTCTGTCTCTGTGTGTGTATGTGTCCCCCATCTCTCTGTCTTTGTCTCTGTCCTAGAACCTTCCCTCTGGGATCACCTATTTACAGACTTGTTTGCATGCTGTCTCTCCCATTAGACTATGAACTCCTTGAAATCAGGGACTGCATTTGCCTGTGCCAACACTTGGCACAGTGCCTCCCCCATAGTAGGTATCTAATAAATGCTTGTTGACTTGAGGGCGTTGCTTAGATTATCTCTGAGGTTCCTTCCAGTTCTGTATCTGTGGTGCTGTGATACCATCTATGGCCCCATGACTTCAAATCTAGCACTCATACCTAGACAGTGACAGAGTTAGGATTCCGTCTCAGCATCTTCCCATCCTCTCCCATTTCCCGTGATCACCTTTTCCTTTTGAATTCCTATTTATCCTTGAAAACCTCACTATAGCCCTGGAAATCACACACTGGACATCTCCTCTGCCCCTTGGCCACTCCCTCTTATTGGATGGTTCCCCTTAGAACCTCCGTTTAAGGAGGGTTTCCAGGCTAACTAGGACTCATTGATTGCTCTCCAGGCTTAAGTCCAGAGTTCCTCTACCCTATCTGGCACCAAGTCCAGTACTTTTTTCCCCCATTCTCCCCTTTTTCAGATTCCTTTTATTGCTAGGTCCTGAAGAAATCTGTGAAGTAGTTGCATATTTTCAGATTTATATTATTATGTAAAAATGGCAGAGATTCCAGCCCAATGGAAACATGTATGAATCTGAATAATAATACAGCCACTTCATTGTCTGCCCCTCCCCCATTAGAATGGAAGCTCCTTGAGGACAGGAACTGTTTTTCTGCTTGTATTTGTATTCCTAGAAATTAGCACAGTGATCAGCATATAGTATACACTTAATAAGTGCTGGTTGGCTAACTTGAAAGCCCTACCCAAATACTAAAGCCTCCACTTTGTCCTCCTTCAACCAGGAGGCACTGGCTCCAAAGTCCGAGGACCAGGGCTTATATCTTACCCTTCATACTTTCAGGGGTGAAGGCTTCAAGATGGAACTGATGAGGGATAGGTTTTGGGGGGATTTCTAATGAGAAATCCTTTCTAGGTTCTCGTCTGAAAAGAATTACAAGCTCAGCTGTCTTTTGGCAGATTTACAAAAGTTTATTGATTCACAAGACAAAAAGGGGTAGGGTGAGGAAACCTGGCTAGGAAAAGCTAGCAAGGGGCAGGGGGGAGGGGGGGGAGGTTCAGAGAAAGTTTGGAAGTGTGTCGCTCTGCAACGGGGAGATGGTCTACCAAAATGTCTACCTGACCTGCCAGAAAAGACTAGAGAAAGCTACCTGCTACAAAGGGCCATCTGTGGAGTTCTAAGGGGCAGAGAGGCATTTTTAAAGATACAAAGCTGTCAATCATAAGTTCATTAGGCTAATGAGGTGTACAAAGGTGGAGTTAGGGAGGAACCATGGCGTGGTTAATACTTAAAGGGACATGCACTCTTGACATCAACTGCGCATGTGTTTTACCCATAAAACACTGGGACAACCAGCAGGAGGAAAGGGGCAGGGGGTGTGGTTTGAGCCCTGAAACGTCATAAAGTCAACCAGCGGTCAGATTTGAGGGAGTTAAATGAGATGTTCCCATCCTGATTTGCAAGTGGATGGGTTTGGTTTGCTAGGACAAAAGGAGGTAGTACCTTGAATGAAGAGTTAATGGTTTGAGAGGAAATACCTCTAGGTTGGGCAGGGAAAGCTGGGGGAAGGGGAGAAACAGTTAAGAAACACAAAACTCAATTAATAAAATCATGAAGTTACCCCAAATTATATTACATAGGCCATTCAGCACCTCTTCAGAACCTTTAGGTATCAATCAGTCAGTCAACCTTCAGAAGCATGATCTGGAAGGCTTTGGGGCAGGAACCTCAGGAAGCTCTGTGGACTCACAGCTGAGTGACAATAGACAAGTCACCTAAGCTCTGTGGGCCTCAGTTTCCCCATCTGTAACGTGATGGGGCTGGCCTAAATGGTCCCTTACAACTCCCACTCTAGAGCTAAGATCCTTTACAGCTCACTTAGGACTTTAGACCTCTTTCTTTCATTTATACTCTCGTGTTATGTATTACAGTGATGGGGTTTCTGTCTTATTTACTAGGCTATGAGCTGCAGGAGGGCAAAGGCCATGGCTTATGTAAACCTTGAATTTCTCCTAATGCCCAGTGCAGCAGTCTTAACACTGCTTAATATAAACTTAATAAACGACTGTGGAATGAATGAGTGCTATTTCTACTACATCCTACTTCTTCCCCTAATATAGTTAATACAACCCCCTCAGCTGCCATGGAAGAGAAGAAAGAACCCTGTCCTTCTTTAATTGTCAAAGCCTATACTGACAACTGCCAAACCCAGCTGGAATAGGGAAGGCAGTGATGCAGGACAATGGCAATGACCCGCCTCAGAACAGGGTGTGCGTAGTCACCCGTGTTAACATCAGGAAGAATTGGGGGAAATCCTCACTTCCTCTGTCTCCCCTCCCCTCTGAGCACTTGGCTCCCAATCTGTACCAAGGCTTGCTTTTGTGAACCTCTCATCCCACCAAACTGGGGAAGTTCTACTTGAAATTCTTGCTCAGTTTCTCAGGGGTTGCTGTGGGGACTTTTTGACTGACATAAGAGGAAAGAGGAGAGAGGGAGTGCAAAGGGACCCTTGACTCTTAGGTTCTATCTTCCCTCTGCTGACAGCGAGACAGGACCTCAGGGGTCCATCTCCCTCTCCTCCCCCCACTACACTACTCTACCTTGATTCACAATGAGGGCCCGGATGAAAGCCCTTGTCTATGGAGGCAGTTAGCTAGGGTGGAGCATCCTGGGGCTAAGAGAGCTGTATTTTAATCCTGCCCCTACCTATTAGCTGTGTGAACTCAGGGCATAGAGTTGAGAGCTGGAGAGGACCTTAGAAATTATTGAATCCATCCCCCTTCATTTTACAAAAGAGTTAACTGAGCCCCAGGGGGATGCTTATTTGCTCACTTTCCTCATCTCTGAAATGAAGAAAATAAAAGTCCTGCCTGGGTCACAGGGTTACTGAGATGATTAGCTAACATAATGGCTCACAGAATTTGGAGTGGGAAGGGGCCTCAGCACCCATCTAGTCCACTCTATACCAGTGAAAGAATCCCCACTAAAATACCTGACAGGTGATCATTTAGCCCCTGCTTCAAGACCTCCATTGAACTAGAATCCACCACATCCTTAGGCAGCCCATTCCACTTTGGGGATAATTCTACCTGTTCGGAAGAGAGGTTGCCTGGGATATTGGCTAGAGTAAAGAAGACCAAGGCTCGAGTCCTGCCTCAGATACTTAGGGGCTGTGTGACCCTTGGCAAATCTTTTAACCTCTTAGTGACCTCTAAGGATTTAATTGCTTCAAGCAGATATTGATCTTCATTGGTAGAAACTGGCCCCACAGGATGTTTCTTCACTGCATGAAGGACGAATTTCCTTCAAAAATATTGTTAGAAAGTTTTTCCTGACCTCAAGCTTCAATTTGCCTCTTTGTGCTTCTGCTCACTGCTCCTGGTTCTGCCCTCTGGGGCCATATAAAACAACTCAAATCCTTCTTTTAAGTCCCAGCCCTGCAAATATTTGAAGATAGCTATCAAGTCCCTTTTAGCTTTCTCTGGTGGGGTCATCTCCAGTCATCCTGATCTCTATCTTGCCACAGGACCCAAATGGCTCCAGAGAAGAGAGGGAGGCTGCACAGCCCTTCCTCACTTAAATTCAATTCATTTGCGAGTCATGACATCACCTTTCTGATGCTGTGGTCTTCTTGGAGAGCAAAAGACAAACGGTGATCTTTGAGTGGGATCTGTGAATGGTTTGCCCCACCGGGGACCCAGATGACCTGTTCCAGTTGGGCAATACAGTTCCTTCTTTTCTTCCTTCCTTCCTTCTTTTCTTCCTTCCTTCCTTCCCTCCCCTTCACTCTTTTCCTCCCTCCTTCCTTCCTTCTTTTCTTCCTTCCTTCCTTCCCTCCCCTTCACTCTTTTCCTCCCTCCCTCCTCTCCCTCTATGCACATAAGGGAGTCATGCCCTTACCTGTGGGTGCTCTGGCCAAAGCAATATAAATTTTGATTACTGAAACCTTGCGAGATATCTTGGGCTTTATGGATTAGATTTCTTTTCTAGGGACCACATCTTAATGCCAAATCACTCTGGCTGTCATTAATTGGCCAGCAATAGGTCCCAGACTAAGCCTCATGTGATCACCATTTGGCCCATGATGGCTCAGAGTGAGTATAAATAGCAATTTCTGTTTTGGTCAGAAACCCTGAGGGTCTTCCTCTCCCAGATTGATTTTATTTTTTGTTTTTTCGTTGGTTTGTTTGGGGCTTTTTTGATTGGTAAAAGTAGCCATTCTTTGTCTCATTTCTTACCTAGCTTTAATCACAGAACAGTGTTGCCCCAATCAAACGGAAACCTGGGAAAGACCTTAGCTCAAAAAGGCCAAGGCCTCCCACTGCATCCAGGGCCATCTCCAGTCACCTGATCTGTATTTTGCCACTGCACCCAGATGGCTCCAGAGGAGAGAGTGAGGCTGGTGGCTTTGCACAGCCCTCCCTCACTTAAATCCAATTTGTTTGCAAATCATGACATCACCTTCCTGATGTCAAGGTCCTCTTGGAGAAGGAAGGACAAACAACATACCCCCAGATTCTTTAACTGCGTTTTATATAATCTGACCCAAGGCCTTCTCCATCCTAATTGCTTGAGCCCCACCCCACTCCCTACTCCACCCCACTCTACTCCCCACCCATCTCCCCCAACTCTAGCTTATCAGTGTTCTTTAACAGTGGAACCATTAAGTGCTTTGCAATGATTCTCAAACCTCAAAGCTATTAAGAATGTGAATCATTGTTAATACTGTCTAGAAATCTGGTCCAAAGCTCTTTCTACCACACCACCCTTCTCTGCATTTTAATCAGATTTCACAGAATATGGAATTTCAGCGCTGGAAGTGAGGGCAGCCTTTGAAAAGGTCTGAAGATGGGATGTGGAATATTGCACATGAACAACCAGGCCAGGTTAGCTGGACCTAAAGAACATTAACTTGCATAACCCTCTGTTCAGGGGCTGACAAGGTTGGGGATCCTAACTTGACTGAATCTTGTCTGTGAAGGTAGGGCTTTTCCCAATGCTATCTGTGGCTGTGTAGTCTAGTGAGTCAGTCACTAAACATGTTTTGTGCTTACTATGTGCCAACACTGTGCTATGCACTGGGGCTACAAAGAAAGGCAAGTATGGAGCAAAGAGAATTGTTTTTGGTGACAGAAGACCTGAGTTCCAATTTGACTGTTAGTTTTACTCTGTTACCTCTGGCAAGCCATGGTATAGTATCCTCAACTGTAACATGAGAGCACTTGGGGAAGATGATATCCTTCTTAAAAGTCTGATAATTGTGGTTCTAATAATAGGATCTGGAGCTAAGGAGGGCCCTGAGAGATGGTCTTATTCAACCACCTCATTTTAGAGAAGAAGAAACTGAGGTCCAAAGACTTGTGAAAGCACAGATAGCACACAAATGGCAGGGCCAGGTCCCCAGCGCTGGGCTAGATTGCAGTTCAAGACTCTTCGGCTCCACAAATCTACTCTGTCAGTAGGGATGCCACTGTTTCTGCATAGGGGACATCATCTTCAGGAGTTTCATCCGTAGGCCCACGTGGCCTTAGCCCTGGCCCTGGTCCCGGGCGCCCGACCAGAAGCTGAATTCCTGGAAACCTTGGGTTATCAATCAGACTGAGAGTTCGGTGGCTTCTTCCTCCAGATGCGAGATCCAGGAGGCTGCGGGGTTGGAACCGCTGGGAGCTCCAGCCTCACAGCTGGCTACCCGGGTCAGCTAGGGAAGGAGCGTCCTGGGCCCCGGGCGGGGGCGGGGGAAAAGAAGACAGAGAGAGGGAGGAGCGGGTATGTAGGGGGCGTGGAGGAGGCGGGGCCCAGGCTGGACCGGGGGCGGGCCCGAAGCCCGAGAGCCCGATTAAAACTGGGGTGGCCGCTCACGAGGCCGAAACGGGAACCCCCCCCCCGGGAGAGAACTGGCTGAACCGACTGACGGACGGAATACAGACGGTCACCATGAGCCAGCCGCCAGCGTTTGACAAGCCTAAAGTGAGCGCGGGGAGCCGGGAGCCCGGGGTGGGTGGGTGAATGGGAGAGGGAGGGAACTGAGGACTGGGGAGCCCCAGGTCCCCACTGCCGGCCCCTGGAGCCTGGTAGATGCCACTCTTAGGGCCCCCTATCTGCCACGGTCAGAGGGAGAGACTGGGAAGGAAACTCCACGAGCCCCTCCTCCTAGTCGTGGCCCCCGCATTTGCATCCAGGGCTAGGATGAAGCTGTTGTTTGAACCCACGGCAGGGGTGGAGCATAGGCATTCTGGCGGGGACTATTCAGAACCATAAACATTAGCTCTGGACCCATTACCTCGGAGACTGTTACAGCGGGGAGAAGCTTAGAACAGAGAACAGTCAGGGCTGGGAGGGACCTTGGAGCTGACACTCTCCGAGCTGGAGAATGTTAGAACCGAGAGAGAACATTTGAGTGTTAACAGTGGAGGGGAACTTAGGGCAGACTGTCCTTTTCAGGAGAACGTTAGAACAAAGAGCATTGAATGTTAGGACTGGGAGGGACTTTAGAACAGAGAACACAGGGTAGAGTGGAACAAGCATGGGTTTTGTGTCAGAAGACTTGGGTTTGAAGCCCAGCTCTGCTCTTTGCTACCCATATGGTTAGTGTAAGCCACGACTTTGCTGGGCCTCACTTTCTTTCCTCTTCTGTTCAACACGTTGAATGAAGGTAATGGATTGCATGTCGACGGTCCCTTTGAGCTCTGAGATCCATAGCCCTGTATAAAGAATCTTAGCGCTGGATGAGCCCTAAGAGCTTAAAATGTTAGAACAAGAAGAGATGTCAAGGATCATCTAATCCAACCCCCTCATTTTACAGCTGGAGAAACTTGAAGTTCAGGGAATAGAAATAATTTGACTAACATCAGTGGGGAGGATAGGGATGAGGAATTCTATCTCTTGATCTGCAGCTCTGTCTAGTACACCACATGCCCTCCCAATATATCCTATAGTAACTAAGAAGAAATAACAAAGAGACAATCCTGCTGGTGAGACCAGAAAGCTGATTCCATCTCTTTAAATGCAGATGAAGCTAGGATGAAACCCTCAGAGGCAGACGGTGGCTAGATTGCTGTTCCTGGAGTCAGGAAGGCCTGAATTCACATGTGATCTCAGACTCTTATTAGCTGTGTGATCCTGGGCATTTATTTAACCTATTTGCCTCAACTGTAAAAGGGGGCTAATAACAGCACCTACTGCTCAGGATTGTTGTGAGGATCAAATGAGATAATATTTGTAAAAGTGCTCAGCACAGGCCTGGCACATAATAGGTGCTATTTAAAAGCTTACTTCCTTCATTTTCCTTTATAAGAATAAGGAGGCACAGACCTGTTTGTGTGTACCCTTTATTATCCAGTCTGTAATGGGAGTGAAAAATAGCTTGACTGAGTAGAGAGTATCTCAGAGGTCCCCAAGGTTAGTATTTCTCAGGAGTCATTAGACTTTGTAGTGGAATCATGAGACCTGCATTTTAGTCCAGTTCTGCCAGGAACTCTTGCTGTTTCCTTAGGCAGGGATATTTCCCTCTGTGCCTCAGTTTCCTCAGCTGTAAAATGAAGCAGTTGGTCTGAATGGTCTTGCATGTCCCCTTCATCTCCAATTTTCTTTATCTCTCAATATAAAATGCTATAATACTGGGGAGTTGAAGGCCCCCATTTCAAGCCCTAGCTCTGCCATCAACCAGCTAGCTGCATAACCTTGGTCAAATTATCTTACATTGATAAAACTGGTAAAACAGAGATAATAATCCTTGTCCTCCCTATGCATCTCACAGAGTTGTTGCAAGGAAAGCACTTTGCATGATAGAAATAGAAGCTGTTATAATTCAGTTACTTCTCTCATGGTTTTAGTTTCTTTGTTTGTAAAATGGAGGTAAAACACCTAAGGATCATAGTTTTAGAGCTGGAAGGAATTATAAAGGTCAATCCAATCCCTTTCATTTTACAGATGAGAAAACTGAGGCCCAGGGAAATGATTTGGCCAAGGTCACACAATTGTGCCAGAGTGTGAATGATTCTTCAATTAAATGTACTTTTTCCTCTGAACCATGTTATCTTGTAAGAATCAAAACCAGACAATGTAGACCCTGGATGGCAAAAGTGCTTGGAGCAGTCCAGTGTAGATTTGGAATAGCATGATAGTACTAGAAGAGGAAAAATAGAAGATATCAGGAGGGTGGCTCTTTCTAGTGGCTCAGGGCAGGGAGGGGAGAAGGGGAGTTCAGTCCAGAGGGACTTGTACATTGACTAAGCCCTGCTCATAACAGGAAAGGTTTACATTTCCAACTGTGTTCAGCATTTTCTGCCAAGGGTTGTGGCCTGCCTGGCTAGAGATACTTGTATCTGGAGAAATACTCTATACCATGGACCAGATGCTGTGGAGTTAGTCTGAGCCAGGGAAATTCTCAGTCCCATGTGTGGAGGGGATCCAGATTTCGGCCAGATGGAAACTGATTGACATCTTTACCCCCCTTGGGAGAGTCAGGGTTGAGACTGAGCTGGGCTAGTTCATCACCTTCCCAGGGTTGGGGGAGAAGGAGGAGTAGCAGTCAGGGACACCTGAACTGTTCCGTCATTGGCATCAATTTTACCTTTATATAATGAGGAGGAGCAGCTTATGGGGCATGATATGACATGCCTACACCCACTGCCTGCCTCAGTGCCTACCTCAAATTTCACTCTTAAAATTTCATTTCTTTAGCTCTTGATGGCCTTTTAGCTTTGGGAGATCTTCTATAAAATGTAATTATCTATTAGGCAATTAAGGTAATGGAAAAACAAGCTATTGATAAACATTTTCAAAAGCAATTACCTCTGGGAGGAGGAATTTTTCCTTTTTGTCAATTTGTGAATCCAAGATTCCAAAAGGTGGCATTTATTAATTGCCTACTGTATATAGAGCTCTTTGCTTGCAGTCTAGTCGAAAGATGAGAGGCAAACACTGAAATCATATGGTAGTGTTTATAAGAGTTTATAGCTAAGTGCATTAAAAAATTACAAGCAAAGTATTAAGTGAAGTCTTCGGAGGAGGTCATCATAGAAGATCAAGGCAGGTTTCCTGGAGGAGGAGGAGCCATTTGTACTGGTTTGGAAAGGATGGGTAGAATTTCAATAGGCAAAGATGGAGAAGGACATTCCAGGCATAGAGACCAGTCTGGGCAAAGAAGAATAAATGAGAAAACAGAACATGGGATATGTGCAAGGAATAGGAAATTATATACAGTTTGACTGGAATATAGAGCAAATTAAGGGGCATGTGAGATAAAACTGGAAAGGAAGCTTAGCACTGGATTGTGAACTCCAGACAGAGAAATTCAAAGTTTCCTTACAAGCAACAGGGAGCTATTGATGATTTCTGAGCAGAGAAATGACACGACAAGACCTATGCATATTGGTTGTTGTTCAAAGGATGTGAGGGTGAGGTTGGGAGTGCTTATGGGTGTGAGAGTATAGATGGAAGGAATGGCTTAGAGGTGATTGCATTTCTGAATTATGCTCTGCATGTGCGTGTACACATGTATGTGGGTCTGTGTCATTATGATATCACATCAATGAAGTGTGGACCACATTTGGGGTTGTTGGACAGCCCAGGTCTATGTGGTCTGATTCCCTCCAATAGAAGACAAAAGTCCAGAAAGAGAAACCTGATTGCAGAAACAAGAAGGTAGAAGCTTGACTAGGTAGTCCTGAGTCACTGGGTGGTTACCGTGTGTGTGTGTGTGTGTGTGTGTGTGTGTGTGTGTGTGTGTGTGTGTGTGTGTGTGTGTGTGTGTTCAGGGTGAGTGGTGACTATTACTACTACCCTGGTGCTTGACTATACTTTGGAGGACGTAGAGAAGCAGAAGACAAAGTCTAGTTGGGAGGACAAGACTGTAAAATGAGGGAGTTGGAGTAGAGGGTCTCTTCCAGCTCTGACTTTCTCCATTCCAAGGTCTTTCCAGCTCTGAAGTCCACTGAGGCAGCTAAGGCAGCAGATAGAACACTGGGTCTGGAGTCAAGAAGACCTGAGTTCAAATCTAGCCCCAAACATTTGCTAGGCAAGTTACTTAATTTCTGTTTGCCTCAATTTCCTCAGCTGTAGAATGAGGTTCATACAATAGGTACTACATAAATGCTTATTCCCTTCCCTGTTACATCTCATGCAGGGCTGTGGAGAAGTGTTGCGGGTCCACCCAAGGGCCAGCCTCAGGTATGTACAGAGATGTGGGTGAGAGAAAGAAATAACCAGGGGATACTTCAGGAAAGAACCATGAACTCCATTTAATGATTGTAAAAGTTTATTGTTACGCCATTCAGTGGGCAGGAGGGCTTAGGAAGCCCGCAAAAGTGCAGGAATTAGAAATATAGATTATATAGCCATAATAATATAAATCAGGTATCAATTATGCTAACTAGGTGAATAAGGGTGGTTTTAGGGAGGAGTTAAGGAGTGATCAACGCTTAAAGGGACATGTACTTTTCATATCTACTGCACAGGCATATTGCCCATAATTCACTGGGAAAAAGCCCGAGGTGGGGCTACCAGGGGGTGTGGTTTTTGCCTTGAAACATCACCTAAGTCAACTAGCAGTCAATTCTGACTAAGAAGTACCCAGTCTGTTACCCATCAATGTCCTGTTTGACAAGATGAATGTGGGAAGCTAGACTAATTGGGGATCCAGGATGTGCTTACTGATAGTGCATTGAAAGATTCATAGGTGCGACTGACCATTAGAACAAGGGAGCTTTACATTTCTCTAATTGCTTATAGATGGTTGGATGAAAGATTCATAGGTATGGCTTGTTCTTGTAACAAGCAGGGTTTATGGCAGCTAAGCAGAGTGCTGCTCAGGGAAGAGGCAGAGTTAATAGTTTTATGGCTGGGGGAGGTGTGACTTTACAACTGAAGTTGCAACTGGATGTTACAAATCTAGGCACCCCAACACCCCATCAGCAGGGCCAATAATCTAATGAGAGACTCGTCCTCTTTAAGCATCTGAAGTTTGGGGGCAAAAAGCCTGGTTGGAGTTAGGATCTCAGACAAGAGTCTTTTAAAGTGTATTTCCCAGGGCGCTAGCTTTTTCAAGCCGCAGACACCTGGGGAGGGCACATCAAAATCTTTATCTGAGTCCTGACCTCCGTTTCTGAGGCTCAGCTCAGAGAAGTGTGGCACAGTGTATACAGATGTGTCTTCAAAGCCAGGAAGATTGGTATTCAGTACTTGCTATGTGACTCTGGGCAGATACCTTAACTTCTCAAAGTCTTAAGTAATTCTTCTAAGACACACCTGTTCTAGTAAACAGTCTCCTCATCCAGGAATTCTCTATCTCAGTGAAATCACAGGTCTAACCCCTATGTCTATGTAAATGTCTGCAGTGATGATGATAGATTGATGATACATATTCACTATAAATGAAATAGGCCAACTAAGTGGCACAGTGAATAGAGCATTGGGCCTGGAGTCAGGAAGACTCATCTTCCTGAATTCAAATCCAACCTTGGACACTTAATAGTTGTGTGACCCTGGGCAAGTCACTTAACCCTGTTTGCCTCAATTTCCTCATCTGTAAAATGAGCTAGAGAAGGAAATGGCAAACCCCTCTAATATCTGCCAAGAAAATCCCCAAATGGGGTCATCGAGAGTTAGACATGACTGAAACAACTGAATAATGACAAATAAATGAAATGCTGAACAGCTAAAAGTAGTAGCCTGTGACTTGTGACTTCATTTCAGCATGGTATTTGAACCACCTTTGAAATGGTTCCAGCCTAGCAACCAAGCCGCATTTCATTCCACTCCCCTTTGTTCTCTGTTTGCAACCTGCCCCTTCTTCTGTCCCTTCTGGGAGACCATCCTCTTTGCCTTGAACCCAGGCCTAGTGCACTTAATGTACTTGGTGCTGAGAATGCAAAGATGAAAAATAGTCCCTGCCTTCAGGGAGTTTATGATCTAATAGAGAACTAATAGCTCACAATTAAGTGTGTTACAAGCCATATAGTGACCAGATTATTAGATTAAATTTAAGAATTGCTCTGCAAACCTTGAAGCACTGGTTATCAATAGAGCCTCACAGGAGGTGGTCTGTTGAAAATTCTTTTCTTCTTCCGAAACTGAGCTCAGGTGACAAAAGGGGCAACATGGTCTAGTGGAAAGAGGCTTGGACTGGCAATCTGGAAGCATGGTTTTGAGTCTCAGCTCTGCCATTGACTTTAGCTATGTGACCTTGGACTAGTCATTTCCCCTTGATGGACCTCAGTTTCCCCATCTGAAATGAGAAGATTGGACTAAATGATCTCCAAGTCCTCTTCTAGCTTTAAATTCTATGATCCTAGAAACCTTCCCTGACTCTCCTTCACCTAAAAGTGATTTCTCTTTTCTCATTTCCCTAGAACGTTTTGTGTGTTTTGCTCTTAAGTAAGGAAGAAAGGAAACAGCATTTATTAAGGTCCTTTTACGTGCCAGGCACTGTGCTAAGCACTTTACAGATATTATCTCATTTGATCCTCACCAACAACCCTGGGAGGTGGATACTATTATTCCTATTTCATACTTGAGGAAACTGAGGCAGACCGAGGTTAAGTGATTTGCCGTGTGACACAGCTAGTAAACATCTGAGGCTGGATTTGAACTTAGGTTTTCATGACCCCAGGTCCGACATTCTATCCACTGCATCACCTGGCTTACTCTTAGTACCTTTAATAATAAGAATTGCTTGTATATATGTAATACTTCAGGATAGAGTTTTTGCTCTGTGATTTAATGAGCATAAGAAACTACTGGGTGAGGAAACTCTTTATCAATTCAAGTAAGCATGTCCTGGTCTTAAGAGAGTCACAGAGATCAATGACTCTCCTAAGGTCACACAACCAGTATCTATTAGGGACAGGATTTGAACCTAGATCTCCCCTTTGCCACACTGTCTTTCATTTGCTATACTTTAAGGTTTGTAGAACCTTTAGACATAGTAACTTGTTATTTCATCACTTATCTACCTTATTGATGTTCATGTTGTGTTCTCCCTTAGATCATAAGCTTCTTGAAAGCGAGGACTGGTCATCTTTGCATCCCCAGGACTGAGCACATTGAACACATAGTTAGGGCCTTAATAAATGTTTGGTGAATTGAATTTGTCTTCTGAGAACAGTGTTATGTGTGCTGCAGTTAGGGAAGACCTCCTTGAGGAGGTGGCCCTGAAAGGGGACTCCTTCAAAGCTATTCTTCTCCTCTTAATAGTCTACACCCCTCATGCCTCCTGTCTAGCTATTGTCCCCACAAGGGACCACCTGAGGGACCCTCAGCCAGCTCTAGACTTCTGCCAATCCCTGGCTCTAGACCAATGTATTGTTTGCAGAAAATGAGATCAGGAAGACAAGCGGATATCTGGCCTGTGCAGAAGAACATCTTGGCCTATCCGGACTGGACCTGAGCTTGGGGGTGATCCCAGACGCAGGTCACGAATCCTCAGGGCTTAGCTCAACTCCAGGGATTTGTCTGCCTTGTGACCTCTACTAGATAGTGTCATTTAGAAAGTGGTCCTGGGTAGCCAACTTCTGGCAAGCTTCCTTGTCCTAGGATTTGGAGCTGGAAGGAACCCTATAAACTGACTCCCTCATTTTACGGATGAGCAAACTAAAGTCCAGAGAAAGGGAGTGTCATATGGGCAGTAAGTGACAGAGGCTGGGTTTGACTCCAGGTCTCCTCCAAATATCTTTTCCCCACAGGCTGCCACCTTCTGTGGTCTAATTCAGTACAGCTAGTGGGATTCCCATGATGAACCATTGAACTCTACCTCCCTCGAAAACCCTTGGGTGGCAGATCAGTCCTCAGAAGACATGATTACTTTTCGTAGGCTGGGTGGTCTGGCCAAGGAGACACACATACACAACTGGAGATGAGTAGGTAGTTTAGTTCAGTGGAAAGAGCACTGGTCCAGAGTTCAGAAACTTACTCCCTTGCATATGACTTTTCTTTATGAACCTCAGTTTCCTTCTTGGAAAACAAAGTGATGGAACTAGCTGGTCTATAAGATCTTCCAGCTCTACCTAGGGCTCTGTGAGGTTTAGGGAAAATCTCACCTGAGGAAGGAGGAAGAGATTCACTACATTCCACCCTAAGCATTTAAGTCCTCCCCAGGATGTCACACTACAGGTCAGAGTGTCTAGAGCCCAGAGCTCTTCTGATTTCTTCCGGCAAATGACTGATTTACTGCTAATCCACTGCCCCTACTCTTCAGGTACGTGTCCCATTGTCCTCTGTGATACAACACAGTATCATGGAAAGAACTTGGGATTTGGCATCAAAAGACCTGGATTCTTGTCCTAGGTCTTGTCATGGATTCTCATCATAGACTGGCCACTTCCTACCCATGTGGTCTTGGGTTACTTTCCTTCTCTTTCCTCATTTGTAAAATGAGGGGGTTGGCCAAGGATCTGCCAGGGAAACTAGAGTATTTCAGAATGGCAGGTTGGAGGACCAATCAGCCAAACCTGAATCAGAAATGAAAGGGTATGTGTTACCCAGGCTTCAGGGAGGAGGGGGAGGCAGGACAGGGGCAACATCTGTTCCCCTGTTGCTCTCTCCCTTGGAATTCCAACTCTGAGGGGCAAGTACCCTCCCCGGTGGAGGGAGCAAATCTAGAGGACCTTCCTGCAGGTGGTGGCTGGAAGGGAACCAGGCCAGCTGCTCTTGAGTCACTGCCAACCCAGATGCTGCTGTGCCACCAGCTAGTTAAACAGTGCCCAGACTGAGGAGCCAAAGAAATGGGGATCCCCAGCTACAGCTGGGCATACACTCAAGTGACTAGCTCTCCTTGCCAATACTTTCCTTTGTCTTTTCCAGAGTCTAACTTCCCTCTTCTTATCTGCAAGGTTCCCAATGCCCTCACACTTCCTTCCTCCTTAACGTTCCCTGTCCTGGGACAGTGCCCAGTGGTCAGGGTGCCCTCTTGACTGAGGGAGCTTCTGTATTCAGGGTTCCCTATAACCATGTTTCCTGTCAGTCTTTGGCTCCTTGCCCTGATGCCCGGATTCCTAAGGAAAATTCCTTTTTCAGTAGTTATCACTTACCCCTGGGGATGATATCATGTGGGTGTGCCTGGGAGGCTAACCTGGTGATGAAAGGTTTGGAACAGACTGAAGTCACTGAGTTTCCTGGACCCTTATCTTGGCCTGTTGTTCAGGTCCTTGCAGAAAAGAAGGCACACTCCATTCCAACCCCCATTTTAGGTTCTGATAAAACCTCACTTTAGAGCTCTACTCCTGAAACATTTTTTATGACTCAAAGTTTTTGTAAATGAGATTTTAAATGGAATTATCTAGCTGGAAGAGACCTCGGAGATCATTTCTTCCACATTTGTCCTTTGACCAAGAAAGAACATGAGCCCAGAGGAAGGGAAGTGTCTTCTCCAAAGTCATGTTGCAGTAATCCAGAGCTAGGACTTTGACTCAGGCCTCCTGACTCCCCACCCTGAGCTCTTCCAACCATACTAGAGATCTTGCTATTATAGAGGAATCATTTTGATGCACCCCCTGCCTTACTCCTCTTGTATGTTGGATCTTTGTATTTGCTTAGAGCAGCCCCTGCTCTGGGATCCCTGTGGCTGCTAGAGATCAGGAAGTATATTGGGTTAAATTGCTCTGCCCTATTTGCATGTGTTAACTCTTCCCTGCCCCACACTGAGGCTGGATAGCTAGACAGTCTCCTCATTGCATGCATTGTGGGTGGGGACAAAAGATGGTAGGAGGGAGCTGTGTCTTCCTTTTCCTGTACCCAAGGCCAGGAACTGTCTTTAAGAGCCACGATGGTTATTGTGTCATGGAACAGGTCTAACCAGTGCATCAGCTGCCTAGTTGATGCTTCGTTAGTCCCAGTGGTGAGGCTGGCTTTGTACTGGACCATCCCTACTCTTTCAACCTAGCCCCTTCCTACTGTGACCTTGCATGGACCTTTGAAGTGGCTAGATGGAAGTAGAGATTCATTGGGGATGGGGGGGTGGCAAGGCTTGGCTTGAGGGAAGGGGGTAGGGTCTATAGACATGGAACAGGGGACTATAATTGATTGACTCAGCTGGAGACTGACCTTATAATACTAATCTCATGAACCCAGAGAACCCATGGAGCCGTATCAGGGAGGGC
Source organism: Pseudochirops cupreus (assembly GCA_028627135.1). Lineage (NCBI taxonomy): Eukaryota > Metazoa > Chordata > Mammalia > Diprotodontia > Pseudocheiridae > Pseudochirops > Pseudochirops cupreus. Next base: position 191,313,672 of record CM053581.1, read on the forward strand.
AATAAATAAGGAATCCTATGAGTCTCTTTAGGTACATACAGGTCCTTTTAACTCTAATTAACCAAAATAAGCTTATTTCAACTCTCCTGCTTTCCTAGGTGACATTTTAGTGAGTCTGGTGAACTCATTGTTCTAATGTATTAATGTTCCAAGGTTGTTGGAAGGAACTCTCCAGGGTCCTCGTTCCTTGGGTATTCCATTGCTGATTCCTTACCGCCTCACTTTCCCCTTCAATTGCAACCATTCATTCCTTCAACAAGTGCTTATTAAGTGCATATTATATTCCTGGCACAATAAATAAGCCTTTATTAAATGCATATTATATTCTAGGCACAATAAACCAGCATTTATTAAGTGCATATTATATTCTAGGTACAATAAACCAGCATTCTTAAATGCATTTTGTATTCCAGGCACTGTGGAGCTAGAAAGACAGATAAAAATGAAACACTCCTTACCCTCAAGGAACTTATATCATGGTGAAATAACAGACACACAATTCTGTAAGTTAGGAATAGATTTCCTTCATTATGATCCATTATTCTAAGAAGGGTCTATACTATTTTGAGAAGGCTTCACCAGAAGGTTCCAAGGCACACAAAAGAGATTAGGAACTGCTGGGCTAAATGAGCTCCAAGGTCCTTTCTGGTCCTAAATTCTCTGATTCCGGAAGCCTTCCCTGACTTCCAGCACCCTGGAAGTTTTGTCTCTCCTCAGGTACTTTGGGAACTTTGTCTGGACCTCTCCTTTGCCCCCAAGTAATACCAAGAATAGTTCATATTTATATGATACTTCAGGATAGAGACTAGACCTGTGATTTCATTGGAATGGGAAACATGAGGGTGAAGAAATTCCTTTTTCCAATGCAAGTCAGCAACTTCTATTCTCTAAGTGTTGCCCAGAGCACTAGGAGACCTGAGGGACTTGCCCAGGGTAACACAGCAAGTACGATGTATCTGTTAGCTGGACTGGAACACAGGTCTTCTGTCTCTAGGGCCAACTCTCCACCCATGCCACTCAAAGAAGTTAACAGAATGATAAGAGAAGTAGCAGTAGAGAGTAAGGACTGTTGTAGGAAGTGATTCTTGACCTGAGCCTTGAAGGAAGTTAAGGATTCTTTTGTTATTATTCATAACAATCCATGCATGTGTAGCAGTCTAATATTTATGCAGCATTTTCCTCTGATACATCCTGACTGTGTAACCCTGGGCAAATCATTTTATTTCTCCAAGCCCTTGGCAACTCCAACTCCATGCAAGTTGAAGAGAACATGACAACCTGTATTAGTAAAGGGAATTTCCTCACACTGGAGTTCCCCGTATCAGTGAAATCAGATTCTCAGCCCCTATCCCTACCCTATTTTATTCACAACAAATTCTGTAAGGTATCAGGGAAGGAAACAGCTTGAGAGAAGTTAAGTGATTTTTTTACCCTGGTCAGAACTACAAAGATGCATGGGTGAAGGTTCAGCTTCCAACATGATCCACAGTGTGGAATGAGTTTGCTGCCACTCCCCAAGCTCTCACGTGGGCAGACTTTTTTCAGACCTAGAGTCAAATCCAGAATACTGAGGATGAAGAAAGAGACTAGGATTCTTGCCACCTTTTTTTCTCTCCCTTATCCCTTTGCTTCACCCTCTTGATATCCCTAGCATGCCTCCTGGCAGCGTGGGCCTCCAGATTTCTCACTATCTTGGCCACTTACAGTTCTTTCTCTCTTGTAGGTAGAGCTTCATGTCCATCTGGATGGAGCCATCAAACCTGAGACCATCTTGTACTATGCCGAGTAAGTATGTCAAAGGGGATGGGGGATTGATTGCATCTGCTGGTGGGAGGGATTAAGAGAAGAATTTATGCCTTCCCACTTCAGCTGGCTGTCAAGGGGCCATTATGTTCTGATAATTAGTATCTCCTCCCTGAAATTACCTTATATTTATCTTATATGGGATAGAGGGTAGACCAGTGATTCCATTGATAGAAGAAACTTGGCAGATTAGGAAACTCTATTCATGTAGTTTGGCACCTTCCTCTGAAACTCTCAGGATGCTGCCAACAGCATGGAGAGTTAAGTGACTTTCCAAAGAATAAACAGTCAGTATGTACCAGAGGTGAGATCTGAGCCACCTTGTTCACTTGTTCTGATGGCCACTTGGGGTAGAGGGTGAATGTAAAAAATGTAAAATGTAAAAAAAAAGTTAAAAATTAAAGCCATTCTGGGGTGGGTCCCAGGGTGTCTTGGGAATGAGTGCTGAAATCAAAGGAGCTAAAAGGAGTTGGGGAACCTGTTGCTGGAAGAGAGTGTTAGGCTTGGGAGGTGATAAAACCTGCAAGGAGTACCAGGTTGCTGATCATTGTCTACTGAAGCCTTTTTCTCCAGAGCCCTCATTCCTTTGTGTCAGCTTTGATATTGACGCTTTACTATGTCCTTCCCCTGCTGCCATGTAGGCATAGTCAGGGGCTGGTTCCATCACGCTCCTAAGTCCATGGGACTATATGGGACAGCCTTGGTAGAAAAGGTTCAGACACAGCTTTGCAACATTTCTTGATTCCAAGGTCTCTGGGTCATTGAGTGAAGTGAGGAATGTCCAAAGCTCAGCAGTAATCAGACAGGGCCACCAAAGCATGGAAATAATTTACCTTTCCTGGCATAGGATGTATTATAGTGTCCTAAGCCTGACACAGGGAGTGTATCTCTTGAGACAGGGAATATTATCTCCATTTTACAAATAGAAAAAGCAGCTCAGAGAGCTTAAATATGTCCCATTGGGGGGTTACATAGCAAATTATGTAGGCTCAACTCAGACTAGGACCAGTCGCTGTGTTTGCTGTTCCTCAAAGGAATCATGGGCTATGACTTCAAGTATCTTAAATGTGACCTGAAACCAAAGTAAGGTTTCAAAGGGCAGTCGCTGGTAATTGCCAGATTTACCCACCCAGCCCAGATAGGAAGGAGCCTTTCAGGGAGGAAGGGTTGGGTTGTCTCAGTTTATCCTTAACCCATTCAGCCTAAGCAGCAATATGGACTGGTCTTAATCAGGTCTTTAGCGGCAGCTATTAGGAATGGAGATGGGAGCAAAAGGGAAGGAAATGCCTTTAAGAGGATCAGGAAGATAGAGAACCCTCATTAAGGGGATAAGAAAAGCCTAGAACACTTTATGGAGATAAGAAAAGGATTAAGACCTTGGAAGGAAAGGGAGCTGCCTGCTATCTTGGGGCTTCCCTTAGAACATTAATTGATTTATTTCTTTTTAAGTTTCCCTCATTAGATGGGGTGGAGACTAATCTGAATTTGAAACCAGACTGCTCAGGGTTAAGGAGTGGTTGTTATTAAGGGTCACAACAACATTGTTTTTCTGAAATCCAAGGAAGGCAAGCAAAGCTTAGGGCATGATCTCATTGATAACAGAGGACGACTAAGGAGGAGTGTTGGTGGTTAGGGAGGCAGTTGAGGTTTGGAGAGGCCTTTGGCAGTCAAAAGAGGCTTAGAAACCAGGTATGTCAGTAAGCTTTGAGGAAACAGGCAGAATACAATTCAGATGCCAAGAGAAAGACAAATCCCATATGTGTCAAAATATTCATAACAGCACTTCTTGTGTATTCAGTCTGAATGGGATATTCTCTCCCCTCTTCCCTGTGGGTTTGGAATGGCCAAGCTACCCCTGTGATCTTTAAGAGACAACACTGGGTAGTGGAAAGAACTCTGTACTTAGAATCTGGAAAGGCCTGGGTCTGAATCTTACTTGCTGGACTGAATTCTGGTGCATACTCTTTGTGTGATCCTGGGTAAGTCACTTAGCTTCTCTGTGCCTTAGTTTCTCCACCTGTAACATGAAGATAATGATAACTTACATTGAAGTACCAGTAAGACATAATGCATAGGAGTCAGGCCCTAGGGTCAGGAAAATGCAAGTTCACATTCCTTCTCAAATACTTTCTAGCTCTTTGACTATGGACAAACCATTTAACCTTTTTGGACTTATGTTTTCTCATCTGTAAAATGATGCCTGCTAAATTGAGGTGCTATATCCTATAACTTTGATATGTAGCTTACGCTTACGGGTTTTTTTCTCCCTCTTGACAAACCATCACTAGTCTGTGTTTAAAGTTTTTTTCATCAAAAAGTACAACTTTACTAACTTTCCTTATTTGTTTTAAAAAAATAACCTTTATTTTAAAAATAATAATTATGCATAGGATGTGACCAGATTATTTTGAAAGTATTCCTCTTAGTAGGAACACTTTGTTTTTTAATTCTTGGTATGGACAGAACTTAATATTAGCACAACTACTTAAGCAATGTTGAGTTCTTGTAACCACTAAGGCATTTTTCAATGAAATTTATGTTGCCATCCTAATTCAAAGGATCATAATAATTTCTAAAAGGAAATACATTAGAGATTTCTTCAGTAAGGTCATATATGGACTGGAGAGCCTTGGGGGTTTGTTTCACCTCTAGATTTGAGATCTGATAAATGCAGACAGGGAGAGAACAGGCCATAGAGAACAGGGGAAAGCATTGGCTTGAGTCCTGGTCCGGTTACTTTCTTTGTAATTTGGGATCATTCCGTTTCTGGGCCTCAGTTCCCTCATCTGTAAAATAAGAGGGTTGGGCTGAATGATCTCTCTAGTCCCTTCCAGATTGACTTCTTTTGAGTCTGTGCCATTCAAGGCAAGCATGGGTCTAGAAAGAGAGAGGGGAATAATATATATATTATATATATATATATATATATATAAAATAATATATTTTCAGGTTTTAGATCTCTGTAAACTATTTCTTTGGAGTGCAGATATTCTATTGCACAGATAATTTCTGTAGAGTAAAACAGTCCTGTGCTGTTATTGAACCGTCCCATGTTTCTCAAGTAGCTGAAAAGTTCTCCTCCAGGAACATATTCCATTAACATGTATAAAAATCTTTCATCGTGATAGGTCCAGTATAATCTGATCAGAAATGGATGGTTGACTTCTTTCAGCACTGATTTATATATATATAAATTGAGAGAGAGAGAGAGACAGAGACAGAGAGACAGAGACAGAGAGAGAGATAGATAGATATATGGAGAAAAGGGGAAGAAAGATGCCAGCCTGGAGTTGGACTTGGAGAAACAACCAGAGACAGAGGTCACTGGTGGGGGAGGACAGTTTATGCTAAGGGGATTTGGAAAAAGGAAGTGAAAAGCAAGGGGTGGGTAGTACTAGGTTACTAGGTAGCCCCTTCCCTAGCACTGTGCACTTAGAAGAGCCCCTTCCTCCTCAGGTCTGTGCAAACTAAGGGCTGCAGATCTCCTTGTCCTCTTGACACACTCCCTTGTCCAACGCCAAGTTGGGAGGGGGGGTAGTCTGTGAGGGAGGGAGGTCTGGAGGCAGAGGAAGTCTGTGGCGCCTGTTCAGGCCCCAGGAATTGTTGAGCCAGCAATCAGTACCCTGATAAGTCTCTTCCTGGCATGAAGCAATGCAGGACCATGCCCCTGCCTAGAGGTCACACCCTTTTATGCTGAGAAGGGAGTAGAGACTGAGGGTAAGTCTCCCACTGGGCCCTTAGGGGAGAAAGCCCTGAGTCAGCAATGATTTATAGCACTTCTGAGTTTATGATGGATGGTTGATTCTCTCTCTCCCTCATTTCATATGGACCACTGCCCCCTAAGGATCTCATGAAGGGAAGATTTAATTCTCTCTCTCTGTGTCTCTCTGTCTCTGTCTCTCTGTCTCACACACACACACACACACACACACACACACACACACACACACACGCATACACTTGTCCACATGTCCATCCCTTCCAGGTTTATACTACAGACTACTATAAGCATTTATTGAGAGTCCTAGAAAACTGGCAAAGGTGACAAAAAATGGAAATAATCAGTATTGGAAACACATGAACACTAATATACTCTTGGTGGAGATGTGCATTGTTCCAATCATAGGGTAAAATGATTTGAGGTTATGCTAAGAAAGTGATTAAATGTACATACCCTTTGCTCCAGATTTCCCATACCCCAAGATGGCCAATGATAAAAGGAAGGATCCATATAGACCCAAAGAGCCAAATAACTTTTTGTTGTAGGAAAAATCACCACCCCAAACAGGAAACAGGGGAGGTGCTTATCAATTATGGAATGACTAAACAAATTACAGTATATGAATGTGGAATATTACTGTGCTGTAAAAAAACAACAAATATGAAGAACTCAGAGAGGCACTGGAAGACACATGAACTGATACAGGCCAAAGCAAGCAGCCTGAGGGCAGTATACACAATGGCTGTAATAAAGGCAATGGAAAGAACAACAACAATAAAACCCCAAACCTGCATGGTTTAAATATAGTGGAATTATTATGTATAATAAATTCCATAGTGTATATAAATATATATAAATATATAATAAAAGTGTAATGGAATTATAATGGCCAAGCGTGGTCCTAGAAAAAAGGACCTTCCTCTCTTGCTAGAAGAGGTTGGTGCACCATGGATGTGAAATGCTGTATATATTCATCAGACATGGCTGACCTATTGGTTAGTTTTGCTGAACTGCCTTTTTTGCTTTTTTTGGGGGGAGGGGGGAAGGCAGGGCAATTGGAGTTAAGTGACTTGCCCAAGGTTACACAGCTAGTAAGTGTTAAGTGTCTGAAGTCACTTTTGAACTCAGGTCCTCCTGACTCTAGGGTCAGTGCTCTATTCACTGCCCCACCTAACCACCCCTTTTCTGCCTTTTTAATCTTTGGTTACTTGGTTAGGGGAGGGAGATATTAAAAAAAAATTCTGAAACAAAAAGTGTCAAGAAAAATAGGAAAATTTTTAATGAAATTAAATTTTTAACGAGCCCTTTATGAGATACAAAGATCAGATAAGACATTGTTCTTGTCCTCATGGTCCATGACACACATTAATTATAACATCTAGGGCCATCTCCAGTCATCTTGACCTGTGTCTTGCCACTGGACCCAGATGGCTCTGGGGGAGACAGTGAGGCTGATGACTCTGCACAGCCCTGCCTCACTTAAATCCAATTCACTTGCAAGTCAAGACATCACCTTCCTAATGTCATTGACCCCCTTTCAGGATGAGGGACAAATAACAACTGTGTTTCATAGTAAGTGATTATAGAAGATCAGATCATGTGTTCTGTAAAGACCAAGTGGGAAAAGGATTAAAAAATTAAGTATCTATTATGTGCCAAGTACCTTATGATCTCATTTGATCTCACAACAACCCTAGGGAGGTCGGTGCTGTTATTTTTTTTTATTTTACTGATGAGGAAACTAAGGGAGACAGAGGTTAAAAAGATTTGTCCAGGGTCTGAGTCGGGTTTTCCTGACTTTAAGCCCTGCACTCTATCTACTGTACTAGCTGACCAGCAGCCACTCTGGGCATGGGAGATGTGTGTGTGCACACGGATGGAAGCAGGCATGAAGTTCAATTCCGTTGGCACCTAGTGTATGAAGGGGAATCGTGTGAGAATGAAGTTAAGAAGGTAGAATGGTTCCAGGCTGTGGAGGCCCTCAAATTCTCAGCTTGGAAGTGTTTGTTTCTCATTAGACAAGAGGGTTATTGAGCAGAATAGGAATATTGTGAGCAGGATAGATTTATGAAGGGGTAGAGGAGAGAAGGGGTAGCTGTGGGTATAGAACAGAAGGTATGGACCTGGATCTGGGAGGGACCTTATAGAGACTACCTAATTCAACTCCCTCACTTTACAGGTTGAAGAAACTGTTTAGGGTGCGTGTGTGTGTGTGTGTGTGTGTGTGTGTGTGTGTGTGTGTGTGTGTTCGTGTGCACGTGTGCGTGTTTTTCCCAAATAGAGAGAAAGATGCAAGAGAGGTAAAGTAATTTGTCCCAAATCACACAATTAACAAGAAGCTGAGCTGAACCCAGGCCCTCTGACTCTAAATCTAGTGCTCTTGCCACAGTACTACACTTGCCTCCATGGAGTTACAGTCCAGGTGCCTAGAAGGAAGGCAAGGACCTGGGGAGTGGGTCGCCCCCTCTGCTCTGCAGTCCCAGGTTCTCCTCCATTTTGGGATGGCTGTTCAATGACCATGTGCTTTGCTTTTGCTTCCAGGAGGCGAGGAATCCCACTTCCTGCCAATACAGTGGAAGAACTCCAGAACATCATTGGCATGGACGAGCCCCTAAGCCTCCCCGAGTTCTTGGCCAAATTTGACTACTACATGCCAGCCATTGCGTGAGTTAACTGGCCCCCCCAACCCCCTGTGAGAATGAGAGGCTTGTAAGATTAAAGAGATGGCCAACTAGTGCTGAGAGCTGAGGTCAGCCAGTCTAATTGTCTTATCTTATGAGGGAACACACGGCCAAGAGCATTCTAGTTTCCTCACAATGCTAGTCCAGCTTGGATTCATGCACCTCTTTATAGCTCACAGAATACTTTCTGAGCCATGCAATCATGGCATCCTCCCAATGTGAGAGAGGGAGAGCCAGCATAACTATCCAGATTTTATTGAAGATCAGAAATGTCAGGCAATTTGCCCAAACGTACACTGCCCCTAAGTGGTAGAATCAGGGCTCAGACACAGGTTATTCCTACTGTTAATTAAAATGCCTTCTGTGCTGCTGGGCCTGTAAGGAATGCTTTGGGGGACATAAGACGGAAAAGACTCAGTCCTAGCTAATGTGAAACTAATAGTGAAGCTAATAGTCTTGGGGTGAAGACAAGGCAGATACACAGGAAATGAATAAGATGAGAGTTAAGTGGATTGTGGGGAAAAATGCTCTAGTTTAGAGAAAGGTTCTGGTGATTTGGGTTGATCAGGGAGGAGATAAGGCTTGAGCCAAGCTGGGCTGTTCTGGCTTTGGAAAAGGGAATGGGGCACAGAGGGCTCCAGACAGGGTGAGAAATGTGCAGTCTTTGATCATAGGAATATGAACTATTATTAGGAAATTGAGGCCTAGGTAGAGGAAGCAAGGTAGTAAGTGACAGACCCAGAATTTGAACCCAGGTCCTCTGAGCCAAGGTTCTTTACACCATACCAAGGTAGTGAGGATGGTGTGTTTTTGAAGGGACAGTGAGAAGAGCAGAGGGAAGGAGTCTGTGGTGGAGGGGCCTTGAATGCAACTGCCCGACAGTCAGATCTACTGACACCTGGAGGAGAGACTCAAGGAAACCTGGGCCTTGAGTCTGTTTTTCCTCGTAGCACACTGGGCTTTATTCTTCCTGGAAACCCTCCTGACTGCAGCACCAATTCTGCCTTGTTCTTCTCCCTGCCCCTTTCTCTGCCTGCCTCCCCAAAAGGGCACTAGGCTTCTGGCTTGCTTCACTTGTTATCTGCCCCTCAGTCTGTGACCGGAAGAGGATTGTGGGCGTGTGCCGGAAAACTGTGGTCTCACTAGATGAGGTTTTTACTCGAATGCTGGCAAAAAAAGAATCTGTCTCCTCCCGTAATCGTGCATACCCTCTAACAAACCTATGAACCCACATCTGCTCACAGAATATCATGTCTCATTGAGACCCACAACCTTTCTCCTTCTCCCTCTTCTCTCTCTCCCTCCTCCCCTCTTATCCCTTCTCTCTCCTTCCTCCCCCCTTACCCCTTCTCTCTCTCCCTCCTCCCTTCCCACTTTTCTCTCTTCCTTCCCCTTTCCCCCTTCCAGCCCCACCTCTCACAGGCGCATGCGCGCGCGCGCACACACACACACACACACACACACACACAGGCACACAAATATGTGTTCTCATATTCATTTCTTTACCCTGTGGGCAGTTAGGTGGCACAGTGGATAGAGTGCTGGACCTGGAATCAGGAAGACTCATCTTCCTGAGTTCAAATCCAGCCTCAAATACTTACTAACTATATGACCCTGGGCAAGTCACTTAACCCTGTTTGCTTCAGTAAAAATAAGCTGGAGAAAGAAATGGTGAGCCACTCCAGTATCTTTGCCAAGAAAACCCGAAATGGGGTAATTAAGAGTTGGACATGATTGAAAGTGACTTACCAGCAAAGGCCTTCTTCCCCTTCTGCCCCACTCCCTCTTGCTACTAAGAATGGAGCTTATTTTGAGCCCACCTTTCTCCTGTCCTCATCCTCACAGGGGTGACCGGGAGGCCATCAAACGAGTGGCCTATGAGTTTGTGGAGATGAAAGCCAAGGAAGGTGTGGTGTATGTGGAGGTGAGGTATAGCCCCCACCTGCTGGCCAACTCCAAGGTGGACCCTATTCCCTGGAATCAGGCTGAGTAAGTGAGTGGAGAGGGGCCAGGGTTGTGTGGAGGGTGTGGCTGGAGGGTCCAGGGCCTGCACCTGGGCAGGCTAGAGCTCTGAGTGGGCTGATCCCCCTTTGCTGGAAGATGAACCCTGGGCCTACCCTAAGTCATAAGATTTAGAGTGGAAAAAGACAACAGAGATTATCTAGTTTGGGCCCCTCATTTTACAGATGAGGAAACTGAGGCCAGAGAAGGAAAGTGACTTACCCAAGGCCACATAGTGAGGTAATAGCAGAATTAGGACTTGAACCTGGGCTTCCTGACTCCTAGGCTGTGGTTCTTTCCCCAAACTAGTGGTTACCTGCCCTGATCCACTAATATTCTTTTTTTAAAATGAATTTTTATTATCTTTTTTTAACACCACCTAAATTTCTCCCTGCATCCCATCCCCTCCACTTTTCCAGAGAGACATCTCTAATACAGAGAATTTCTCCTCACATTCTATCAGAAATGTCTCAAGCCCCTTGGCTCCCCGTATGATACCAACTTAGCCACTTTTTCCCCAAAACAAGAGATGGGTTGGGGGAGGAGGAGTGTAGGCCCAGCTGGAGGCAGAAGTCTTGTTCATTAATCCTTGTCTTCTGATGCCAAGAAAAATGCCTCTCATTCCCACTGGCCCAGCAAAAACAAAACAAACAGCCCCCTGCCTGGGGTCCTATGCTCAGCTCTGGCCCAGCCATTGGCTGGCTTTTCTGTCTTAGTGGGACTTCCAGGCTGAGGGGCTAGCTTCTCCCCCTGCCTGGTGACCTCACTTCCTTTTTTGGGGATCTCTCTTTCCATACAGAGGAGACCTCACCCCTGATGAAGTCGTGTTTCTTGTCAGCCAGGGCCTGCAGGAGGGCGAGCGAGACTTTAACGTCAAAGTCAGGTCTATTCTATGCTGCATGCGCCACATGCCAAGTAATGTATTATGGTCCCTCTCCTTACCTCCTCTGGCCTGCCCCTGTCTGGTCCTGATCATCCTTCCCTTTCTCCTTCCTCTATATCCTTCCTCCTTCCCTCGCTTCCTCCTTTCTTTTCTCCCCCCCTTCCTCCTTCCTTTCCTTTCTTCCTTCCTTCCTCCCTCCCTTCCTTCTTTCCTTCTTCCTTCCTCCCTTCTTTTCTTCTTTCCTTTCTTCCTTCCTCCCTTCCTTTCTCTCTCCTTTCCTTCTTTCCTCCCTTCCCTCCTTTTCCTTCCTTCCTCCCTCATCTTTTCTATCCCCTCTAATCTCTTTACCTCTTCCTTCCTTCTTTCCTCTCCATCCTTTCTTTCTGTCTCTCTAAGGACTGATGAACCTTTCCAGCTGAAGCTGCCAATATATGTTGTCTCCTATATTAGAATATGAGCAACTTGAGAATGGGGACCATCTTACTTTCTATTTGTATCCTCAGCACTTAGCACAGTGCTTGGCACATAGTAAGTGTTTAGAATTCATCCATCCCCTCCATCTGCTCTACCCTGCTCATCTCTCCCTCCCTACCTTCCCTCCATTCTTCCATCCCTCTGCCTCCCTTCCCACCTCCTTTCCATCCTCCTTCCCTCCTTCTTCCCTTCCCAGTTGTGTTCTCATTCCCTGTTCTTCTCTTTCTCCCCCTTCAGTAGTTCTCATTCTATTCACCCCACCTCCATCCCCTCCTCTAGGAGCCCAGCACTGGGAACAGATCATTAGACTAGGAAGAGTCAGAGGGACTCTTTTGCTAGGGAGATAGATGTCTGAGTCTTCTCTGAACTGGCTTGTCTCCTTCACTTACACACATTCCTTGTGCCTTAGGTAGCCTCTTTCATATACTGTGCCTTACTTCTGCCTCCCTCAATGCTGGAGGGGCTTCTCAGAGTTGGAAGAAGAGCAGGAGACAGGAGTCTCTTGCTGGATGGTCCTGGGAGCTTCCCGGACCCTCCTCCTTTGTCTCTTTAGGGTCTGAGGTTGCCAACACTAGGATTAAGCAACATGGCAGCTTGCAGCCTTGAGACAGATGAGACAGCCAGGGAAGTAGAGGAGGGGGCATCTGCCAACCTTGCCATCTGCTAGAAAGTTTTTGAAGTTCTGGTCAATTTTTAGGAAAAAATTGTTTTTTTTTAAAAACTAGTTCTTATTCCTCCCCGTAAAAAGCCTCTTTTCGACCTGCCACAAAGAGCAGACACTTATTTGTCAAATATGCCAAAGAGAGATTTAGGGAAATCCAGGAGTCCACATGGCTTAATGAGAAAGCAACGTGATATAGGGAACAGTCTTTGGTATCAAAGGACTAGGCTTCAGATCCCCAGCTCTGTCCTAGGTCTATGCAGTCTTGGGCAAGTCTTTTCCCTTTCTTCTGGCCTTGTGGGGGTTTTTGTTTGTTTTTTCTACCCACAGTGCCAAGCAGAATGCCTAGCTCATTGTAGATACTTGGACAGTGCTTATCAATTGATTTTCTCATTTGCTAAGTGAGAGAGCTATCCTGTTTGACACATCTGGTCCCTGCCAGCTTCCGTTTCCATGATCCTGTGAATTGATGAGCTCACATGTGTGTGAGGGCTGTGAGGAGTGGAACTCACCTAGATCTGCAATCTTTCTCTCTCACACACACACACACACTCACTCACACATATACACATGAGAGAGATGAGATATGCTCTATGTATATGTATGTATATTTATATGTGTGTGTGTGTGTGTGTGTGTGTGTGTGTGTGTGTGTGTGTGTATGGTGCTATAGAGTTGCTGTCTTAGCCCAGAGCCCACAGTGAAACATGTCAGATAGAAGGAAGCTGCAGTCAATGGATTTTCTCTCCTATATTTGCCTGTCAGCAGATGTCTAAGCAGGGGCTTGCCTGAATGTCACATTGCCCCTAAAGCTCCTGGGATTCAGTTGGGGATGGAGGTGTTGTAGCTCACCTTGCCCCCAGTCCTACCTTATCTGCTCATGGCCAGCAGAGATAATGTTTCTTAGGCCAGATATCTTTTCTTCCTGTCTTGATGACAAAGCCTGATGCCTTCTGCTGCCAGGCCATTCAGCCCCTGGGTCTTCCTTAGGAAAGGTTTTAGGGCTTTTCCTGGCTGTCAGCCCCAGTCATACCCTCTTCCAGAGGATTGGTAGGGTTTATTGCAGAAAGTTAAGAAGCTACTGCTTCTCTCTGAGCAGTGTTGGATGTGGGTGTAGGTTTCCAAAGCACTCAAGAAACCTGGCCAGATGCTTCCAGGTATGGTGAGGATCCTGTTCTAGGTCTTATTAGCACTGCTTTACTCAGGCACTCTTTGAGTTAGGGTCAGGGCCCATCTCTGGGTAAGCCAGAACCTAGGTGTTCTGATATTCTGGGGTTGGGCTACATGCCCCAACAGGATTTAATTTGTTCTGGCCTCAGGGTCATGCTACCTTTTGAAGAAGATTTGAGTTATATATGAGCTCAAAGGGACCTCAGATCATTTAATCCTGCCCCCATTTTACAGATGAGAGGATTGAGTCTCAGTGAGAAAATGACCCACTCAAAGTCATACAAGTCTTTGAGCTTCAACCACGACCTACTGTTTTCTACCATCCCACAAACTGGTAGTGGTTCTTGTTCCCTCTGTTCAGCTGAAAGCAGAAAAATGTACCCACAGATTATGGAGTTGCACTGGTTCTTTAAATGTAAAGCTGTAAAACTCTGATTTGTGTGGGATCAAGCTGGGGTGGATTAGAGAAAGGGGGCATGTTTGGCTTAGATAAAACCTAGGGAGCTCATGATAATTATCTCCAAAATGTGTGAGGGAGGGGCTGTTATATAGAAGTAGGATCAGATATATATATATAGAAGTGGGGTCAGACTTGTTTTGCTTGGCTCAAAAAGGCAGAATGAGGAGAACCGAGTGCAAGTTGCAGAAAGGCAAATGCCAATGATGAGCCGTGGGATACCCTGGAAGGAAGTAGGTTCCCTAATTTTTTTTGAAGGCAATCAGAATTAAGTGACTTGCCTAGGGTCACAAAGCTAGTCTGTGTCTGAGGTCAGATTTTGAACTCAGGGCCCGTGCTTTATCCACTTTAACCACCTCGCTGAATCTGGATTCCCTATTGCAAACATTCAAGGAGGGGCCAGATGAGTACAGTATAGAAAGGATTCCTGTGACTGGGCAGGGTGACCTCAGATCCCTTCAATGCTGAGATTGTATAATTTGGGGATGTTCTTTTGTATTGCTTCCATGGGCAGAAATGGAAATGGGCAGTATGGAATGTCTGGTGACAGCCCTATCACAATTTCATTTCTGTGCCGTGGTTGGGGCTAACCTTGCCCTCAGCTGATGACTGCCTTCTAGTAGGCTGCAGACCTGTTACACCTCATTAGTTGTGGAAGGCTTGTTTCTCAGTTCTCAGGGCATTTTTCTCCTGCCAGGCCCATTGGGGATGGACACAAGTGTTAGTTTCTTCTTTCCTGCTAGTGTTTGTGGCTGCCTTACCTACAGCCTAATTCTTTTCACGTTCAGTGGGCTCCACTGACACGTGGTATGGGTCTTGCCTACAGACTGGTCCCCTGAGGTGGTGGAACTCTGTAAGAAGTATCGCCAGCAGACAGTGGTAGCCATCGACCTGGCTGGAGATGAGACCATTGAGGGTAGTAGCCTCTTCGCTGGGCATGTACAAGCCTATGAGGTGAGGAAGGATGGATAGTGGGGGCCAGAGTGGTGGTGGGGGAGGGTGACAATGGTATGCACAATGAAATAAGCCTTGCTTCCCAGCCAAGAGACACATGAGCAGTTTAGAGGATCTGGAGCTTTTGAATTCTGTTTGCTGCCAACATTTCTGTAGACTGCAAAGGTTAAGATTCAGCTAGTGGAAGAACAAATCTTAAAATGTATGCTTGCCAAAACGACTATTTTATGGAGAACTCACATAGGGCAAGCTCTCACATGGTAGTCAGAAGCCATACAAGGATACTCTCAAGGTCTCTCTTAAGAACTTTGGAATTGATTGTGTGCCATGGGTGAGACACTGCCACAAGGACCACTCAGCATGGCATGCCCACATCAGAGAAGGTGCTGTGCTCTATGAGCAAAGCAGAATTGAGACCGCTCAAAGGAAATGCAGGATGTGCAAATTTAGAGAATCAACCCCAAATGTTCACATAGACTATTTGTGCCCGACCTGTGGCAGAGCATTCCAAGCTCGTATTGGTCTGATCAGCCACAGCCAGACACACTGAAACTTGACGCTGGCATAGTGATGTCATTTTGGTCCTCTTTGAGAATGAAGGATGACCAACCAACTAGGCTCCCAGTCAGAGACCCTTGGCTGGTGTCCTGGCTCTGCCATTGACTAGCTGTGTGAGCTTGGAGTCAGTTTTGTTCTCTGGACCTCAGGGCACTCCTGCAAAATGAAGGTGGCCTTTAAGGTCCCTTACATCTCTACTATTCTATTCTAATTTCTCCATTTCCTCATTTTCTCAAGGCTAGCCACACCCTCTCTCCCTCACCTCAAGAGGGTCAGTTCCTTCTGTGTTATGAATTATTGCAGGAGACAGTATCTGCTGCCATGAGTAACACTGTTGCAAGAGCTTCTGAAAGACTGAGTTTACAGGCCCTCTAAGCTCCAGACTAAAGTGAAACATTAATTGTGGATCTTTGGAGGTGCTTATCCCCTATGACCCCTTGTGGTTAGGAGGTCTTGGACAGGGGTGCAGCTTCTTAAAAATTATTTCTCTGAGTTGCTACCCCTACAGACTCAACCCTCTTTCTCCTGTGCCTTTACAGGAGGCTGTGAACAGTGGCATTCATCGGACAGTTCATGCCGGAGAAGTGGGGTCTGCTGAGGTTGTACAGCAGGTGAGGCTAGGAGTAGGGCAGAGGTTGGGGGTGTCCATGTGTGGGTCCTGCTCTCACTCTCACCCTCTCCTCTGCTGTAGGCAGTGGATGTTCTCCATACTGAGAGAATAGGCCATGGCTACCACACTGTGGAAAATGCCACCCTATATGAGAAGCTGTTGGAAGAGAACATGCACTTTGAGGTGAGTGGGTTGGCTAGGTACACATTTGGGGCTGCTCTGCCGAGAATGTGGTATCCTAACTTCCCCCATCCATGGAATAAGTCTTGGGGCAAAGGAAACCTACCCTGTCCTTCAGTGGACACAACAGGAGTCAGAACCTAGGTTTGAATTATGTCTTTGCTACTTCCTCACTGTGCAACCCAGGCAAGTCATTTCATTGGTTTTTAGATATTTAGAACTAAAAGACATTAGAGATCATTTAGTCTAGCTATCTCCTTTTGCAGATAGGTAAATAGAGACCTGTACAGGAGAAGAAAATAGTACAAAGCCATACAAGAAGGAGGCGACAGAATCAGGATTTGAACCCACGTCTTTGGGTCTGAATTGTGTTCACTCCATTACACTGCCTTCTTGGGCTTCATTTTCCTTGTCTGTAAATTGAAGAGGTTGGATTAAATGATCTCTTTAAGGTTTCTGCCAGATTTGGCGTCCTACATTTCCCCAATACTGTTTCTCATTCTTCCAAGTCATCATTTCTCACCCAGGTATGCCCCTGGTCGAGCTATCTCACCGGAGCCTGGAAGTCGGGCACCCCACACGCGGTCATACGGTGAGCTGGCACTCTTCTGATCCCTACCAGGACCTTCAGGGAGGCATGGGAAGCTCAACTGCAGTCCTACGATGGCTTCACTCATGTGCTGTGGTTGGGGCTAGCTTTGCCCTCATCCTTCTGGTAGTCTGCAGCCAGAAGCACCTCATTAACCTTGAAAGGCTTATCTCTCCATCCCTGCTAGGCCAATGGGGAATGGACACAAGTGGTGGTTTCTTCTTGTACAGTAGTGTTTAGTGTCTGCTTTGTCTGTAACCTAATTCCTCTCAGGCTTGTTGGGCTCCACTGACATATGGTGGGGGTCTTGCCTGCAGACTGGTCCCCTGTAACCCTGCTGCCCTATTTTCCTGGCTCTCTTTGCTAGGGTCATAGTCCTAAAGTTGGACTTTTCTCATTCCCGCCCTGCTTCCTACACCTTAGGACAGTTTCCTGGGGACTCTGAGCCTTCAGATCTTCCCCAACTGGGAGCATCTTCATTCCATTATCTAGAGAGCACTGACTCCCTCCCACACCATGTGTCCATCATTCTGGAAGTGCCAGAGACACAAATCCACTGACCTGCAATACATATTATATGATAGCTGTTTAACCACTTCTGTGAGACAAGGGACCGTCTTATGGTAGTTAGATGTAGTACTCTGCAAAACAGTATGTGTTTAATGCATGTTTGAATTCATGAATGTGACAGGCCCAGAAGTGTCTTCCTTCAGGCCCCCTGGTAGAAGCAGTGGGTGGCTGAGACACTTACCAGCATGCGAAGAGCAGTGAGAGCCAGCTAACTGTTCTAGGCTCAGAAAGGCCTGATCTGAGTTAGAGGGCAAGCAGCATTGAGACCATGGATGTTTTCCAGCAGGGATTCACCTGTGGCTTCCTTTCCTCATCTCTCTTATCTAGGTTTAAGGATGATAAGGCTAACTATTCACTCAACACAGATGACCCCCTCATCTTCAAGTCTACCATTGACACAGATTACCAAATGGTAAAAACGCAAATGGGCTTTACTGAGGATGAGTTTATAAGACTGGTGAGTGACTGGGAGAACATCACATAAGGGTAACACTGGGAAGGAAGAGGGTGAACCCAGAGGACCACGCTATAGCCCGTCCCCCACCTCAAGGGCGGGAGAGGCTGCTGCTTGCTTCTTCAGACTAGACAAGGGTCTTACCTTGAGCAATCCCTCTAGGCTAGAGCTACTGTCCCGTTTTTAGATAACATTCGCCGTATAAAAGACCAAGGGATTCGGAGCCCCTGTCATCAGGCCTTTATACAGCTCTCTGGAGAAAGAGACATGGAATGGAAAGAGGACAATAATCCCTTGGACCAGGAGGTGACCTGCTAGCTAGTTCCCATTCTGATATTGCTAACTGTGCAACCTCATTCATGTCCCTCTGCTACTTGAGTGTGCTCCTCCCTACATAAAGCGAGGAGGTCTGGACTTGGTTCAGTGTTTGAAAGTCTAATCCCGACACCGTTTGCCACGTTGGTTCTTTCAGAATATCAATGCAGCCAAGTCCAGCTTCCTTCCAGACAATGAGAAAAAGGAGCTCCTTGACCAACTGTACACGGCCTATCAGATACCACAGCCAGTCTCTAATGGTAGGTTTGTTTCCTGGCTTGGATTCCGCTGTGTCTCCTTTGACCATACTTAGAAACTCCCTGACGGTCCCGTGTTCTTTTTGTAAGGAAAATTATCTCCTTGGAAGAAAAAGCCATTGGTGCTCTCTGGGCATGGTTCCCCTCCCTAGGAATGCACAGTATCTCCAGGTGAGGGGATGAGAAATTCAGAAGTAGATTCAGGGCCTTATAACCTTAGTGTACCCTAAAGGGGAAGAGTTTGCTCTGAGACAAATATAGGTCTAAGATTGTAGAGTATTGGGGGATATTTGAGACACAAAGGTGATGGTATCTCTGCAAGTCATAGAATCTAAACTTGGGAGAAATCTTAAGAGATATAGTTCAAGGTACCCCCTCCCCATTTTACAGATAAGGAGACCTACAGAGGCCTATAGAGAAGTGACTTTCAATCAACCAATAAACATTAAGTGCCTACTATGTGCTAGGCTCTGTGCTAAGTGCTGGTATGTGTAAGATTATACTGGGTAGTACCTAGTGGAGATAGGCTGTGAATTTAGGCCCTGGATGAGAAAAACTTCCTAACTCTGGCTTCTCTGGATCCACCCACAGTGTAGGAGTGATGATTCCTCCAACATGACAGAGCAAGAGAGAAAAACTTCTGATCCTACGATGCCTTAGTGGTCACCGTGCCATGACTCAGGAACCAGATTCAAGCTTCCTTCCCAGCAGGGTGGAGGTGCTATAATCTTGTCTATTCTTTCATGGGGCAATACTGATTAGCAAATCAACTCTTTCCCCACCGTATATATAGCCAGCTGTGCATTTATATACCTCGATGCAGAAACATTTGTCTTGTATGGACTGCTCACCACCCACAAGACTCACGATTTTTGCTTATCCATCATTTAAAAATAACTTTGCTGAGATGGCCAACTGCCAGGGGACAAATCTGAGGTGCCTCTGAAGAAGTGATCCTGCCAGGTGTGGCGGGGACGGTGGTGCTCAATCAATAAACTTACCAAGCCACT
>CM053581.1:191333519-191409131 GCA_028627135.1 Pseudochirops cupreus
ACCTCGATGCAGAAACATTTGTCTTGTATGGACTGCTCACCACCCACAAGACTCACGATTTTTGCTTATCCATCATTTAAAAATAACTTTGCTGAGATGGCCAACTGCCAGGGGACAAATCTGAGGTGCCTCTGAAGAAGTGATCCTGCCAGGTGTGGCGGGGACGGTGGTGCTCAATCAATAAACTTACCAAGCCACTCTTTGTGTTGCCAAGTTTGCTCCAGATTGAAACACGTCCATGGTTACTCTGGGGTGGGAGGACATGGCTGTGCAGACACTGAAAGGCCTCAGGTGAGGCTGGTGCTGGCCCTTTGCAGAGGGCCCAGGGAGTCTGTCCTACAGATCCTGGGCTCGGTTTTTGACCTGGAGAGAACAAGGTGTCTTTCAGGATCACCTCCTGCTTCTCTTCAGTGTGCTGACTTCATACTGGAAGGGCAGGCGCCCTGAGGTGTAGGTGTAGGGGTAGGGGGGTGTGTGTGTGCGTGTGCGCGCGTGCGCGCACACACGCTTTTATGTGGTAGGAAGAGAATAAGCACATATACAGCGCTTCCTGTGTGTCAGGCACTGTGTAAGAGCTTTACAAATATTATTCCATTTGATCCAAGACAACAACCCTGGGAGGGAGGTGCTTCATTATGACCCCTATTTTACAGATGAGGAAACTGAGGCAGACTTGCCCAGGATCACACAGGTACTAAGTATCTGAGCCCAGATTTGAAGCAGGTTTTCCTAATTCCAGGTCTGGTGCTCTTTATACTGTGTCACCAGCTGCCACTTGTGCTGTGACAATCAAGTGAGCTGGGTTTGACGTAAATAACCTGCAGATCATCCCTACTGAGTGGCACACCAAGGACTGGAAGCCAGGTCTCCTGACTGCCAGCCCAGTATCCTTCCCACTACTCCACGCTGCTGTGCTAACAATGGGACTACTGGCATTTTCCTGGCCATTCTAAATTCCACTGGAGTTTGAGGGATCAGAGCTGAAATTTCTGTACGGGATGGGTCTCAGAACAATATGACCAAAGGATAATATTTAATATTTCAGGGAGAAAAGGAAAATCAATCACACAAAAGGTCTGAATTTATTTTCCAAGTGGTAGGCATCAAGTATCTTTGTAGAAAGGAGACACATCTTAATAAAATTGGGAAACAAAATGATTCCCTTAGGAATGGGTTTGGAAAAGGTCAGGCATCATTCTCTCTGAGCTACACAGTTCAAAGAGTTTAGATTAAAACACTCCCCTCTATGCTTTCTTCCTACCCCCTCTCCATGGAAATAGAAGGCAAGTCTCCATTATCTTTTACCTCTTCCTTACCTGCCCCCCCAAAGGTGGATAATATTTAAAGTCAAAGTTTAAAAAGAGTAAAAAGGAACTAATCCAGATAGGTTGGGAAGGATCTGTCCCTTGATCCTGAGGGTTAGAGATGAAGCAATCAGCAGCCCTGAGGATGGGGTGCTCCCCAAGGTCAGCAACCAAGTTTTATTCATCTTTTTTGCTTCCTTCAGAGCCTTGCACAGAGTAGGCACTCAGGAAATTTAATGAAGTGAATTGAGTGGGTCAGTGTGAGTGATGAGGCCACTGATGATGTTTCCCCTAAGAGGACATGGGAGGGGACCTGGCTTCTATCTGTCCTCCAGAGGAAGGGAGCAGGTGGAACCTCCCCATTCCCACCTCACAGGTATAAACCAAATAAATAACATTTGGAATCACCAAATACAGCAGAATAGGTGGGCCTGGAAGAAGGGAAGATCCATGGTAGGCAAAACCATGAATTTTCCCCAGGCAGGGTAGGGCTCTTAAGGCACCTCTGGAGGCTAGCCTCAGTCTAAGGTCCCCATAGCAGGGCCAACCTGCCCTGAGCACAGGCTTCTGTGTGTGTGTGTGGGGGGGGAGGTACTAGAGGAAAAGGAAAGTCTGGGGAGGTCCACATGGCTTCATTGTGCCTGGAAGGGTTATTGTAGGGGGAGGGAAGTGGTCTTCAGGGAGAAGGCTGGCAAGTTTGCCTCTTGGGAAGTCCAGGCTAGTTGCTTCTTCCTTCAGCCACTGGACAGGGACGGCTCTCAGGATGTGGTAGTCCCCTCATTCCCCTCAGGCCTGGTACCAGCTTCCTTGTCTGATGTGCTTATCTCTGCCTGCCCTTCTGAAAAAGAGAAAAAGAAGGTTGATGTAAGGAGATAGACAAAATTCCTAAATTAATCCAATGGAAAAGAGGGTCTATTTTGTATGACCTTGAACAAGTCATTTCCCCTCTATGGACCAGGTCTAGATAACCTAATGTTTCTTCCACTCCTGACACTGCATGCCATAAAGTGACATTTAAGGTTCTAAAGTCAATTTCTATCCTAGTATTTATATTCTTCAATCGAAGGCTGCCTCTTGGTCTAACCCTCTATATTTTAGTATTGCTGTACTCTGTCCTAAGGTCACTTTGGGGTCTATAGTCTCCTGACTCAGACTCTGTCCGTCAGCCAGAGGGCACTTGCCTGCTCCTCCAAGTGCCAGCTCTCCCATGTTCCCTGTCAGCTTCCTCACACTCACTGCTGCCGAGTCATCCTGGATGTCAGGGACGGCATTCCTTCGGCCCGTTCTGTCACAGGAGATGAAGTCTGTGTACGAGGATTCAACCTCCATCACGCCTCTAGCATTGCTGAGCAGGGCTGTGGAGAGGGGAAAGAAGGCAGGCAAGCATTCATAGTCTGCTCATGACTGCTCTCTAGGGGAGCACACATCTCAGGTTTTCTTGGCCTTAGGTCCTTCGGACTGTGAACAATGAAATCAATCACTCAAATGCCATGTAATAAAACACCCACCACTTGGTTTTAGAAGGAAGAACTAGACCCAGCAGGATAGAAGTTAAAAGGAGGGGTATTTCAGCTGAATAACATGAATTTCTTAACAGCTAAAGACACTGAGAGTGGAATGGCATGCCTCAGGAGGCAAGGAGGCCCCCAAAATCGGATGTCTTTGAGCAATAGCTTGAAGGCAATGTTGTGGAGGGAGAATCATGTTTCAGGTGGGTCTTGGCATTGCTGCCAACTGAGGTCTCAGCTCTTGAGAATCTCTGATTTTACTGTGTATGAGGCTCTGCTAGGTACAGGGAAATAAAAAACGAAAGATGCCATCTTCCCATCCCCGTAAATTGGATGTTCTCCATCAGTCTGTCCTTGACCTTTTCCTTTCTCTATGTGCTCTTCCTTAGCATACTCAGAGTTTCAACTGTTATTGCTAGAAAGCTGTATGTGTCTCTCTAGCCCTGATTTACCTTCTGAAAGGAATAGTCCGTCAAGAAGAGTGGCCTTACTCTTTACTCAGGAAAATACCTCTATCTACAAACACAAGGAGGATGGTGTTACCCTCCACAGTAAGAGAGAAGATGGGAGGAGATTTGAAGGGAAAGGCAATGAGTTTAGTTTGGGACATGTTGAATTTAAGATCACTACAGGACATCCAATTCGAGATGTCTGAAAGGCAGTTAGAAATATGAAACTAGGTCAGCAGAGAGGTTAGGGCAGGTCAGGTAGACCTGAGAATCGTTAGCATAGAGGTGATCATTAAACTCATAGGGCTGATGAGTTAGGATAGAGGGAGAAGGCCCAGCTCAGAGCCCTAGGGGCCCTACAGTTAGACAGCACGTATGAGGGTTCAGCAAAGGAGTCATCTGAAAGGAAGGAGGAGAACCTGGAGAGAGTGGTGACAGGAAAACAGAGAAAAAAGAGTACCAAGGAGGGGAAGGTCAAACAACAGTGTCAAAGAGAGGTCAAGAAGGAGGAGGATTGAGAAAAGACTATTAGATTTGGCAATTAAAGAATATTAATAAATTTGAAGAGAGCTATTTCAGTTGAATGATGAGGCTAGATGCTGTATTCTGGGGGTTAAGAAGAGAATGTGACAAGTAATAGTTGGAGACCCCTACTATAGATGGCCTGAAGTATGAATCTCCCTCCACAACATTCCCTAGTTAACCATGTCCAAAACTACGTTACTAAGTTACTGTGGATGCCACCTCCAAAACACGTCTGCTGCCTCTGTCCCTCCCCCTCCCCACTCCAGTGCTTCCTCATTACCTCGCACCTAGGGTATCGCAATAGCCCTTCTACCTCCACTCTCTCGCCCTTCAATCCATCTGCATTTCATGCTTAGGAAGTTTGTTGTGATGAGTATTTGTTGAATTGAATACTTACCAAATAATCTTCCCATAAATCTTACCAACAGATGTAGTGGGAGGAGCTTTGGGTTTTGAGTCCCCGCTAGAACCTGAAGCAAGCCACCTCACCTTAGCCCCCTCATGTATGAAAGGAGAAGAGCCGTGTTTCCGGCCAATCAGTCAGTCCCTAAACATGTATTAAGCTCCTAATATGTGCCAAGCATTGTGCTAAGTGTTGGTGATACAAAGAAAGACTTTCTGTCGAAGGTGAGATGTTAGCTGAGACCTGACGGAAGCCAGGAGCAGGAACATTCCAGGCTAGGTGGAGAGCCATTAAAACCACCCAGAGTTGGGAGATAGAAGGTCTTTCTTTGAAAACCAGCAAGGAAGCCAGTGTCACTGGATCACAGCAAAGACTTCAAGTTGTGCAGGGCTTTGAATGTCAAATTGAGCATTTTACCTTTGATCCTGGAGGTTATAAGTAGCCACTGGAATTTACTGAATAGGGGGTGACGTGGCCAGACTTGCACTTTAGGAAGCTCACTTTAACAGCTGAGTGGGAGATAGGAAGGAGAGGGAAAATGACAACAGACTGTAATCAGATAAGAGAATGTCAGAGTTCATGAGTGTGGAAGTTCATGGTGCATTTGTAGGTGATGGCAACATCTGGGGTACAATTAGCTCTGCGCATAGCTGCAGTGGGGTGGAGGAGTAGGGCATGGAAAACAAATAAATGAAGAACTGACTGGGAAAATAGGGTGCCTTAGGGAAAACCTATATACAAAGTCCCCTTGTATGAAGGCAGGAATTGGAGAAGAAAAACTGTGATCCAGATACTGAACTCATTAAGGAAAGAACAGGAATGTCCCAGAGGTTGGTAGACAACAGCTACAGGGATTTTGATTTGGTAGCAGATATTGATTGAATGAACCTCAAAGGAAGAGCAGGTGCTGAGTGATGGTGGTAGAAGGTGAGCCTGGAAGTAGCAAGGAGGAGCAAGGAGTATCCTACCTTCCCTGTCTCATGTCTGATGATGAATGTGAATGAGCTTTGTTATTATTAAGTAATATATGTATACATATACATACACACATATATGTGTGTATACATATATATATATGTACAAAAATATGTTAGCTTTTGCTCAATT
Source organism: Pseudochirops cupreus (assembly GCA_028627135.1). Lineage (NCBI taxonomy): Eukaryota > Metazoa > Chordata > Mammalia > Diprotodontia > Pseudocheiridae > Pseudochirops > Pseudochirops cupreus. The sequence goes on from CM053581.1 coordinate 191,338,816, forward strand.
CTCAATGTGTAGTACAGACAATAAATGCCTATAGGAAGTTGGAGGAAAAAGAACCTGATAAAGCTGGACAATTCAAGGAAAGCCCAGAAAGGGAAAATAACTTGCCCATGATCACAGAGCATAAATCAGATGAAAACTTGGGGCTTTGGACTCCTGCCTTGTTGCATAACAACAATGCTAGCATTCTCTAACTCTGGGAAGGTATCAAGAGTCTCCAGGAGGACCTGAGCTCCACCAGAGGCAATGCCCAGGATGCTCCAGCAGATGGTGCCCTTTCTATAATTTTCCATATGATTAAGGTGATGTGGTCTGGGCATGCTCCATTGACATTCAGTTTCACTGTCACTGATATATTAAAAAATTCACAAAATGAGGACAAAATGCCTTAGGAGTTTTTCCTTTCTGAAAAAGAAAGGTTCTCACTTCTCCAGGAAGAGGAAGAGGATCTAATAGACTACACTAAATCTAAACCCCTCACTTTACAGAAAGTGTCTAAAGCAGGATTAGAACCCTGATCCTCCTGCCTCTAAGTCTAGCACTCTCTCTGCTATGCCCGGCCGTTTCTATTAGAACCATTCAGAAAACCCTTTATTTTTTTTTATAAAGCTCTTCATAGGGGTGTCCTCGAAGCCCGAGTGCAGTAGTAAGCCTTTAATAGACTTAGTAATGTAAAACTGCACTAAGACTTTGAGGACACTCTATAGGGAGTCTGAGCTCTACAACAGCAGTTGTAAGCTTGCTAGAGAGAATATGATGGTCTCCATTTTATAGAAGGTTAGACGGCAGTTTGAAGACAAAAGATGATTTCCAAAGCGGGGTAAGTGACAGAGCCAGGGCCCTAGGTTTTTATAGAGTGCTGGATTTGGGAGAACTGGCACAAAGGGCAGAGAAGAGATTTTATTTTCAAAGAAATCAAAGCTTCATCAGGATGTTGAGGTAATTCTGGGCTCTTAAAAAGTCTCCAGCCTTTAAGAGTGGCCAACAAGCTCTGGTAGTTGATCAGTTCACTTCACTTGAATAAACATTTACAAAATACCCATTCTGGGCAAGGCACTCTGCTAGAAGCCTGGCTTATTTCAGTAAGCCTAGTTCTCTTCAGTAGCAAGACAGAAAGGCTGGTATAAAAAAGGCTGGAGTAAATTTTGAGTTAAAAAAAACTTAAGTACAGTCTTGATGATGATCTGAATTTATTATTCAAGGACAAGCCTGGTTCCCTCTGAAGAGGCTCATCAACAGAAAGCTGGGAAGAAGGTGCTAAATGTTTTGACCACAGCAGCACTGAAGAGCATCTGCCTGGTGGGAAGCATTGTGCACACTGTACTAGAGGAAAGAACACTCCCTCATATGGAGGAAACCACAGCTTCCCTGCAGTGAGTAGGGTGTTTGTGATACAGGGCAGCAGCTTACCTGGGGTGATAAAGTAGAGGATCTAGCAGGGAATACGTTCTCCAGAAGTACTTTTGGACAGACCGATTTTTAGACAAATTCTAATAAAGAGCGCTGGAATAGAAATGATGAGCCCCTCTGCCCTCCTAACTTTTGGATGACCCTTGTACAACTCGTTTCTAAGTCCCAATTTCCCCAGTGTAAATGAGGGGGTTGGAGCAGATGACCTCCAAGGCCCCTTTCCAGCTCTAACATCTCAGGTGAGCTGCATGATCCTGGGCAAATCACAACCTCTCAGTGCCTGGGGCAACTCTCAAAGACGATAAGTGAGAGAGAAGTTGCTGACAGTCAGCAGGCCGAGTTCCCTACATAGCAGTGCCTGTACAATCACAGGCCTGGAATTCCTTTACCCAAATGCTTATAGATTCTGTAATTTGTTCTCTGGCCTACTCATTACTTAGCATCTCTCCTTTACTCACAACTCCTTATTAGCTACGCTTTTAATTTTATTATATGTGCATTATGACATGTGGCAGCTAGATGGCACAATGGGAGAGTGCCAGGCCTGGAGTGAGGAAGAGCAGAGTCTAATTCTGCCTCAGATACTAGCAGCGTGACTTCTCTGTGCCTCAGCTTATCTGCAAAATGGGAATAATAAAAATAATAATAGCACCCACCTTTCAGAGTTGTGATGAGGACCAAATGAGATAATAATTGTAAAGTGCTTAGCACTGAGCCCAGCACATAGTACCTGCTCTATAAATGCCAGCTATTATGATTCCTATGTGAAAGAGGGATTTCATGTTTCACAATTCCTGCATTTATTTGTGCATGTTCATATGTAACCTTGGGCATGCTCCTTAAGACCCCCATTCAATAATTAGCATACCTAGTTTTTCTAACATCCTCTTCAGAACTTCAATTTCTTTATCTGTTAGATTTTTCTAAATCTGAAACGGGCACACCAAAGTTATCAAAAATGCACATCTCGCTATCCGGGTCTTTTCAAGTTTAGCTAGCTTTTCCTTTAATACTTAGATGCTACGAAATTGGTACACCTGTCAGTCATTACCTTTGGTTCCTATAAGCACAATGTGTGTGGTTCCCCTTTCTCTCTTTATTGATCGCACCTATTTTATTGATGCCCTTGTCTAAGACTACGAAGGCCTCTCCTGCTTGTTTGAATTCAGGTGAGACATCATAGATTTTACTGCAAGTCCACGTTTCACTTCTATAAGAATCTGTTTTAAGGATATTCTGTGTTATTTTCTTTACTGATTCATTCTACACTCCTGTTTTATGGGTATGTCCCATTCATATTCAGTTATGATGTTATTTTTTTCCCCTTCATGAAATCATGATATGGGACAATCTGGTCCCAATCTCTGCCTTTCCCAGTTCAGATCTAAATCATGGAGTTTCTCCTCATCCCCCAGTAATCAACCTCAGTTTGTTTTGTCTGAGGTAATTTCCTCCCTGTCTCCTTCCATTGACTCAGAGCTATTCAAATGTGTTTACTTAAATTTCTGTTGTCTGCTGCATTTGTATTTCATGGGTCCATTTGTTGAGTCATTTCAGTTATGTCCTAAGCGACTCCAATTGGGATTTTCTTGACAAAGATATCAGAGTGGTTTGCCATGTCCTTCTCCAGATCATTTTACAGATGAAGAACTCAGGCAAACAGGATTAAATGACTTGCCCAGGGTCACACAGCTAATCTGAGGTCAAATTTGAATTCATGAAGATGAATCTTCCTGATTCCAAGTCTCGTGCTTTCTCCACTGTGCCACCTAGCTGCCCCTTGGGTCCACACCCTCCCACTAACTGATGAGTGATCTGAGCACCAAACCGTGGCAGGTATACCCAATGTAAAGTCCCTATCTTCCCTCCATAGAAGCATTCATCACAGTACCCTCTGTCACACCTAAAACAAGACTTTCCTCTGATTCAATCCCTCCCTTTGCCTTCCTGTCTATTCTCTTGTAGGCTCTCTTCTCCCTAAGAAACTACAGGAATGATTTATCACTGTTGACCTGAGACTTGATTAAGGTGCAATATGTAGTATTCCCGCTATCTTCTTTCTCCCTTCTCTCTCATTCTAATAACAGGTAGCTAGCATTTACATAGTGCCTACTATGTGCCAGGCATTGTTAAGCATTTTACAATTATTATCTCATTTCATCCTCACAACAAACCTGGGAGGTAGGTGATATTATTATTCTCATTTTACAAATGAAGAAAGTGAGGCAGAGATTAAGTGACTTGCCACTGCTAGTAAGTATCTGAGGTCAGATCTGAATTTAAGTCTGCATGACTCCATAGCCAGAGCTCTATCCACTGTACCACCTAGCTGCCCCATTCTGTAATTCAGTCCTATAAAAACCGATTCACCTGTTATGAGGTCAGGTGTTGTAAACTTTAGTCTATGAGGTTCCAGAACTATTTCTCCACCATCATTTCTATTCGACATCTCCTTTAACCTTTGTCTCTATTAATGGATTTCTCTGTGGTTGTTCTTGGTTGCGGTATTTGTTTATCTTTTCTGTATTTCTGGTGTTTAGCTTGTATACAAAAAAGAAAATAATTTGTCCAGGTCTGGTTTTCTTTCTAGGAACGCTTCAAATGCCTCACTTATTTATTTTTTAATCAAAGTTTAGGCTCAGGTTTGCAGGGTATGTCATTTTGGGTTGCATCTTCAGCTCCTCTGCTCTTCAGAACACACAGTTCCATTCCCTCCTACAGTTACTGGTGGGTGAAGAATTGTCTTGTTTTATTCAAATTTCCTTACCTTTATATTTGAAAGTCTTTCTCCTGGTCATTTAAAAAATTTATTATTTGTTACTGGAATTGTTACATTTAATTGCTATGTCTTGGAGTTTGCAACACAAGAATACTTTTTTTTCCTAGAGGTGACCTGTGGAATTTTTTTTTTCAACTGGCTCTTGTTTACTGTGCTTAGAAGTTCTGGGCAGTTTTCTTGTATTATTTCTTGCATTATGGTGTGCTCAGTGTTTTTGACTTATGTTTTTGAAGAAGGCCTACACTCCTCAAGTTGTCTCTATGTATCCTGTCTTTGAGATCAATATATTTTCTTTATATAAAGATCATTATTTCCTTTTAATGTTATTGATTTTTGCTTCTTTCTTCCAGATAGTCCTTTACTTCTGTGTATTTGCGTTTCCAGTCACTTATTCTCTCTTTTGTTTATGGATTTAGGTTTTCTATCTTGCCAATTATTTCTGCAAATCAAGTAAAAAATTCTGCTTTCATAATTCTTATTTCTCTTTCAAACCATTCTGGAAAATCCTGCTATGGGCTCCATACTCTCTTGGAAATCCACAAAATCCTCTGCCTCATAAGGTGTTGATTCATTTTTCTTTGTCTTACAACATTTATTTACAGATATCTATACTTTTACCTGATTTGGAGACCATTTTATCTTTTGTTATTACAGACTGTTGCTGGTTTATCTGCTTTTGCTCATAGTCTTTGGCTGAGTTTTCTTCTTTATGAGATCATCTGGTAATTCTAGTCTTTTCTCCTTATATTTCCCAACTGCTCACATTCTGAATCTTTTCCCTTTGATGGGAGTTTCTGTAGGGGCTAGACCTCAAAGCTGTGTCAGCTTCCTCCCAGGCTGGGCCTCCGACTCTGCCCCCAGGTTACTTCTTAGGGGACCAAACTGGCCCCAGTTGGATATTGAGCTTGCTTCCTCAGGCTTAGTGGAATACTACATGGGCATAAAGATGTGTTCTGCTCCAGTTCCTTCCAAACCTCAGTTCTCTGGCTGAGCTCTGCTACAGCATGGAACACTCATTATACCACAGTGCTGCCCCAGTCAGGTTGACCTTCTGCCTTTTGTTTTTCACAGCACTGGAAGGAAGGGGGATTGGAAGTGAGTTCTGTTGCAAGCCCATAGATTAGCTGTGTGTCTCCCTGTCCTTGTAGTAGCAGGGGAACAGGGGAAAGGGGATGGTTGGGAGGTACTGAGTGCATTTATTCATTGGATTGTTGCCTCCTTGGTATTCTTGGAGTCCTAGACAGTAGAGGCAGTTGAAATTGTTTTATCTCTTGTGTATAATTCTATTTTTCAGAGGTTTAAGAGGTCATGAGGATCTGGGGGAAAAAAATCTCCATCTTACTGGTAATGTGACCTAGAAGTTCATATTCAAATACTCCTCCCAATACTAGTTTTCCCCAAGAGGAATGATTAGAAGCCATCAATTCCATAAAAAGTCCTTTCCCCACTGTAACATTCTGCTTGTCTTAGCAGGATTAATTACTCTTGGATGTAAACCATTTTCCTTTCCTTTTCAGAATCTCATGTTCCAGTTTTCCTTTTTATTTCCTATTGATAATGTATAAACCTGCAAGATTATGACTGGAGTTCCTTAGTATCTGATCTGTCTCTTCCTGGTCACAGGTTGGTTATATTTTCTCTTTGTCCTAGTTGTTGCATGAACTTGGAAGTGGTAATGTTGGGTGAATTAATACAGGCTTCGTTTCTGGTAGCATTCTATGGATTTCCTCAAGGTACACTTTGTCCTCTAGTTCTAATATTCCCAGGCAATTTCCTCTTAGGGTTTCCTGAAACCATGAATTCTGAAATAACTAAAGATCATATATTCCAGCTTTTTGTTTGTTTCATGATGCTTTTCTGGGAGGCCAATGATTCTTGTGTAGCAGGTATTCTCTGGTCTCATTATCACAGAGTGAAGTAAGCTACATCTCCCCTTCTCAGGGAGGCTCTACCCTGAGAGCTTTGCTATGTCTCTTCTCTATTGCCCTAAGTTTGACCCCTACTTGTATTTCCCTACCACCACCGCTGGGTACCAGTAACTGACTAACACCAGGTTCTACTTAGTCATTTAACATCAATTAGCTTTTAGAAAGGGATATTTACTTTGAAGATACAGCAAAAAACAAAAGAATAAACATTTCCCCCCAACACTTCAATGATGCATTCCCTCCTATACTACCTCGGTCTCTGGGGAGAGTGAGCTCAGATTTAACAGTTTCTACACAAAATGGTCCCACCAAGTTGATGTCCAGATGTGACATGACTTCCCCATGAATCCTTATTTTATCTATTGCTGGGCTAAGTCCCTAAGGTCCCTCCATAATCCTTGGGGATTGATTCTGAGCTGGCTGCAAAACCTAGAATGGACTTAGCTCTCAGACTCCTGGATTCTCAGAAGCTCTCACCCTCCACCCTGTTTTCAGTCACTTGTTTTCTGTTTTTGTTGTAGATCTCAGGTATTCTTTCAATTTTGCTATCCTCTGTCTTTGTTTAGTATCATTTAATTTTTGAGCTCCCTCTCCTTTTTTTTTTTGTGGTGAAGAGAGGGGAATTGTTCAGTTTCTAGAATAAGCCGCAGATTCTCCGTTTTTCATTAAGAGTGATAATTTCATTCCTTACTACTTCTCTTCAATTTTTTCACTGGATCTTCCAATCACTCTAGAGGTTTTCATGGTTATTGCATTCTCTTTTCTGGTGTTCTAGCTGTAGGTCTTATAGAATACTCTCTTTTTTTCAGAGTTCTCTTTTAGTATTTTTTCCTCTTAAAATTTTAAATTCTGAATTTAAGGCTGAAAAAAGAAAAATTTCAGATACAAAATAGAACAGAAAAAGAAGATATGTAAGACCATCAATCTCTATTGCATACAACTTACTTTTTAAAAGTTTATAATAAATTCAACATATTACCTTCAAAGTTTTCCTGTCAATGTTTCCCTCTGAACTAACTGCCTTCTATTTCTGGTGCCCTCTTAACATAGTATTAGGCACAATAGCTGGCTAATTTCCTTAGTCTCTGTGTTTTTTTTTCCCCATTGGGATTTTCTTGACAGAATTTCTTTCCTTGTTTCTTATTGTTTGTTTGGTGCATTTCTAGCTGTTCTGAGATGTTGAGAGGAAGCTGGGATGTAAATAACCTCTTACTTAACCATCTTGCCAGAAGTCCATTCATAAAGGTTGACTTAAAAAAAAAAAAAGAATGTTCAGTAGCAAGTCATGAGCAGGTTACTTCTTTCACACATCTCACATTCCCTTATATATATATATATAGATAGATAGATAGATAGATAGATAGATAGATAGATAGGAAAGAAAATATGGGACCCATAGAATTAGACTTACAAATTGTGCTGGTGTACTTCCCTTTAGAATGTTCACCATTCTAAGTCCCTTCAGGTTCTATCATTCTGTGATCTTTTAGATTATTTTTTCCATCTTCAATGTCAATTTCTCAGTCCTGCCAGTCCTGCTTAAGAATGGAGAAAGCTCTCCCTTCTCCAGCCCCTAGGAATTTTCTGTTGCTTTCAAGCATAGAGTTCTGCAGAGTCTAGTCAGGGGTGGGGAGCCATTGGCCTTGAGGCCACATGTGGCTTTCTAAGTCCTTGGGTGCAGCCTTTTGACTGAATCTAAGTTTTATATAGAACAAATCCTTTTATTAAGGGAATTTGTTCTGTGAAGTCTGGATTCAGTCAAAGGGCCACACTTGAGGCTGCAGGCTCCCCACCCTTGGATAGTTCTGAAACGTCTCATCTGTCCCATGTTTCTAGATCACATATATTACTTTGCCAGGGTTAGAAATGAAAAGGACAATGTTCATTCTTGCTCTATGGGCTCCTTCATATCTTTGGGTCAAGGAGACTGTTAAGCTTCAGAGAGTAGGGGCTTTGTGAGGCTTCCCATCAAACTGCCTTCCACTTCTGCTTTTAATATTCTACACCACTCATCAAGAGATGCAAGAACTTGTAAACTGAAGAGCCCCTAGTGTTTGCCAAGAACTACACAGCTCTGTTTCCAGACTCTGTGGTTTATTAATCCTTATCCCTGGACCAGAAATTCCATTACATATTAAAACTGTTTTCCAAATACAGCAGGAAAGGTCATTTCCTGTTTCTTTAAGGGAAAAAATATTATTTGCCAAAATCCACAAAGAGAAAAGAAACCATTTTCTAAAGGACAAGGAGAATAGAAGAGGGGCTTGGCCTATTGGGAAAGATTTCTCTTAGCAGGAAAGTTTCCAAAGTCATCCCCCTGTGGTGGATTGGATAATAAACATCATTCACATTTCTATGACACATTATGGGGAAGGGGTTGGCAAACTAGGGCCCATGGGTCAAAAATACCCTAAAATAAAATTTTACTATATTTAAAAAGGTAACTATTCTTAACCCAGGCTGCACAAAAATGGGTAGTAGGCCAGATTTGGCCCTTAGGTCATAGTTTGTCCACTCTAGTGTACAAATCACTTTTTTCATAAAAATTCTGTAAGGTAACATGAGTATTATTATCCCTATCAGACAAATGAGGAAACTGAGGCTCAAAAAGGGGAAATGACTCTGCCTGAGTCACATGGGAATGTTAGTAAATGGCGAGGTCCTGACTCAGAATCTGGTCCATTGGGTCTAAGACTAGTGCTATTTGTATTACATTCTGCTGCTGCTTAGAATCTGATGTGATCACTGCCTGTGGACATGATAAAGCCACCTAAATCTCTTGGAGTCTTGTGCCCTAAAGTTCAATTCTATTCAAATCAACAATCATGCATTAAGCACCTACTAAGTCATTTGCTGGGTTCTGGGGATACACAGAAAAACCAAATTGTCCTTTTACAAATTAGATGCTTACATTCTACAGGGGAAGAACATGTAAACCAGAATGTAAATTCAAAATGTACACAAAATAAGGACCGAGTAATTTTGGTGGGAGTGTGGGAGGGGAGGAGAGACCCCACAAATCAGTGAATCAGAAAAAGCATCTTGAAGGAAGAGGTTTTACTTGAGCTAGGCCTTGAAAGGAACAAGGAATTCTAAGAAGTGGTGGTGAAAAGGAAGAGAATTCCAGGCATGTGGAAAGGAAGGGTGACAAATGCAACAGCAAAGACGCCAGCAAGGAGACCAATTTGTTGAAACATAGTGTATCAGAGGGAGTAATATGAAATTAGAAGAGAAAAATAAGTCAGAACCAGACCATGAAGGACATAGCCAAGCTGAGGAGTCTGCTTTTGATCCCCTAGGCTATGGATAGACGCTTCAGTAAGGGAAAAATGTGGTTGGAATTGTGCTTTAGCAATATCGATTTGGCAGTTGTGTAGAGGATGGATGGGAGCCTGGAGAGACCAGTGAGGAGTTGAGGGCCCAAAACCTGTGACAGAGAATGAGGGCCTCTACTGCAGATGTAAGTGAATTGAAAGGGAAGGAAGAAAGAAGTGTTGTGAAGGCAGAATTAACAAGACCTGAAAACTGACTGGGTATAGGTGCTGAGTAGGGAGGCAGACTGAAGAAGAGTCAAGGAAGTTGAGGTGTGTGAACTGGGGTAACAAGAAAGAAAGTTGCGACCCCAGCAGAAACAGGGAAGTTAGAAGGAGGGATAGATTTGAGGGGAAATATAAGAGTTCTGTTTTGGCAACTTGAGAGTTTGAGATATCTATGAGACATATATCAGATAGGTAGGTGGTGCAGCGGATAGAGTGTTGGACTTGGAGTCAGTAAAATCTGAATTCAAATCTTGCCTCATACACTTACTGCCTCATATATGACTCTGGGCAAGTCACTTGACATCATTAAGCCTCAGTTTCCTCATCTATAAAACAGGGATAATAATAGCACCTACTTCACAGACTTGTGAGGATCAAATGAAACAGAAGAAGTAAAATGCTTTGCAAACCTTAAAGCTCTACATAAATGAAAGTTATTATTGTCATTAATGTTACTATTATATTATTACATTTGAGATGTCCAATTGGCAATTTGCAAACTATGACTGGAGTTCAGGAATGATATGAGCGTGGGCTATGCAGATATGCTGATTACCTGAATAGAGATGATAGCTAAATTCATGCAAGTTGATAGAATCATCAAGAGAGAAGAGTATAAAGAGAAAGAAAGAAAGAAAGACAGAGAGAAGAGAGTAAGAAGGGCCCCATACACAGCTCTGGAGTATGCACGTAGATCGAGAGTACAGCACATGGAATATGACCCTGCAAAGAAGACTAAGAGTAATCAAACAGCTAAGAGAAAGAGTTGTTATAAAAATCAAAGGAAAAGTATTCAGGTGGAAGGAGAAGATATCAGAGTTAAATGCTGCAAAAAGGTAGAATGAAGACTGAGAAAAGGTCATTGGATTTAGTCATGAAATAATCACTGGTGACCTTGGAGACAGCGATTTCAGGTAAGTGGTGGAAAGGATGGGAGGTGAAGTACAGGAAGATTTCTTAATGGGTTTTGCTATGATCATGAGGCAGAACACTAGCTTGAGGGCATGGTAGATTCTCTCTGTAGGCTAGTTGCTTATAGTCTGTAGATTTAGTTGGGAGTAATGGATTATAAACCACTATTTCATCTGCCACAGAGAGAAAGAGATGAAAACAAGCACCCAGAAATAGAGAGCTAGGATGCTGCTGCTTGTTGTGTGAGAACTGGGAGCCAGAAGTGAAGGAGTCAGAAGATAAGAAGACTGATAACTAGAGAGAGAAAGGGGACTTTAAAGGGACCAGTTTCTATAGGGAGCTTGGGAGGTGGTGGGTTCAATGTCATAAATGACCTCAGCAAAGTAAAGAACCACTTGTTCTTCTAAGACTAAGAGTGATGATGGTGGAGAGATTTGAGGTTTAGAATTGGGAAGAAGAGGCAGTTCGTTATCAAGTTAACTCAGTCTATTGTCAGGTCCCTATCTGAAGCTTTTCCAGCATGAGAGAATCTGCTCAAGGTTACAATCTACTGGCACAGCTTTCAAGAATACAAAGTCTCCCACACCATGATGAGGCATTAGAGTAGAAGTGATTTATACGATATTTATTTGTGTACATGTCTCATCTGCCTCCGGAGTAGACTAGTATATCCCTGAAAGCTAGGAATGGAGTAGCCAGCCGGCCCAGTGGATAGAGCCTGGGCTTGGAGTCAGGAAGACCTGAGTTCAAATCTTATCTCAGACAGTTCCTGGCTGTGTAAGTCATTTAACCCCAGTCTGCCCATCTCCTCAGCTGTAAAATGGGATGATAATAGCACCTACCTCCCAGGGTTGCTGTGTAAAGTGCTTAGCATAGTGCCTAGCACATAGCGGGTACTCAATAAAGGTTTGTTCCCTTTTCGCTTTCCCCAGACTCAGCACAGGGCTCGGACATTATGGAAAATCATCTAGTGAAGAGCCGGCCAGGAGAAGAGAGAGGCCCTGATCTTGAAGCTCAGAGCCCCAGGTTTGAACACTGCCTCTGGGGCTTACTGCTTCTGTGAGTTGGGGCAATTAGATTCTCTGGTGATGCTAAGATTCTTCACCCACAAAGTAGGGATAATAATGTTGTTGTTGTTTAGTCATTTTTCAGTCATATACGATGCTTTGTGATCCCATTTGGGGTTTTCTTAGCAAAGATACTGCAGTAGTTTGCTATTTCCTTCTCCAGATCATTTTACAAATGAGGAAACTGAGGCAAATAGTCTTGCCCAGGGTCACACAAGTACTAGTAAGTGTCTGAGGCTGGATTTGAACTCAAGTTTTCCTGACTCCAGATGCTCCCTCCGCTGAGCCACCTAGCTGCCCCAGAGATAATAATACTGCACAATAACTGAGAGGTGCAGAGTACAAAGAAATGATTGGTAAATGCAACATAAATATACACTAATTCTAGTAGCCAACCTCTATACTTTACATATGAGGAGCTTAAGGCTCAAAGGAAGTGTCTGACTCAATTTCCCTCAGTGACAGAGTTGTAATTCAAAACTAGGTCTTCTGCTTGTAAATCCAGGCCTCCTTCTACTGTACAACCAGGCAAGGCCCCTGTGGAAAGTAGAATAACAACAGCAACAGACAGAATTGATATAGCACTTGAAGGTTTGCAAAGGGCTTTACAAATTCTCATTTTATCCTCACAGTCCTGGGAGGCAGGTGCTAATTATTATCCTCATTTTATAGATAAGGAAACAGAGGCAGAGGTTAAGAGGTTAAGCCCAGGGTCCCACAGCTAGGGAGCGTCTAAGGCTGGATGGGAACTTGGGTCTTCCTGGCTCCAGACATGGCTCTCTAGTCAATTAGTTGCCCCCAACTATCAATCAATCAATGTTTATTAAGTGCCTACTATATGCCTGACACTGTGCTAAACTCTGGGGACTCAGAAAGAGGCGAAAGATATTCCTTGACCTCAGGGAGTTTAAAATCTGAAGGGAGATTCAGCATGCAAACAAACATAGTCAAAGTTAGCTATATACAGAATAAATAGGGAATAATTAACAGAGGGAAGGGACTGGAATTAAGAAGGGCTGGAGGAAGCTTCCAGTCAAAGATGGGAGTCCAGTTTGGACTCAGAGGAAGGCTAGGAAGTCAGTGGGTAGAGCTGAGGCAGGAAAGGAGTCCAGGCATGGGGGACAGCCCAAGAAGGTGAAGCAGCCAGGAGGCTGGTGCCGCTGAACCGGGGAGAACAAGACGGAGGGGTCGTAAAGGGCTTTGAACGCTGCATTAAGCGTTTGTATTTGTTCCTGGAGGTGGCAGGAAGCCACCAGAGTTCAGTGACTGGGGGCAGGGGCAAGGAGTGTAACGTGATCAGACAGACTTGTACTTTAGGAGAATCACATTAGGGGCTGAATGGAAAATGGATCAGAGTGAGGAGAGACTTAGGCAGGCAGACCCACCAGCAGCCTACTGCCAGGTGTGAGGTGACGAAGGCCTGCACCAGAGAGGTGGCAGTGTCAGAGCAGAGAAGGGGGCCTCCTTGGAAGATGATGCAGAGGTGAAATCGAGAGGCCTTGACTACAGAGGGTTCCAGATGGTGAGGAGTTGAGGTTGACTCCTAGATTATGAGCCTAAGCGATGGGAGAATGGGGGTTGCCCTTTGTGTAGTAACAGGGAAGTCTGGGAGGGGAAAGAGAATGAGTTTAGTTTTGGATAAGTTTAGCTCAAGATATCTGAAAGGTAGTGGGAATTGTGAGATTGGAGGCCAGTAGAGAGTCTGGGGCAAGATAAGGTAGATTTGAGGATCATCAACATGGAGATGGTAATTAAACCCATGGGAACTGATGAGATAATAATCTAGTTAGGAATATTATTTGGCACCTGGCCTGGCATAAAAGAGGAAGTCCAATTGGCAAGTGTGGCACTCATCTGGAGTTAACTTTTTTGGTCCCTGACAGTGTCAGACATATGCATCAGTTCTGCTAGACCAGGGCCAGGCCACATGTGAGATTACAAAGTAAAATAAATAGGGCCAATGAGGGCAGGAAAGAAAGGGAGGCTGAAGTCAGGAGGTCAGAAGCTGAAGCTTAGAAAAGAGTAGTGAATCTGAAGTCCAGAGACCTAGTCTGAGTCCCAGCTCTGCTCCCAAATCCCTGAATGACCTTGGTCAAACCACTTCCTTTCTCAAGGCTCTGTTTCCTCATACAAAATGAGAGGGTTGAAACAGGCAATCTCTGCTATCCCTTCTAGCTTTGACCGCTTATGTTCCAAGACTCTCTCTAGTTCTGATGTTCTTTATTATATTTTTCTGATCTCAATTCCGACTCTAACAGTCTATCCTCAGGTCCCTCAAAGGTCACAGATGAAGTGACACAAACCAGGCCTTGAACCTAGGTCTCCTGGGTCTTGTGTCTCAAATGTCACTGAGAACCTAACAGCTATGATACAGAGGTAAAGACTCATGAACACCTCTTTGGAGCATGAAACCAATGAAACAGAAACCAATCCCAGGGCTTCAGATGACAGTAAGATGATTCTGTACTGAGTTCTAACACCAAAGGAAAAAACATCCTCCAGCCCCTTAAAATAAGAATTCTCTTTTTTCAGTCACTGGCTAAAAAAAATTTCCTAAGACTTGGCAGCTGAGAAACTCCCAAATAAAGAGGAATTCCTCAGAAAAATCCAGACTTTAGCCTGAGAGAAACAAAAATTCTAAATGAGATTTCATGGCCATATTTGAAGCACATTTGACAATTTGCCAATTAAGAAGCCCTGAACTTAAAGTTATAAAAACAAGGTTCAAACCCCAGCTCTGCCATTCATTCACTGTCCAATTTTAGGTACGTCACTCCCCATTTCTTAGCCTTGGTTTCCCCATCTATAGAAGATAATGCTTTTCCCTGAGCTTCCTGCACAGAACTGTAATGCCCAAACTAATAGACGGTTTCCCAGCAGCCCCCTATTTGCAGGCGCTTTTTCACCTCTTTCTCCTCGCTGCAGACGGAATGACAGTTTGTTGCCCACTGCCCCAGCTAAGCCTATAGACTGGAAACAAACTTATCTATAGAGAGAACCACTATTTTACGTGTAGCATTAATTCATGTAGCTTTCTGTGTTCTGAAAACCCAAAGAATTTAACCAGGTGTCTTGAAAACATAGCAGGCAGCATAGTACAGTTAGTAATACTGGGGGAGGATTCTAGAGACGGTCTAGTACCTGCTTGATCATTAATTTAATGTAAGACCTTGGGTAAATCATTTCCCTTCTCTGGTTTCCTCATATGTAAAATAAGGGGACTGAACTAGATAACCACTAGGTCCCTCTGAGTTCTAAACATTTAGGCTCTAAGAGTCCTTTCATATTTGACATGGCCTGCCGTATTCTTTAAAATCCCCTCTGGATTTAAATAACTTTCTGTATTCAATATTTTGAAGTCTCTTCCAGCAGTATTATTCTATACTTTATGTTCTAGGAATTTTTCTAGCTTTAAACATTCTATAAGTCTCTGACCCTATGTAGCTATAAAGCTCTTTATAAATATAAGTTATTGCAGTAATTCACCACTTGGTGGAAATCTGCTGGGCCTCTCAGAACACTGACCTCTTAGGGGGTTCATCAAAAATTAGCTGACATCTTCTTAATGCTCAGGTGAATGCTTGGTTCTGCCTGTCTGATACCTCAGGGTATCAGAATATCAAAGTTGCAAGGGTCCTCGGAATACAGAATGTTACAGCTTGAAGGAACACATCTTAAAGCATGGAACACAGAATACCAGAACTAGAAGACCGTCAAAGACCACCTCTTCCCATCCCTTAGATGAATCGTCTGTGACCAACTAATGATCAAATGGGTAGCACCATAGCAAGGCTCCAAACAAGCAGTGTCCCCAGTACTCTTTTCACCGGCCTGTGTTGTCCCCTCACTGAGGAACAGAGGGAGGCTCAGGGAAGATTCATGCCTTGCCCAAGCTTACCCACTTCACAAAGGCCTGGGGCAGGATCAGGACCCAAGGCTCCTAACTCTGAGTCCAACATGCCTTCCATTACAACCTGTGACCCCTCCTACAGACATGTTCTGCCTGAAGTCAATATCCCTCTGGTCAATGGCCTTGTCATTTCATTTTCTCCTCTTTTCTCTCATGTCCCCATGTACCTCAAAAGAGACTTCATGGCCAGGCTATGATGGGAAGCCCCAGGCTCTACTCCCACTCTGTGCCTGTGCAGTCTCAAAGCTGATGAGGTCACTCTCATGTGGGGCTGGCCTAGACATACTCTGTCCTCATTTCTCTCTCTGCCAGATGTGGGATGGAGAGAAGATTCAAAGGCCAGGCAAAACCACCCTCTGCCTCTGAGCAGTTTGCCAGCACTCGGGGAGGCATAATCCTGGTGTGCGTCATCATGGAAAGGGGCCTGCAGAGGCCACACACTCCCTGCGTACCTGGATGGATTCCCAGACTGCACTTTATGATGGCTCTGCACAGAACATCTGTGCCCAAGATGAACTTTCACAGTTCACAGGGAAGAAAGAAATCTACCTACATTTTAGTAACACCCATTAAGCAACTGCCATGTAAGGGCCCTTTGCTAGGTGCTTGGAAGAGACAAAGATAAATAAGAAACAGTCTTCTTCCTTCAAAGAACTAATAGTCTAGTAGAGAATGTATTCTTTTCACTATCAAGAATAACAGTCAGAATTTACATAGTATTTTGTAGCTTAAGGTAAAGAACATGAAAGATTACTGGGGGCGGAGTCATTATACTTAAGTTATTCTGCTACTTGTCCCTCCTGTGACTTTGGGCAAATATTTTTTAAAAAATTAATTAATTTATTTTCTTGTTTACATCATTCATTTCCATAAGGTTTTGAGTTACAAATTTTCTCCCTATCTTTTCCCTGCCCACCACCCCAAAACAGCCTTATCCCACTGTATAACTCCTCCCCCAATCTGCTCTCTCCTATGTCCTTCCCTATCACCCCTCTGACTTTCTAGTAGGGCAAGATGGATCTCCCTACCCCAGTGCCTGTATATCTTAATTCCCAGTTGCATGTAGTTAATAATAATAATAATAATAAAAATATATGTACATATATTAACATTTGATTATAGAACTTTAAATTCTAGATTCTTTCCCTTCCTCCCTCATCACCCACCCCCACTGGAGAGACAAGCAATTCAATACAGACTGTACATGTGTAGTTACGCAGAACATCTCCACAATGGACAAATTGTGAGAGACTGATTATATGTCCCTCCTTCCTATCCCGCCCCCCACCCCGATCTATTTTCTACCCTGTCCCTGTCCCTTCACAGAAGTGTGTGCTTCCAGCAACCCTCCCCCACACCCTCCATCATCCCACCTCTCATCCCCCCTACTCTCCTGTGTGGCAAGATATCCAGTTTAGAGTTTATGTCATTCCTTCCCAAAGCCAAATTCAATGAGAGTAAGGCTGACCCCTTCCCTTTTGCCTTCCTGTTCTTCCCCTCCATTGTAACAGTTACCCCTTGCCTCTTGTATATGAGATGATTAACCCCATTATGTCTTTCCCTGTCTCCTCTCATTCTATTCCTCTCCCACCTTAGAATTTTACCTTTTAAAGTATTGTCCCTTCCTATTCAATTGATCCTGTGCCCTCTATGTACACATATATACACATACTCAGATGTGTATTCATACGCATATATATACCCTCCTATATAGACATATGTGTATGTATACATATATACATATATATACATATATACACACACACACAGATTTTATACACACACACACACACACAAACACACATTTGTATTCCCTTCACCTATCCTCATACTGAGAAAAGTTTCATAAGTTACAATTATCGTTTTTTCATGTTGGCTGGGCAAATCTTTACATTCAAAGATCATGGAAAATGAGAGGTGCCATAAGATGAAAGAGGGGAAAATGTCCTAGTTATCAAAAAAGAGAACAAGATCTGCAAATTGTAGGCCAGTGAGGCTGTCTTTGATTCTGGACTAGGTCATTAAAGAGATGGTTGGCAAATATCTAGAAAGGGAAGCAAGGTAATTAGAGAATCAGGGCTTCACTAAAAACAGGTCATGCCTACTAACCTCATTTCTTTTTTTTAACAAGATTACTAAACACACAAGTGAGAGCAACAAGATACAGTTTTTTTCTAGACTTTTGCAAAGCTTCTGATAAAATATCTCATTACTATCCTTGTGGAAAAGATGAAGAGATATTGATTAAATTATTAAACAATTTGATGGATTCAGACTGGTTGGATGGCCAGACTCGAAGAGCTGTTGGTTAATGGTTCAATTTCAATGTAGCACACATCTCTATTAAAATTCTTTCATTTAATTTCATGTGACATTTGGCCCAATATTTTAGCTTATTGAGACTCTCTTGATTTTGATTCTCTTATCCAATGTGTTAGCTATCTTTCTCCCAGCTTTGTGTCACCTGCAAATTTGCTAAGTACATCTTCCATGCTTTTACCTGATACTAATTTTAAAAAGAACAGAACAGAATAGGGACAAGTACAGATCCTTGAAGCCTTCCTCTAGAGACCTCCCAGGCTGATACTAAACCACTAATCACTATCTTTTAGGTCTAACATTCAATGAGTTCTGAGTCCACCTAACTGTAATCTCATCTAGTCTACAGCCTTCTATTTATTCCCCTCTCCCCAACACACACACACACACACACACACACACACACACACACACACACACACACACACACATTGCAGGAAGCATTCTCTAGATTAGCGGTTCTCAACCTGTGGGTTGCGACCACTTTGGGGGTCAAAAGACCCTTTCACAGGGATCACCTAAGACCATCGGAAAACACATATTTCCGATGGTCTTAGGAACCGAGACACTGCTCCTCTATCCATCTCCAGGGGGATCCGCCCACATGCAGACATGCCCACATATGAGTATCAGCGGCATTTGGAAGGTTGAGAACCACTGCTCTAGATGTTTTACTAAAATCTAGGGGAACTATGTCTCTTGTTCTCCCCAGTCTTTCAAAGATCAGCGACAGTGGCCCAGGAATCACACTGGCTAATTTAGGGACCTAAAAATGTCACTCATCTGTGCCAAGTGATTTGAACTCATCAAGGATAGCTGGGTACTCTTTCATTATTTCCTGACTTCTCTTGGGTGTCAACTCCCTAAGAGGCATATTTTTTCCAGTCTAAGGATCATTTTCTTTACCAGAGAAATCAGAAGCCAAGGAAGAATGGAGGAGATTGATATTCTGTCATTGGAGACCATCACCACAACCCTGCCCTTGTGTGTTATCTTCTCTCATTAGAATGTAAGCTCCTGGAGGACAGGGACTGTTGTTCACTTTGTTTTTGTATCCTCAGTACTGAACACAAGGCCTGGCACATATTAAACGTTTAATAAATGCCTGTTCCTTCATTCAATAGCCTCTTAATTTGTCTCCCTTCTTCAAGTCTCTCTTTTTTAAGTTATATTCTGAAAACACAGCCTGACCATGCCACTTCCATGGTGAATAAGCTACAGGGGTATCTTCTTATCTCTGGGGTGAGATACAAATTTTTCTGTGTGGCATTTAAGCCCTTTACCACCTAGCTCCAACCTATCTATCCAGTCTTATTCTACAGTATGCCCTTTCACACCCTCTTATGGTCCCAACCAAAATGGCCTTGTTTGAACATATTATCCCGTCATCTTCAGTCTCTGCAAAGGCCTTCCCCCATGCCAAGAACACTCTTTGTCTTCACTTTTGCCTCCTACATAATGCACTTCCTGATCAGTTGCTCATGCTTTCCCCCTGAACAATTACTTTGTGATATATATATATATATGTATATACATACATACATACACATACATATGTACAGGTTTCCTTTCATTTTTTGTCTTTCTATCCCCAGTGTCTATTAAAGTGCCTGGCATATAGCAGCCACTTAATAAATGCTTGTTAAGTGACTGATCCCCAGGTCTCATAATATTTCTATTCAGATAACTACAGTAAAGTAGTCTTGCAAAAAAGATGTACCAAAATTTATGTAGGAATGCTGTGGCTTACAAAGCGGTGTTCTGATCATCTTAATTTATTAATTCATTCAAGAAAAACATCTAGATGTATCGATAATGATGAACATATTAACAAATATGATCACTATAATGATGGAATGGCATTATGAATAATACAAGGATTAACCTGAAAGCAGTCTGCACAGCACTTGAAGGACTTCTATAAAGCTGGACCATGATTTGAAAATTGTTGCATCCACCCATGACCATGTGTGTGGGGTTTTAGCATAGATACTTGGAGAGTGTCTATTTCTATAAGCTAACTCTTATCTGTTTTCACCACCATGTACCCTTTTTCACCCATTGTCTCAGTATTTTTAAGTAACTTTAGTGCAAACATTTGGTATGAAGAGAAGACTGGTATCATAAAAATTAATATCTTCATTTTACAGATGAGAAAACTGAGGTCTGGAGAGGTGAATGCTTTACCTAAGATTACACTTGCCTCATCTGGAAAACGAGGATAATAATTTTTGTAAACTTGAAAGTAGTATGTAAGTGGGGGGGGGGAGTTTAAATAATTTATTTTTAGTTCTAAATTCTTTCTCTCCTTCCAGCCCCTCCCCCACCCATTGAGAAGGCAAGAAATAATACCCATTATACATATGAAATCATATAAAATATATTTCCATGTTAGCCATGTTGCAAAAATATAAGCAAGAAAAAATAAAGTGAAAAAATATTAATTCATCAGTTCTTTCTTTGGATGTAGAGAGTATTTTTCATCAAGAGACTTTTGGAACTATCTTGGATCACTGTATTGCTGAGGATAAGTCTTTTATAGTTGATCATAGTGCGATATTGCTGTCACTGTGTACAATCTTCCACTGGTCTGCTCACTTTACTTTGCATCAATTTAAGTCTTCTTGGGTTTTTCTGAAACCATCCTGCTCATCATTTGTTACATAATAGTATTCCACCAATATATATACCACAACTTGTTTAGTCATTCCCCAATTGATGGGTATCCCTTTAGTTTCCAGTTCTTTGCCACCACAAAAAGAATTCCTATAAATATTTTTGTATATAGATCATTTTCCTTTATCTTTAATGTCTTTGGGACATAGACCTAGTAGTGGTACTGCTAGGTCAAAGGGTATGCAGAGTTTTATAGTCCTTTGGGCAGAGTTCCATTAGACCAGTTCACAACTCCACCAACAGTGCATTTGTGTCCCTGTTTTTCAACATCCTCTACAAAATTTGTCATTTCCCTTTTCTGTAATGTTAGCCAATCAATCTGAGAGGTGTGAGGTGGTATCTTAGAAGTGTTTTAATGTGAATTTCTCTAATTATTAGTGATTTAGAGCATTCTTTCATATGACTCTAGATAGCTTTTATTTCTTCTGAAAATGCCTGTTCATATCCTTTGATCATTCATTAACTGGGGAATGACTCTTATTTTATAAATTGGCTTAGTTCCCTATATATTTGAGAAATGTGACCTTTATCATATAAACTTGTTATACTTTTTTTTTAGTTTCCTACTTTCCTCCTAATTTTGGATATACTAGTTCTGTTTTACAAAACCTATTTAATTTAATGTAATCAAAATTATTCATTTTACCTCCCATGATCCTCTCTATCTCTTGTTTGGTCATGAACTAAATGAGTTTGCTTTTTATTAAGTATTGAAATAATGTTAATAACTCCAGAGATTCAAATTTGTCTTTTTTTCAAGACAGTAAAAAGTCTTTTTCTAATATCATGTAAAATTCACTTTTTCCTACAAAAGAAACACAAGTGCTTAAGAAAACACTTGTGGGGGATGGCTAGGTGACGCAGTGAATAGGGCACCAGATCTGGAGTCAGGAGGATCTGAGTTCAAATTCCGTCTCAGACACTTAACACAAAACTAGCCATGTGACCTTGGACAAGTCGCTTAACCCCAATTGCCCTACCTTCCCCCCTCCAAAAAAAAAAAAAAAAGAAAACACTTGTGGGATTAGAAGGTATATAAGCTCCCACCTGTTTTAGTTCTCTTCTCTTCCCATGTTGTCTTCAAATTTTCAGCTCTTGACTAACCTCTATATACAGCCTGAGGAACAAAAGAGTAAAAAAAAAGGTAAAGCTAGATAAAAGTGGTTAAATTCCACAAACATTTATTAAATGCTTAGTAAATGGCCAACATCGTGCATTTTGAAGGACAGATACTTTGAATATGTAAAGGAGGGAAGGCATACCGGTCACAAAGGAAGGTAAAAGCAAAGGTTGTGAGACAGGAAATCTTGATGGTGTAGGGAAGACTATACAGTCTGGATTGGCTATAGAACAGAGTACATGAAGGGGAGCAGTGGAAGACAAGGCTCCAAAGAGAACCTGGTTGGTACCAGATCATAAAGGTCTTGAATGCTGAACTGAGGAGCTGGGACAAATAACAAATCAATCTACTGCTCTGACAAGTGCTTCCCAAGTTCTAAGATTCTTCCATAGAAGATGCCTGGCTCTTCAAGAAAACCTGATAATCTTAGGCAAGACTGCCTTCACATTCCCTTAGGTATCTATGCTCATTCAACATAACTAGGACTGAAACAGAGGTCAGAAAGTTGTGTTATCAAGAAGTTTACCCTACTGAGGTTAACTTTGCTTACCTTACAGTATGGCCTGAACAAGACTCTAATTCCTTTATCTTCTGTTAAATTGGTAAAATTTTCTTTTCTGAAAACAAAAAGGATGGCCAAGGCATTGTCTTAGGGCTATAGTCACAGAAATGTCAGAACTGTTAGGGACTCTAGAACACAAAACACCAGAACTGGAAGAGATAGTAGAATAGAATGTCGGAGCTAAAAGGTACCTTAGAGATCATCTGGTACAATCTCTTCATTTTAAAAATGAGTCATGAATAGCACTGAGGTGGAAAATGAATTATATAATCACTCTTACATTTATGTATTCTAAATCCATAAATATTACATTAGTGCCTTGTAAAAGCCCCTGTTTCCCCTTGTCCTATAAACTCAGTTAAATGTATTTTCTCATATGATTGTAAGGCTCTGCTGGTGAGTTACAACACAGTAGCAGTAACTTTCTTTTCTTTTCTTTTCTTTTTTTTGCTTTTTTTTGGGGGGGGGAGGACAATTGAGGTTAAGTGATTTGCCCAAGGTCGCATGGTTACTTTTTTGTGTTACGTGTCTGAGGCCGAATTTGAACTCAGGTCCTCCTGACTCCAGGGCCGGTGCTCTATTCACTGCACCACCTAAATGCCCCTAGCAGTAACTTTCTACCACCAAGACCCTTGATGCCTTAAGTAGATGCTCTGACCTTCAAATCAAGTGAGCCTTTCTCAGTGCTTGGAAGAGCAGAAACAGTAAAATGGGGTGGTTCATAATTCAATGAAAGAAAAAAGGTCCCAATATAGTCTATCCCATGGAGTAAAATAAGAAAAAGGAAAAACAAAAAAAAAAGGGAGTATTTGGCCCCTCTTGGAAAGAAAAAACATCAAATGTTAGGTAGGAAGTCCTAAGGTACTTGTCAGAACTGAAAGGGACCTTAGAACTGAATGTCAGAATTCGGAGAGATTTTAGAGGTCACCTGGGCCAATCTTTCACTTTACAGAACCTGAGGAATAGTTGGAGTTTCACAGGATGTTCAAAGTAGAATATTCTATTTCACTTCTGGACAGCTCCTTTACCTACTCCAAATCTACATGTTCAAAATTTACAAGGAAAGAATATAGATTTAGAGCTTAGAGGCCATCTTGTCCAGTCCAATCACAGATAGGGAAACTGAGGCCACAAAAGGGGAAGGGTCCAGAGTCACAGAGTCAGTAAGTAGTATAGCCTGAACAAGACCTGAGGTTCAGTATTATTTTCCACTATACTATGTATACAACAGGACAAGATAGAAGCAGTTCTGAGCAACTGCCAACATGTGGCCTGAACCAGGATGGAATTCAAGCCATGGTTAGATTAAAGATCTAGTGATAGTTTTGTACTGTATTTTCATTCCATTTCTCCAAATCACCTTGAATTTCAGATATTTCTAGAGCAAGGCTCTCCAACCTTTTTGTGAGGAAAACTACTTTTATTTCCTCAAAGCCCATGATCAGATGGTCATAGTGCCTAGGTGTCCTGTAGAGTTCTTCACTTTGTATCATGGATCCTTTGGGAGGTCTGGTAAGGCCTATGTAATCTTTCTCAGAACAACCTTTTTAAATGCATAAAATAAATTATATAGGATTACAAAGAAAACCAATTATATTAAAATACAATTCTCTCTCTATGTCTATAGGTACACACACACATATACACACATACACATATATGTGTATATGTAAAGTTCATATTTTCCAGGTTTAAGAACATCTTCATTTTACAGATGAGGAGACCCCAGGAAACTAAGTTACACAGCTAATAAATATCAGAAGCAGAATAATCTGAACCTAAATTCCTTAACTAAATCTAACACGATCACTGATACCACACTGGTGTACTGGTGTGATAAGGGCTGCAGATGGAAAACAGTGAATGGGTTACTGGGATCAGAGAGCATGACCCCTCCCTGCTAGAAATCCTTCTGAACCTCCTCTTGAGGAAAAACTGCCAAGAAAACCTTTAATACCTAGTGACTGTTGCCTTGTGCCTCATCTGGCAGGCAGGCATTCAGGGCCTTCCACCACCTGGTGCCACCTAGCCTTTCCAGCCTTGTCTCACATTACTTTCCTTCAGTATTCTATACTTGGTATTCTAAGAGTCAAACTTGACTCTGCTCTGTCCCTCTACTCATATTCTATGCTTTCCTAACCTCTGTATGTTTGCTCATGCTATTATATACACCTGGACATTCTACCTTTAAAAACCTTACCTATCCTGTAAGAGTCAGCTCAGACGCCAGCTCCTTCATGAAGGCCACCCCTCCCATTCCTAATCCATGTCAGGATTTTTGTTTTCATTCTCTAATCTCAGAAGGCACTTTATTCCTCTGTTATGCTTTTATGATGTTATTTTTCCACACCCTAGCTACTGTATATATAGGAGGTTGATCAGAGCATTCTCAAGGGTAATGAGTCTTTGTCTGGCACCTTGTAGCTCATTAACTAGGGATAAATTTATTGGCTCAAAGTTCTGCTCTTTGTACTGACATATACGAGGATGGCAGCAGCAGAGCCATATCCCCTTTCGCCTTTTTTATTTTTTCCTCTTCAGAGGACAGGCCGTAGAGCAGAACAGCTAAGATTAGACCTGGGTCCCACTGCTAATTGAAGCCTTGGGTCAGAGACATGGGGGGAGGGGAAGGGACGAGGCTGCATTTGCTCTCATCTATGTAGTCCAATAGCAGAGTTTCTGGATATTAAATTCTGGTCCCAACCTTGGGGTGGCAGCGATGTGAGAGATGACAGGTATGCAGCCATGGAAAGGGGAACCACACGACCAAGTGGTGGGATTTTCTGAATCTCAGCCACCTAAATAGAAGAGGGGGGATTTCCTTATCAGCTCTAGCCCCAGGGTTGTCTCTCTAACAACTCCCAAATTTAAGAGTTCCAGAATCCAGCTTTCTAGTGAGAGAAGACTTCCTGGCAAAGCCAGACTCCTGAAGAAAAAAATATAACACACAAGTCCCCAAAAAAACAGTCTAAGCCACAATGTGAGAATACAAAAAGCCTGTTCTCTGCCTTTCACTATTACCATGAGTTCTTTGGACATTTCAGGGATGCTGGAGGAGGGATCTGTAACAACATGGACACTCACTGAGAGTGAGGATTATTAAAACATTGTGCCCGACATATACTAGGTATTGAGGAAGTGCTTGTTGAGTCACTGCCTGCTTCTCTAACAAGCCCAAGTTCAAGGATAGTATCATAAGGTGTGTAACTTGATGGATTTCTGGGGCAAAAAGTGGGACATATAACAATGTTGGAAGTTGCTGTTTTCCTAATAACTTTCAGTTCATTTCATTCATTTTTGAGGGGAATATAAAGCACTACTATTCAGAGGACTATATATATTCTGCAGTAAGGAGAGGGGAAGGTATGAAACTCATTGGAGAAAGAAGGGGAATATTATCTGCTATTTATGGTCTACTGTAAATACTTATGTTTTTCTGCATTCACTTAGGGTGGAATAAAGGCTACACTCAATATGGCATTGTTACCTTGAATGCTTATATGGGATCTTGATACCCTTTTACCCACACCTGTGGAGACCTGTGTATAAGCTACATATATAGTTGGGAGACTTCCCACAGGAAACTCTAGGTAGTGGCAACATGGAAAAAAAAAAAAGAGAGTGATTTGAGGAAGCTTCCCCTCAAGATTGAACCCAATTCACATAAATCCAGAAGCTGGAGTTCTTGGCCATAAGTTATATATAACTCCAACTTCAAAGGAGCATAGATTTAGAGCTGGAAGAGACCTTAGACCAATATTCTCATTTTACATATAAGGAAACAGAGGCACAAGTTAGGTGACTTGACCAGCATCACACAGTAATAAGTTTCCAAGGCAGATTTGAACCTAGGATTTCATGACTCCAAGGCTAGCCCTCTATCCACACTACTCCATGATGCCCCTATAACTCTACTATGAATAAAAGAATTGAAGAGTAATAACAGACAAACTCAAATTTTTATAGCACATTAAGGTTTACAAAACACTTCCCTCAAACAGCTCTCTAAGGAAGGAAGGGCATGATCAATGATTTCTTGGAGAAATGGACAAGCCTCTTCTGGGTAAAGGGAGGCTGCCTTCTGGTCATGGGCCAATGCTGGCTCCCTCCTGTATTATTAGATCAGAGACTTAAATACAATCACTTCCTTCAGTGGCTAGGAGGTAACTACCAAAACACTACTCTTTCTCCTTAGATGAAACAATATTCAAAAGCTTTCCTAAGGCCTTTCTGAAAGGCCTGCGTAATGGTGATCTCAGCTCCTCGAATTCCATGGTTCTTTGCAAGAGTCCTAGACTGTCCAGACGAGTTTCCAGCTTAGTATCAGTTCTGACCTCTCATTCAGACACAAACAGTAGAGCTTAGGGGTCAATGAATTACTGGTTTCTTCACAGTATGCGGGAAGTGACACCTGCTAGCTGCTTCTTTAAATAATTCCAACAAAGTCTCTTCAGCCTCTGGGGGTGGAATCCACTTCTGCTTTGGACCCAGCCTTATAACCCTGACCTCAGCCTCCAATTCCTATACTACCAGCAGTCTCTAAATCCTGCTTTGTGATGGGAACTCAGTAACAATTCTGGACCCAATCATCACAGGTCAGTCAGTAGTGGAATTATAGAAACAAGAGATGACTTTAGTTCACCAGAATAAATACCCTCCTGCAACTGACCGCTGTTTATAGCAGAGCAGTTACTGCTGAAGACTGGGATTGTTCATCTCTGTGAAGCTTACTTATGCTATGAGCCTGTGTGTATACTGGACCAGTGTCTAAAAAGCCCGCAATGGCGATATCCTAGATAGATGGTGGGGCGGGGCGAGGAGTGGTTTATAGTAAAAAGAATAAAGCAAGGAGAGACAGTCGGGTTACTAAAACACAGTGCTGGGCATGGGGTCATAGGTAGTTAGGACCAGCTCACTAAGGTCCCTTCCAGACTCCTAGGTCCTAAACACTTGTCTGATCTTTACTTTCTTTCCCCAACTCCAAGGACAACATGCCTGGATTTGGAGTCAGAATGTCAAACTCTAGTACTGACTCTACAACTTACTAGCTCTGTGACAATGGGCAAATCACTCTTCTCTGGACCTCAGTTTCCTCATTTGTGCAATGGAGAGACTAATACTTATGTTGTCTGTTTCACTGAGTTACGGTTTGTCAACCATATAGAACTATAGAAATATAAGCTATTTATTAGTGCTATTGTATCAGATACAATAATACATATACCGGCTTACTTTCTATAGCAATTCATTTTTATTAGTAGCAACTCATTTTTTATTCAGAGTAGTAATAATAATTGAGAATTACAAATTTTAATCATTGCTAATAAAATAAAGACAATTTCCCCCGATCAGTCAACAAAACGTATTTCAGTCTTTACTTACTATATCACTCAAAAGAGTAAAGGATCTGAAATGCTGTGAAATCCCCCATGCTGTGAAATCCACCGATTTAAAACCTGGGTTCATGCTTTTCCTTAAGTCCAGTGCTGATTAATTTAATCCCACGCAGAGAAATAGAAATGGTCCATGGAAACAAGGAATGGTGGTTGTTCCTGACTAGTAACTGACCAGATTCACATAGAACCTTAGAGCTAGATGAGATAACAGAACATAGAAAACAGAATACTAGAGCTAGAAAGGACTTGGAGGTCATCTGGTCTAAAGCTCTTCATTTGACAGAATAGGAAACTGGAGTTTGTGCTTCCTAATCTATCAGAAGGAAACCCTTACTTCAGGGCAAGCTGCAAGGACTCCACTTTTGTTTATTATTTGGGATAACTCTCTCTCTCTTTCTCTCTCTCTCTCTCTCTCTCTCTCTCTCTCTCTCCCTCTCTCCCTCTCTCCCTCCCTTCTTCCTCCCTCCCTTTCTCTCTCTTCTCTCCCCCTCACAGATTTCTCTGTCTCTCTGTCTCTGTCTCTCTCACACACACACATACATACACACACATTTGAAACAGGTACTCTGATGTAGTGGAAAATTCACTGGGTATTAAAGTTGAAGGACCTGGGTTTGAATTATTATTCAGTCACTTGCTAGCAAAAGGAGTTTGGGAAATTTCTTAATGCCTTGACTATAAAGTGAGGAGGCTGGATTAGGTGAATTCTAAAGGACCTCCTAACTCTGGGTCCTAAAGTCTTATCTGATCCTTGCTTCTCCCTTACTCTTCAAGAACCACATACATGCCTCTATGCATAAAATATGAAAAACTGCTAGAAACTTGTTCTCAATATCTGTGTCAGTTCAAACAGCATAGAGACCCTTTGGGGACCAGTAATATTTTCTTCCCTATGGTCAGATTTCTTTCAAGTTCTGACATAAATCTATGTGAGTTTTGGCTCAAAGTTTTGCCTTTTCAGTGGTAAAACTTTTGAAATATATTTAAACTACTTTTCAGGAATGATGAATGGGAGACCCAATGTCCTAAGATATTATCTATCCACCCCCACAGTATCTGCAACCCACTGTGATCCTGCCCGTGCTTGGTAGCAACAATGAGTTCAAACCTCCCTTTCAGTACCAAAGTGGTTCCTTATACTTACACATCTGATAACAGGTAACCACCCAAGAGCTTACATGCTTTGCTTATATGCCAAAAATAAATAGTAAATTACAAAAACATAGAAAAGAAAACACCATGTGGCAAAAGAAAATGAGGACTGACCATGTTTTTAGCTTTTAAATGCCATGGCATTTACTTCAACATTTGTTCTTAGAACCATAAAATGTCTGATAAAGAAAGAACCTTGGAAGAGAAAACGTTGGCATTGGAAGGGTCCTCAGAACATAGACTATCAGAGCTGGGAGGAGCCTTAAGACATTGATTACAGCTTTTAAAAATTACATATACCTGCATTCTCTAATTCTATAGCTAAGGAAACAAGTCCCGAAAGGTCAAAGTGACTTCTCTAATGTCACAGAGCCTATTGACCTAGTTGGTGACAGAACCAGAATCAGAACCCAGATTCCTTGTATCTCAGATCAATATTCTTTCTACTATACCAACACCATATAGTTAACACATAATCATATAACTTCACAAAACTTATTGACATTCGTAATTCCAAATTAAATATCCACTTTCTCTAGACAAAACCCAACAGGAACTGGATGATATAACAGCCTTAAAAAGTTTCAGATAAAGTCACCATTTTCAAGGTAAACACATACATATTTCTATACATATCATATGTATAAAAATAGCTGTTCAGTTACCAACGTGCAATCTCTATGTTTTTCTAGAGAACTCATCTTTAGACTTTGCCTCTGCTTCTCCTTGGAAGGGATCTGAGGTTCTACTTACAGAAAGAAACTCTCTGGGCCCTGGGAATTTCCAGTTGAAAACTAGGCATGTGAAGCAAGGAATCCTGGTCACCAGCCTGGCTGTCAGCAAAGAGAAAGGATGGATTGAATGCTGTAGCAGTGCCGTTAGAGAGCTTGCTTTCTCTCTATCTCCTAAATGAAATGCACTTCGAGGCTTTAGTGGGAGTTTCCCATATAGCTTGCCAAGCAAGTCCCCATTTGCTGTAATGCAATGCTCAGCCTGATGATGTCAACCAGTCATTTGCCTAGCTTCCACCTCAAAGTCCACAGCAGAGATCCGTTTCCTTAGGACAATGAACTTGGTGCTGTAACTTCATCCCAGGCTGGCCACATATGTCTGACATCCTTCCTTCCATTTTCAGCACTGCTGCGTCAGTGACAAAAGGTTTCCTATCCACAGTTCAGGAGCCCTGGGATCCAGGCATCCTCGCCCTTTGTTTCTTACTGCCTGATGATGGGTTTATAATTTTTGCTTTGCAGCATTTCAATTATTTTCTTTAGAGGAGGGTGTTTTCCTCATTGCCTTTTTCCTGTCAAGCTGATGAAGCTGTTTGCTTTCCCACAGAAGTTCACTAATGAATATGTATTCAGCCCATATACTAGGCAGAGCATTGTACTAGGTGCTTAATGCCAGCAGCTCAGGTTTAACTCAGGATTTCATCACAATCATGTGAAGTAGGTGGTATAACTGTTATCCTCAGTTTACAAATGAGGGAACTGAAACTCAGAAGAGACTTGCCCTGGGGTCACACAGCTGGGCTGTGGCCTAAATGACTCCTAGACCAGTGTTCTTTATAATAACCACAATGCCTCCTACAAGACACGATACAGGTTGAAGAAGATTTTAGAAATGAAAATATGAACGGATTCCAAAATGGTTTGGGCAAACTGATACATGACATCTGACTTTCCAAGTTCACACAAGAAAAGTCCACTTTCCTCTTTCCCAGTACATTCTGCAGGGCCTCTGGTGGTTAACCGTGCACTGGGCCGGCTCAAGTTTGGCCCATCTACATCACTAATTTATTGGGTGACTGTGGGCAAATCACTTTCCTTTTCTGGGGCACACAGTTTTCAAATCTATAAATGAAGGGACTGGATTAGATGAATTCTAAAATCTTTTCCAGTTTGGATATTCCTATACTCTATTATAAAGGGACACTTTCAGTTCTAACAAAATGCAGAGTTCTATGATTCAATTTCCTTTTCTGAAGCAGTTTTACCACCCATAAAGTGAGAACATCAGAACTCCCTTCCTATGTCGTAAGGATACTGTGAGAAGAAAAATATCCACGAAGTCAAAAACTCTGATGTCTCTGGGAAAAGGCACTAAATAAATCAAAGACATTATTATTAGTAATGGAGCAAAATTCTCCTGAGTATCATAGGAAGTATCCTCAGAAGCCCATTCAACTCAAAGGACTTAATTCATGCTGTAATTGCTAAAGTATGCCTTCATTCCAACAGCCTGAATGGGCTTCAGGAAATACAGTTTTCAGACAGGTCTATTGAATGAATTATTTTCTTTGTTCTGAATCACACACCTCTTAACCAAAATTAAGGAACATGTACATAAAAACAAAGTCAGCATTTTCTTCTTTTGCGACCCTTAATTTGTAAAACCTTCCCTACAGAGAAAAACATTCTTTATACATCAACCAATCTGTAGAAAAAATACCTTAACACCACCATTACACTGACTCGGCTTTAAAGGAATTTACTTCCAAGTACTGTTTGGTTCTTCATAATCCTGCCCATGTGGTGGAGTGTGAAGGACTCTAGCCAAGTTCAATCAGCTGAGCTGGGTTTGACTCCTACTTTGTGTGACCCTGAGCAAATGATTTCCCTTCTCAAGGCCTCATTTGTCCTCATCTGTAAAATGAAGAGAATGCAGCTTGTACCACCTACCCTTCCAGTAGCTCATTAAAAAAAAAGATTTTTATATTTTCTGTTACCTACATCATTATGGTATCCCATGTATCACTTCCTTTTTACTTTCTCAGAGAGCCATCCCATATGACAAATGGCATTTTTAAAGAGATTTTTTTTTAAAGTCAGCACAAATAATCAATACATTAAAAATTCTCCAAAAGCACGTGCGTTGTGCGACACTTGTGGGCTGGAAGTGTCTTCTCATGTCTTTTTATTCAAGTCCCTCCTGAGCTTTACAATTTTGTTACATTTACTTTGGATTTTTGGTGTCTTCTTGTTTTTTCCATTTATATGTAATCACTGTATATTTTATCTTATCAGCTCTGTTTATTTCATTCTGTATCAGTTCATATAGATCTTTCCATGCTTCTCTGTATTTATTACACTCATTACATATTCATCACATTCATTACATATCACATCTCATTTCTTACAGCATAGCACTATTCCATGACATTCATGTGCCACAATTTGTTTAGCCATTCCCCAACTGTTGCGCATCTACTTTGTTTTCAATCCCCAGCTATCACAAAAAGTGCTGCTATAAATATTTTGGAATATATAGGGGCTTTTAAAAATTGATAGCTTCTTGGGATATAAGCCCAGTAATGCAGTTCTCTGGTTCAAAGGGCATGGACACTTTAATCACTTTATTTGCATAATTTCAAATTGCTTCGGAGAATGGTCATACCATTTCAAACAGCTCCACAAACGATCTGTGTGTGTCTGTCTTTCTGTAACCCCTCCAACACTATTGTCATTTTTTAAAATTTGCCAAATCAGCAGTTAAAAATTCAGGGTTATTTTGATGTGCATTTCTCTTATTTTTAGTGATTTTGAGCATTTTTTCATGTGGTTGTGAATACAGTCTTTATTCTGTAGTTCTTTTAAGAACTATTTGTTCATATCCTTTGACCATCTCTTGGGGATACTACTATTAGTCATATATACATGTCATGTATATACATACGCACATATACATATATTTGCTAATTGTTTCTATATCTCGAATATCAAACCCTTATCAGAGAAATATGAAACAAAGATTTATACCTATTTGACAACCTTCAAGTAGTTTTTAAGGGTCAAATGAATTAATATACATGAAAACATTTTTTGTAACCTTAATATGCTTTATTTATAGGACTCCAGGGGCTCAAATTGGAGGAGACTCAGCTTTCCTAAATCACAAATGAGGGAAGTGTGGCCTGAAGATATCAAGGGACTCTATTGCCAAAGGTCACAGAAATATCAAGTAGGCAGAGCCAGGATTCAAACTCAGGTCCTTTGACTTCAAATCCAGTATTTTTTCAAATGTACCATAATGAGTATTATCCATATTTTATGGTGAAGAAATCTGAGGTCTAGCATTTACTGTGTAAAAGGTAGAAGAGAATCACAGGATCATCGACACAGAAGAGGATAAAAGCGTGACAGACATAGAGAAAGGAAGAGGCTTGCCCAAGATCACTGACATAGTCGCAGATCTGGGACTGGAAACCAGGTGTTCTAACACTTAATCTAGAGTTTTGTCCACTATAACAGGTTACTATCTAACTGAGCAAAGAACTTGAAACATAATCCAGAGATTTTTCTTCTTGTCATTCTCCTTTCCCTATTCGTCCCTGGATCCATATATCCATATTAATAAGCACCACAACTCAAAAACTAAGACCAAACCATTTTTGATGATAAGACATATCATTTTCTCAAAAAATCAAAAAACAAAAAACCACCAACATTATAGTGCCCAAGACATTTTCTGTATCAGCTGGGGAACTTTCCAGGGATTTTGACTTATTCTCATCTATCTTTCTACTTTTAAGAGACTGGCTACCTCTCTCTGATCCTAGTCATGCCTCCTCCCTTCCCTCATAGAGGCCCCTATAGCTCAGCCCACATGGACATCACTAATGTATGATAATGCTGCTGCTGGGCTGAGGACATTTTGGCTTAGACAGGTGTGATTAAGCTTAGCCTGAGGTGGAAGCACCCCAAGCAGTGGATATGTTGGGGAAACAACACGAAGTCTTGCTACCTTTCACGAGCCAGTTGGTTTCCTGACAGGGTCAAAGAAACAGCATTTTAACCCAAATGTGGGCTATGTGTACAGGAAACAGGCTCCTTCTCTGGAAGAGAAGTGCGTATAGAAAGAGACAATGTAGTATAGACGGTTCCACAGAATCAGAGGTTCAATTCAACTAAATTCAATTCCACAAATATTTATTATGCATCAGCTATGCACGAGGCACTATGTTGGTCTGGAAGAGGTCTTAGAGATCATCTAGCCCAACCCTGTCTCCTTAAACAGGAGGAAATGAAATCACTTGCCCAAGGTCACTAAGTAGTAAGGAGCAGAGTAAGGATTTGAACCAGGTACTCTGACTAAAAATCCAGCACTCTTTCCACTATACCACTGCCTCTTCATAGCCTACTTAGGACTGCTCAATATAATGGACTCTTGCAAATGAATGCAACAGAAGTGGAAAAATATGTAGGAGGCTCTGATTTTTTCCAAAAGGAAAAAATTTAAAAATAAACCATGGAATGTCCAAAATTGTTCTCAGGGCAACATTTTGCTTGGCTTATTCAAGAGGCTTTTGAAATGTCTACAACTTGCAGAAAATTTAGCTAGTTAGCCGGAGTGTGCTCAGTGATCCATTAAGGGCAGCTCCGAAAGCAAACGACTCCCTACTCAGGAAGCAGCCATGTGCACATTAGCCTTGAGAAGAGGGAGTGTGTGGCAATGGAATATGCCTCTCAGTAATTAGCCATGTGTTTCTGTCTTTTTATAGTATCTATAAAATTTGTGATCAAAACGGTTCTGTAACAGGCAAGAATTGGCAACGGTGTAAAAGGAGGAAGAAAAAGCTGGGCAGAGAAGACAAATTTCATTCCAGGTCACAAATGCCACATTACAACCTTGTCAAATCTTTGACCTTCTCCCAGTGTGAAGGAGCATGATTCGGACAGAAAGAAGAGAGCCCAAGTTTGGGCTAAAATGCTGCTTCCCTGGCTTGGTTACTCAGGCTCCTGAACAATGAGCCAGCAACAGTAAAGTGGGAAAGAAACTGTTTACTTGCAGCTAAAACTATTTATAGCCCTGGCAATCTGCTTGGATTTGGATGATAAATCTCTATGTTTCAAGTGAGCAGTTGTTTTCCTTCTGGGAAGTTTCACCAAACAAGGCTGTTCCCCTTATTGTCCCTTTAAGACCACTCCTCAAGTCACGTTGTTCTCAGGAAGTTTTATTTGGGCTTCTGTTACAACATACACACACAGACACACAGACACACACACACACCTGGAAAAGACTTTAGAACACAGAATGTCTTAACTAGAGGAGCCCACAGAACAGAGAATATGGGAGCAGGAGAAGATCTTTATACATGGGCCACTAATGCTGGAAGGTATCTTAGAGATCAAATAATCTAACTGCCTAATTTGATGCAGGAGGCAAGTCCATTCTTCTTTTCAATGTGCCACACACCCTCTTTTAGGATATATTAATCTTATTCCCTTTACCAGTTTATACCTCAATTGCTTAATGTAATATTATTTTAAAATCACATAAAACTAATAAAATTAAGGATGAAAAATGGGTATTGCACTTAAGTTGCTCGACAGCTGCTCCAAACATAAACACTCCTGCAACAATAAAGTTCATATTTGAATACGTCCCAGTCACTGTACTGGTTAGGATCCCACTGGTGAATGAGAGCTCCTGGTATTTTGGAACAATGAGGTTACCTGCAGATTTGTTCTTCCAAGAATGATAACAATCAGGATACTTTCACAAAGAATAAGAAATTATAGATATACTCGCATATAAACTGAAGGGAGAGGCACATCATCTACCGTCTGTAGGGTGAAATGCAGCTGCTGCTTACCCAGGTGCAGAGTAATATCTCTCCTCTCTTCCCCTCCACCCCCCAAAGCATGAAAATACTTTCGGTGGAAAGGTTTGGCTTATTAAAAAAAAATCCAGAGCCTTCTTCACAGTCTCAACTCACAGAAGGGGTTATACACTTGCCTACTGATTTGTTTGGAAAAAAAATCAGCCAACTTCACTTAGTGCCCAGCTCTTGCAGCAGAAACGATGCAAATTAGCCTCTCCTCTGAGTCCTGTTTTGCCTAAAAGGAGGGAACCAACATTTTTACTGGCTAAGGTACTGGAGCTTCCAGGTCTATCACAGCCTGAACTCTGAGAGTCCCTTAGAAACTTACAAGGAATAGTTTAGAGTAAGTGTGTGTGCTTTCTGACAATTAATTTACAGAGAGAAAACAGTAGCATTTCTCAAAGGGATTAACTTGTTTTCCTCTCTCTTCACAGCCCTAATGAAGCTTGTTAAAAGACAATAATGCTTATAAACTTTTAATGTCCTCACATTTTAGAACCAAGAGAATCATAGATTAAAGGCTTATGGGCACTCCCCATACCCAATCTGTTGCCAAGGTTTGTCCAATTTGCTTTCATGACATCTCCTGTACTCGCCCCTTTCTCTGTCCAACAAACTGGCCCAGGTCCTCACGACTCTGTCTCAAGTCTCTCCCCGCTCCAGGCCATCTTCTCTGGTCAGCCATATAACTGATCTTCCTAAAGCATAAGTGTGAACATATTATTCCCCTGTTCAATAAATCCTAGATGCTCCTTATCACCTCAGGATCAAATATAAAACCTGGTATTCAAAGACCTTTATCATCTTCTCCCCTCATATCTTTCCAGGCTTCTTATGCCATGTTCCCCTCCACCGCCATTCCCTTTCTGACTCTGCAGTGCAATGACACTGGCCTCCTTGAGGCTCCTTCTTCCAACTCCTGGCATTTTCACTGACTGTCTCCCATGACTGGAATTCTCTCCCTCTTCATCTGCACTTTCTGGCTTCCCTGTCTTCCTTTAGTTCCAGCTAAAATCTCACCTTCTATGGGAAACCTTTCCTGATGCCTTTCCTCTGTTGATTATTTCCAATTTCTCCTGTATATATCTTATTTGTCTCCCCCATTAGTGTGTGAGCTCCTTGAGACTAGGGGCTGTATTATTATCACTGTATTTTTAATATATTTAAAAAATTTTTTTGAGTTCCAAATTCTCTTCCTCCCTCCAGCCCCTCTCCTACCCACTGAGAAGGCAAGCAATATGATATCTATTATACAAAACATATTTCCACGTTAGCCATGTTGCAAAAAAAAGGCAAGAAAAATAAAGAATATGAAAAAAAATTATACTTCAATTTGTACTCAGAGTTCATCAGTTCTCTCTCTGGAGGTGGATAGCATTTTTTTTTTCTCATGAGTCCTTTGGAATTGTTTTGGATCAGTGTATTGATTAGGGTAGCTCAGTCTTTCAGTTAATTATCCTTACAATATTGCTGTTACTGTGTACAATGTTCTTCTGGTCCTGTTCACTTCACTTTGCATCAATTCATATAGACCTTCCCAGGGTTTTTTTTTTTTTATGAAACCATCACCCTCATCATTTCTTATAGAATAATAATATTCTATTAATAATCATATTCCACAAATTGCACAGCTATTCCCCAATTGACAGACATCTCATTTTCTAATTCTTTGTCACTACAAGAGCTGCTAAATCTATATTTTTGTATATGTATATATGGACATATATATATTTTTATTTGATCTCTTTCTGGTACAGACTTAGTAGTTGTGTTACTGTGTCAAAGGGTATGCACAGCTTTATAGTCCTTTGGGCATAGTTCCAAACTGTTCTCTAGAATGGTTGGACCAGTTTACAACTTCACCAACAGTGTATCAGTGTCCCATTTTTCCACATCACCTACAGCATTTGTCATTTTCCTTTTCTGTCATGTTAGCCAGTCTGGTAGGTGTGAGGTGGTAGGTACTTCAGAGTTGCTTTAATGTGTATTTCTCTAATCAATAGTGACTTAAGAGAATTTTTTCATATGACTATAGATAGCTTTGATTTCTTCATGGCAAAATTGCCAGTTCATATTCTTTGACCATTTATTAATTAGAGAATAGCTCTTATTTTTATGAATTTGACTCAGTTTTCTATATATTTGAGAAATGAGCCCTTCATCAGAGAAAGTTACTGCAAATTTCCCCCCAGTTTCTTGCTTTCCTTCTAATTTTAGCTGCATTGGTTTTGATTGGGCAAAACTTTTTTAATTTCACGTAATCAAAATTATCCACTATACTTCCCATGATCTTCTCCATCTTTTGTTTGGTCGTAAACTCTTCCCTTATCCATAGATCTGACAGGTAAAATTTTCCATGCTTCCCTAATTTCTGCCAAACTGTTTTCTAGTTTTCCCAACAATTTTTGTGAAAGAGTAAGTTTTTGCCCTAAAAGCCTGGCTCTTTGGGTTTATCAAACAATAGATTACTATAGTCATTCACTACTGTATATTATGTACCTAATCTATTCCACTGATGCACCATTTTATTTCTTAGGTAGTGCCAGATTGTTTTGATGATTTTTGTAATATAGTTTGAAATCTGCTACAGGTAGGCCACCTTCCTTTACATTTTTCTTTCACTGGTTCCCTTGATATTCTTGATCTTTTGTTCTTCCAGATGAATTCTGATTATTTTTTCTTGTTCTATAAAAGAATTCTTTGATAGTTTGATTGGTATGGCCCCGAGTAAATAAATTAATTTAGGCAGAATTATCATTTGTATTATATTGGTTTGGCCGACCCGTGAACAATTAGAATTTCTCCAGCTGTTTAGATCTGACTTTATTTGTGTGAAAAATGATTTGTAATCGAGTTCATATAGTTTCTGGGTTTGTCTTGGCAGGTTTATCTTGGAGCAGATTCCCAAATATTCTATTTTGTGTGCAGTTGTTTTAAGTGGAATCTCTCTTTCCATCTCTTCCTGCTGGGTTTTATTGGTAAGCCTGGGAGAGAAGAGGTGTTAGGCTGCCTACCAAACTGAAGGTCTACAGAGCCACCGTGCTGGCTTCCCCGTTGTGTGCCTCTGAGACCCGGGCAGCACTGGTACCCGTATCAGGAAGCTGAACCACAGAGAGGCCAGGGGTTAACGAGAGATAAATATAAATGTAAATTAAGGCAGAGAGCCAAACCTCAGCTGAAAATGTTAGGAATTACCTGTAACTGGGTGCTCACCAGAACCCCAGAGCAAACGAGTTTGCCCAGAGATGCTTCCCCACTCTGGGTTTTGCTCTCGTGATTGGTCAGTCTCTGGCCCAGATCCCCATTTTGTTGGTGATCCAGACTTGTTCGTCTCACTCCCAGTTCCCCTCACTTTTTATATTGCTCCCTCTCCTCACAAGCTAGCCCTTTCTAATGCCCCTTTATGTCTGACCTTCCCCTTTTATAATGTAAGCTTCTTGAGAGCAGGGAGCATCTTGTCTTCCTGTACTTGTATTTCCAGCACTCAGCATAGGTTGGCCCTGGTGAGGACTAAATAAATGTTCTACCTGACCAATTGTGACTGTGCTCCTTTTTGTTTAATATAAATTCCTTAAAGCCACAGAAGTGGGAACAAAGCGGACCAGAAAGGCCATTACATTTCCCCTGGGCTTAAAATGAATTAATCATTTTAAGAGGGTGTGACTGATGAAGGCTCCAGGTCTCCAGAGACAAAAAGGGGTTAAAAGGAAAGACTGGTGAAAACCTGTACCCTCTCTAGCAACATTTTTATCCACCAGAGTTACATTTACATATGTTGTCATCCTCCATCAGAAGGTAAGCTCAGGGACTAAAACATTTTGCTTCTGTTTTTGTATCCCCAAGGCTTAGCAATTTACCCTTTAATAAATGTGCTGATCAATTGATTGGCTTGTACCCATCTAGGACAACTCGGGCTCTCTCTCCTTGACAAGCGACTTCTTTTCAGTCATACCTATTCTGTCTTTTACAATCCAAAGATGATTCTCTTTGGCAAAGAAAACAAACAAAATAAAAGCTGAGCCCTTCTGCCTTTTCTCTTTGGTAAGTTATTGTCACCTCCTGCTGTCTGTCTTCCCCATTAAACTATGAGCTGGTGAGCAGAGACTGGTTTTTGTCTTTCTTTGCATGCCCAGTGCTTAGCACAGTGTCAGGAACATTGTAAACACTCAATAAATGCTTGCTTAGCTGACTTGGACATTGATTTTATCTCTTCTTTCATTTTCCCTGGTTTACCACTATAGCTAGTAAAACACAATAAAACCCCAGGCCATGCTGTTGCCCTCAGCTTTGCTCATTAGCCTCAGCTCAGTTTGAATCTTCTTACCACTCTTAGAGAACTATCCCACATTTCTGTTCTCACCCTGCCACCCGTTCCTTGTTTCTCTCTCTGGGCAAAAGTCTTTAAAAATCTCATTAGGCCATTGAGTTCCCTGTGCATCTACACTGGTGTATTTAGACAATGTTTCCTTTTCTACTTCACTGGAGTTATCTCTTTAAGGCTCCAGAATTTCATTATGAGAAGCTGATCATTTCTCCTGGGCTGACTTCTATTGTTTGATACAATTTATACATGGTTCAATATTTGGACAAAGTAAAGTTTAAGGATATGGTCATGGTGTGTCCAAGAGGTCAAGTGCACATGATAGTGTATTTTCCTCTGCACCAAACTACCTGTCATTCAGGAGCATATTTAACTAGGTAATATAAAGCTGGTTTGCTTACATTAAGTGCATTTATTTTCTTAATATATCCAGCTATAGTGATTATAAAAAGACTTAAAAATTTGCCAGAAAACAAATCCTTCCAGCTCTTACTTTGATTGTTAACTGATTGTTCTTTTTTTTTTTTTTGAGGCAATTGGGGTTAACTGATTGTTGATTGCTTCCTAATTCAATTCAACACATTACTACTATTATTATTAATTATAGCTAACATTTACATAGTACCTTAAAGTTTACAATGACTTTTACACAAAATTTTAACTCTGTAAGGTAGGGGCTATTATCATTCCCATTTTACAGATAGGGAAATTGAGGCTGAGAGAGGTTAAGGGACTTGCAGTGTCACAAAATTAAGAGTCTGAAGCAGAATTTGAACTTAGGTTTTCCTGACTCTTAGTCCAGACCTCTATATACTATACCACCAATCTTGGTCTTGGAGAACAGATGATGAAACACATTTCCTTTCTATCAGTAAAGAGGTGGGGGCTACAATACCGAAATGTTCCATGCACTGTCAGAAACATGTTGCCAAGTAGTTTTACCTGATTATTCTTCTTTGTTACAAGGAATGATTCAATGAAAGTATATATTATGAAGTAACTGTGATATAAAAAGGGCATCAATCACACTCAAACATCAATAAACAAAAGAAACAACCTCTCCCCATTAGGTTGGACTTCATGTTTGTATCTGTCACAAACTCTATAAGACAAATAGAGTAGCATCTAAACATTATTGCTAAACAAATTAAACTCTGCAATGTCAACATAAGTCAACTCATCATTTGAATTAGTTTAACTCATATTCAGTTTAGAAACAAATGTAGTACTCCCTGGAACACAAATAATTCTAAACTATTTGAAAAAAGGAAAGCAAGGATTTGCCTGTTAGCCAGGTTAAACCAGGGCCAGATCAAAATTAGCTGGCTATTAACATTAGTCAGAATTTCTAGTTAATGTTTACATTTAAAGGATTAGATATAAATATTGAAATTTGCAATCAACATATGAACACCATTAGAGACCTTCAGTTATCAGCCCTTAAAGTATCTTAGTTGTTCTACTAACTGGTTAGTAAGTAGACCTTCTATTTGCTTGTTTAAAAAAAAAGAAACAAGGAAAAAAAGACTTTTTGTTAGCTAGGTGGTCCTGGCAAGTATATACGTGTGTGTAATATATATATATATATGCATATATGCACATGTGTGTGTGCATGTGTGTGTGCATGTCACTGCCTGGCTAATGTTGATGTTATCCAGAGTGAGTCCTAGTTATAATTTATATAGATACTACTGTATCTGACTAATAAGGTTTATGAAAGATTCCGATATCAGAAGGACCAACCAAATGAGAACTGAAGGAGAATATTTATTTTACACAATATGAATCTTAACAATGAATGTTTCTCCAGGAAATAAGACATACAGGCAATAGAGTATAGAAATACATCTTGCCCTACAAGAAAGTGGGGGGGGAGGGGAGGGATTAGGGAGGATATAAGAAAGGGCAGATTGGGGGAAGGGGTATTCAGTATGCTTGCCATCTTGGGGTGGGGGTAGGGGAGAGATGGGAAGAAAATCTGTAACTCAAAATTTTTGGGAAATGAATGTTGAA
Source organism: Pseudochirops cupreus (assembly GCA_028627135.1). NCBI lineage: Eukaryota > Metazoa > Chordata > Mammalia > Diprotodontia > Pseudocheiridae > Pseudochirops > Pseudochirops cupreus. The sequence continues at coordinate 191,380,521 of CM053581.1, forward strand.
AACTAGAAATAAAATTTTAAAAATGAATGTTTCTTTAATTGAATTGAATTAGTAGCAACAGTGATACATTAATAATCAAAGTTAATGTTGTAATGGACTGGTATGAGCCTTCTTCCTCTGAAGTGTTATGATTCTATGGTTCTTTATTCCAAATTCCCAAAGCATGAAATCCAGAAATCAATATAGTTTATTCAAAAGAGTAAAAGTAAAAACAAAATATAAATATCACCAATCTGTCTCTGGTGAAATTCCTCAGTCATTTCTGGTTATGACGTATAAATTTAAATTCAAATTGAGTGAAGCTCTTGTTCCTAAACTTATACAAGACCAACAGAACATTTCTGAATTTAGGTATAAAGAGGACACTAGGCAGTTTATTTGGACACTTGAAAAGATTAAGTGTTTTAGGCCAATGTGCACAAAAATATTTATAGATTCTACATCAGTTTGTTGGATTTAAAGAAAGAAACAGTAGAAATACTTCTCCTGAATGTACTTTAGATTATCTTGATAATAAAATATTTCTAAGCAGTTGGTTTTTCTTTGTAATTTTTTTAAAAGAAGAAAAATAGAGGACTCAGAAAAAGACAATAAATTAAACTTGCCCCCCCCATATTTAACATTTAATTTTAATTTTAGGGTTAGTGTTTTTGTTTTTGAAAGAATATTTTAATCTGAACCATAATCTTTCCCATCCCCACTAGCTATCATGAGGTTATCTCTTCCATATCTCTTCTTTCTGTGGTTGAAGTCTTTGAGCAAGTTGTCTACAACAGATGCCTATACTTCTTTTCCTTCCTACTCTCTCTTTTTAAGTATCTACAGTTTGGCTTCTGGCCTCATTGTTCAACCAAAGCTGTTGTCTCCAAAATTACTAATAATCTCTGAACTGGCAAATCTGGTGGCCTTTTAAAAAGTCTCATCCTTTTTGATCCCTCTGTAGTTTCTGGCACTGTCAATCACCCTCCTCTCCTTGAAAGTCTCTTCTCTCTAGGTTTCCATGGCACTGCTTTCTCCTGGTTCTCTTCCTACCTATCTGACCACTGTTTCTCAGTCTCCTTTACTGGATCTTCATCCACATCATGCTGGTCAACAATGAATGTCCCCCAAGGCTCTGTCCTAGGTTTTCTTCTCTTCTACCTCTATACTGTTTCACTGGGTGACCTCAGCGGTTCCCACTGTTTCAATTATCATCTGTACGCTGATGATTCTCAGAACCACTTAATCCAGCTCTAACCTCTCTTCGAGCTTCCAGACTCATGTTTCCAATAGCCAATTTATTAGACAGCTAAAACTGGATGTTCCATAGGTATCTTACACTCAATATATCTGTCAAGCAGACCAAACCAGCCTTTAACCTGCGGGTGGCTAGAGCTGAACAAAACAGGAGAGTCAGGAATCAAACAGAAGTTTAATTTCAAAGTGAGGGAAATTACCTGCAAGCAAGGAGGCAGATCAGACACATGTGCCAGGGCCTCACCCCTAGTGGGGCCGGGGAACAACGCAGGGGAAATCTCAATATGTACACCAATGATTGCACAGTGAGCTGTAGCCCTGATAATGAGGAGTAATAGCAACAAGAAGACAAGTTTGATTCACAGCAGGGCTTCACAACCAGAACATGGGTACTTTTCCAAGTTTGTCCAGTGCTTGTTTGAGCTGAGAAAACACCTGGTGCTGGTCAAGGCAATACAATAATTACTCCATTTTGCTGGAGGGTGAGTGAAAAGAACTGTTGTTATGCCAAGCTTTAGGGCACAGCCTGCTTGCTGGGCCTTAGCCCTGGAAAACAGGGTGTCTCCTAACATCTTGATATATCCAAAACAAAAACCTCATTATTTTCCCTCCAAACCCTTCCCCGACACCTTCTGGACTTTCCTATTAGTGTAGAGGAGGATAACACCACCCTTTCAGTCACCCAGGCTCACAATCTAGGTATCATCTTCATTTCCACTCTCTTTTTCCCTGGTCACCAAGTCCTGTTGTTTTGAACTTTCAATTATTCTTCCTTCTCTTCTTTGACACTGCCACCTCTCTGGTCCAGGCCATCACTATGTAAAGCCTGGACTTTTCCAACAGTTTGTTGATTTTCTCAAATGTCTCCCCACTTCCATCTATCCTCTACACAGTCTTTATACTAATCTGACCACTTAACCCCCATATTCAATAATGGTGGCTCTGGACCACTTCCAGGATCAAATAAAAAAAAAAAACCCTTAGTTTGGTGTTCAAAGGCCTTTACAAGCTGCCCCGCTTCTTCCTTTCCAATCTTCTCATGCCTTACCCCTTATTCCCACATACTTTGTAATTCAGTAACTCTTTGCTGTTCCAAACACAAGCCACTCCACCTCCAGCCTCCAGCCACTTCACTAGCTCTTCCTCATACCTGGAATGTTCTCCCTCCTCATCTCTGCTTCCTGGCTTCCTTAGCTTCCTTGAAATCCCAGCTAAAATCACATTTTCCATGAGAGGCTTTTTCTTACCTCCCTTAATGCCAGTGCCATCTTTCCATTGAATATCTCCAATTTATCCCGTATATATCTTATTTGTACATAATTGTTTTCATCTTATCTCCCCAGTTAGCTCATGCGAGCTCCTTGACAGTAGGGATGATGTTGGGCTTTTTGCTTTGTTTTTTGGTGATCTATTTTTTTTTTGCCTTTCTTTGTATTCCCAGTGCTTACCACAGCGCTCGGCACACAGTAGATGCTTAATAAATGCTTGTTGATGAACTGATTAACCTTAATTCAAGAGACAATATGTACACATAGAGATACATACAAAACAGACAGAAGTTAATAACCTTAGAGAGGAAGGTATTAGCAGCTGGAAGCAGCAGGGAGAGGAAAGGCCTCTTGCAGGAGATGCTTGAAATGAGCGTTCAAGGAAACTATATAATGTTTGCAGGTAGTAGAGGTATATAGAAAGCAAGCATTCCAGGTGAGGATAGCCAATGTAAAGAAAAAGAGATGGGAGATGGAGTGTTGTATGTGAGGAACAGCAAGTAGCCAGTATAGACTGTAAAAAACAGGGAGAGAAGCAATATCTAAGGATGGAAAGATGAAGAGGCCAGCTCATGAAAACCATTAAATGTTCCAAAGACTTTATGTTTGATCCTAGAGACATCTGGTATCCTGGGCTAAAAATGTTAGGAAAATTAAGAATTGGGTATTCTCAAAACATTTGTCATCTTATATATTTTAGGTTTTTCTTTGGCTTTTTTTTTTTTGCAGATCTCATAGCAAGAATTGAATCCTGTGTTTGTCCTGCCATGCATAAATCTTTTTTTTTCTTTTAAAACTTTTAAGCATTCACTGTTTTTAAATTTTGAGTTCCAAATTCTCTCCTTTCCCCCAGTCCCTCTCCTACCCATTGAGAAGGCCACCACTGGCCAGTAAGTGATGAATTCTTCTGCCATGATGGGACATGAAACAGATAAACAGAAAATGGTTCTTAATCCCATAAACCATAATGAAAGTAGCAGAATGGCTGAAAAGGGGGCAGTCTTTTGATTAGCTACAAATAAACCTGTGAAGTAGTATACATTATTCTATCCATTTCACAAAGAAGGAAAGTGAGGCTCAGAGAATAAAAGTAACTTATCTAAGACTACAAAATTAATACATCAAAGAACTGACATTTTAGCCCAGGCTATTTGGATCCAACGCCAGTTTTGTTTTGACTGCACAATACAGCCTCTCAATAGAATCAGAGTGGAGCAAATGACTTCCATCATTTCTAAAATCCAGAGCTTTTTCCTGAAAGAGGGTTCTGTCAGTTTGCTCAAAGTAAAAACTTGCCAACATTCAATATGTGGTTGGGGTTAACATCTTTAAACCATCATTTCTTGCATATCATCTTATTCATGGTTCATTCTGATTCCTTTGAAGTGGTAAGAGAACAAACACCCACAAAATACACTATGATCCCACTCTTATTTGTGAAGAAGCAAAAATAGAAAATGGTATGTGTAATAAAATGCTTAAACAATGTGTACTAAAGAAAAGAACACTCTGAATTATATGTAATCAGAACCAAAGAGTGGCATCTGTATGTTGGCATATAAAAGACAGTGTACTCTAGTGGAAAGCCCACTAGACTAGGAGTGAAAAGACCTGACCCAGGCTTGGTTATATTACTTAACATTTTCATGGCCTTAGAAAAGTCACTACCCTTTTTAACCTATAAAATAGGGATAGCAATTTTATACACACACACACACACACACACACACACACACACACACACACACACACACACACACACACACACACACACACACACCCACACACCCTGTTTAAAGGGTTTTCCAGTGAGGATCAAATGAGATATTAGATTATTTAATAACAATAAGGTGGTATAAAAATGTTCACTGTTATTATGACAGGATTTCAGAGTTAGAAGGTAGCTTAAAAATTAACTACACCAAATTCTACCTGAAATACAAATAACCACATTGCCACTGTTATATTTTTTAGAAGAAGCTAAGAACTATGGGAAAAAAGAAAAAAGTGAAACAGTCCTTGCCCTCAAGGAGCATCTTTTTTAGGGGAGACAGCAGGTGCATATCTAGATATATAACAAACAGATTCAAGGTTATTGTTGATGTTGTTTTTCCAGTAGCATCACTGAGCACATTCAGGACAACAAAAATATATAAAGAAGGTACTATACAAATCTAAGGTATTATTGTCATAAAGTCTCTTTTTTCTCCCATTAAAAAAAAAATTCTGAACTTAAACATCAACTAAAATGGGCACTTCCATATACATAACAGATCAGAGAGGGTTGTATATGAACATGAAACTATTATGTATAGTCTGTTTTCTTTCAAGTACATAATAAATTCAACATAGTATTTTCAAAACTTTTCAGCTTGTTTGTGATTTTTTTCTGGCCTTCTATTCTTTTCTATAATTCAAAAACATGTTTCAATGAGCTTCTTTTCTGTCTTTTTATTTATTACTTTTTTGGGGGAGCAACCCTATCCCTAGATCCTCTCTCCCGCTTCATCCTATCTCCCTACTCCCTCAAAAGAAAAGTAAAACTTTTATATCAAATATTTATAGTAAAGCAAATCCCTCCCATTGGTCATGTCCTTTCATGCATGTCTTATTCTGCAACTTAAGCCCACCTCTATCTTTCTGTGAGAAGATGGATAGCATGTTTCACCATCAGGCCTCTGGAGTCACATAGTTGGTCACTACAATGATCAGAGTTCTTAAGTCTTTCAGAGTTGTCTTTACAATGTGAATATAACCATATACATGGTTTTCTTGATCTGCTCACTTAACTCTTCATCAATTCATACACATCTTCCCACATTTCTCTGAAACTATCCCTTTCATAGTACAATAACATTCCATTATATGCAAACACCATACTTTATTCAGGTATCTACCCCCCCCCCACTCTAGTTCTTTGCTATAAAAAAGAGCTACTATAAATATTTTTGTATGGAAGAGTCCTTTTCCTCTTTCTTTTATCCCTTTGGAGTATATGCTAGGAGTGGTATTGTTGGACCAAAGGGTGACCATAATCTAGTGTATTCTGGCAATATAGTTCCAAAATGCTTTCCAGAATGACTGGACCAATTCATAGCTCTAATAGTACAGAAGTATACCTGTTTTTCCGCTGTTCTCCCTCCCCCTGTCAACAGGTGTCATTTTCCTTTCTTTGGTCATCTTTGCCAATCTGATGGGTGTAAGTTGGAACTTCAGTTATTTTAATTCTAATTTACCTAATTATTTAGAATATATCTTAGGGGGAGCAATAGCAGGTGGAGAGATCAGGAAAAATGTCATGGAAAAGGTAGCACTTGAATGAATTTTTTTTTTTTTGCTTTTTGGAGGGGGGAAGGCAGGGCAATTGGGGTTAAGTGACTTGCCCAAGGTCACATGGCTAGCTTTGTGTTAAGTATCTGAGGCCAGATTTGAAGTCAGGTCCTCCTGACTCCAGGGCCAGTGTTTTATTGACTGTGCCACCTAGCCATCCCCCCTTGAATGAATTCTTAGAGATAAGGATTTTAAGAGGCAGAGGTGAGTCCATGCTATGGAATGGAGATAGGAAATGAAGTGTCATGTGTGAGGAATAGTAAGAAGGCCAGCTAGCCTGGACCCTAGTGTGAAGGACAGTAATGTATAAGTATAATGTATAATGTATAAGTCTGAAAAAATAAATTGGGACCAGCTTGTGAAGGGCTTTAAATGTCAAATAGAAACATTTAAATTTAATTCTACAGTTAACAGAGAACCACTGGAGTTTAATGAGCAGGGAAAGAACATGAGACAGAAAGAGCTGCCCTCTAGGAAACACAGAACGAGCTGCCCTCTAGGAAAATCACTTTCCTAGTTGTGTGAAAGATGAATTGGAGTGAGGATGGATATGAGGCAAAAGTTTAAAGAACGTAAAAGTGATAGGAGGCTATCAAAATTTCCCAGGTTAGAAGTGATTTGGACCTGAACTAGTGATGGCCATGTGGATAGAGAGAAAGGGACTAATGTGAAAGATGTTATAAAGGTAGAAATAACAAGTTTGGCTATTGATTAGATCTATAGTATAAAAGAGGGCTGAGGAGGTGAAGATGAAGGTTTTGAACTTAGGTCACTGGAAGTATGGTGGTGTTCTTGACAGAAAGAGAGAAGTTAATGAAAGGAATGGGTTTGGGTGGAAAAGCTAATTTATTCTATTTTGGACATATTAAACTCGAGATGGCTATGAGACATCTGGTTCAAAATGTCCAGTAGGTAGCCAGTAATATGGGACTAGAGCTCATAGGACAGAGAAAAGCCCTGGATACAGAAATCTGAAAGTCATCTACTTATAAATGATAGTTGAACCCATCTAAGTTGATGAGGTCACTAAGTGAGAGAACGAGAATGTGGTAAAAGAAGAGAAGAAGGCCCAGAACCACAAATACTTGGGGTACCGCCACTATTGGAGGTAGGATATGGATGAGATCTAATAAAAGAGACTTGAGAAGGCATGGTCAGATAGGAAAACAAAGAAGAAAGTAATGAAAACCCAGAGAGGAGAGACCATGCAGATGGAAAGTGGTCAACAGTTTCAAATGCTGCAGAGGTCTTCAGACAAAGGATAAAAGGTCATCATAGATTTAGCAGTTAGGAGATGATTGGTAACTTTAGAAAGGACAGTTTCAGTTGAGTGATTGAAACCGAAAGCCAGATTGCCAGGTCATTTTCCTTACCTGAGCTTTAGTTTCCAAATATGTAAAACAAGGTGTCTGGACTAAATCAATCTCTAAGGTCTCTCCCAAACGTAAATCCCACGGTCAAATGAATTAAAATGAATGCTGGTGAAAACTTATTCAGAGAAGCTCAACAGTGTAAGTATCTGCCATTTTAATGGAAAAAAACAAACATTTTCTAAAATCTCGGGACAAAATTGATATAAGCCAGTCCCTAAATTTCCTGAGATTGAATGCTGAGGAATTTACTTTTGGACCCTTGTTTGTAAAACTCCCATACGCCCAGGGCATACCAGTTGATTGCTCTATCTAAACAAATATTACAGAAGTTTATTATAACCACCAGTCCTCAGCTGCTATTCCCACGGCGTCCATAAACTAAGATCTCTAAGCTCTATTTGTGTGGGGTTGCAATGCCACTCTGCATAATTAGAATTCTTTGGAACACTGGGGAGAGCAAAAACTTTCCTTTTACTTAAAGGAAAAGCAACAGGGATTTCTGGAGGAATCCTGACTTTGTGAGAATGGTAAAGGAAATGATGGATTAAACTTGGTAGGTGCTTAAAGTGTAAAATATACCATTAAATGGTATGTTGGAGATGGCTAAACATACTCTGCTACAAAGTTTCTACTCTACTAATCCCCCACTGAAAAGGGCAGCCCAAGCAAAACTATTTTTATGTCCTTATCTTTCAGTTTGGTTCACTGGGTTTAGTCTCTTGTGCTTACAAAAAGAATACTTTTATCATTGAGAAATAAACATTTTACAAAGTGAAATGGTAATATCTTGTGGTACTTTATTTAGTAACTGTGTATCTTAAAACAAACTGATGCAAAGTGAAGTTAAGTATAGTCAGGGAAACAATATACACAATTACTACGACATAAGAGGAAAAAAATAAAAAACCAAAACTAAATACTGTATAATTATAGCAGTCAGGCTTTGAAGAGCTGAACATATCGTTTCCACCTTGTTATGTTGGTGAGTTTCACTGAACTTTGTTTATTCTCTTTTCTTGTGTCATACTGGGTAGCTCTCTGAGAGGACAAAGGGAGATAAATTAGGAAATAAGCGATAGCAATGAAAACAAAACAGTGTCTCAGTTAGGGGGACAGAAGCATTGGGACACTATGCATCCCAACACTACAGTATGTCTGCCTTTTCCTAAAAGCAAATGATTTCACTTTTAAGATGCTTCAAAACAGCTACTGAAACTCTTCCAGGCCACCCTACAAAATATATAGAGCACAGAATATTATTAACAATAAAGTGTTTTCTCTTTCAGGAGTGTTTGCATTTCAGTAAGGAACAACACCTCAAATCAAACAAATGGCTCTTCAGCTGTAGAATTTCAGATATCAACTAGCTGGCAAAGGCGTTTTTGGTGGGAGAAGAACTGGGGTTCCTCTCCAAGCCCCTAAAAATCATATAAGGTAGGTCATCATTTACTCTGCTTATTTACATGATCTACCAGTCCTCCTGAAGAGCTCTGTCTTCAGGAAAGCAATTAATAAATCAATGTTTTTATAACAGGAAATTTTTGCCAAGGATGGCTGGGTGATGAAGTAAGAGCATGGAATAAGATGTATTAAGTACAGAGGCAGAATTGTGATATGAAATGCTCCCATGATCTTATTTGTTCTAGGATGTTTCCCAGACCAAATCGGGGCTCCCCAGAGAGTCCTGACGGTCAATTTTAGGCCCATAGAGTCATAAGACTGCCTTATGGAGCATGATTAGGGTTAGGAATTGAAATAAGGAACACAAATCAGAGAAAATATTTTACCGGGCAAAAGAACTTGGACTTTTAGGAGGAAGGGAAATGGGTGATTTCCCTGGGGGCCTTCCCTCTGATTAGAAAGTGGAGGGCTCTTCTCAGAACCATCACTTTGTGGGGTGGGGGGACAGGGAATTCAGGCCATCTATCTTTTCATTTTCCACTAGGCTGCACTTCTCTGGATATCTCCATTGTACCTCCATACCAGGGACATTTTCCTCTTGTCCTTTTTAGCTTCCTTTTATGTCTTATCTTCCACATTTAAATCTAAGCTCCTCAAAAGGCAGGGACTTACTTTTCTTTTTGACCACATTTGTACTTCCAGTGCAGTGTATCACTCCCATACCTCTGGTTTATCCCTCATTTTCTCCTCCTTTATTCCAGTTTGTGGTGAAGAGATGCTCTTTCTCACCACCAAAGCCAAACCCATGACTTGCTCTCTTAATCCAGTGGTTCTCAATCTGTAGGTCGTGACCCCTTTGGGGGGGTCAAACGACCCTTTCACAGGGGTCAAAGAGGTCACCTAAGGCCATAGGAAAACACATATTTCTGATGGTCTTAGGAACCAAGATACAGCTCCTCTATCAGTCTCCAGGCGGCTCTGCCCACATGCAGATAGGGCCACATCCGAGTAGTAAAGGGTCGTGATATTAGGAAGGTTGAGAACCACTGTGACTTAATCCTACTCATTCTTATCTTCTCCAACAGACAGTCCACATGTTGTTCTTTTCTCTCTAATTTTTAATCTCCTCTTGTCTACTGGCTCATTCCTTGAAACCTACAAATATGCCTAGGTCTCCCCTATCCTTAAAAAATCCTCATTTGATTCCATGATCCCTTCATGCTATCTTCCTATATATCTTTTCCCCTTCACAACTACAATCTTAGAAAAAGCTATCCATATTTGTTCTCTTACTCCCTCTCCTATCACTTACTTTTCAACCCCTTCTGGTCTCATTACTCAACTGAAATTTCTTTCTCCAAAATAACCAGTGATTACTTTCATTACCAAACTGATCATTTAACGGGCTTTTTCTCCATCCTTATTCTTCTTGATTTTTGTGTGCCATTTGTCACTATTTACCGCTATCTATTCTTGAATAGTTCCTTCCCTCCTTCTGAGTTTTCATGACACTATTGTTTTTTGGATCTTCTGCCTGTCTGACTACTCTCTTGTGCTAGATTATCAAATAAACCCATGTGCTATTCCCTAATTGTGAGTATACCCCCAAGGATCTATCCTGGACTCTCTTCTCTTTTTTCTCTCCCCTCTCCCCCTCCTCTCTCTCTCTCTTTCTCTCTCTCTCTCTCTCCCTCCCTTCTTCCTTCCCTCCTTCTCAGACCTCATCAGATTGGAATAGATTCAATTATTATCTCTATGCTGATGACTCCCACATCTATATTGCCAGCCCTAGCCTTTGTCCTAGGTCCTATCTCACTGGTTAGACATCGGTCCTCACCACTGGACATATTGAATTCACTGTCCTGTTAGCACCTCAAATGTCCAAAACAGAACTCATTATCTTCCCCCTCCCCCCAAAAAACGCACTGATCCATATTTTGAATTTCTCTATTTCTGTTGAGAATACCGCCATTTTTCCAGCCAACTAAGGTTATAACCTTGACTGCTTCATGACTTTCCTCTATCACACATATTCAATCAGCTGTCAAGTGTGTCAGTTCTACCTCCATAATATTTCTCACATCTATTCCTTTCTCTCCACTCATATGGACACTGTCCTATCATCTATCAGGTCTCCATCATCTTTTGCTTAGGATATTAATATCCTTTTTTTAAAATTCAATTTTATTTTATCTTAAAGTCTGAATCCTCTTCCTCCCACATCTCTCACCCACCAACAGAGCATGCGAGAAAAACAATACCTGTTACAAACACATATAATCAAGCAAAACAAATTCCCACATTGGCCATGTCCAAACAAAAGAAAATAAAAACGAAAAGCCTAAATTTGTACTCTAAGTCCATTATCGATCTGAAGGTGGGTAGAATGTTTCATCACGCCTTCGCTGGAATTGTGGTTGGTAATTGTGTCAATCAACAGTTCCTAAGTCTTTTAAAGTTATTTATCTTTAAGATATTGTTATTATATGAACTGTTCTCCTGTTTCTTGTCACTTCATTTTGAATCAGTTCATGTAAGACCTGTCAGGTTTTTCTGAAACCATCTCCTTCCTCATTTCTTATTGCACAATAGTATTCCATCACATACCATAACTTGTTCAGTTATTCTTCAACTGATGGGCACCTGCTCAGTTTCCAATTCTTTGTTATTATAAATATTTTTTATACATATGGGTCCCTTTCCTCTTTTTTTTGATTTGTCTGGGGTATAGACATAGTAGTGATATTGCTGGACAAAAAGCTACGTACAATTTAATAGCTTTTTAACCATAGTTCCAAATTGCTTTCCAGAAGAGCTGGACCTGTTCACAGTCCTTCCAAGAGTGTTTTAATGTACCTCCCTCCCCACCCCCCAAGACCCTCCAGCATTTGTGATTTTCCTTTTTTTGTCATCTTTGCCAATCTGATGAGAGTGAGGTGGAAACTTGTAGCTATCTTAATTTGCATTTCTCAGTGATTTTGAACATTTTTTTCATATGGCTAATAGATTTCTTTCTCTGAAAATTTTCTATTTATATTCCTTGACCACTTATCAACTGAGGAATGGTCCAGTTTCCTATCCTATAAAATGAGGCCTTTATCAGAGAAACTTCTTGCAAAGACCTTCCCTACCCAGTCCGGAACATCCTACTTTTCTCTTCTAATTTTAACAGACTGGTTTTGCTTGTCCACAAACTTTAAAAATTTTATGTAATGAAAAACTGCCCATTTTACTTCCTGAGAATCTCTCTATCTCTTGTTTGGTCATGAACTCTTCCCCTTTCCATAGATCTAACAGGTAATTTCTTCCATAATCCTCTTAATTTATTTATGATGCCACACTTTATATCTAAATTACGTAATCATCTGGAGCTTACCTTGGTATGTAGTCTGAGCTGCTGGTCCAAATCTAGCTTCTGTCAGACTTCTTTCCAGTTTTCTTAACAGTTTTTGTGAAAAAGTGAATTCTTGCCCCAAGAGTGGGAATCTTTGGATTTTGCAATTATTAAATTACTGGGCTTGTTTGTTTCTGTGTATTGTGTACCTAATCTGTTCCACTAACTAATCTCTCTATTTCTTACCTAATATCAAGTTGTTTTGATGATTATGGTTCTGTGGTATAGTTTGAGATCTGGTACTGCTTGGTTCCTTTCTTTCCCACTTTTTTCCCCATGAATTCCTTTAATATTCTTGACCTTTGACCTTTTGCTCCAAATGGATTTTATTTTTTTTCTAGCTCTACAAAGTAATCGTTTGGCAGTTTGATTATTATGATATTGAATAAGTAAATTACTTTAGGTAGTATTGTTATTTTTATTATTTTGGTCCAGCCTACCCATGAGCAATCAGTATTTCTCCAGTAATCAGTTTTTTTCTCCAGAAAAAAAGGGGTGGAGTTCACAATTCAGTCTCTCTGAATCTTCAGAACCTCCCAGCAAGCTAAGAGTGGCTGATTCAAGCAGCAGTCTACCAAAACTTGCAACCAGAAAAAAACAGAACCAAACCTGTGGTCAATAACTTGGAGAACTCTGACCAGGAGGGTAGTGAACAGATGTACCCTGGATCATACCACTTTTGGGGGCAAAGCTCCTCACCTAGAGCTATGAAAGTGGCAGAAGGACATAAAAGGGCAGAAGTTTAGGCCAGGCATCCACCCAGAAGTGTGCAGAGCCCAGCACTAACATAAGCAGGCTGGAAGAATGAACAAACAAAAAAAAGACTCTAACCATAAAGGGCTATTATAGAGACAGGGACACTCAAGACATAAACAAAGAAAAGAATGACTTGAAGAAAATCTATAAGCAAAACCTTGAAAGAAAAAAAAGCAATCGGACACAAGTCAAACAAGAATTCTTAGAAAGTTAAAGAAGGAACTTAAGAAAAAGTTATAAAAAGCCAAATGAGAGCAGTAAAAGAAAGAATGGGGAAAAGAGGAGAGAGTTAAGGAAGAAAGATGTGAAAAGAGAATTAAAAACTTGGAAAAAGAGGCACAAAATCTTATGAAAAAAAATAACTTCTTGAAAATTAAAACTGGCCAGATAGAAGCTAATGACAACATGAGACAAGAAATAATGATTTTTAAAAAGTAAAGAGAATGAAAAAAACAGAAGAAAATGTGAAATTTGTCATGGGAAAAACAACTGACCTGGAAAACATATTGAGGAAAAGTAATTCAAGAATCATGGGACTACCTTGAACAACAACAACAAAGAACCCAGACATCATATGTCAAGGAATCATAAAGAAAAACTGCCCAGATCTCTTAGAATCAGAGGAAGGTAGACATAGAAACAGTCTAACATTTACTTCCTGGAAAAAGAAAAGAAAATTTCCAGGAATATTATAGCTAAAATTCAGAACTCCCAGGGTCAAGGAAAAAACTTTGTAAGCAGCCAGAGAGAAAGAATTAAAATACCAAGGAGCCACAGTCAGGATCACACATGATTTCATCAGCCACTAAGAAAAAGGAATAGAAAGCTTAGAATATGATATACAGAAAATAAAGGATCTATCCTTGATGCTGATGTTGTTCAGTGGTGTCTGACAGTCCATGACCCCATTTGTGAATTTCCTTGGCAAAGGTACCAGAGAGATTTGCCATTTCCTTCTGCAGCTCATTTTTACAGATGAGGAAACCAAGGCAAATAGGATTAAGTTACTTGCCCAGGGTCACACAGCTAGTAAGTGTCTGAGGCTGGATTTGACCTTAGGAAAATGAGTCTTCCTGACTCTAGGGTTTCTATCCATTGTACTACCTAGGGCTAGATTTTCTAAGAATGGGGGAGACCCAAGCATATTTACAGGAAGTAAAGAGCCAGAGGGTAATGAGAGGTTAGAAATTAAGTAGAAAGAAAGGATGATTAAAAAAAAAACCCTAGGGATAATGGATGGGACAAAGCATGATCCTGTAAGAAAAGTGTCAAGAATGATAAAACTCAGAATGAACTGAAGCTGGCAAGTACATTGATCGAGAGCAAAGGAGGGAAGGTTGGGAGCTGGTAGAGCAGTGGGAAAGGGTGGAGTGGGGTAGTGTTGGTTGATAACCAGTGCAAGAGAGGTATGGTTTGTGTTGGAGACAAGCCCCACAACTAGTTATCACAGAGGCAGGTTGTGATGACCCCCTTTCCTACCCTCTCATTGATCATAAGTGCTCTCAGATCACATCGTGGGCCCCCAGAGAGGTTCTGACTCCCACTTTAGAGAACACCGATCTGTAGAGAATTCCCAGGAAGAAAACTTTTTCCACCATTGCAGATAAGCAATTACTCTGCAACTAATAGTCTTAAAGACATCCTTAGAGAATTGAAAGGTTAAATAACTTGCCCTGGGCCCATATATATGTATCAGAGTTCAGTCTTTAACACATCTTCCTCCCTCAAAGGCTAGCTCCCTATACACTTTGCCACACTACATCTCTCCCTTTTGATTTTTAAACTAGTTCCTTCCAAAAAATTATGAATTTTTGTTTTATATTTTATTGCATAATTATTGCAGTTTTTCTGTTTTGAATCAATGTACTCTCATTCTAAAGAGAACCCTTTGTAATCATGTAACATGTTTGTCTTTTTCTGTAATTTTTTAAAAAGTTGCTACTTAATTTATCATTAGGTAATACATTTGTCTTACTCCTATTATTACCAGCATTAATACTAACTCAACAAAATTACTCCAATAAAAATTCAGAACCCAAGGATTTTAATAGGTGTTGAAGGAAGGAGGAAAGTCATGAATTCCATACATGGAGAAGCCACATAAGCCAACCTGCAGGGAACGAAAGATAAAAATAGAAGATCAAGAGTAGCCTAGTATTCTGCTGTAGTTAGAGAACTACAACAGAAAGTCCATGAAAGGTGAGCCTGGAAAGGTGTCATTGTTGGCCATCCTTTGTTCTCAAAGGGGACCAATGACATCAGGAGGGTGATGTCTGGGCTTGAAAGTAGACTGGATTAAGAGAGGCAGAGCTGTGCAAAGTCCTCCGCCTCACTCTCTCTTCCACAGTCATCAGAGTCTAGTGGCAAGACATAGGTCAGGACAAGTGGCGATGGCCTAGGATGCAGTTGGTGACCTTGGTCTTTTAAGATCTTTCCCAGGTCTCAGTTTGTCTGGGGCAATGCCCTAATAATTAAATGCTAGGTAAGAATTGTGGCAAAAGAGGGCCTAGTTTGTCTTCAGAAAAGAATCAGTCTAAGAGGGGAAGACCCTCAGAGTTTCTGACCAGAACAGAAACCATCTGGAAAGGTAAACTGTAGGCAGAATGTGGAGAGACCTGAATGTCAGGATAAGGATTTTATACTTTGATTAAAAAAAGAAAAGAAGAGTCCCTGAAGAGTGCCATGATCTGTCACAGGGAACTTACTTGAGCACTATTCACCAGCTAGATAAGAGAGGAAGCAGAATGAAGGCAAAGAGACCAGCTATGTGGTTTTTATAGCAAAACAGTCAAGGTGAGAGGTAATAAAAATCTGTACAAATGTGGTTGCAATGGGAGTAGAAAGAAGTGGTCAGGTACAAGAAATAATGGGGAAATTCCACAAGTGGATTTGGCAGATGACTTGCTATTTGCCTAGAGTCTTATAGATCAAATCAAGTGAGTTTTAAACTGAAAAAGAATGAGGAAGGAGAAAACTGACCACATAGATCTGCCAAACCTAACAGGATCAACATAGGAAGACTAGGAGATTTCCAGCAAAGATAACAATGAAAGGTTATAGCCAAACACAGCTCCTCTAAGAAATTCCCCAAGAACAGAAACCATTCTCTATCTCTCTTTCATTTTTCAGCCAAATTCCTAGAAAAAATTATTTGTTTCTCACTTTATCCACCTCTCCTCTCATTCATTTCTCTATACTCTTTGTAATCTGGCGACCATCATCACCCAGCCAAAAGTGTTCAGTTCAGCTGCCGTTTATCTAAGGGCTAAATCTATGGTCTCTTCTCAATTCTCATTCTTTTCAAAGCCTCCACTGTGTTTGACACTGTTGATTACCCCCTCCTCCCAGGTACTCCCTCTCTCCTGGCTGGGTTTTTGTGATTATTCTTTTTTAGTTTTCCTTCAACTTGTTTAACTGTTCTGTCTCAGTCTCCTTTGCTGACTCATCATCCATAATCACACCCCCTGACTGTCTGTGGGTGTTTTCCAATGTAAGGCTCAGTCCAGGGCCACCCTCTTTTCTGTCTCTACTGTTCTCCCTCTCAGTGATTTAAGCAGCTTGGAGAGGCTTGAGTATCATCTCTATGAAGATGACTAACACATCTGCATATCTGCATATTAACACCTCAAACTCAAAACATCAAAATCTTTATCTTTCAAGCTAAACTTATCCTTCTTCCAAATTTCTCTGTTTCTGTCAAAGGCACCAGCTTTCTTCAACTCTCCCCAGTTCATAATTTTAGGGCTATCTCTGATTCCTTATTTTCCTTCACCCAAAATACAGTCAGTTGCTAAATCTTGCTGTTTTTACCACCACATTATCTCTCATATCTAACTTATTCTCTCCACTCGAAATTCCACAGCTTTAGTTCAGGCTCTTATCATCTCTTGCCTAGATGATTAGAATGGCCTCATAAGTGGCCTGCCAGCCTCAAGCTTCTCCCTACTCCAGTCTATTCGCCACATAGCAGCCAGCGTGATTTTCCTTTGAAGGGGGGTGCTGAGGTGCCTTTGTAATGTAATGTTTTGGGGTGACTTTGTCTTGAATCTCATCTGTGTTCGGGCACCTGGGTATGTGATACCAGCCTGTGGAAAGTCACCTTTCCCCCCAGCTGTAAGTCATTAACTCTGTCCCTTCCCGGGGGCCCAGCCTGTAAGTATCTTCCCTGAAGCTCGTTACCTATAACACACCACACCTATGAATTCTTAAAAGGATTCCTTAGAGAAAGGATTACCCTTTTTGTTCTAGTGGCCAGCTGTAAGATAACTCCTAACAAAAGAACTCCACCTAATCAAAGGGGGACCTTTCAGGGCAGACAGGCTGGGTGCTCCTCCCTAACTCCACCTTTGTATGACTTTGTTACTATATAATCAGTACCCCCAATCCCCACACTTCGCAGGATTCCCCTTAATTTTCTCCTGCCCACTAACAAGCATAATAAACTCTTTTAAAACTGCCAAGACTGCTTATGTCTGGTAATTCTTTCAGACTGATAGAACCCTCAAAGGATTTCCATAGAAATCCATCCTTTCTAACCCTCAACACCTTGGGCATGAATGTGACCCTGACACGCCCCTCTTCTATAAATTCCAGTGGCTCCTTGTTGTTCTTAGCCTAAAATATAAACTCCTCGGATTGGTTTTTAAAGCCTTCATAATCTGGCCCCAAACTACCTTTAAAATCTCATTGTACATTATTACTCCCCTCTCAAATGCTGAGATCCAGACAAACTGGCCTTCTCTCGGTTCTTCAGATGTGGTACTCCAACTTCTATTGCCCCCACCTGCTGTACTCACTTCTTACCTCTGCTTCATAGCATGTCTCTCTTCTCAGCTCAAGCACCATCGTTACATAAAGACTTTTTTGATCTCCCCCCACCCAGTGTCCAACCACCAACCCCTCCCCCTCAAACCAAACAACTCTGTCTTTAACTACCTTGCATTTATTTGCATTTGTTCTCTTTATACTTACTTTGCATATTCTTATATCTGTACATGTTGCCACCCCAGTTAAAGTACAAATTTGGGGGGATTATGGATTGTTTAATTCTCTGTATTTGTACTTAGCACACAGCCTGCCACTGGTTGGTTGAATGATGACCAAATGCTTATATTCTAATGGGATAGATAACATAAATATCTCTTTAGAATTCCACTGTCTTCAAAGGTCAGGGAGGAAGGAAGGACAGACAAACATGGGGTCACTATGTGTCTCTTTTGAACCTAGAAATATCTAACAAAAAATAAAAAAGAAAGATATTATGTAGTTGAATTTTAGAAAAATTAGAAGTTGAATTATATATAAAATTAGGCCGATGGAAGGGGAATTGAAATTTTTCTATTTCTCAGGTCTGCATGACACTTTTACGAAGTTGATCATGAGCTAGGGAGTAAAAAATTCGTATGCAAATGCAGAAAAATAAAAATGTTAAATGTCTTTTAATGACCACAACACAAATAAAGCAAGAAATTAATAAACAGCATTTAAAGAAAGGAGTCCACGTAGACTAAATAATACAATATTAAATAATGTGTGGGTCAAATAATATGTGGGTTCAAAGAATAAATCATAACAAATTCTAAATGATAATTTCTCCAAAGAAATGACAAGGAGACAGCATGCTAGAATTTAGACACAGACCCAAAGCAATCCTTAATAGAAACTATAAATACCTCTATATATTTTCATCAAGGAAAAGAAGAGAACAACGAATTAGATGCGATACTAAAAAAAAAAAAGCAGGAAAAGCAACAAATCAAAAAACCACAATGAAAAACAAAAACTGAAATTTGGAAAAATTAAACAAGAGATAAATAAAACAATATAGGAACAAAAAACCCCCACAAAGCTAGGAACCTAAAAATAAAACCTAACAAAACATACAAATTTTTAGTAATCCAAAGTGACTAACTCATAAATTAATTCCCAAAGAATAAGTTCTCATTCCAAAATGGATTAATAATTGAATTCTATGAAATATTCAGCGAATAATTAACTTTGTATAAAATGTTTGCTGAAATAAAGGAAGGCATCCTACTAAAATCTTTCAATAAGAAATAAATGAAATCTGGTCCTAATATTCAAAATAAGGGAAGAGATAAAATAGAAAAAGAACCATCACAGACCAATATCTCTAATTAGTATCACTGAAAAAAATATGGAATAAAATATTAGTTAAGAGATCATAACAATACATTAAAGAGACACTACACTAGGACAAGGTTAGATTTATATCAGAAATGCAAGGTTGGTTTAGTATTAGTAAAGCTTTAAATTTAATAAACCAGGTTAATAATAAAAACAAAGAAAATCATGTGATTATATTAATAAATGCAGAAAAAGAATTTAGCAAAATACAGTGTCATTCTATGTTTAAAAAAACAGCATAATAATATTAAGTAGACCTTTCCTTAATATGATAAATACTATTCATCTAAAACTAAGAGCTAGCATCATCTCAAATAGAGAACTGAAGAGATGCTGAATGGCGTATGTAATATATTTTGGGGTA
This sequence comes from Pseudochirops cupreus, assembly GCA_028627135.1. NCBI lineage: Eukaryota > Metazoa > Chordata > Mammalia > Diprotodontia > Pseudocheiridae > Pseudochirops > Pseudochirops cupreus. Next base: position 191,399,790 of record CM053581.1, read on the forward strand.
ACTTTAATTCAGTTTTGTGTTAAATTGTAAAAGCCACATTTCTTAACGGTTTCTCCCCTTCCCCCCAGATGTACTGTGTCTTTCCCAGCCCCAGCCTAGAGGTATTTCCTCTCAAACCATTAACTCTTCATTCAAGGTACTACCTCCTTTCGTCCTAGCAAACCAAACCCATCCACTTGCAAATCAGGATGGGAACATCTCGGGCTTGTCAAGGATGTCCATTGTCACCACTATTATTTGTTTTGTTCTAGAAATACTCTTTATAGCAATAAAACAATAAAGTGAAACAAAGGAATTCCTACAGGCAAAAAAGAAATAGGACACTTGATTTTTACAGATGCACGTCTTCTTAAAGAACCCTAGAAAAGTTAACAAGGAACAATCAATAGAAAAGTTAACAGGAACAAAGTAGCAAGATACAAAATAAACCCACAAAAATCAATGGCCTTTTTGTACCTTACTAAAAAAAGCAGAAAGTGAGAGAAAAATAAATTCTATGCAAAACTGCTACTGGCAGTACCAAATATCATGTACAAAAATATTTATAGCAACTTTTTGTGGTGGCAAAGAATTGGAAATTGAAAGAATGCCCTTTAATTGAGGAATGGCTGAACAAGTTGTGATTTATGATTGTAATGGAATACTATTATGTTATAAGAAATGTTAAGGGGGATGATTTCAGGAAAACCTGGGAAGATTTAAATGAACTGATGTAAAGTGAAGTGAGCAGAAGCAGGAGAAGATTGTATAAGCTAATGGCTGCTAAAGGCAATATTGTAAGGACGATCAACTGTGAAAGACTTAGCTATTCTAATCAATACAATGATCCAAGACACTTCCAAAGTATTTACAAAGAAAAGTACTATCTACATTCAGAAAGTAAACAGCTAAACTCTTGAGCACAGACTGAAGCATATTTTCAACACTTTATTTCATTTTTTTTGTTTTTTGTAAATATGGAAACATGTTTTATATGACTTCACATGTATGAATGACATAGTGCTTGCCTTCTCAATGGGTGGGAGAGGGACTGGAGGGAGAGACTTTGGAACTCAAAATTTTTTTAAAATGAATGTTAAATAAAGAAAGCATACTTGTAAAGAGAGAGGGAGAGAAAAACCAAGGACTACGTATACGTAGTGATAAGTAAGCAAAAAAGAACAATTTACTACAACAATTTAAAGGAAAATAAATTCATGAAAAGATAATAACTCTGATCAATGAGGTGATTAAATCACGAATCCCTTGCTTTGACAACTAATAATAATATTTATTTAGTACTTTATGGTTTACAAAGTACTTCACATATATTATTATCTTCATTTGATTCCAAACCCACTCTTATGTTGTTGTTTTCTGTCATTTCAGTCCTGTCCAATTCTTTGTGACCCCAGATCCTGGAGAGGTTTGCTATTTTCTTCCCCAGTTCTTATAGATGAGGAACTAAGGCAAACCTGGCTTAAGTGACTTGCCTAGGGTCACACAGCTAGTAAGTGTCTGAGGCCAGATTTGAACTCAGGAAGATGAGTCTTCTTTGTTCCAAGTCCAGTGCTCTATCCACTGGGTCACCAAGCTGCCCCCTTACATAGGTATGTGTTATTACTGTTCCGATTTTACAGATGAAGAAACAGTGTGAGAGAGAGGTTTAAGTGACTTGCCCAGGGTCACACAGCTAGTAAGCATCTGAAGCAGGATCAGAATTCAGATCTTCCTGACTTGAGGATATAGAATGCTATACTAAACTACCTTCACTTATTATATGTATGGCCTTGGCCAAGTCACTTAACTTCTCTGGGCCTCAGTCTCTTCATCTGTAAAATGAGGGGGGTTTGACTAGTTGCCTCTGTCAACCAGATGGAATAACTGACAGTTGATGGCTGACAGTCCCTCCCAGCTCTAAATCCATGATCCTATGACTAAAGATAGAGCCTGCTTCCTACTGAGATCCAGAATGAGACATACACTTTCAGACAGTACCAATGTGTGAATTTGGTTTTTACTTAATGATGCAACCGAAGTCAGGGCTTAGACAGTATACTCTAATTAGGTCATTTTGGTGATGCACCTAGTGGATTCACATAAGGCCAGTTCCCTAAAGATCCCCTGCAGTTACATTTAAAAGATCTGTGTCTGAGACCCTGACTACAACCTGGCCTTTTGCCACCAAACTTTAGATACTTAAAAAAGACAAATCTTTTATTAGATTTTCCATTCCTGTGTTGGTCCCAAGGTACAGCAGATTCAAGACAATGATTTACAAAACCTAGATGTTTGGAGGTCTGCTCTGATTTGCATCCTCTTTGTTAATGCCTTTAAAAATGTTAATTGACTTCCCAAAGACCTGATGAAAATCCCCAGACTCTTGGAGCCTAGAAATCAGAAATTTTGATTATATCTGAGTTTACTTCCAGGATGTAGTAGGCTATTGTAATAATAAAATTATGATAATATCCCAGGATGTGATAAACTAAGTCTATTGATGAGAATACTCGAATCTTTGTCCTTTGGATCTTTAAAAACCTCGTTCAAATCATCATTAAAAGGAGTTGATGGTTCTTCCCTGAACTACCCCACATGGCCTGGTCCTTTTTCTATTCACATCTCCGATCATGCTTAATGCTGGACATTAAGCAGGCTCTCAACAACTTAACTGTACTTATTTGTTAAAAGAAAAATTTCTAATTGGGAGGGAGTGCTTGTGTGGAGGAAGCTGTTACGCAGTGATAGTGCTGAAATAAAGAACAAAAGAAGGAAAAATATCAACGAAACATTTAAAAAATACACAAAAGAGAGGAAAAAAGTTCAGAAGGGAACACAGGCAAGCAAGGCAACTGTTACTCTTTTGTTTAATTTAATATCTTTTTAGTGGAATAGAGGCTCACAGTTTTAAATATAATCTTTTTTCTGTTCTTTGGATATTGAAATGTTCATTTTTTTATGTTTGTCAAATTCATAATAAAAATATTTTAAAACAAATGAATAATTTAAAAAAAAAGAATAACAGAGAAAAGGACTAAAAATTCCTAGTAGGCAACGTTTAAGAAGAGACTACACTGAAATAAAATCCATAGTTCCAGATATCTCTATACAAATGTACAGAAATGTATAAAGCATGGGTAGTAAACAGGGTAAACCAGTCATTCTAAGGCAAAGAGGCACTGTGCTCAGCTCTAGATGTCAGATTTTAGGGAAAAAAATTTATAAAATAAAAATTATCCAGAGGAGAACAAGCAGAATGGTGACGTGGTCTGAGATGGTGCCGTCTAAAGATTAGTTGAAGCAACTGAGGATGTTTCAAATGGAGAAGAGAAGACTTGGGAGACATTAACAGTTGCTATGTTCTCCTTGACCCAAAAGGAAAGAACTAGGAGCAATAAGTAGAAGTTGCAAAGGGATAACTTTAAGCTTTATATAAGGAAATGCTTCCCAATAATTAAGAAGTATCTAAAGGTGGTGTGGCAAGCCTTGGGGTACAGTGTCTCCCTCTCCCCCCCACCCCCTTCTTCCACAGCTATCACTAAGACTTGGCAGGACAGTATGTAGGGCTAGAATATGGCTTTGGAAGGTATCTTTTTTTTTTTAAGGAACAAAAGAGATGATGAGAAAAGGACAGAGGACAATGTCTTGGGGGAAACTACAACATAAGGGACAAGATGAGGGAAAGAAAAAGAGAAATTGTCTGAGAAAAGAACCAAGCATATTTAAGTCATGGAAACCAGGGAGAAAGCTTTATACAAGTGTCTCTGTACCCCCAGAACCTAGAGGGTGGTTCGCACATAATATTTAACATTTATTTATTAAAATCAAAGAAAATAAGAGGCCCACAGGCTGAAGAGAGGTCAAAGATTTCCTAGGAAGCTAACAGGGAAGATGAGGTCAGTTGCCTTTGATCACATGAAAGATGAATAATACTATCTAGTGTCTCGGCCAGACAATTTAAAGATGCTTGTAATGACTTCCAATAACGCCTTTAAAACATTGGACTTTCAAAGATTACTTATAGCAAAATTAGCTACATTGTCTAATCTTTTTACTCTTTTTGGAAACATATTTTGTTTCAGATACACTTATCTTTTAAAATATTTTTTCAGTTAATGAAAGCCAATCATTACTAGAATACAGGGGCTCAGTTACGGATGTCAAGGAAACACGGCAACAATGGAATGATGGTACCAAAACCACATGGACCGAAGGTCATTTTGGAGAAATCACTTACCCACATAGTTACTTGGCTACAAGGAGAAATCATTAAAAGGTTCTCATAGGGATATCAAAGAGCACTGTCTCTGAAGTCAAAGAACCTGCGTTTCAATGCTCATTTAATGTCTGCTACCTGTGTAGCCTGGGAAAATCACTTAACCTCCTCGGGACTCAGTTTCCTCATCTGTAAAGTAAGGGAGTTGACAGTTTCCTTCCAGAGTTCAAAAAAGCAGATACAGCAATTAAAAATAAATAAAAAAAAAAAAAGATCATCCTGAGCTATAGCTAATTGCTGGTTAACCAAAATATTCAATTAAATCCAACCAATTCAACAAACGCTTATCAAACACTTAAGAGCACTGACTTGGGCAAGATGAAAGGCAAAATATTTATGAAAGATTAAAATGGATACAAAAATCACATAATAGCTCACACTTCCCTATCATTTGAGTTTACAAAATGCTAGTTCACAAGGAGCCCCTAAGATAGGAAAGACAAATATTTATCTCCATTTTAGAGATGAGAGGACTGAGGCTGTGAGAAGGGAAGTGACTTGTCTAAGAAAAATCACATAGCTACTAAATGTTAGAGTTGAAACTCTCGTCTAGACAGATTCTCTGACTCCAAGTCCAGTGCCCTTTTCATGAAACCACAGGTCTCCTGTAAACAAAGATCTGGGCAATTCTACTCTACCAAGCTGTCACTACTTTCCCATTCACACCAGGGAATACTTCTAGTGATCTAACAATACAAAATCCAACAAATATTGTTCTATTATTACTAACAATGGTTTATATGCAGAGAAAGGGGGATTTATTTTCACACAAAATGTTTTTATATCCGCCTAGGTTTCTCTCCAAAGCTCTTTTCCAAATATGATTAACTTTCCTAGTTACCTTAGGGAGACTTCAATTAGGTGTTAATCTTCCTTTAACACTTTCTAAAGGGTTGCCAACTGCTTATCAATTTATTTTGAGCTCCTGAAGTTTTTTGTTTGCTTGTTTTACAAGGAATTTCCTTTCTTTGACTTCCTCAAATCAACCCTTCCAGTAAGAAAATCCAGTCAGTTGGGCAAGTATCTGCATTCATGACATTGGCAAATCGTACCCTGAAAATGCAAAATCCTCAATTTGGAAATCGAATAGGCTTCCTGAATAAATAAAGCTTCAATTTTTTGGAACATTCCAGGAATAAATAAGGTGTTTTGCTTAACCTTTCCATCTAAGAGTTAACTAAGAGCACACCAGGGAACTTTTTTACTCATATACTTTCCTACCTTAATATATATAATGGACAAAAGATTTTTTTGGTGGTCTAAATCTAAGATATTGTTGGGCCACAGCAGTGTGAACGCAGGAGCCCCCTAGCAACCGACCATGGGTTTGTCTAAGTACCACTAATAGCTCATATTCCCTCTTAAAACCTCGATGTTCCTAATGTGATAAATGGAAGTAAATATCTTTGTACTACTCCCTACTTGACAGCGCTATTGTGAAGGAAGCGCTATGTAAACTTTAGGGCCCTATAAAAATGAGATTTGTTAACGTTACTCACTTCTACAAATATATTTTTAAAATAAAACAACAGATAGGAATTCTAAAACCAACAAATGTCGCGCCCTTCTGACAGTCCTTCCTCCGTTAAATCCCTGGGTCTGCCACTAACCTCCCTCCCATCTGTCGCTCAGTCTCTAAGTGCCTTCCCTTCTCCAGGATTCAGCTTCCCCTCCCGTAAAAAGAGACCGATTCTTAGACATTCATGAGACGCTGATGAGGGCTGGTTTTTGCCTTTGCACCCCCAGCGCTTAGCTCACCGAGCCTGACCATCGTAGGCACTTAATAAATGCTAGTTGACTGATTCCTTATACCGTTAAGGTCCCTAAGGACCTCCAACGCCGCCCCCCCCCCCCGCAACTGACCTTTTTCTGGGGACTCCCATAAGTGCAGGTTAAACAGCTTTGGTCAGAAGGTCAAAGGGCGCTGGGGAAACTGAGCCAAGACAACCATCCCCACCCCATACCCCATTCCCATACCCCACCCCTCGGTTGCTATCTGGTTTTCCTGCTAACGAGGCTAACAACGATTGGGCGGCTTCCCGACGCCCCTCCCCGGCTCCCTGCCTGCCCCCGAGGAGGACCCTCCAAGTACCACTTACCCCGAGAAGGTGCTTTGAGATCCCTCTCCGTTCAGCCTAAGCGTCTCCTCCAGGCAAACGACACGAGCTTGGTCCGACCAGCTGGGAGAGGGCACTCGGGTCGGCGGAGATCGCCCCTTGGGCAGAGCCTCGAACCGATTCTTGTGCTTCGTAGGCGCTGGGAGGCTCTTGGGGCCTCCTCCGCCTCCGGCTAACAGCGCGGCTCGGGGGCCGGGGAGTCGTCCGCAGGGTGGCACCGGGGGCAACGGCGGCGGAGCCCGTTGCCCGGGCAACGGAGGGGCTTCCCTCAGGCCCTGAGGCGCTCGCGTTACGGTGGCCGGGATGAGACACGGCGGTGAGAGTCCGCCCCCTTTCTCGCGCGTTCCTAGCACCTTTGAAGGGTGGGACTAAAGACTGTTAAATTGGGGAGGGGAAGCCTGCTACAAACTTCGCGACTGCGGGTGATCTTAGGAAAGGGTTATAGGAAAAGCTGGGGCAATGGAAGGAAAATGAGGAAGGAGAGCAGCATTAGAGACAATAAATAATAAAATAACGTCAGCAATTATTACTAGCATTAATATTGAATCAATAAACAACATTAAATAAGAGCAAAACATTACTGTTGTATATTATAACATTAATCATCAATATATCAATGACGCTGTTTTTCTTTGTTAATATATGAATCATTCAGAAACAAATCAACAATACTCATTTACTAGTGTTGTTATTAATAATAAACATTTTAAAAGACTTTTCTGGAGTACTTCTGTTTGCGCTCTTTGTGCCTAGGGATGGGCGGGGGAGAGTGTGAAAAGGAAAGTGAAAATCTTGACCTTTGGTCCTTCTGGAACTTTATGTGGAATGGCTACGCTGGCACTGGACTTGGAGTGAAAAAGTCCTGAGTTTGAATCCTGCTTCAGATGTTTGTCAAGTGTATAACCCATGGCAAGTCACTGAAGCTCACTTTGAATCAATCAATCAAACATTTTAAAGAACCTACTATGTGCCAGGCACTGTGCTAATAGACGGGGATACAAAAAGGGACAGTCCCTGCCCACAAGGAGCTCACAATCTGGGGGAGAGGGGAGGAAACATGCAAACGAATTATATGCAAAGTAAACTATGTGCAGGATAAATAGGAAATAACAGAAGAAAGACTTTGGAATTAAGGGGTATTGCAAAAGGCTTCCTATAAAAGGTGGGTTTTTAGTTAGGATTAAAAGGAAACTAGTGCAGGAGGAATAACAGTGGGACTTTCCCCAAACTGTTATGAGAATCAGATGAAACAATAGCTAGCAATTCAATAGCATTTTTTTTAAGTTTGCAAAGCATTTTATATGTGAGGTAGGTGCTATAGGGGTACAGTGGGTAGAGTATATTGGCCTGATGTCATGAAGACCTGAATTCAAATGTAAACTCAGACACGTACTAGCTGTGTGACCTTGGGCAAGTCTCTTACCCTCTGTCAGCTTCAGTTTTTTCATCTGCAAGATGGGGATAATAACAGCACCTATCTCCCAGGGTTGTGAGGGTAAAATGACATAATATATTTAAAGCATTTGGAAACCTTAAAGCACTGTAAAAATGCTACCTATTAGGTATAAAAGTGCCTAGGGCAGGATTCAAACTCAGATCTTACTAGATGCCCATAGATTAAAATATAAAAACTATTTCAAACCTCAAAGTGATATATAAATATTAGTTAGCTGTTGTTGTTACACACAGTACCAGTATTTGAGCCCAAGTCTTCTGATTCTAGATCCACAGCTAATTCTCATGGCAAACTGAAACTAAAGCCCAGGACTCCAGACTCTTCCAGTCCAGGACTCATTCTCCACCACAGGTACTTTTCAACCTTTAGCAGCAGGAAACCACCTCCCATCACCAGAGCCCCAAATGCACCCTAGGGTTACAGTGTTGACTATGCAGTCTCTATTCTTTACTCTGCTCTCCCCTTCCTCCTAGGTCTTTTACCAGCTGTCTAGTCCAAGTCTAGAAACCAATCCCTAATGACGGATTACTAACCCCTTTCTTCAATCAATTCTTCAATTCCTACCCCAAGGACTTCACTGTTCTAATAGATAAGTGCTTTCAGAGGTGCACTATTTCAGAGGTGACTTCAACCATACTCTACACTACTCTCCAACAATCTTTTCACCAACACAGGATGCCTTGCTCTGGTGATTATCTTTTCTCTATTCCTCTCTAGCTCTGGAATGATAATCAAATCAGTCAACTTTACCATTACTCTAAAAAATAACTGAGTCAATTTACTCCCTAAAGACTCTACTCATTAACCAAAGTACTGACTGGGGTTCCCTCACTGGGGACCAAACCCCTACTAGTGCCCAGACCTGGTTTTGTTTTTGTAGCTCAACTTGCTTATGGTACTTGACACTTGATAAATATTTAATATGTGCTTTTCATTCATTCATTCAATCTATTCTCAAAGCCTGAAATACCTCTCCCTCCTCAGCCCACTTGCCTATTGACTTTCTATCTATCTTACAATACTAACATCAAATGTTACAACTTCCATAAATACCTTCTCTCATTCCTATCACCTCTTCCTCACTTTACCTAGCTCTTCGGCCTTCCTATACTGGTCTAGTTAGCACTAGATTTCTTCAAATAGTACACCTCTGAAGTGGTTTAGGCTGAACTCATGATTATATTTTATATAATTATAAATTTGAATGTGAATTTGAATACCTGTGAACCCCTTCATGGGGTCCATTATTTGCACTCTCACTGGTGGATCCAAGAAGTTGTAGTATGTGCCATGGTCACATCCAGGTAAAACCATCTCAGCAGACAGGCTAAACTAGGTTGAGAGTAACTAACAAACCTTAAAACCTGGTTGTTGTTTTTTTAACTTTTATTTATTTTAGTTTACATCATTCATTTCCATGAGATTTTGAGTTACAAATTTTCTCCCAATCTTTCCCCTACCCACCACCCCAAAACAGCCATCCCATTGTATAATCCCTCCCCCAATCTATTCTC
>CM053581.1:191409631-191447088 GCA_028627135.1 Pseudochirops cupreus
CTTTTTTTGATCATGGCTTTCAGGTAGTCCAATAATTTTTAAGTTGTCTCTCCTGGATCTGTTTTCCAGGTCAGTGGTTTTTTCAAGGAGATATTTCACATTGCCTTCTATTTTTTCATTTATTTGGATCTGTTTGATAGTAAGCCTTAAAACCTGTTGATGAGTTAGGGGGATGTCCATCCCAAGCATGTGAATGAGAACAATAGTTTCAATGACAATGAAGGCTGCTGAATCAGACACTGTGGAACACTTGGTCAGACATCCAAGATGCCAAGGCCATCCACTGAGTCCCAGGCCATCCAGTCATTCTGCACGTTTTCCTGCTTCTGGAAGAGTCAGTGAGATTGATGACTTTGTACAACTCTATCTCACAGAAATCCAATTCAGGAATAAGTCAAGACATCACCTGACGATATCATTGATCCTTTTTGAAAATGAAGGATAAACAATTTTCATTTGCTATATGTATTTATACTCCCTACTAGACTGTAACTTCTCAGAGAGCTTGGGAGCATGAGGTAGGTAGAAAGAATCTTGAATTTGTAGTTAAAGGATCTGGGTTCAAATTTTTAGCTTTATTACGCCCAGTTAAAATAATCTGTCTGCTTCAATTTCTCATCTGTAAAATGGGAAGCTTGGAATCAGACTTCCAAGGTCCTTTTAGCTCTAACTCCTATGACGAAGTCAACAGCTGCTTTTGGGTGGAAGGTGAGGGAGAAACTGAACCATAGCAAGATGTACTTGCAGAAAGTCACACCTCTGCTAGACTAAGTCTAGTAGGCGACTTTTCAACCCAGAGCCTCAGACTCCCTACTCAGAACTTTCCTCAACTCCAGCCACTTAAAAACTCTGGTTTTAAAAACGCAATGAATTTCTCCAGCTGCCAGCACTAACCAACCCCACAAAGGAGGATGAAATTGGCATTGCTCAGCGTGCATTATGTCGACAGACAGTGCTCCGTTTGGGTACCCTACGTCTCTCTCGGGGTTGATACCAATCAGTTCAGCTGGGGCAGGGTGTTTAGGAGCCGCGGGGTGCATATTGGGGGGGGGGGCGCTGTGCAACATGTCGATGTAGAACGCTACTCTTGAGCAACTCTGCGGTAACCCTCAGGCAGAAGAACCAGGAGGGTCAAGAACAAGTATAAGGGCTCCTCAGGGGACTAATCGGCACTCGTCATTAGGTTCTACAGGTTAATGGGCCCTCTTAGGGGCCCGGAGCAAAGCGCGGTATTGGAACTCCACCCGCTCATAACTACTCGACACCTCTGCTGCCCAACGACTCCTCTCTCCCCTACAACTTGTGCCCGCGACTGCCCCTCCACTAGACTGCTCCTTTCCCAGACGGCTCCGCCCCCCGACAGCTTCTCTAGCCCCGCTTCCCTCCTCAACCAATGGACGACCCCTCGGTTTTGGCGTTCGGGAGGGGGTGGAGGTAGGCGGAACGACGCGGTGACGTATGTTGCGCGTCGAGAGAGGGGCGGATCGCGGTTTTCATCCCGCGGAACCGTCGCCCACGAGCTCTGAGGGGGAAGCTGAGGAGGAGACAGAAGCGGAGAGGAAGCCTCAGGAGCCGGAGCCTACACTTCCCCGCGGCCGCCGACACGGTCCGGCCCGGCCGCCGCCGCCATGGGGGCCGTGCTGGGAGTCTTTTCTGTGGCCAGCTGGGTGAGTGTGGGGGCCGGCTCGGCGGCGGGAAGGGCGGACAACCTGCTGACCTCGGACTTCAAACCTCAGGGTGGCGTCCCCGGCCGAACCGGGGAGCCGCCGCCCCGAGGAGGCCGTCCTCTCCGGGCTCCGGTACCACCCGCGGCTTTTGCACGACGACCGCATCTTGGAGTTCAGGACTCGGAGTCCTTTTGTTTATTTACCCCGCTCTTTGCCCCACCCACCCCGGCCGGCCCAGACCCCGGAGACCTGGGGAGGGAAAGGGGATGGGGCGGGGCGGAGCGCGCCGGCTGCCTGGGAGAGATCCAGGGGAAGAGGGTGGAGGTTTCTCGTCCGACTGGCTGTGGGAAAGAGCCCAGCGCCCGGAGACTGGACGCCGCGCTTCCTGCTCTGCATCTGACGTTTATGGGGCGTGGGATGGAGGGGAGAGCGACAAGCGAATTTTAAACGACTGGGGGCTGGAACATAAGCATTTATTAAGCACCTACTATGTGCCAGGCACTGTGCTAAGCGATTTACACATTTTATCTAATTGGATCCAATCGGACATTTATTTGCCCTGTTGATCTTCGTTAAAAGAAAAAAAAAGTGTGTAAAGAGAGATAAGCAGGAATGAGCTGGGAAAGATAATAGCAAGAATAATTCACATTTGTACAGTGCCTTTCTTAGAATAACTTAGAGTAGATGCTTCTAGAGTGATTATCACTGTTCTAGAGATGAAGAACTTTGACTTGCCTTTGGTCACAGAACTAAATGGAGCAAGGAGCAGTAGAAACTACCACCTTGGTTCTTGTCTAGTAAAATCTAAAGTATTTACTAGCTGTGTGATACTTTCTTTCCATATTTATTTATTTTTAGTTTTCAACATTCACTTCCAACTTTTGAGTTTTAAATTTTCTCCCCCCTCTCTCCTACTCCCTCCCCAAGATTGCGATAATCTGATATAGGCTCTACTTATACATTACTATTAAACATAATTTCACATTAGTGATTTAAAGAAGAGTTAGAACTAATGGAAGAAGCCACAAGAAAAAGGAAACAAAACAACAAAAGAAAAAGAGAGCAAATAGTATGTTTCCATCTGTATTCAGACGCCCAAGTTCTTTCTCTGGATGTGGATAGCATTTTCCATTGTGATTCTTTTGGAGTTGTCTTCGATCCTTGCATTGCTGAGAAGAGCTAAGTCTAAGGACTTTATACCCAGCTGATGATGTTTTTCCCTTTCCCAGTCCCAAAGGTCACTGTGGCTGCTAATCCTGCTCTCAGCCCAAATCTCTCCATCCTGTTTTTCTTTTGACTGGGTATCTTGTTAAGATTGTTGATGAAGCCACCATTCTTACATTGTTATTGAATTCATTCACCAGACACTTATTAAGTACTTACCTTTTAGGCTGGGAGAGTATATTATTGGAAGACAAAAATGAAAATAGTCCCTGCACTCAAGGAATTTATAGTCTAGCTGGGAGGAGGGAAATACCAAATAGATGCAAAATGATTTGGAGGTAGCTGGGGCATCAGGAAAGGTCCTCTGATAGAAGGTGGTGCTTAAACTGAGCCTTGAAGGAAACTAGGGATTCTGAGAGATAGAAAGGTGAGAAGGGAATGGGGGACGGGAGGGGATGACCATGGGGGACAGCCAGTGCAAAGGCCCAAGCAGGAGATGGAATGTTATGCATGTGTATGGGTAACAGTGAGAGGAGGTATCATGAATAGACTTGCCTACAAATCAGGAAAACTAGATTTTGATCACCAGCTTACTAATTTTGAACAACTTAGTCCCTCTTTCCTGGGCCTGTCACTTCTCTATAAAGCAAAAAAAAAAAAGTTGGATAAAATAACCTTAAAGGTCTCTCTTCCAACTCCATTGTTCATTTTTTCCCCAAATACAGAAGATAATTATTTAGGTGTGGTATCTTAAAGGGCAGGTAATAAATTTGGTGTGAAACATTACTGGTTGGGGGAAGGAGGTGCCTTAATTGGGAGATTAGAATCAGATTGTCCTTCATTTCTGATGACATTTCTCATCAAAGCTAAACTTTGGACTATTTGGAAATTATTCTTATTTTCCTACTTTTCACCAAAGCAATTCTATCCATAGCTGATGGCCAAGTTTGAGACCTTAAAAATCACAGTTGAGTGACAGGTTTGTTTTTCTCTACTTGCATTGACAAGCAATTTAAGTGGCAATATAATCTATTTCTGAAGGTGGAAGATAGTGACTTGCTTTATTACTTCATGCCAATTTAAGATTGGAAATTTCAGAAACCTGCCAGTGGTACAGTATAATATAAGCTTTGGTTTTGAACTTCTAATGTGAGAGATGCTTAGTACAGTCCAAAGATTTAAAAGTCAGGAGACTTTGTTTTCTTGTGCCTATTCAGCCAATAATTTGCTGTGTGGTTTTGAATAATCTCCTTCCTGTCCCTAAAGAGATTAAATAATAGATTCAAGGGTGAAAATGATCCTTATGGCCCTTCCAATTCTAAAATTCTTTGATTCTAAATGTAAATCCTATGTTAGTTGCTGGAATTCTGTCAGTCAAAAGAACTAATAATATCAGCTTTAAAAACTTTTTTGAAGATCTAGTCAGTTAAGTAATGTCATTTGTCAGTTAAAATTGTTTTACTCAAAGTAACTGTAGTTTTTGCTTTAGAATGCCAAGTTAGCTGGTTTATTTATTTTAGTTGCTGTAAAAATTACAGTACTAAAAGATTTATTAAGAGATCCACAAACCATCAGTCAACAAGAATTTATTAAGCATTTACTAATGTAATGATGAGTCTTAACAAAGTGACCACAGAGTCCGAATTAAAAGTTTTAAGGAGCTTTAATTTACCAGCTGGGGCTACTCCATGTCAATTAAAAAGGGGGAGCAGCCCAGAGCTCAGGGGTGAATTTCCTTTTATACAGCTTTTTTGGTTTAGGTATCTAACTGACACAATTGGTTACTAAGCAGGTTACCATATAGATGCAAGCAAGCTGTTTGTAAGGTAAGCGGAGGGGAACAGGGCATGAGGACCGAGTAGGCAAATGAAAAATAGGCAAATTATTCTAGGTTAGTTTCTTGACTCCTATCTCAAGTCCATGAAGTTTCTACTTAACTAATTCCTGGCCACTTCACTAACAGATACTACTGGTTTTTCATCGAATGTGAGCGCAAACATGTTTTTGCCAAGTAATGGCTTTGTAATGGCTTTGTAATTGGGAGACTTGTAAAGTGCTTTGCAAACCTTAAAGTACTATGTAAATATTGACTGCTGTTATTCTTCCTACTTTAAGAATTGAGACCATATGGAAAGAGCCAAAGACAGCAAGTCTTTATTTACAGATCAGTTAGGACGGCCTTGTATCTGTCATCACCATTCGTTACTTTAAGGCAACCACATCTTCAAGTGTAAGGGAGGCAAGTAATGCTAACTTGGAGGGGTAATCATTCCTCTTTGGTTGTTATTAGAATAAGATTATAGGCTATGCATTGTAGGCTAAAATTGTAGGCTCTTTTTATGAGAATGCATCAAAGTTACTGTAGAGGTATGTGAATCAGACAAAGGTCCTTTACTCATCAGAGATATGTACCACAAAGTAGAAAGTTATTTTAAGAATTGTGCAGAATGAATAAACAACAAAGAATTATGGAATTTTAGAAATGGAGGAAACTTTAGAAACTTCATTTGACTGGGAGGAAATTGAGCCTAGATTAAGGTCACATACCCAAGGTCTCTTGAATCCAAAACCATTCTTTCCATTAAATGTGAAATTGCATATGGATAAACTAACTGGTGCTATTGCCTTTATCTGCAAGATGCTAGGTTTATATTTTTTTGTGACCAATTTTTAAGGTCAGAACTAAGGTTAAGTGATTTAGGTTGTTGACTAGTTGCTTTCATCGGGTAGGGACCACAGTAACGTTTCTCATATAGCATTTTATAAATAACTACATGAGTTGCTATGGCCAAAAATATTTTCAAGAAAAGAAAGTAAATTTCTCAGTGGAATGTAGATATTTGTTTTGGGATAATTCAAGTAATATATCCCACAGTGAAGGGTTGAAGTCTCTGATTGACAGTCACACAACTTCCTAGGCACACAGTAACAAAAGAAAGTAGGCTTTATTGAGAATCGTCCTCATATTTCAATGAAGAGAGGAAAGGAAAGACACATTTCCAACTTTGTTTAGGGCATGTGAGAAAATCAGATTGATTCCATTTTGTATTTCCACAGAGAAATTCAAATTGATTCTACTTTATAATTGATTCTATATCATATTTGAATCCATTCTATAATTCTATTCTGTAAGTGCCAGAACCATATTTCTTTCTGAGTTAAGTTCAGAAATTCATGAGTCCAGAAGTTCAGTTTTCCTTCTCTGAGTTATTTTAAAATTCAGTTGTCTTATCACCTTAGCTCACAGAAATGCATTTCATCTATATAGCCTTTCGTACCCATGTGCAGTTAAGGGAGATTCTGTTATCCTACTAACAAGCCTTACAGAATGAAGGTAGGTGCCAAGAAGTCTGTTATCTCTGTTCAACTAACTCAGCAGACTTAACTGTTTATCAGTAGGACTCTCATCATTCAGTAAGGAAATGTCCTTGTTGCTAGCCCCAAATGTCCAGCCAATCACATTGTTTTTGCCATCTATGATAACTTCAGACTTTGTAGTCAGTCATATTTGTTTTCCATCTGTGGTGCTCATTATTGTATTTTCTTCTGTCTTCTTGTACTTCCCAAAACTATATGAAGGCTAGTTAAGCCCTACCTTGTCGTCTTTGGTCATTGAGAAAGGCCACTGACCTAATTTATTGGCTAATGTTAGCCTAACTGATAAATTGATCATACTTGGAACTTTGTTTCTCAGCTTACTTTGATTTTCAAACATAACACCAGCACTGACATTTTTGTAACTGCTTAAGTCACATTTTATCGTCTCTGAGTTAAGTTTAGAAGTTCAACTTTTCTCTAAATTATGTATTGTCTAAGTTAAATTTAGAAGTTCAGTTGTTTTTTTTTTAATCAATATTCTATTCTTTGTCAAGGAAATCTGTTATCTCTTTCCTACTAGCTGTCCTTCAAGGAAGTCTGGTGTGTTATCTCTGTTCTTCCATGTACCACTAACTAACCTTGCAGGTATGAATGGAGTTGGCAAGATGGAAGAAAGATTTGTTGCTAACCCCAATACCTGATCTCCAGCCAATCATATTGTTTGTACCATCTAAGATGCTACCTTTTATAATGGATGTCTGTTAATTTATAAAAATGATCTGTAAACCCCACCTTGGGGTTTTAGTTATTGATGAGGAGGCTGAGACCCTATTTATTGGCAAATTCATCCTTTGCTAATAAATTAAAAATACTCAGAACCCTATGCCTCAGTTTACCTTAATTTCAATCACAACATATTCTAATATCTTTTTGAGCTCTGCCAGTTATAGATGCCAAATACAGTCAGTTGGTTTGAGTGGTGGTTGAGATGTGAATCCAAAAAACAGCCCAGGGCCGATTATATCTATAAGTAATGAAGGTTATGCACCTTCTGTCGTATCTTGAGAGGTAGACTGTGGGTATAGGAGACCAGGGACCCAAGCATCTTTGTCTGTTTAGTCATCTAATGAATGTGACCTTGGAATGTGGTTTGATAAGTTCACTCCTTGAAACAATTCAGTCTGTATTTTTGAGATAAACATATATGTGATTCATGTTGTATCATCTTTCTGGAACACTCATTGTCAGTCTTTGGCTGACTAGTAAGACCCTGCTGAGTCCTGATGGCCATTGGATGAATCTAGGCTGTCATTCTTTAATCCCTAAAACTGCTGTTCTATGGTAAAGCATTATTCTGGCAATCCTGGATAGCTAGGAGGCCTGTTAAAAGAAAAAAACAAGTAAAGTTTTATTGGCATTACTTCTTTATAAATTATACTATATTAAATCCACAAGAAGATGATAATAGATCACATTTCTTTTGCACTTTACATTTTATAAAGTGCTTTCCTCACATTGCTATCTCCATTTTTTTTATAAATAAAGACCATGTGCCCATGGTCACACAGCTTATATAAAGAGGAGAGCCAAAGTTTGAATTGAGGCCTTGTCGCTTCAGGTCTAGAGCTCTTTCTACTTGATATCACACTATCTTCTAAACATAAACAACTTATTTTTTTACTAATAAAAATTCATCTGTGACATACTCCCAATACATTATAACCCTGTTATTACATAGATTTCTATTATTCTCGGGGTTAGAGCATAACTATCAAAATGGAACTTATAAGACAAAAAACTAATGAAATGTAGGTTTTATATATAACATAAAGGGCTTACACTGTATTTAACTACCATATGTATTTCTCAGTGTATAAGGAAAACATTTTATTTTGTCATGATTTCCTTGTAGATTCCATGCTTGTGCAGCGGTGCATCATGTTTGCTGTGCAGTTGCTGTCCTAACGTCAGGAATTCAACTCTGACTCGCCTTATCTATGCCTTTATCCTTTTCTTGGGCACAGCCGTTTCTTGTATCATGTTGACAGAAGGATTGGAAACACAGCTGAAGAAGGTATTTGGAATTAACATTGGGCTGTAATTTACTAAATTATTATCATTTTAAATTTTGAAATAACTGCTCATGGGGAAAGATTTAATATATAACCTAGCAAGTGTTAGTTGATGTTAGAATGCTACATTTTCTAATCTGCTATTCCATAAGAAAATATTAATGTTGGTAATATTTTTCCTTCTAAAATATTAAATAGAAAATTATATCATATAAGTGAGATATCTTGGGGTAAGAGAAATAAAATGTTACTTCCTTTACTTTGCTTTCATAGTTTGCTGATCTTTCCCGCCAAAGGGATTTCATACTTTCAGTAGACCCTTTGGAATCCACTAGTGTATTTTAAACCTCAAAATGTTCTCTGGCCAAATGACTTTGGGAAATGTTGGTCTGATTGTTTACATATTCATAATTGTGAGATTAGGTAAAGCCCCTTGGTATGTATTTTAGGCACATCATGAAGCTTTCACATTTTACTTCAGAGGTAAAGAAAGATTATTATAGTAAACATATTCATACTTATGGTCTGACAACAAAGAGAAACAAAATGAGAGATAATTATCCAAGCAGTCTTATTTCACTGGGCGTATAAAATTTATATTCCAAGCAAGGCTAGTACTTCCAAGGTTAGAAGGTATGGCAGATAGGTGAGAGAGAATCACACTAGACAGAAATGATCTAATTTACTGAAAACAAAGACTTCACATCTGATTGGGAAAATTCAGTTTATTGGAATATTTAGTAATAGGATTTTAGGTGAGTGGAATGCTGATGGGGTAAAAAAGAGAAATTCACATAGTCTCTACACTGAAGTAGAAATAGAGAGGTATTTCAAATTAAAGGAGTTTGCACCCATCGTTGTCTGAGATACCCAGAGCTCAGGTAATGGGACAAAATTTTTATTATCTTTAGAGACTAACTATAGCTTTCTGTTTAGAATTTGTATCACTTCTGCACTATAGCTTATCCAGGCGTTGTCAAACCATTTAAAATAGAAGTAGGCCTCGCTTTACCCAAAATGGTAAATACAGAGTAAGTCTCCTCTCGCTGTGGGGGTGCTCGTAATGTAGTGGAGTCCCGTGGTGAAGCCTTTGTGAAATCATCTGGTTTGTAAATCTGGGCTTTCATATGGTGTGTTTTCTCAGAATGGGGTACACAATAACATTGGGATTTCTTTTTCCAGGTTCCTGGATTCTGTGAAGGGGGATTTAAAATCAAGAGTGATGATGACATGAGTGACAACATTTGTGATGTCCTGGTTGGTTACAAAGCTGTCTATCGGATCAACTTTGCCTTAGCTGTCTTTTTCTTTCTATTCTTTCTACTGATGTTAAAAGTAAAAAGTAGTAAAGATCCAAGAGCTGGAGTGCACAATGGGTACGTGTGATACCTTAATGGTTTTTATTAGCCATTCTTGTTGTCTTGTTCACATTTTTCCATGCCATCCCTATTTCTGTTAGAACTTTGTAGTGTAATTCCAGAACACATATAGATATGTGGCCTAGATAATTTTGGTATAATGTATGTGAAATCATTTGATCATCATTTTTGAAGTCAGGGAACAGTTAACCTGAGAGGAATTCCCTAAATCAGGCTCCTCTTTCTTGAATTTCACATTGTAAGCAGTTTTGCACATAAAGGAAAATAACCTTGAATACCAGGGTTGTCAGCATTAAATAAATCCAGAAATATTATAGTAGGGCATAGATAATCAAAAGTATGTTTTAAAAGTCAATGACTAGAATAGGAACTGGCTAGCTTAGAATTTTGTCAAAACTATGTCATCACTAAGCTAACTATCCCTCTGAGCCGTGGCGGGGAGGGGGAGGAGTTGGTTTTACTTTTTCCTTGTACTTATTGGCTGTGTTATCTATAGAAATCCAGAGGTCAGTCATGCAGTTCTGTTTTAGCTTGCTCTACAACCTAGGAATGGATTATTTTATACTTATAGTCCACAATATCATTGTACCTGATGTTGATTTCACTCACCTTCTGGTTGCCTAGGTTGATCCAATTTGCAAATTCCCAACTTGCATTTGGTATACATAGTTTCTGCCCACGTTTTCCCTGGTGAGCCCTAGCGAAAGCATTGCTATACTCCCTCTTCACCCCATTCAAGGTGTCATGTGACCCAAAGTTCATCTTTATATAAGTAAGCCCAATATTTTAAATTCAGAAAAGTACCTGTGAAAGTTCCCAGTACCTTTACAGGTCTCTGTTACATAGGCCTCTTTACCTATTCCTTTTCTAGTCATATTTGCTGCCATGGAAGCATATAAAACAGGCCTTAAACTCTAGTTAAATTTCATTGCTTATGTGCTATTAGAGAGTGGAACAACAGTGAAAATGTTGAATAGCAACTAAAACTGTTGTGACTGGTGTGACAAAAAGACTGAAGTTCTTTGGTCAGAATTGCAGCTTTTAAGGGCCATTGCTTCTCCTGGGCTAGGACGCTGAAAGTGGTACGGGCATGGAGTCCTTGAATTTATATGCTTTGTACTGTCTTTGAGTTACTTCCATAACAGAACAGTCCTTGCTGATTTGTAGCATTCTGCCTGTAGGAATCATAAAGACCTGCCTACCTTAATTTTGAGTGTATAATAATATCGGCTTGATCTTATCTTTTTCTTGTAGTTATTGGTAATATCTTGCAGCTATATGTAAATAAATAGTGAATTCCAACAAATCTTTTAAAAGTCTTTTTAAAACACATGTTGTTTCTTCAATACTAGTATTCTTAGGATCACAACATTTTTTTAGCTGGAATAGACTTTAGCAATAATCTCTAACCCTTTCATTTTGTGGATGAGGAAACTGAAGCTCAGTAGTGAAAAAATAACTTGCCTAAGATGATATAAGTTGGTAGTAGATTCTGTGCTAAAACCCAAGCATAACTGACTCCTAGTCCTAAAGGAGTATTAGAGAGTCAGGTTATAATTTATTTAACATAATCTATAAGAGTCGTTCTAGCTGTGGAAGTCTACTTTTTTTAAAAAAAGTTAATTCAATAGATCATTAACATTCCTCACATTTTTTGTTTATTTTATGAGCTAGTCATTAGTTATGACCAGAAGTTTGCCACTAGACAGTGTGATTAATTTTTTTTTTTACATAGCAATTTATGAAGATACCTGGCAAGGTGTTGGGAGGTTCTGATTAGCACTAGTCTAAGGTATACCCACACTGATAAAATTCCAGAGCCTTGAAGCATTGAGAAATTATGATTAGGTACAGAATTGGCAAACATTTAAAATTTAATTTATAAAACAGTGCAAAATAATGACATGTTGGTCATGTTTCTCCTTACATTTTTGTTTTTGGTTTTTTTTTTGCTTTTTGGAGGGCAGTTGGGGTTAAGTGACTTGCCCAAGATCACACGGCTAGTAAGTGTTAAGTGTCTGAGGTCGGATTTGAACTCAGGTCCTCCCAACTTCAGGGCCAGTGCTCTATTCACTGCACCACTTAGCCACTCCTCCTTACATTTAAAATGAAGAAATAAGTATGGAATATCCAGTTGAAATCAGTTCTTTTGTTAATGCTTCGTTTAACTGAGCGCTATGTTTCTGCTGTCTGTTTTTGCATGAGGACAGAAACATTTCAGAGAAACATTTTTATGTCTTAATAGGTTCTGGTTCTTCAAAATTGTTGCCATTGTTGGTCTCATGGTTGGATCTTTCTACATTCCTGAGGGTCCATTTAGCACAGGTATGACTTCCAAATTATAAAATACCATAGTAATCAATTTGTAACATTTATGTAAGATTATGAAGGCTAGGCATTAATGGATGTCTGTAGCAAATTGCCTGGAAACAAAGGCTAGTTTGCTCTCCTTGCCATGTTTTAATATTTATTTATTTAATATTTATTTATTTTAATATTTATTTAATGTTTATTGGAAATACTTTGTAATATGGATGAGTTAACACAAGTCCCCATAAGGATTCCAATACCTTTGCTGTTAGTTTTTTTGTTGTAATTTGATGTCTTTAACATACAGTGAATGATGTGTATGGATTTCAGGTATAGGTTAAACAAGGATTGAAACAGTCAAAAGAACTCCTTGATTCTCTTTACCATTTATTCATCTGAGTTGAAATCAATGTGACTGTCTTGTCTTAACCCATAATGTGAACTGTCTTCCTTTTGGTTTGTAGCCTGGTATTATATTGGAATGATTGGGGCCTTCTTATACATCTTCATACAGTTGATACTGTTAGTGGACTGTGCTCACTCTTTGAATGAGGGTTGGGTTAATCGAATGGAAGAAGGGAATGCTAGGTGCTGGTATGCAGGTAAGTGTCTGAATGGGTATTATTAGAGCTGTATTGTGAAAGCTAAACAAGGTTGTAAAATCTCATTAGTTTCAAATGTGTAAAAGCAATTGATGAAAAGGGTTTTTTTTGTTTTTTTTTTTAAGAACC
Organism: Pseudochirops cupreus; assembly: GCA_028627135.1. Classification (NCBI taxonomy): domain Eukaryota; kingdom Metazoa; phylum Chordata; class Mammalia; order Diprotodontia; family Pseudocheiridae; genus Pseudochirops; species Pseudochirops cupreus. The sequence goes on from CM053581.1 coordinate 191,422,273, forward strand.
ATTATTTATTTTCCAATTCAACCAAATCTCAAGTCACAGAATGTTAAAGCTGGAAGGCATTTTGGAACGTAGAAGGCTAGAGCTGGAAAAGACTATCCTAACTCTCTCATTTTACAGATTAGTGGAATTATTGATAAAAAAAGGGAAGGAAGAATTTAAGATAATGTATTTTTTATTTATGTTGTGAGATAATATAAATGCTTAGCTTAGAATGGACATCCCACGTTAGGTAAAATAATCATGTGCTTTTGACTTCTTGTCCAGTACATATCCTACATTTGTCCCACATTTGGAAATTGGCCTACTTAACTCATCCTGAGAAGTGTCAGGCTTAAATCAGTTTGTGCATTGCTGAAAATTTCATCCTGTTCTGGAAGTTGTACTTCAGACTTCTCATTTGGAATCACAATGCTATAGCCTATTCTTCTGTCCCCTGCGAATAGAAGGCATCACATCAGAATAAGTCTAGTTAAGGACAAGCATCAGAAATCCTGACCTTGTATATAATTTCATTTATCTAGCTTTTTTTAGAGAACTTGAGAACATTTTTGGTTACTATTCAGTCAATACTGGACTGCTTTATGGAAGTACTAAATTCCCTATCACTGAGGCATTCCTTGTCAGGAGTATCATACTTCATCCTTTGAGCTGGGGACTGACCTTAATATGACACCTGTGGCATTTTCTAGATCTCTGATCTTCCAGATGAATAATGGCTCACAGATAAGAGTTGTTGGGTTTATGCTCATGGCCGCTCATCCCACTGTCATCAGTGCTTTCTCATGTGATATAATAGAGCATTGGCTTTGGAGTCCAGACCGCTGGGTTCAAATCCCTGCTGTCTTACTACCTGTGTAATCTTGAGCAAGGCTCTTCAACTCTCTAGGCCCGAGTTTTTGTTCTGTAAAATGAAGGAGTTGGAATACATAACCTCTAAGTTACTTTCCAGCTATAAATCCCATGATCCTACTGGTGCTATCCCATGTTAAAAAACATCTTATTGTAGGACAGAATCTGAAGTCAGCTGTGAGTGCAGGTCCCTTTCCTGTCTGCCTTAGGATTTTTTACTGTTTTTGCTCAGCATGATCTCTTGCAACCAGTATTCTTGAAATTGAACTACCTAGAAGATGAAAGGGTCTTTCCTGGGTTCTCACTGAAAATTTAGTATATTTAATGGTTATATTAAGCTCTTATTGTATTCAGAGTTCTGGAGATAAAAAGACAGAGGTAACATATGGACCCTGCTTTTGAGGAGCTCATAATGTAATAGGAGAACTATTAGAATGTGCCCAAATAATTGTGATACCAGGAATACTATAATAAGTATGCAAAAGAAGTCTAGGCAAAGTACTGTTAGGGAGAGATCGCTTTCAGCTGGGGGCAGTGGGGTCATGGAAGGCTTCATGGAAAAGGAAGCACATAAGCTAAACTTTTTAAAGAAGAGGATGAAGAAAAAGCAAAAGGACCTATATGTGCAAATATATTTGTAGCAGCTCTTTTTGTGGTGGCAAAGAATTAGAAATTAAGGGGATGCTAATCAACTGGAGAATGGCTGAACAAGTTGTGGTATGTGGTTGTGATGGAGTACTATTGTGCCATAAGAAACGATGAGCATAGGATGCTCTCAGAAAAATATGGCAAACCTATATGTACTGATGCAAAGTGAAGTGAGAGGAACTAGGAGATCATTATGCACAGTAACAGCAATGTTGTAATGATGATCAACTGGGAAAGACTTGGCTACTGATCAATACATGATCCAAGACAGTTCCAAAAGACTCATGATGAAAAATGCTATCCATCTCCAGAGAGAGAACTGGTGAACTCTGAGTGCAAAGTGAAATATTTTTCTCACTTTCTTTATTCTTCTTGTTATTTTTCTTCTGAAATATGGCTAATATGAAAATAGGTTTTGCACGATTTCACATATATAATTGATTTATTGTTTACCTTCTCAGTTGCGGGGGAGAGGAAAGAGAATTTGGAACTCAAAATTTAAAAAGAAAAAATGCCAATAAATAATGATTTTTTTGAAAGAAGGGGATGTACTTTAATAGACAAATATGGGGTCAAGGAAACACCAACTTTGTCAGATGGGTTTCAAACTCAAGCCTTTTTAGGGGAGATTGCAGTGACTTAAATTATTTGTTTATCCTGAGTATAGGTCTGTCTGCAGGCAACAAAAAGTAATTCCAGTTAGAATGTTAAACTTCTGCTTTTCCAACCCAGAAAATCAGAATGACATGATCTAGTACATGGTTTTAGGTGCTTGGTGAATTTGAGCAAAGTAACATGTTCTTGTAATCTTGGGACCTCCTATATTTCCATTTGTAATTATTGTCTATACTAAAAGTGAAAGTATGCCTCAGTTTATGCAGAGGGGAAAGAAAAAAACCCCTTCGTAAATCCTAGTTGGTTTCTGCTGCAAATTGTGGAAGTTAACATTGATTTCCTGTTTTGTAGTCTTACTGTCATTTACAAGCTTCTTCTATATCCTGTCTTTCATCGGCGTGGTGCTCTTGTATGTGTTTTACACTAAAACTGACGCCTGCACTGAAAACAAGTTATTCATCAGTTTAAATCTGATTTTTTGCATTGTGGTATCCATTGTCTCAATTCTTCCAAAAATTCAGGTATTGACATTTTTTTTCTGTTTTACTTTTCCCCTGCTGAAGTCCTTTTTGTTAATATTTCATTTAAAAAATTGGTATCACTTAAATATCTTGAATGATCTCTGCTGCATTGGCATCCACTGACTTTGTCTCATCTTGGATAAGTAATTTCCCTTGGATAATTCCTCTGTGAATTAGGGTTGTATTTAGATGTTTGCTTAAGGTTCCTTTTTCTCTAAAAGTCTGTTTCGTCTTTCCTGGGAAAAAGGAACGGGAATTATTTATAGGTTTGTGTAAATATAATTTGTCCATATGGTTTTAAATAGCCTGCTTTGGAAATGAGTTCCCAATCCTTAGATGATTTAGGCAGACTAACCAAGTGTCAGAAATGTTATGGAAGGGATTCCTACATTGGGTGTTGCGTTAGGTCAGGAGCTCTAACCTGGGCTCCACAAGTTTGTTTTTAATTTTTTTTTCTTTTTGGAGGGGGGAGGGCAGGGCAATTGGGGTTAAGTGACTTGCCCAAAGTCACATAGCTAGTAAGTGTTAAGGGTATGAGGCTGGATTTGAACTCAGGTCCTGCTGACTCCAGGGCCAGTGCTCTATTCACTGCACCACCTAGCTGCCCCTGTTTTTAAATTTTCTAATAACCATATTTCACTACAACTGGTTTCCTTTGTAATCTTATACGTTGCATTATGGAAAAAATCATGGAGTCTGCTGATAGGTACTGCTGCCATTCAGAACCATCAAATGTGTAAAGATCTATGAAGCAAAACCAAGGTTTTCATTATGTTCTTGAGCTCAGACCTGAAATCCTTGATAAACTCTTGAGTCCCACTCAGAAGGTCCAGAAGTTTTATAGTTTTTAATTACATCAGAGAGACAAAAAATAATTTTTGGTCTTACACCCATGTCACAGGGTAGTCAGGTTCTTGCACATAACTTGAAGAAAGGAGAAACAGTTTGACCTATAGAGACAAACTAAGGAGAATTACATTTCAAAGCTAGGTTTGTCAGATTTTATATTTCAAGGCTCCATTTGGAGAGTTTACAGTGGGCTAATTGAGAGGGGGAAGATTTATATGCCAAAAGATAACTAAGAACCAGATTTAGTTGAGGATGCATCAGTAAACAGAGAGGACCATAAATCAATTGTCGTAAGTACCTTTTATTTAGTCCTGGTTCCTTAAATAAGAAATGCCTGAGAATCTTCAGCAAATTTTAATACGTTACAAGAAAGGCTCCAGCCAGCTATGGGACCTTCCCATCATAAGTGGCAACTCTCTAGACCCCAGCTAATAAATGCTAATAATGTTAATAAGAGGACTCAGAAACCCTTATGACAGTTTTATGCATCTAAAAACATTTTGAGAAGAAGCTGTAGGCTCTGCCAGCTGACAGAGGGACCCGTAACACTCCAAAAAAGATAGATTCCTCTTCTCCCCCACATCAGCAGAAGAAGCATGGGGCAATAGAAAACAGCACTGCATGTGGAGTGAAAACACCTCAATCCTAGCTCCATTACTCCCTTACTGTGCCTTAGTAAATCCCCTGTAAAACTGGGGATTTGGACTTGGCCTCTAAGCTTCCATAAATTTTACGGGTGGTCCCTTATGGATCATTAAAATCCAAAAGGTTTAAAACTACTACAGCTTTCCAGAAAAAAAAAATCTGCTGTTTTTCTTACTTGAGACAATTTGGTCTTCCTTTAAATAAAAAAAAATACTATTTTGCATTTGGTCTTTATATGCTATTTTAATGTATTTATTTGAGTTATAAGAGCTAGAAAGAACCTTAAATATCTAGGCTAGTTGTCTAATATTACAGAAGAGGAAAATAAAACTAAAAATGGTGAAATGATATGACCAAGGTCATACAACAAATTAGTAGTTGAACCCAGGCTAGAACCCATGTCTTCCAACTCCCAGACAAATAGCCTTTCATTATACTATTTGTTAGAAATGCAAAGTATTTTAATAATATACTAAAGTCTCATTATAGTAACATGATCAGGATCCTACCACAAGATGGTATAGTATACCTGGAAGCCATGCTACAATGAGATGTACTTCTAATAACTGATCCCCTACAACAGGATCTAAGACAGGTTTAAGGTACCCAAATACCATTCTATAATTGTGTACTTCACATTTATATAATAATAATAGTTCGTCTTACAGAAGATCATACTGTTTTACAAAGGGTTTTCCTCAAAACAGCTCTCTAAGAAAGGTATATGATAACTTGTATCACAGCAGAATCTGGGGAGGGAGGAGTTACTAAGAACATTTATTCTTTTCTTTAACTCATTGGTCTGTATTTTTTTTTGAGAAGTAGCCTATTGTAGTGGAAAAAGCATTGAACTGAAGAGTCAAGAGACTTAGGTTCAAATCCCAGCTCTCTATTCTCTAAGTTTCTTTTTCCCTCTGAACCTCGGTTTTATCACCTATAAACTATTTATTATCATCCTTATCCCATCTATCTCATAGGACTACTTCAAAGACCAAATATTTGTAAAGTGCTACATAAATGTTAGTGTGTGTGTGTTTGTGTACACACATATACACAAACATATATACATATGTATGTATATATGTGTATATGTATATGTATTTTCCCCCTTTTTATTAAACAGGAATATCAGCCTCGCTCTGGCCTTCTCCAGTCCTCGATTATTACAGCTTATACCATTTACCTCACATGGTCAGCCATGTCCAATGAACCTGGTAAGGGCCAGTTAATAATATCTATGTTTGTTGAAATAAAAATTTGGAGTTTTATCAAATTTATTTTGGAAGAAAATTAGAAAAAGAACATATACAAAATAAACTATCTCTGGATGATACTTGATAGGGGTGTTAACAGCTCTGCATTTGCATACTTGTTATCTCCTGCTTTCAGATCGAACCTGTAACCCAGGCTTATTGAGCATCATCACACAGATAACCATACCCACCTTGACTCCTGGGAACACAACTGTCTCAGTGTCTACTCAGTCTCCTTCGTTGTCACAGAATGGGCGGTGGCTAGATTTAGAGAATTTTGCTGGACTGACAATCTTTGTCCTCTGCCTCCTATATTCCACGTGAGTTTATGATCATAGCTCACACTTAGCGCCTCCAAAAAGCATTTAATTTGACCCTCACAGCAAACTTGGGGGGAGGTTGCAACAGTTTTCTCTGTTACGTAAGTGAGAAACCTTGAGGTCTCAAGCACTGAAATGACTAGGATCAAATGCCAGTGATGGCAGAGGCCTGAGGAGAACTCGGGTCTCCATAGTCTGGCCGTGATACCACAGCTCTCTTAAGTTCAGATACCTCACACTCAGAATGAGGTAGGGACGTCATCTGCAGTGATGGAACCTTAGTTTTTTCTAAAATATGTTTCAGTACGTTTAGTAGCAACAGAGCCATTTTAGGCATCCCCAAAATAACACAGTGAAAACTCTCAGCTGTCTTTTCTAAAGGGAAGTACAAGACTAGTATCTCTAAGCATACCTGGATTCTTTACTTGTATTACTGACCCAACTTCATATACCTGTTAATAATAAGTAAGCTTTGCCAGCCAAGAATGTTACTTGTTCATCTGAAAAGTTGTCAGTTTGAATGAAACAGAAGGGATGGGCTCCTTAGTTCCTCTAGACCAGCCAGAGTGGTGGTTTTAGGAACCAGACTGCATTTCCCTTACCTCTCCAATATAGTAAGGATAGCAATAGTAGGAAATGTTGAAGGATACTGCCTGATTTAAAGTGGTATTGTGGCAATCAACAACTAAAAACTGCAAAAAAGATAGTGAATCCTAAAATAGGTTATAGAATTGAGAAATTCCATACCACCAGGTAATGGCAACAACCAAGTGTCATATCTCCTTTCTGACTTTTCTTTCTGGCGATCCATTTACAGCATCCGTTCTTCCAACAACAGTCAGGTAAGCAAACTGACTATGTCTGGCAGTGACAGTGTGATACTGAATGATTCTTCCTCAAATGGCCCTAGAGATGTAGAGGATGGAAAGCCACGGCGAGCTGTGGACAATGAGAAAGATGGAGTACAGTACAGTTACTCTGTATTCCACTTGATGATGTTCCTGGCCTCTTTGTACATCATGATGACCCTGACCAACTGGCAAAGGTATAAGCCAAAAAAATTAAATTTTAGACCTCATAAATTATTATTGTTATTATAAATTACTGACGGTTGGTGGTTTATAAACTGCTTTCGTATCCCATTTAATATTCATATTCATATGAAGAGATAGGTAGCATGTATCCTCTCTTCATTCTTTTCTTTTTGTACCAGCCCTGTGATTTCACTAATACAGGAACCTACCTCTTAGACTCCTGGGGGGCCCCTAAGATGACCAGGCCAGGATCACATAGCTAGCATGTGTCAGAGGCAGGACTGGCACTTAGATTTTCTGAACTGCTAGGTTCTTAATCTATTATGCAATGTCACCTTTCAGTCCCCCTTTGTAAATTAACAAATGAAGGCAAAAAATTAAGTGACTTGCCCAAAGTCATATAGCTAGTAATGGTTGGGTTTAAATTAAACCCCAATACTGTCTTATTTGGCCCTCCCAGACTATCTCTTGACACTGATGCTAAAACACTGATCTCTGCTGACTGTTGTTATAGCTTCTGGAGACTTATTACTAGGCTTTATGCAATGATACTGTGTGGAGTCTTTTCATTAACATAAAATCTTGGGAATTGAGCATCAAATTAGTACTGCTAAATTTTGCCTAGATATGTCTGAGGAGGGAGAAATCAGGACAGACACGAACCAAAGTGCAGAATGCTAGCTTACCAAAATACTTTTACTCATGTGCACACAGCCTCAAAGATCTGTTCATCCTTATCATTGCTGCATGCATGCCTATACACCACTAGCTGGCTATCGTTGGGGCGGCTGACCCTTGATGAAGAGGAGGTTATGTAAGTTGTACATACATACGAGGTGAGGGCAAGTAAGTGAGCAGACTTCCTCACTGCCTCACCTTCAGGCCCAGAGAGGTGAGGAGAATGGGCAGCCCTGATAGGCTATGGTTCTACTTATAATGGTCTCTCCTCAGTACAAAGCCCGTAACATTTTGATTGTCCATAACTCAGCCAAGTCTAGTCTTACATAACATTTTCTTAAACAAGTCCTGATAGTACCCCAGACATTTCCCTATACATGGTTGCTACATAACTACCAGCCTTCTCATTTATCTATCTGATTACATTCTTGTCTTATAATATATATTTATCAATGTCAGTCTTATTTATAAGCAGTATAGTCTTTATTGGCTATGCTCTCCCACAGAAAGGACTTTGGAGGTCATCTCATTGAACCTGCTGTCAACTTCACGAATGCCTTATACTGTCTTATGGATTTAACTTATTAAGTTCCTACCACCTACAAAGCACTGTGCTCTGGGGAAAATAAGCTGTATTATCAAAGACATGGCCCTTCCTCTCAGGACCAGAGAGCCTAACTGGCAGATACAACACAGGCACATATCCAATACAAATAACTTTGTACTTTTTTATAACACAGAGGACTGTGATTTCAGTGGTATAGCAAACTCCCAAGTGAAGAAGCTCCCTCTACCAATGAAAATTGGCACCTTTTCTGCAACTTTATTGTCTTAGGGAGTTGCCTTAAACTCTGAGTGGTTAAGTGACTTGTTCCAGGTTACATGGGAATGTGTCAGAGCGTGGATCTTCCTGCCAGATCTTTATCCACTGCACTAGAGGGGTCAGACTTACTCCAAAATGCAGCCTGAACCAAATTAAAATGTTTCGGAAAAATGTTTAACAAAATCAGTAAAAATACAACACAGCATAGATAATGTTAATTTTATTAGTGTGTAGGGATCAGTTTTTATTTGTGTTTGACATGACTGCACTAGACCACACCATAGCTGCCTCTCTGTAATACAAAATGAAATTTAGGGGGCAGCTAAGTGGTGCAGTGAATAGAGCACTGGTCCTAGAGTCAGGAGGACCTGAGTTCATATCTGACCTCAGACACTTGACACACTAGCTGTGTGACCTTGGGCAAGTCATTTATCCAATTGTTTTGCCTTCCCCCTTCTGAAAAAAAAAAGAAAAATTTAGATGCATAAAAATGGTGTAATTTAAGGTCAGTACATGGTCTCTGAAAAGAATAATCATTATTCTCCTGACTAGAAGAAGACCCTATGGCATTTGAGCTGGAACTTAGGGAAAATTACAGGAAGTAAAGACGGTAAGGACTATTTCAGGCAAAGGCAGGAAGAAAGCAAGCAAGGGACATTTTGGTAGTTGGTCCCCAGTCTTGTGTTACTGGTTCCTAAAATCCATGGGCAGGGGGGATGTGGCAGCCTGAAAAACATCTCCCAGGGGTACACAGCGATGAACAAAGAAATGGTTAAATTGGTTTGAAGTGGCATCGCTTTGCAAAGCACTTTCCTCTTCCTCAAAAGGATGTCCTCTTCTTCATGAAATAGGAAAAGAGAACAGCTCCCTTCAAAGCCCAAGAGCACAAATAGCATCCTGTCTTGGCTCTGTAGGCATCATTAGGAGCTGTATGTATTTAAGAGTCTACTTTTAACCAGGATCTCATGATAAAATTCCTCCTAATCAGATGAAGGTATCCTCTTCCTAAATACACCAGCGATTTAGGCAGCAAAATCAGTCAAGAATCCTGGGAAGTAAGGTGAGTGTTGTGTCTTATATCCTCTTCCCTTTCCAGCCCTGATGTAGAGTTCCAGACAGTGACCAGCAAGTGGGGGCCTGTGTGGGTAAAGATCTCCTCCAGCTGGTTTTGCCTTGGCCTCTATCTCTGGACCCTCGTGGCACCTCGTTTCCTCACCAACAGAGACTTCAGTTGAACCTCCAGGAGCATTACATAGTCTTTGTGCCAAGAGCCATCATCCTTGTATTTCGCTTCAACTAAAATATTAAGTGACCGCTTCCCAAAAGTTTGGCTCTATACAGGTATACCCAGAGTTACTAGATGAATAATGTTTTGAAGCAGGATCTAAACTTTTCCTTTTGATATATTATGTTTATTTGTAACACATAAAGTATAAGGTGAATATTACTGCATTTTTTATAAAGGAACTACAGCTGTGCTGTGAAGAGAATTCTGAAAAAAACATCTGTAGATCCCTGCAGCTTAGATATAAATTGTTTAATAGAAAACCATTGAGGGTTGGAAACCCTTCTTAATATATTTGGGTTGAAATATCTTTAGAAAACAAAGAAGAATGTCCTGCTTCACAAATGCTTTGGTCTATAGAAGCCCAGTTTTCTCTTGTATTTTTCCTACATTCCAGCTTACAGGTTTAAGGGGCATGCTCACTTTTTCCTGAGGGAAGCCCTGCACACCCTTCCCTAGGCCAGTGGTCTCACAATGGCACATCTCTTACTTCCACAGCTTAGTTCTTTTCAGATTCCTACATTTTTTACTCTATAATAATATGATGCTGCTTGATTTCAGTCTATGGCATTGCCAAATATAATGATTTCAGTGGATGCTTTCAATGTTTAATTTAAGTGGAAAATTAGCCTGGAAAACTGCATATGTCCAGTGTAATTTTCACATCAGAAGAAAAATGTGTAAAGGAAAAATGCACATAAACTTTTCTGTCAGCACTCAAGCCATTTGCACTGTAACATATTTGATTAAAAAATATCAAGATTTTAAAGAAATTTTACAGGCTTTTCCTTAAAAAGTTCAACATTACCTCTTCAGCAATTTTGGTATAGTTTGGAGTCATATTGATGATTGTGCAGCAAACATGAGTGGGAAAGGAGTAGGGCTGCTCGCAGCAGGAATGAGAGATAGCAGACGAGTCTTTTGAGCTGTATGCTGGTACTTGGGGGGGAGGGTACTAAACAAACGGGAACTCGGCCTCCTGTTGTGAAAGGTTTGTAGGAAATAAGTACCAGGGTAGTAGGACCAGAAGATGTGAAGGATTTATCTGCTTTTGGGAAAAGCCTAACTATGCCAATGAAATAACTCAAAGTAACATAATATGGACTCTTTTACCACGTATGTAGCACTGTGTTAGGGGCAGGTAGGTGGTTCAGTGGATAGAGCATTGGGCCTGGAGTCAGGAAGACTTATCTTCTTGAGTTCAAATCTAGCCTCAGACACTTACTAGCTGTGTGACCCTGAGCAAGTCACTTAACCCTGCTTCCTTCAGTCCCTCACCTGTAAAATGATCTGGAGAGGGAAATGGCAAACCACGCCAGTATCTTTGCGAAGAAAACCCCCGATCGGGTCACAAAGAGTTGGACGTGACTGAAAATGACTGAAAGCACTATGTTGTTTGCTAAGAACAATACAAAGATATATATATATATATATATATATACCATAGTACCTGACCTTCAGGGTATTATAATTGAGTAGTTGAGTGCATCCATGTTGAGTGCCTGCTGTGTGCAGAATGTCAAGAAAAGACATGACTCTTGACAACAGTGAAACCATCCCTGCCCTTGAGTAGCTTACATTCATTTGGGAGAAATGACATGTACATATGTAAGTATGTATATAATAATTATAAGGTGATTGGGGGAAGATTATTAGCAACTGGGTGGTGTCAAGAAAGGAGGCAGCATTTAAGCTAAGTTTTGAAGGGAAATGGGGATTCTAAGAGACAGAGTTGAGGAGAGCATGCATTTTGGGTATGAGGCCTGGCCTGTGCAAAAGCACCAAGATGGGATGTGGAATGTTGTGTGTGGTGAACAGCAAGATGGCCAGTTTGCCTGGACTGGAGAAAGCATGAAGGGGGCAGAATTTATAAGACCAGGAAGGTGGATTGAAAGCAAGTTATAAAGAGCTACAGATACCAAAAAGGAATTTTGTTTTTGATCCTAGAGATAACAGAACTACTGCTGGAGTTTGAGGAGGGAGTGACATGGTCAGAACCGTGTTTTAGGAAAGTCACTTTGGTATTGGTGTGGAGGCTGGTTTGGAAAGGGGGAAGGACCAATTAGGAAGATATCGAAGTAGTCTGGGTGAGAAATGATGAGAGTTCTAGGAGTGCAAAGAGAGGGAGTGCAAGATTTGGTATGGGGGGGAGGTGAGGAAAACTAAGGGTGAAAGACCTCTAAGTTGTGAACTTAGAAGAATGGTTGGGCACTGAAAAGAGAGCATGGGGTTAGGATTTAGACAGGCAGAAAAATGAGAGTAAAAGTTATTCCAGGTAGAAAAAACAACATGAAAAAAGCTTGGAGTTGCAAATACCCATATTCCCACCAAAGGTACCACCACCCTGCTGATTACTGAGGTTCACGTTCCCAAGGCAGGATGTTTGACCTGTTGGAATAAAGGCTTTTGGCAGGGCAGGAAGTTGTGATGAGCAGTGTAAGAAAAGGTTGGATAGATTGAGCTAAAGTTAGAATATGAGGGCATCAGAAGTCAGACAGAAGTGTATACATGATAGGCAGTACAGAACCACAGAGATATGTTAAGACTTTAGCATTTAGGTCAATGGATAGACTAAACACCTTTCCTCTTTCTGCCCCTTCTATATATAGACTGGAAGACAGTAAAGCTTATGTAAGTATCTGATGAAAGCTGTACCTAAAGGCTTATACATAGCCATTAGCTTTGTCAGGATAAATAAAATCAGAGGTGCCATCACTTTAAACCATGAAAACATTCTGAATCATCAGCTGTTGTCATGGTAGCATCATCCCATTGCCTACTAGTCAGCTGTCAGCCCATCCTTTGCTCTGTAATGATGAAGACATCCTCCTATTACAAAGAGGAAAATGACAGAACTAGTCCAGATGCCACAGGCATGTTTGGTATCTATAATGTACTTCATGAAGCTTTTGGGAAAGTCAGCTACTCGGTAATGATCATAGCTGGCTTTTTTTAAAAGCACTTTAAGATTTATGAAGTGTCTTGTATCTAGTGTGTGATTTGAGCTTCAAAACAACCTGGTGAGGTTGGTGTAGCAGGTGTTCTTCCCATTTTATAGGGAAACCAAGGTTCAGGGTAAGTGGCTTATCCAAATTCACATGACTAACAAGTAGCCAAAGCTGAACTCTCAGCCCAGATGTTTTGACTTCAGATCCTCAGCTCATACTACCTCTCAATTCTGCCTCATCCCTACTGTTGAGTAAGCTGATATGAGGCATTGAAAGAGACACTGAAGTTACGTCACTGTGGGCGAGTGACATTATGGGTTGGTAAGCTGTCTTTTGGTGCACAAGAGGCTGTGAAACAAAGCTTATCTTTGAGACTCAGAACAATAGGCTGATGACAGCTGGGGAAGATTTGTCTAACCATGGCTAGCAGTGCTTCTCCACCTCAGTCCCTTGGCTGCAAAGATAGTAGGAGATATTTAACAACTGTAGCTTTTAGCCAAATGGGGGATAATGGCATTCACACATCACAAGAATACAAAGTACTAGGGGAGGTTTAAGAAGAGAAGGTGGTTGTCAAATGGAAGATTTCAGGCAAGGCCCATTGGAGGAGGTGGCTTGAACTAGGCTTTGAAAAATAGGTAGAAATTCATGAGGCGAAGGAAGGTTGCATTTTCCGTAGATGACTCCATTTTCGGCCTCTGGCCCTTTGTACAAACTGCCCTTTTGTAATCCCTGGCTCCCTTTAGGACTCAGCTTTTAAACAAGCCTTAAACAGCATCTTAAACAAGGCCTCTCTGATCCTGAAGTTTGTTGATGTGCTCTTTTGTCATCCCCTTGACCCTGCCCCACTAAAATTTGGATTTATGGACCTCTATACATGTTTTATTCCCTAAACAGAATGTAAACTCTGAGGGTAGGAACTATTCTATTATTGCCTTTGCATCCCCAGCATCTGGCACAGTGTCTTGCACATAATAAATGCTTATGGAACATAATGCTTGAATTTCGAGAATAGGGAATGTCGTGAGCAAAGGCATGGATGATGAGTAGTCCAGATTAGCTAGAAAATGTCTATATCTGGTTACCTAACAATCCCTAATTTCCTGATCTCTCTAGACCTGCATCAGTGACCTCCACCTACATGTCTCATGGGCATCATAAATTCATGTCCAAAACAACAGCTTGTCAGTTTCCCCCTTAAACTGGCCCTTTTGCCAAGTTTTCTCTATTTCCATCAAGGGGACCACCATCCTAGTCACCCAGCTTCATGAACTGGAAGTTCTTGACTCTTCCCTCTTCCTCATTCCCCATTATCCAGTCATTTGCCATGCCAGTCATTCCCTCCTCTCTACTCACATAGCCACCATCCCACGTAAGGCCGTAATCATTACTACCCAGAATGATCATAATAGCCTTCTATTTGGTTTTCTTCCAGTCACTGATCCATCCTTTATGCAGCTCCCAGAATAATATTCCTAAAGCCCAGACCTGACATGTTACTCCCCTACTCAGAAACCTTTTTTAGCTTCCTATAGCTTTTCAGATAAAAAAAAGCCTGCCATTTGAGGCTCTCTATAATGGGTCCAATCTAGCTTTTCAGCTTTATGTCACATTACTTTCTTTGATGTACTCTTTTGTTCTGGCCAAACTGGGCTAATATCTACTTCTCTATCTCTCCCCCACCACCCCAGTGTTGTTTGTTGTTCAGTTTCAGTCATGTTTGACTGTGACCCATTTTGGGGTTTTCTTGGCAGAGATACTAGGGTGGTTGGCCATTTCCTTCTCCAGTTCATTTTATAGATGAGGAAACTGAGGCAAACAGGGTTAAGTGACTTGCCCAGGGTCACACAACTAGTAAGTGACTCCAGGCCTGTCACTCTGTCCACTGTGCCACTTTGCCCCAAATATCCCTATTTTACAGGGGAGGGAACTAAGCTTTGAAGAGATCATAGGATGATAGGATTGACAGTTGATGACTTGTCCGAAGGCTCATGGCTAGCAGATGTGAAAAACAAGTCAAATCCACATCTTTTGACTCTTCTACACATCTATGGTAGCTATGTAGACAAGGAACTAGGAAATGCTAGTCCAGTTAAGAAGATGTTAAGTCCGCTTAGGTCAGAGGGTTTAGGAGCCGAGAGGGACCTTGGAGACTGTGTCATCTAACTCCTTCATTTCACAGTAAGAGGAAAACTGGGGTCTGAAGACATAACACTGATTTGTTCCCAATCACGTGGGCCATTAAGGAGCAGAGCTAGGATTCCCAGCTGGGCCTCCTTCTGCCTTCAGGCCATCTTCCCCCATGGTGTACTGTACTTGCCTGTAACCTGGTTAGACTCTAGAGGAAGAATCAGAAATTCCTAAATACCATGTAGTCAGGCTTTTTTTTTTTATGTTGTGGAAAAAGTGCCAGACTTAAGAGTTTAGACACCTGGGTTTAAATCCTGTCTCAGATTAGTTATGTAACTTCTCAGAGCCTCATTCCTCATCTGTAAAATGAAGCTAATCCTTGTACTGTCCATTTCATATTTGTAATGAAAGTATTTCACAAACCATAAAGTAATAGTGAAATGGGATTTTTTTTGGCAGCCAATATGATCTGGATGTGGGGGACATAAACATCATAACATGGACATTGGCACTTTCATTTTTTTTCTGGGAAAACTGTAACTGAGATCAATAGCATTCCTTGCCCCATCCCCCCAGCTATATCACATGTGAATGGCAGAGTGAAGGCTCCTGTAATGTTTAGGTTTTCTCCTTGGCGCAGTCTTTTGCTAAGTTTCGCCAAAGGGGCAATTGGCAGATCACCAGTCAGGTCACAAAAGTGAGCTGGTAGCAGAAATAGGACCTAAACTCATGTCTCCTCACTCTTGGACCATTTAGAGCTTACAAAATTATGAAACCTGTATCTAGGAACCTGAAGGAATTTGTGTCCTTCCTTAGGTGTGATTGCCAGCTAAGATTCAGGAAGCACCTTGTACATGACTATTTTTAAACCAAGATTTGTTTTGTTTATAGTCTACATTTTTTCCCTCTTCCCCTTAAAATGCAAAACCAAATATATAGATGGGATGTTTATAGCCATTTAAAGCTGTGAGAGGTGGTGTGGTGTGGTGTGGTGGAAAAATAAGCCTGCCCAGGAAGACCTGGCTTCCAGTTCTGGCTCTACCCCTTTCTTACTGTGGGACTGTGGGTGAGTCACTGTGTTTATCTCTGCTCCTTGGTTTCTTCATTTCTGAAGGTAGTGAGTTAGACTAACTGATCCCTAAAATTACTTGCAGTAAAACTGAAATTCCTTGATAATGGACTCTTTTTATTTTGACTTTGTATTCTCCAGGATGTAAGTACACAGATATATGGTAAGCACTTAATAAATACTTGTTTAAATGAACTGAAGCAATGAGCCTATTCATTAGGAAACAGAATATTAGAACTAGATGGAGCCATTTTACATTTTAACTCATGTCACTAAAACACCTCCACACACACTCAACCCAAGATACATTTTTATTGTGTAAGATCCAGTCATGCATAATAAAACAACACATTTTCACCACACCATGTTATAAAATGCATTATAAAAATAAATATCTTGTCAAAATAAACACAGAATTAGACTCAGTCCACCTCCAGGTGCACACTTACAGTCACAGAATCTCAGTTTCAAAGAAAGAATGTGACAGATGACTGAACTTATGGCCAAAACTGGCCAAAGGATATAAGCAGGGCGTTCTCTGGCCACATCAAAAGCAGAGGCTGCCCTTCCAGGCTTTAGGCCATGGCATAGGTTCAAGTACTCCAACTGCAAAGAGGAACAGGTCTGCTCTTCACCCTCCCCCCCCAGCCTCACTTTCACCCCATGTGCCAAGAGAAGCAGGCAGCCCCAAGCAGTCACTGACTTGATGCCCAAGGAAACAATTCTGCTTGGTTATGTAAAAACAAAAAAAGAAAAGTTAACATGAACTAATTGCTTATTTAATAAAAAAGCAACAGTTAGAGTTATTGCCCTCATAGCAGTGCAGGGTCCTTCCTTCAAGAAGAAATGTTTGTGTGTTTTGAACCATTTTGGATCTTTTTCTAAAATCAGGTGGTGACTTGATTAATATCTCTGTTGGACACACTCCCTTTGGATCATGTTTGGAGAGAAACCTTTGGTTTACCAAGACAGTATAAATCCTTTCATTCCTGGCACCCTCAGAACAAACAATGGTGAATGGATAAGGACTCATAAAACCTCAGAGCTGGAAGGGACCTTAGAACACAAGAAGAATGTTAGAGCAGAAAGGAATGTTATCACAGAGGCTATCAAAATTGGCACAGACCTTAGAGACCAACTTAGTCCAACTTCATTCTGTAGCTAAAGGAACCGAGCCCTAAATAGGAGAGAATGGCTTGCCCAAGGTTGTCACATAGCTATTTTGTTACAGAGCCAGATCTAAAACTCAGGTCTTCTGGCTCTCCATACCAGGGTTCTTTCTAGTGTACTAGACTCAGGATTTCACCTTTCCTACTCAGGATGATCCTTGTTCTTTTATTTTATATCTGTACACCACTCGGTGACCAAAAGATGAGCAACCACACCATCATCAATTAGCTTAACTGCTGAAAAGTCATTCACTTTTCAAGTAAGAAAGTGTCAAAGGAAAATGCCACAAGTTGAAACATAAAACATGAGGGAGGTACTACAGAATGCTTCTCTCCAGCTGCATGACCACCCAGAGGTGGAAAGATGGCGAGCTACCCACAGTTCATCTGAGGATAAAGCAGATAGGGCAATTAAAAAACCTCCCCAGAGGGAGTTCTAAAGATTTCAGAATCATATGGGACTACAGAGACACATCTGTCCCACCTTAATTTTCACTGACAACTGACCTGACATAGGCTTCAGTGTTTTACGTGCCTACCTTCCAACACAACTGAATTCTGATGAGTTGGATAAAACTACCAGACATCTTGAGTTTTCTTGAAGTTAATAAGGAACAAGTTTTTGTCCCTCCCAAGCTGGTTTGCCATCAGGTGTCAAGAATGAAACATTCATCAGCAATAAGAAGGTCTTTTAAAAATAAATAAAATCATATCATTTTCAGCTAGAAGAGTTCTTACAGATCATCTTGTCAAATTTCATTTTACAAAGGAAGAAACTCTGGCCTGTAGAGGAGAAAAATCTTGCTCTAGATAACAGGATTAAAAACCCTGTTTTCTAACTATAAACCCAGAGCTTTTTCTACTAAAACAAAGCTCCTTATTACTTTCACTTGCTTCTAAAGCTTCTAGTTTGTCCCCAACAAAGGCATAAGATGAATTCAGGAGGGGATTGCGGTGTTCTAGAATTCTGAGCTAGGAGAAATCAAAAGGAAAATAAAATTGGTTCGAATGGGTCAATTAATAAAAGGGATACATTCTCTAAATACAACAGTTGATCATAGTAATAGACTTTAGAGCTGAAAGAAACCTTAGAGGTAATTTAATCGTCTTTTTACAAATGAAGCAACTGGGAGCCAAATTATACATGGTGGCAGTAAAGGTAAGAGTTACCTTAAGGGCTGTGTTCCACCAATAGGCCAAAGCAATGGCACAATATAGGGATGAAATGGCTTCAGACATTTATAAAATTGGCTAGGACTTTTCCTCAAAGGGAGATCCAAGGAAAATAATCCTATGCAGCTGTGACAACTGGAACTCTCACTTTTAAGTCACAGTAAATATGATTTATGGCACAATCTGCTTCCAGTACTAACATCCCTCTTGTTGGTACAGGTCACTTCACATCAAAGCCAAAAGAAAAAGCCTGACCCACAGATGCCTTTTGCTTTCCCTATTCACTGTCAGGAAAGAATTCCTTAAAATGCCTCAATAAGACAGTGTGTAGGGACCACCTGCACTCCCATCCAATTGAATTCCCCATTCATAATCCTTGCTCAGATCTTCTAAGACATCAAACATCCTCCAGTAGCCATGGCATTTTCCAGAAAGCATACTCCAGCCTTGGTCCCATCATAATGAGGGCAACCATTGAGAAGATTTGGATTCTGAAACACCTGAAAGACATGAGGGGAATTGGACACGCCCTGGTCTTTGTGTAGCTTCTCTATTTCACTGAATGACTATATTTCCCCCTGAATCATTACACTCAGTTTTTCTGGGTAGGTGATTCTTGGTTTTAATCCTAGCTCCTTTGACCTCTGGAATATCATGTTCCAAGCCCTTCGATCCCTTAGTGTAGAAGCTGCTAGATCTTGTGTTACCCTGATTGTGTTTCCACAATACTCAAATTGTTTCTTACTGGCAGCTTGTGATATTTTCTTCTTGACCTGGGAACTCTGGAATTTGGCTGTGATGTTCTTAGAAGTTTTCTTTTTGAGATCTTTATCAAGAGGCAATTGGTGAATTCTTTCAAGTCCTAGTTTGCTCTCTGGTTCTAGAACATCAGGGCAATTTTCCTTGAGAATTTCTTGAAGGATGATTTCTAGGCTCTTTTTTTGATCATCACTTTCAGGTACTCCAATATTTTTTAAATTGTCTCTTGGATCTATTTTCCAGGTCAGTGGTTCTTCCAATGAGATATGTTACATTGCCGTCTATTTTTTCATTTGTTTGGATGTGTTTTATAGTATCTTAATTTCTCATAAAGTCATTAGTTTCCATTTGCTCTAATCTAATTTTGAAGGAATTATTCTCTTCAGTGAGTTTTTGAAATTCCTTTTCCATCTGGCAAATTTGACTTTTTAAGGCATTCTTCTCATTGGCTTTTTGTGCCTCCTGCCCTTTGAGTTAATCTATTTTTTAAGGTGTTATTTTCTTCAGTCAGGTTGTTGACTCTCTTTTCATGATTTTCTTGCATCATTCTCATTTCTTTTCCTAATTTGTCCTCCACTTCTCTTACTTGATTTTCAAAATCCTTCTTGAGCTCCTCCATGGTCTGTAACCAGTTCATATTTTTTCTTGGAAGCTTTGGATGTGGAAGTTTTGAGTTTGTTGTCTTCTTCTGGTTCTATGGTTTGATCCTTTATGTCCCCAAAAAAGGATACTGTGGTCTGATTTTGCTTCCTCTGCTTGCTCATCTTGCCAGCTGATTACTTGACTTTTAAGCTCTTTGCCACAGTAGAACTCTGCTTCCAGAATGGAGAGAGCTATGTCCCAAATAGCCAGGGTTTTCACAAATGTTGTCAGAGGTCTGAGGAGGGCACCCTCTTTACAGACACCCTAAGCTCTGGCACACTGCCTTATATACCCCAGGACACCACCCAAGACTTTGATCCAGATCCAAGCAGGTCAAAGCAAGAGAGATTACCCTCTGAATGGTTGCTTGGTCCCCCTGTGATCTGCAGACCAGGAGCTCCGGAGGCAGCTATGGGGCAGTAGCTGCAGCCACAGTGCCTCTGCTACCTCTCACCCCAGGGGCAAGGGCTGGACTGCACTCTTCTGTCACCTGGTTCCAACAGAGTTCCCCACTGACCTTTTACTTTGTCTTTGGCGTTTATGGGTTGAGAAGTCTGGAAACCTCCACAGCTGCTGGTGATTCACTCTCCTGAAATCTGCTCTGACCTGTTTGTGCCACTGGTCAGACTGCCCCAGGGCCAGGAACGTGCAGCTCATGCAGGACTGCGCTCAGCTCCCAGCTCAGTCTGATAGACCCTACCTGTTAGCCTGCCAGGCTGCCTTCAGCAGGAGATTTGTTTCTCTCTGTCACTTTGGGTTC
The DNA here is from genome assembly GCA_028627135.1 of Pseudochirops cupreus. Taxonomy (NCBI): domain Eukaryota; kingdom Metazoa; phylum Chordata; class Mammalia; order Diprotodontia; family Pseudocheiridae; genus Pseudochirops; species Pseudochirops cupreus. The sequence continues at coordinate 191,442,443 of CM053581.1, forward strand.
TGTAGCTCTAAAATTTGTTTAGAGTCACGTTTTATAGGTATTGGAGGTGGTTGGAGCCAGAGCCAAGCAGAGTTCCTGTTTTTACTCTGCCATCTTGGCTCCGCCCCTTTGTGTAGCTTCTCTAGATTTGCTAGATCATTCATATTTAAGGTTATGAACAAACAGTTAATGCTGGGTAATTCAAAAGGTCATTTACTGAAACCACTAAAGCTTGGGAACCTTAGACCATGGTCATTTTTTTCCATCTACCTCTTCTTCCTTTAAGTGACCAGAAAGAACTTCTGATCAAGTATCTTTCTACTCCTCTTGTCAGATTTTCAACTTTCCTTTGCTAATCCTGCTTCTTAGTGCTGGTCTAGGCGAGTCTTAATCTTTACCCTGCTCCAAATCTAAATCCAACAGGTCATGATGAAAGCTTGTTCCTACTTTCAGGAATGGGTTTTCCTTTCTGAAGTAGGCAAAATCTTCACTTCTGAGGTCTTCCAAGGCTGAAAGCCTTTGTTTTTCCAGGTCATTTTTGGTGATTTGAGGCACGCTGGCCAGTGTCATTTTGGCACTCAAAACATGTAATGTCTCAGCTCTTTCCTAGAGGACACAATATTAATCTATGGGGAGATAAATTTTCCCTGAATGAGAATTGGCACCAGTGAGGTAAAGCAAATGGAATTTCACCAGAAAAAAACCTGTCCCAAAAGTGCTTTTCAGAAATTGCTATACAGATGAACTACCTGGTATTAAAGGTATAAACAAATGGTTTCTGTATGTCTTGGTTGCTCTGCTTCTATGGAACTAAACATATGCCTTCCTCTTGATTTTACAGCGCATTAACATAATTGCAGAGAAGAGGCATGGCAAGGGTGAGGCTACAAATTTAAACCATCTTGTATATGCAATAAATAAGACATAAACCAAGTCTAAAAACATCAAACCTCAATCCTTGGGGTGCAGGGCAAGGCAAAATCTTGACACTGAGGATGTAAAGTGCTAGAACTCCCAGCTCAGGTTTAGAATGGCTGACTGGCTGATATCACAGGGGCTCTCAGGCTGTGATGAGGGAGACAAGGGCCAAGGCTGGAATGGCGAAGCAGCTCAGGAATCCTAATGAGCAGGTATAACTCACACCTACAGACAGAAAGCTTGCAGGAAATCTTGAGAATGTATGTGCCTTTTAAACATCCTGTCTCCATTTGGTTCCCAAAAACCCTACGAATTTTTAAGTGCTCAGAGAAACTTTTACTGGCTTCACAATATGAAAGGTCACTAAAAAAAAGATCATTAGTAAAGATTTCAGTGTCTTAGTCCTGGAATTCGAAGCAGTATAGGAAGTCCCCCTGGTGATGCCTGCCGACAGATAGGGATGACAGGATCTCCCTAGTCTGGTCCACCTCTGCATCTTAGTAGGGAGAAAGGGATAAGGACTAGATAGGGGATTTCACAAGGAACTCTAAGGTGAGCAAACTTCCTTTACAACTACAGTTCAGCACCTTCTCTGTAACTTATAGTCTTAGAGCAGACTAGAGCCCCAGCATGTTAATGATCTGCCCAGTATGTCAGAACCCAGGTTTTCTTGACTCGAGTCCAACTCTACCCACTGTGCTACAGCTCTCACCAGTGGAAAACTAATGTATGATACTATTCAGTAACTAAATGGAGTCCCAGAATCTTACAGCTGAAAAGAATCTGAGGTCCACAAAGACTGAGCATGTTAGTGGCAGAAATGAGACCACATGGCAGTGTAAACTATGGGGACCACTGACTGAAATCTGGTGATTTTAAATCAATTAAAATTGTACCCTTCCACAACCATGCCACCATATTGGCTACCTTCCTGCAAATGATCTTCAGTAAACAATGAGGGCCGAGCACTTCGGGGCTACTAGAAAAAGAAGATCATGGCAGCAGGAATCTCCAATGGGCCACAATGTCTTTAGCTCCTGAATTCTGAAAGGAAACTCTGATGGTACCCTCATGTTTCTAAGCTGCAGCAAAAAGCATTAGAGTTTAAAAAAAGGAACAGGCAATGAATTAGCAGCTCCTGACAACAGCAATGACAGTAAGGAGGAGTACAGGGAAAGTGATCTTTGAGATGGTTGTGAAGCCAGACTCAAGGGGACCTCTGATAATATTCATAATCTTACTAGTAATCTCCACTTCAGCAGAATGAGCTCACCTGTCACAGGCTGGTTTCTCCAGGACAGCTGACCTCTCTTATTCTTGGACTGCCCCCTAATGGATTTCTTATTGCAACAATTACGAAATTCCTTCACTCAAGTCCTCAGAGTGGTCTATCTCAAAGACAATGCCAAGGAGCACAAGCTTTGGTTGGTCCCATCAAAATGGAAGGAGTTCAAGAAAAGCTCTAGCAACAGACTAGGCTTGCTACCCAGGACAAGAAAAGCTAAGTGCAGAGAGGTTCATCACCAGTGGTGGGTTGGTCACTAAGTGGGAGATTGCTTTTGCCTCAGAAGCACATGAAACCATCTATCAAAGCATGGAAGAGTTGAAATCTGTGCTGGGGAAGGAAATACCCAAAGTGATAGAAATTACAGGACACATCCCAAAAGTACAACTACCAGATGAATGATTTCAAAGTGGGGTTCATGAAACTTGACCACTGGAGATGTTCCCAAGGGGCCTAAAGGTAGACTACACAGGTCTGTCTTAGACTAATTCTCAAGCAACTTACCTACATGTCACCTTCTGTAATATATTTGTATTTTTAAAGCTCATCATGACTTCATTAGGCTCAAATTCTGTTAATGGACAGGGCCAAACTCATGGGACTTCAAATTCTCCTCTTATGCTTTAGGAGGGAGAAAGAAATTACTTAATGACTGCAACATATGTAGAAAACTATGTGACTTCTTGGTTAATAGCAGGAATACAGCTGTGACTTTCCTCCCCGAATGGAGTCATCCTGAACCTCAGATGTTATTCCCTGCACCATCAGGGTCTCCTGGAGGAGGCTATTGATAGGGGGGAGGGGCCTGCAGAACTCCTTCACAAAGTCCTCCTCTGAGGCCAGCAGCACTTCCTTCCAGGCATTGGCATCCAGCTCCCCAGCAGTGCCTCCATACTCCTTAGGAAGGATACTCTTTGGAAGGTTCAGGTGTAGAGAATTCAAGTCAGATCCATGAAGGAAAAACTGAAGGGAGACAAACAGGGAAGCGTTCGTGAAGTGCATATATATCAATGCTGGAAAAGAGCTGCATTTCCATCTGCTGCTACAAAATTCCACCAAGGGTAAGGAGATCAAGGCATGTCAGTGAATAAGAATGGCTCACATTTCACAGCCTTTTCCTGTTACACTGTACATAAATTTTCCTATTTGAGGCATACTCTGAGAGGTAAGCAGGACAGGAGTTATCATAACCATTTTACAGATGAAGAAACTGAGGCTCAAGGAGGGGAAGTAACCATATAGCCAGCAAGCAACAGTCAAGAATAAGACCCCGGTCTCCTGATCCCAGGTCTAGTTCCTTTCTGATAATACCATGTAAAAATACTCAAGTAACTGCCCCCAAAGCTGGCTTTAGTAATAGCTGGGCCCTAGCAGCCTAGAGGTTACTTCTTGTGGAAACACACAGTGTAAAAGCTAACTTCTTCCTAGAAAACAAAACTAGAATGAAAAGGGGTGACTAGGGAGGGAGATTTCAGTTCTGGATTTCCAGTTTCTGAAATAAAGTCTGGACAACTGTAACATAGCCATTAATAACTGGGTAAATAACTTTTGAAAATCACTCAAAGAGCACATTTATGACTAAAAGTTTTATTAAATAAGAAATCAAAATTCTTTTGAATCACCTGACAACTGTGGCTTCTTCTGACCTAACTTTTTAGACATAAGTCAAGATACTAAAAAAGCAAATAAGGCCAGAAATAGTGGCAGCTTTCAAAGTAAATTCTTAGATGTCCTGAAACCAAGGCTTACTGAAGTTCAGGGATAAGAAGGGGCCTTAAAATTCAGTATGTTAGAACTGAATAAGACCCCCATTTTACAGGAGGGGAAACTGAGCTTGAGAGGGGCATGAATCACACAGAGATCTACTGTTGGAAGGGGTTAGAGACTGAGTCCAAGCCCTTCATTTTAGAGATGAGACAACTGAAGCTGAGGCAGAAATGCAAGGTCAGGTGGCCAGGAAGGAGCAGAAGGTGGGACAGCCACTGTCTCTACAGGGTTAACCTGGATGAATTTCTTCTTTCATCCCCAGAAGGTTGATTCAATTGTTGGATTCAGATGATAGATAATTTCAGAACTAGAATGGACTAAGGATCCTAGAACATTCGAGGGAAGGAATCTCAGAATCACAGAATGTCAGAGCTAGAAGGATCCTTGGAATGCATGGAGGCCAGACCCCTCATTTTCAAAAGGAAGGTATCAATTTGCAACTCCACACTTAGTCTGCCCTAACACACAAACAAGCTTAAACATTCACTCATCTTACAAAAAATAAAACGTAGGAAAAAAAATACTCTATAAGGAAAACATCTACCTTGAGGAGACTATTTCATAAAGAAAAGGCCAAACTTTATTTTAAACTTTTTAAAGTTTATATTAAAACTTTGTAGTAAAACTTATAATAGAATATATTATAATTACACATATAAATATAGATATAATTACTTAAACAATATATTGTATATTA
>CM053581.1:191447188-191460715 GCA_028627135.1 Pseudochirops cupreus
AGGAAAAAAGTTAAGCAAAACAAATTGAAAAAGTCTGTTGTTATCCACAGTGTTCCATACCCACAATTCTGAACCTCTTCAAAGAGGAAGAGGAAGTGGGAGAAGGCTAACATATAAAGCTGCCATTGACAGAAAGAGGTAAGTCACTTACTCTGTTTGCTATTTTCTCCTTCAGAAATGGTTTTATGATAGCAAAAATGCCTTTGAATATTCGAGGTTCATTTACAATATTGACAGCTTTTATTCTAATGGGAAACCCATCCTGTGGTAAGAAAAGAAAAGTTAGTTTAGAACATCTGGAAACCTCTGTTTTAGAAAACAAAGTGTGTCTTACCCCCTACTTCTGAGACATCTCCCATCACTATGCATAACATTTACTAACTGAATTCAGTAGTCACAGCTAACATGGATTTAGTGTTTTTTAATTTATGAAGCATTTTCACATCAAATTTGATGTTCACAACCACCATGTGAAGCAGGCAGGCTGGAGCTCATTAAGCCCTCTTTCACAAGTGAGGAATCTGAGTCTCAGAGAAGTTACATAACTTGTCCAACTATAAGCAAATGAGGGAGCATGATTTGAATCCAAGTCTCCAGATCCCCAGGCCTGAGTTCTTTTCCCTGTCCCAAGATGGCAACAACAGCCAGATTAGACACCCATTTCTGGATCTGCTCCTTATGCACAAACCAAGGCTGGGACCTAAATCAGGAACATAACTTCTGGACAGGTGGCCTTTCTAGAATGAATCAGAACTACAAGCATGGACCTGTTCTTCCTGATGTTAAACATGATTCCTGGGAAAGACCCAGGAAATGCTAAACCCTACAAATCCAGTCACTTAAACACCTATAAGCTCATCTATGCTCAGAGAGCTGGGCAGATCAGAGTATTGATGCCAAAGAAAAGCTAAATTCTCAGACAGAACCATTCCTCAAAATAAGTCAGAACAGAAACTGAATCATACTTGAGCTTAGAACACAGACTGCCTGTGTTGGAAAGACATATGCAAATGCTGAGGGACAGGTTAGTGGGAAGTTCATTCAGGAAGGCTGAGGACATAGCATGTCAGAGTTGGAAAGGACCTGACCATAACAGGTATGAGCTAGAAGGCTCTGTCTAGGCCAATGTGATGGGGGCATAGAACGAGTAATCAGAAGATATGTAGTTAATTCAGGAAGACTGAGAATCTAGACTGTTAGAACACAGAATGGCAGAGCTAGAAGAGACCTCAGAGACACTTAGTCCAACTCTCATTTTATAGATGAAGTTGAGATAACATACTTCCCAAGGTCACACTAAGTTGATGGCCCAGAAAAAATAAAATTTCCTGTTGCCCTGCAATACCTCTCACAGAGGACACCCAGTAATGCGGCTCCTCCCAGTAAGGAGCAAAGAAACATCTTCACTGGCCTATAGGGGAAAAAGTGGGACCAAGAGAAGAAGGAAGGTGTCTGAGGAGCCTATGGGACACCAGAGAACTCTTAATACTGGTAGCAGAATACGAGGGCCTCTAGTGCCTTATTTACCCATCAAAACTACCTGTTGCAGTAAAAAGTTAATTTACTGATGGGGAATGGGGAACACTCATTTCTGCCCTGAGATAAGGTAAATCCAGAAAGCAAAAGACTTGAATAATCAAGAAAGAAGGCTTAGGACATGCTTCACACACACACACACACACACACACACACTCTCTCTCTCTCTCACGTGCCAAGGGACAGTCAATTATCACATGCTCAGTTCTACCACATTCCTCATTCATTAATTCAATAAACACTAAATACCTACTATGTACAAGCCCTTTTGAAGGATGGACAGAAGCAAGACCCAAACCCTCCTTTCAGGGAGTTTACAGTCTAGTAAAGAAAGGAAGGAACTAGCACATATAATGGTGACTCTGAGCAGAACATATCCTGTCCCGGGTGGAGAAACTAGTTTTAGTTGTGAGTTATGGGAATTGGTCAAGTCTTTACTGGAGAGGTGACATTTGAGCAGGCCCTAGAGGATGAGCAAGAGTTGGAAATGTAAAGATAGAAAGGAAGGTCATTCCAAATTGGGCAAACAAACTGCAAGGGCATGGAGGTGAGAAGGACGGGCCTACTCATTGACTGATGAGGAGTGTAGTTTGGCTGGAGTTTAGGGGCATGAAGGAGGAGAATCACAGGAGAAAGAGAAGGCTGAGTCATACTTTGGAAAGCTTGAGTGCCAGGCTGAAATTATAGTGGTCTTTATCAGGACAACAATGAAATCACTGTACCACATCACACCTATCAAGACTGGCTAACATGACAAAACAGGAAAATGATAAATATTGGAGAAGATGTAGGAAAACTGAAACACTAATGCATTGCTGGTAGAGTTGTGAACTGATCCAACCATTCTGGAGAGCAATTTGGAACTATGGCCAAAGGGCTCTAAAACTGTGCATACTTTTTGGTCTGGCAATACCACTACTAGGTCCGTATCCCAAAGAGATCAAAAAAAGAAGAAAGGACTTACATGTACAAAAATACTTATAGCAGCTCTTTTTGTGGTGGCCAAGAATTGGAAAATGAGAGGATGTCCATCAGTTGGGGAATAGCTGAACAAGTGGTATATGAATGTAATGGAATACTACTGTTCCATAAGAAATGTTGAGCAGGTGGATTTCAGAAAAATCTGGAAAGACTTACATGAACTGATGCTCAGTGAAGTGAATAGAGCCAAGAGAAAAATGTAACACAGTAACAGCAACATTGTTCAAAAACCAACTTTGTTAGACCTTAGCTCTTCTGAGCAATGCACTGATCTAAGACAGTTCCAAAAGACTCATGATGGAAAATTGCTATCCACATCCAGAGGAAGAACTATGGAGTCTGAATGTAGACTGAAGCACACTATTTTCTCTCTCTTTTTTTTTTTAAATTTCTTGTGGTTTTTCCCTTTGGTTCTAATTTTTCTTTACAACATGACTAATGTGGAAATATGTTTAATATGATTATACATGTATAGCCTATATCAGATTGCATGCTGCCCTGGGGAAGGGAGAAGGTAGGGAGGGGGGAATTTTAGAACTCAAAATCTTACAAAAATGAATGTTGACAACTAAAAATTAATTAATTAACTTTTTTTAAAAATGGAACCCCTTGATACTTTGCGGCAGGAAAGTAAGGTGAGCAGCATCATGGTGTATTAGGAAGATTTATACAAGGCAGTACATAGGATCAACCATAGAGAAGGGAGCCTGGAAGCAGAAAGAATAGTTAGGAGGCTGCTACAACAGTCTGTGGAAGAGTTTAAAGGAGTCAGAGCAGTGGCTGTAAGAATGGAGAGGAGTGAGGAAGGCTACTAGGAGAGGTCATCCTGCTGAAGTTTCAAAACTGGGCATACCCTTATGTGATTTCTTATTTCACAAGTTGGAGTAACTACCACACATTTCTCTAGGGATAAATCCAGTCTAATGCTTAGCCCTGGGGCCAGGACCCCCTTTCAGTGGGCTTTCATGCTACAAGCTTCTACTGACTCATGATGCTATCCACATCCAGAGAAAGAACTGATGGAGTCCAAATGCACATTGATGCATTATGTTTTTCACTTTGTTTTTCTTGGTGGTTTTTTTTGGGGGGGGGGCTGTGTTTTCTTTCACAACATGGCTATTATGGAAATATGTTTTGCATGACTGCACATGTATAATCTATATCAAATTGCTTGCCTTTTCAAGGAAGGGAAAAGGAAGGAAGGGAGGGAGAGAACTTGGAACTCAAAATTTTTAAAAAAAGTTAAAATTTGTTTTTATGTGCAATTGGAATATTCAAAATATATTCAAAAAACCATATAATTTGCTATGATAATCTGAGGTACAAAAATACCCAAACTTTTCTACAGGAGGTTTGGCTTGGAAAAATTTCATCAAAAAAAGAAAAACGTCATCCATATAAATTTCATATAAATGCTGGCAAAAGTGCAGTTCCACATCCTAGGAAAAGAAAAGCCAGTTTCTGAGGAGTTGGCCTTCTTTGCTATCTGTAGTTTAGACTTTCAAAACTGATCTTGTCTAAACTACAGGAACTCAGGGAAACCAACAGAGACATTAGCTAAGCCCACAGTGTAAGGTAAACTTTCAAATTCTCCCTAGCATGGGGAAAAAGTGGGTAATCCAGATTCTAGGACAAAAGCATCATCCCCCAACCCCTCCCCCGAAGAATAAAGGATAAAGTATCTATTGACCAATGTATCTATGTATTGCTCCCCAACCCAAGTGGGGTCCTTACCTGGAGAATTCCAATCACTTTTTTGGCTATAAAAGGACCAAAATGGGAAGCCTTGGCTAAGCCAACTCCTTTGTAGTCCGCAAGGATAACAATTCCATTCACCTGGGTCTCCTCAGACTGAATCAACTTTTCTAATGTTAAGTATATGGCACGAATGTTCTCAGTAATTGGGTAGTTACTTGGAATCCATCTATCTAAGGTTGCAAGATATAGAGGGGAGAAATGAACAATAATAATGCATAGCTCACACTTCCACAGCATTTACAATTTACAAAGCATTTTCTTCAATAGGCCTGTGAAGGAAGGAACAGGGATAGGGCCTGGGCCTGGGATTTCATTGGTACTGCATAGGGGCCTCCCAGATCAAGGGACTTTGAAGCTCAGAGTTTTGCCTCAAGCACTGAGGAGCTCAGTGACTTGCTTGAGATCACACAGCCCATCCGTGTCGGAGGGGCAGGAGCCCAGGCCTTCCTGCTGCCAGCTCTCCATCCTCTTCAGCAGAGGTGTCCAGCTGTGTGCTACACCAGCAGCTAGATGGCAAAGAGGATGGGGTGCCGGACCTGAAGTCAGGAAGACCTGAGTTCAAGGATTCTTAACCTGGGATCTGTGAACCTGCTTGATGCTTCACAGGTTACACAGTTTTGCCTCAGTTCTTCCTTTGATTATAGACTAAAAGACCTAGAAGTGACCTTGGAAACCATCTAGTTTCACCCCTCTTGTTTTATAAATGGGGAAACTGAGACCCAGAGAGAATTGTTCAAGGTATGTGACCTCAGTGACTGAACCAGGAACACAGCCCAGGTCTCCTGACTCTGAGTCTGGTTTCATTTGAACTCTGTTACTGACAACACGCTTAATTTTATTGTCTTAGGAAGTATTTTGCTTTCAATTCTAATTGTTTTTAGTCTAATGGTTAATATGCTTATGGTGGGGTATGTATTGTGTGTGTGATTGTAAAAGGCAGGGGGACTCTGGTCAATGAGTAATATTAACAAATTGATCCTTTCAGACCAATTTCAAGTTAATACAAGTAAAAAATGGTGAGCCACGTTAGCCAATCAATCAGCAATCAATAAGCATTTACTAATAGATTACTTTTTGCTAGGCACTGTGCTAGGCACTGGGGATACAAAGAAAAGCAAAAAACACAGTTCCTGTCACTGAGGAGCTAAACCAGACTTGATACCATCATCACCAGAAACACAGGCCCTCTTAGCAAGCTGTAAAGACTTCAGGTATGGGCCCAGGGATGGCCTGTATATGTGCTGTCCAAACTTAGGCCCAGACTAGTGGGACTACTCAGGGGCAGCTGTGTGGCACCAGAGTGCACAGAGCACCAGGCCTGAAGTCCAGAAGATTCATTTGCCTGAGTTTAAATCTGGTCTCAGACACTAGCTGTGTGATCTTGAGCAAGTCACTTAGCCCTATTTGCCTCAGTTTCCTCATCTGTAAAATGAGCTGGAGAAGGAAATGGCAAACCACTCCAGTATCTCTGCCAAGAAAACTCCAAATGGGGTCATGAAGAGTCAGACATGACTAAAAAATGACTGACTGAAATGGGACTACTCACTTCTAAGGCATTTTATCTGCCCCTAGTTTCACAGCCCTCTCTGGGCTGGGTGTCCCAAGCCATGGCACTTGGAATAGAATGGGTAGTATCTTCTGTCTAGAACACGTTCTCCCAGTTCTATAGCAGCAATTTTAGGGTTATAAAGGCCTTTACTCACAACCCTGAAGGTAGGCAATGCTGGGATTATTAACCTGCTTTACAGGTGAGGAGCCCAAAACTCAGATGAAGAGGTGATTTGGGTCCCAGAGCTACAATAGGAAGCCAGGTCTCCTGACTGGCAGACTATGGCTCTGGCTGCCATGCTACCTGCCCACTTTCAGATTCACCCATCTGGGCTCTGCTGGCATGCTCAGTTAAAGGGAAACTGATGGCTGCATGATGATCTTGAGCTGCTCTGCTCATATTTAAGTTGGTCCATGGTCTCACTGGTGAGCAAACTCCCTCTGCTGGCACAGACTCCATCTCCTATGTGATAGCTCTTTAAATACTTAAAGGTAGCTAACATGCCCCCTACCCCACAGCCCTCTCCACAGACACAGAGTATAAACCCACCTAACCAGACTTTTCCATGAGTTTTAGAGGCCAAAAGTTCCTTGATTGGTGGTCAACCTTCTGGCAATGAGCGCTTAGCTAAGCCAGGCCTCAGACAATGGTCACCCTGTCCAAGGAGGGCCCACGCTTCAAGATTTCCCAGCTCCATAGGCTCTACCAAGGCTCTAGTAGAGGGTTCTCCCCACATGACCAAATAATCACTGGGCTAAAAGTAGACAGCTCCTTTCCCTCTACTCAAAGGGCTAAAGAGGACACAAAGAACTATTGTCTACTACTAGAAGGAGAGTGCTGGGTCATCCAGAGTCAGAGGATCTGGGTTCAAATCCCAGGTCTACTCCTTTTTATGGAACCTTAAAGTCATTTTCTTCCTCTGGGCCTCAGTTTCCTGGTCTGTAAAATGCAGGGGTTGGCTAGAGGATCTCTCAGGTCTCTTCCTGCTTGAAACTCTATCACCACAAGAACAAAATGCAACCCAGTCTCACAGAGACAACCAACATTCAAGAGACATACCTGGACGAAGGCAAACGACCTGGCAGCCTCTCGGGTCTGAGTGAGGAAGTACAGTGAGAAAACCTGAACCCAGAACCTCCGTCAGGGCAGAGGGCTTCAGGTTGTCAAACACTTCAGGCCAGCTTCTCCGACAGCTGTGATAGTTGACCAGAAGCTGCAAGGCTCGGTCATAGTCAAACTTTCGGGCTCTGAGGAAGCGTAGGAGAAAAGCATCGTCCAATGATGTACTTAGGTTGGGATAGTCTTTACAGACCATGTCACGAAGGGCCTGAACATCACGGAGCCGCCATTCAGGTTTCTCCTGCAGCTCCTCCCGGGCTTTGGTGATGAGCTCCTCAGTCAGGGAGCACACATAGCCAGGTCGTTTGGGGAGCTGTAGCTCATTTTCAGACAGAGACGCCACAGATGGGCTTGTTCTCAGAAACTCACTTTCTTCGGACATTAGATTATCAGGAAGCTATCCAAAAAATTTTTAAAACCCATTTAAAGCCCATTTAACAGCATGTTATGCTACGCATAAAACCCACCTGCCACAGAGTACGAGAAAGTAGTTTTGAAAGAGAAGCCAAATTGCTGTGGGGGAAAGTACCTAGCTTCCTTTGAGGCCCAGCTCAAGTACCACCTTGAAAACACTCAATTCCCTCAGTTGTTAATGACTTTTCCCCCAAGTTTTTATAAATTTATTTTGTATTATATCCTGTATTTACTTCTCTGTAAAGACTTATGTCCTAGTAGAATTTAAGCTCCTCAAAGGCAAGCACTGTCTCAGTTTTGTCTCTGTATCCTAGCACATACTAGGCATCTGATAAATGCTTGTTGGCTGACTGCCTGGAACTAGCAATATCCAACTTTGCTCACTGGCCCTCGGAAGGCTTCTCCTCAGCTGAAAATAAAGTTGGGGCATCTTGTGGTATATGACCTTGGATAAGTTCCCCCCCCCCCCTTTCTGGACCTCCATTTTCTCCTCTGTAAAATAAGAGTTGGAATAAATGATGTCTAAAGGCACTTCTAGTTCAAATATTCTATGCTCTACTTTGGGCTGCTGTTAAGAGAAAACTACCAGAAGGCGATGGGGCCTGGGACTTGGGCTTTCTATTTAGACAAGTTTGCAGAACTCTCATCCAGTACATAGAGAGGGCAAGGAGTAAAGAAGTAAGCAATATTCAGCAACTTCCCCACTCCCTAGCTTTCACCAGTGTTGCCCTTTCCCTGAGATCTCTCTTTTCAAGTTACTCCTTTTCTCTTATTCTCTTATCCCGTAAGTAAACCTTTTTCCTTAATCTCCCCTTTCACAGGTCCTCTCTTCCTCTGATTCTCCCCTTCCCAATATCCCCTTTTCCTGAGTCTCCCCTTCCCCAGGTTCTTCCCCACCCCACTGCCTCATTCTCTCCTTCCCTAGTCTTCTGTTCTGAGTTTTCCTTTCTCAGGTTTCCCTTTCCAGGTCTCCCATGCCCTGACTGTCCCTTTCTCCTTTCTAAGGTTCCTTGACTGTTGTCCCCTTCCCCTGTTCCCCACTTTACTTCACTGGTTACCTTAATTCCTCCTTGCTCAGCACCCCCTACCCCATTTCCACATTCTCCTCACTCATTCCACAAGCATTTGTTAGATACCTGGTATACGTAAAACACTGTATACTAGGGATACAAAAGCAAAATGAAAAACATCCCCTGCCCTCAAGGAGTTTACATTCTAATGAGAGGACACAAAATGTACACAAGTAGCACGTACAAGGTAATTTGAGGACAGAAAAAACAGTAACATCTTCTAGATCAATGTTCTTAACTTCCAGTCTGGGAGTTTGTCTTACTTTTTTTTTATAACTGCATTTCGATTTGATTTCCTTTAATTTAACTCTGTATTTTATTCATTTAAACACAATGAGCTCCATCACACACGTTCAGAACCTCTGCTCTGGAAGGATCAGAAAAGGCTTCCTTCTCGGAGGGGGCTGTTGAGTTAGGTTTTGTATGAAGTTAAGTATTCTAAGAGACAGATGTGCGGCAGGGATGCAGTTCTGGCAAGTGGCAGAGCTTGTGGCAAGAGCATGGAAAGAGGAGATGCAATGTTGTGCATGCACGAAGGGGAATGATGTGGAACAAATGTGGAGAGGCAGGCTGAAGCCAATCTGAAAAGGGCTTTACAAGTCAACTAGAGAGGTTTGCATTTGATTCTAGAGGCAGCAGGAAGCTAACTAAGCTGTTTTGGACAAGGGAGTGACGTGGTCAGACCTGGGCTTCAGGAATATCACACAGGCAGCTGTGCTCGCGAGGATGGATGGGAGAGGGAAGGGACTGGAAGCAGAGAGACCAATTAGGAGGCTGTTGCAATTGGCCAGGTGAGAGGGGAACCAAGAAGGAGAGTGGAGAGGAGACAGATGCGAGAGATGTTGCAGGGACGGACCGACTAGACTTTGCTACTGATTGGGCGTAGACTCAGAGGGTGAGGAAGGGAGTGTCCAGGAGGAATCCTAGATTGCAAACCTGGATGCATAGCAGGATGGGGGAGCCTGCATTCAGAGGGTTTAGGGGAGCTAAGAGGGTGAATTCCGTTTTGAACGTGTTGAGTTTGAGATGCTTACAGGACATCTGAGGAGAGATGTCCAGCAGGCAGCTGGGGGTGCGGGACTGGAGGTCGGGAGAGGCCGAATCTTCTCCCCTAGTGAGTTTCTTCACTTCTTCTTCCCTCCCGCCTTTCCCGGCCCCGCCCCAGACACGCGCACGCGCACACACACTGGCCCTCACCGGCCACGGCCCCGCCCCCCTCCCAAGAGCGCGAGGACCCTCTCTAGCCCCGCCCTCCCTCCTCCCCCACTCCGGGCGCGCGGACACTCACCAGCCCCCCAGGCCAGAACGGAAGGGAGGGTGGGCCGGGTCACAGGCAACCTGGAGTCTCCGCTGGCACCGCGGACAAGTCCGACCCACCGACCACTCCACCCGCCCCTCCACGCCGGAAGTGATGCAATACTGGCCACAGGCGTCCTGCACAAGCGCAGTGGAAAGATCGAAGTCGCGAGTTCTGGTCCTGAGATCCTGGAATCAGCTCTTCTGTTCTAGTGACATCTTCACCTTCCCGCCTTCCCCAGTTCCAGCGCTAGAGGGAGACACAGAGCTCCTCAGCTCGCTGTGCAACTTGGGACAAGGCAGATGCCCTCTCTGGGCTCCAATTTCTTCATCAATACTGTGAGGGACTTTAACTGATCTACAATTCATCTATTAACCTTTTTGTGTGCGTTATGGAATCTTCCGCAATCTGGTGAAACCCGTGGACCCCTTCTCAGAATAATGTTTTTAAATTCCTAAAATAAAACACAAGATTACAAAGGCAAGCAATAGTCTCGAAAGGCAGTTATCACAGCATTTTTTAGAGTTCACGGTCCAAGTTAAGAACTCCTAATCCCCACTTTATTCCAAGCACAAAACAGAATATCCCAGTCGAAGGATCACCCCAACAATCTCATTTTACAGATGAGGAAACTAAGGCTCAGAAAGAAAGAAACCGACCCCTGCAAAGCCAAGGGCTCTTGGTTTTGCAAGCCTTTACATAGCGCACTCAGGTTTGCAAGGCATTGATTCTCCCAGCAACCTTGGAGGTAGCTGCTTTCATGATCCTCATCATACAGATGAGGAAACTGAGGCAGCTGGTGACTTGCCCGGGGTCTGTTTGCAGTGAGTCAGGCTCCGGATGCAGATGCGAAGGCGGATCCTCCTCTGACTCCAGTCCAGATCCTTGTAGGCTGTTTGACCCTAAGGTGACGGCTAGTCATCCGAGGGTTCCTGTCTTTGAAGAAATCTGGGTTTCCGCTTCTGTAAAATGAGGGTGTTGGATTGGATGGCATCCACAGCTCCCCCCAAGTCTGATGTTCTAAGGTCTTTCCTGGCTCTGACATCATAGCAGAGAGTCCTAGAACCAGGCTGTTATTTTATCTTTATGTTTTTTACTTTTTGTGTGTCATTGACTCCTCTGGCATTCTGGTGAAGCCTGTGGGATCTTCAGAATAATGGTTTTCAATGCACAAAATAAAAAATTTAGGATTACAAAGGAAACCGGTTTATTGGTTGATGACTGTTGAAATACAGCTATCCATCTTATCTGTCTTTTAAAACAAGTCCACAGACCCCATTGAGAACTACTGCCCAAAAGGATCCAGTTCCAGTGCTCTGCCTTGTTTTCCAACTTCTCATCTGCTTCCATTTGGTCTGGTGGTGTGTGGGAACAGGGCTGTCCCTGAGACCGACAACTGTTCCAGACCCCGGGCGTTGAGGGAAGCCTGCCAACAGTAGGCAGCTGTCCGGGAGGCAGTTGGCTGAAGCTTCTTCAGTGATGGTGCAAAACCCACTAACAATTCCTCACATGCACGTACTCTGTACAGGCTTCTTTTTTCCTCTTAGAGGGCTCAGAGTGATTCCTGTGACCTGATGTCACCAGGATAATTGGGAAATTATAATGGTAGAAAGGATGTGGGTAAGAAGTGTACGATATACAATACTCCCTGGAGCAAACCCTGGGTGGTCATCTTTGCCACCCCCCCCCCCCCCCAATCTCCCCATTTTCTGGCTTCTGCGGGCTAGCTGCCCAGGCCGGGGTTCTGGCTGACCATTGCCTGAACTGGGCTGTGTTGAGGTGTGTTTCCTCCTGTAGACAGCAGGGGGAGCCCAAGACAGGTATAAGATCAGAGAATCCAGGAAGCCTCAAGATGGCACCCTGGAGTCTTGCTCCTATGAAAGAGGCCCTTGGCTTGGTTTTGTCTCTTCCCCATGCTGTTGACTATTCCTTCATCTTCCATTTGGCCTCATTGTATATTGTAGAATCACAGAATGTCTCTGAGCTAGAAGGAACCTTATGACATAAAATGTTAGAGCTGTAAGGGACATGGGTCATCTAGTCAGAGGATGGTAGAGTTGGAAGGGTAATAGATTTTAGAGGCCTTTGAGACCCTTTTTTCCAGCCCTTTCATTTTACAAATGATTAAACTGAGGTCAGTAAAGTTTAAGTGACTTAGACAAGACCGTACAGCTAAGACAATGGCAGTCAAGAATTGAACCCAAGTATTCTAAATCCAAACCCAGTGCCGTGGACTTCGTTCTACAGAGGAAGAAACTGAATGGCAGAACTGGGACTCAAACCCAAAGTTGGGCTTCTTCCCATTACATTGTACGCTTAAGAAATGTGTAAATAAACTACAGGACACTAACAGGACGAAACATTTGGAGGGGAGAAGGCCAATTGTTAAATCCTGGTGAGATGACCTTGGCATCCGGAACATCTACAATATTCAACTCTCAAGCAGTTCCAACCTGGAAGTGATGCCTGGGCATCTGTAAATACCAGAACAGGGCTAGGCAGGCCTAGGTCCTGGGGCCGAGGCTGATTCTTTTTTTTTTTAAACTATTAAGGGCACCTTATAATTTGTAGGGCATTGTTCAGAAAGGGTTCCAGAACATAATTTTATGTATAAAGTGATTAATTCCTTCCTCTCAATTCATTATAAGGAAGAGCTTCCTAATTAAAGTTGTCTAAATGTAAAATGGGCTGCCCCTATGGGTAGTAAGCTTCCTTTTACTAGAGATATTCAAGCTGAAGCAGAAGAACCACTTGTCAAAGATGGCATGAAGGAGATTTCTGCATGAAATGGGAAGTTAGACTAGATGCTCATTCTAACTTGGAGATAATATGAATCTATGAAAACTTATTCTCATGGCAGGTGGCTCACCCAAATGGCAGGAAGTTAATCAGTGGCCACACATGGTCTTTCTGCCATATTTGTCAACCAAGCCATAGTTTGCCAATCCCTAATATAATCCTTATATTAGGCACTGGCCATATGTGAGACAATGGGACCCCCAGTGAATGTCTCCTAGCTCCACCTGGGAGTCAGTAGTGGAAAGAAGACAGGTCTGGGAGCCAAAAGATGGTCCCTTCTAACTTTTTTCCACTGTCGCCATCTCACATCTGAATTTTCTCAGATACCCTTATCTTTTCCTTATGTTATTTGAGACCAAGTCTGGTAAGACCAACTTCCAGGTAACAGAGCTATGGAGTCCAAGATTCTAGAAATCCTTTGCCTAAGATCCCCCTAACTTAGCTGTATAAGTCATACAGCATTCACCTTCCTGCCTGGAATCCTACTGCATGTATCAGCAAGCACCCCAGCACACCCAGGGTGGCTGCTAGCACAGGTTCTTAGATCTGCTTTTCTAAAGGAAAGCAACTCAAAATGGGTTAACAATCTTACTTTAATTGATCAAATATCATTTACCTAGTTCAGGGGGAAAAGTTGGCACCCTGAACTTCAGAGAATACAGACAGAAGTTACAAACAAAAACAGATCAGCAGACGGCTTCCAGCGTCTGACCATTACATCAGTTACCTATTCAGTTACCAGAGAGGGAAGCACCAACATCTGGGTTTTTCACAGCCGGGGGGCTCAACGGCTGCCCAGAGTCTCGTCTGGCCAAATCACACAACTCTTCTCAAAGGGAACCCCCAAACCAAAACCTCACATCAGGGAGTATATATAGCCTTCTCCTGGCTTGGAGAATGTCACAGCCCTCTAGACCCACTGCCCAATCACAAAGCTACAAGGCACGGGCATTCCTGGAAAACAAGCCTGGCGCCACAAGCTCCACGTAACCACATTCAGCCTA
>CM053581.1:191460815-191508692 GCA_028627135.1 Pseudochirops cupreus
CCAGTTATGTTGCCAAAGGCACATGCTTTGTCCCCTAAGACCCTGAAGAATAGAGCATTCTTGAGCAGCAATTCATTCATCATCAGGCTTAAAGCTAGAGTAGGCTTTAAAGATCACCTAAGCTAGCCCTTTCTTTTCACAGATAGGGAAGCTGAGGTCCAGAAAGTAGAAGCTGTTTTCTCAAGATCATGTCGATTTGAAGCAGAATCAGAATTTGAACTCAGATCTTCTGACTCCAAAACTTGGGTTCTTTCTACTACAATGCACCAGCCTCAATTCATTTAAACAAACATTGATTAATAATCTACTCTTTCAAGGCCCTAGCCTCAGTATTGGGAATTCAGGGATAGATATGGCCCAGATTCCCTTCTCAAAAAGGTATGAAGCAATGGGGAGGATGAGAGTGGAGGGTCACAGCTTGTATTTGTATAAGAGGCAACTGGAAAGGGAGATTAGAACCTAGAATGCCAGGCTAAGAAGTCTATGATTTATTCAGCAGGCAAAGGGGAATGTTTAAACGATTGTCCAGTGGAAGGAGGCTCATAATTATTCCTCTTTGGCCCAGAGGGAGGAACCAAGAACAATGGGTAGAAGAAACTGTAAGACCCAGGTCTTCTCCCTCTTAAATCCAATGTATTCCATTACCCTAAGCTGATCTTCCTATTAAGGACTCACTTATCTATAGAGGACTGAGATATCTATAACACTATAAAATCTAAAAAAGATTTATAGATGTCCTTACAATGGCTTCATAAAAAAGATAGGGTTGGATGGCTAGGTGGCATAGTGAATAGAGCACAGGCCCTGGAGTTAGGAGGACCTGAGTTCAAATTCGACCTCAGACACTTGACACATTTACTAGCTGTGTGACCTTGGGCAAGTCACTTAACCCCAATTGTCTTGTCTTCTCCCCTCCAAAAAAAAAAAGATAGGGTGACTAATATCACCATTTTACAGATGGAGAAACTGAGGTTTAGAGAAATGATTTGCTTGGGGTTAATTAACACAATCAAGTGTTAGGGTCAGGTTTTGAATCCAGGTCCCCTAACAATAGGGCTCTTTTCACTTTATCATACTTACTCTTTTATTATTTATTTGATTGACAGGTCTGATCCAGGCTGAGACTGTGGGCCTTGGTGCACAGCACATCAGGCTTCTGGCTCAGTCCTAACTAGACTGGGTTTTTCCTGTTGTTTATATTGCTGGAGTACACTCCATGGAGTAAACCTTAGCTCACCCTCTGTGTCCCTTTATTAACAGGCCTTGTTATAAACAAATTGCCCCAATATACACATCTCTTTGCAGAGGTCCTAAGCCACTTTGTTTGAAGAAGGGCCACTTGGGGGAAGACTGACACGGAGGAGTTTCCAAACAGAGATGAGGGCGGGGATTGTGTTTTTCCAGTCACTGATTGATTTGCTAACCTTCTGAGTCAGCACAGCACAGGTCTCTTGGGAGGGACAGGGTGTACTCACTGTTCCCAGGTGCCCTGGAGAACAGACAGACCCAAGCATTTATGGAACAGGGCCCCTGGGGGTGGAGTGGAAGGGGTGGGGACTTGCCAGTGGCCTCAGTGGAGCTTCAAGGGACACTAAAGATACCCCTATCTGGTGTCCAGTGGAAGAAGGGAACTTACAAATAGAATATTAGAACAAACAACAGATGAGCTAGACGGAGACTGAGAATCTAGAGCACAAAATGCTGTAGATTAGAGCAGAAGAGGCCCTGAGAACCTAGAATGGGAAAGGGCCTTACATCTCAGCATAGAATGCCAAACTGGCAAATAAGGGGCCTTTAGGGACTGTCTGGTCCAGCCTTGAGAATGAATGTGACTTGTCCAAGGTCATCAAGGATTTACGCTGAGATTCAAACCCAGTTCTCCTGACTCCCAGTCCTGAGCTCTTTACCACAAACCAGGCTACACATCCTTCAGCACTGCCTACTCCCACACCCCGAGCGTATAATAGGTATGTCCCCAGCAGAATTACAAACTAAGCAGAAGCTTTCTTTGCCAGCTCACATCTCTTGTTGTATCATTCTTTCTTCCCCACCAAGGGTCCTCTACCCAAAGTCCTTTCATTCCTGCTCCCTTCCCAAAGGCAGCTAGGTGGCCTAGCCAATGGAGTGCTGTTCCTAAAGTGCAAATCCAGCCTCAGACACTTACTAGCCGTGTGACCCTGGGCAAGTCACTTAGTCTCTATCTGCTGCAGTTTAAATGTGGATAATCTCACAGGGTGGTTGTGAGTATCAAAGGAGGTAGCTGTACAAAGCACTTGGCACAGTGCCTGGCATACAGTAGGCTCCATTTAAATACTTATTCCCTTCCCCCACTCCCAATGGTCTCCATGTTCCGCACCTTCCCTAACGCATCAAAATGCACCTGTCCAGCAGCTAATCACATAAACTAATTTGCAATGTGGTATTAGTTAGTGGCTCATGGCTGAAGATTGTTTCCTTTGTCACTTCTACCAGGGATATCTGCTTTTAAATAAGTAGGAATGAGTGTGAGTGTGTATGTGTGTGAGTGTATGTATGAGTGTGCATGTATGTGTGACTGTGTATGCATGTGATTGTGTGTGTAAGGGGGTGTGTGTGTGAGTGTGAGTGTAGGTGTGATTGTGGGGGAGAGGGGTATGCAGCGGATGGGATACTGGTTTCTAAGTCAAGAAGGTCTGGGTTGTCTAAGTGTCTGTCCAGAACAACCCACAACTGAAAGGGAATTCCCTGGATGTATATCAAAAAAGTGGCCATCGTGGCTATCTAAGTCTGGTCTTTGACATATCCAGCCTGTGTGACCTTGGACAAGTAATTTAACCTCTTGGTGCCCCAGGCAAAATGCCTTAGACTAAGTTGCAGAGCAGATGCCAACCCACAGTGGGAGAGGGAGCTTCTTCATTTCACATTCTCAGTATCAATGAAATCACAGATCTTGCCTCCAGAAAGGAAAAAACACAGGACCAAGGGTCATGAAACCCAGGTGAGTCATTGCCCATCTGTGGGCCTCATCTTCTTCACCTGCAGAATGAGGGGGTTGAGCTCCATGACCCCCAAGGTCCCGTCTCCAGCTATGACACTCCATGTGCCCAGGTACCTTCCCTTTCTAACAGAATTCCCTGTCCTCTGATCCCCATTGACTGACAGTTGATTTTTTGTTGTAAGATCCCTGTGGATGCTAATACTTTGTGTTCTCACAGCTCTCCCTGTTCTAACCTTCCATTATCTGATTCCCAGGGTTCTCAGGTTTGCAGCCTTAGAGGTGGAAGGGACATTTGCATCCCCTCATTTTAGAGTTGAGGGACCTAACTACCACTGGCAGATCATGCCGGGTAGTAAGTGTCAGAGCAGGGGATTTGAACACAGATCTTCTAAGTCCAAGTCTGGCCCTCTTGACACCGTACCAGGCACCGTTGCCAGTGTTCCGCCCCCTGCTAGCCTGAAGAAGGGATTGTTGGGAGCTTTCTGTGCACATGTCCTGGTTTCTGACCCCGCTCCTATCTGCTGCTCAGAAACAAGCCCGGCCAGCCAAGGCCATAAATTCCTGTTCTCTTTGGGCAATATCTCCATAGCAGTGGTTGTTTACTAAGCTCTGCATGATTGTTCTTTATCACTCCTTACTCACAAGGAGGAGGGGAACACATTGTCCCCTTCCCCATGAGAGTGGAGGTAACTGGGGGCCTCATGGGGTTTCAGCTCTATCAGAGACCCATAGTGGGTCACGGTGGAGCTCACAGATTTATCATGATCCAGTTAAGACCTTAGCCTGCTGAGGCACACTATAAACTCTTGGAGTAAATCCACAGATGGGCTCAAGTTCTGGCAGTACCACATGCCTCACAACCCTATAAAATATATAGATACCAAATAAACCCAACAAGGAGGGGTCTTATGCTCAGGACCTCCTCATCTGGCCATAGAGTCCAGTCCCCACCCCCACCAGCCCCTCATACCCCACCATGTACTCTTGAGTGTTCTGCCACGAGACACTCCATTTTGCTGCTCCTGGCCATGCTCTCAGGCTGTGTTCAGTGTCTGAAATGTTCTCCCTCCTCATGTCCACCTCCTGGCTTTCCTGGCTTCCTTCAAGCCCCAACTAAAGTCAGCTCCCCTTCTGCAGGGAGCCTTTCCCAATCCTTCTTAACTCTAGTGCTTTCCCTCTTCTGATTATTTCCAGTTTACCCTACGTGTAGCTTGTTTGTACACAGTCATTTGTACATTGTCTCCTCGTTCGATTATGAGTTCCTAGAGGGCAAGAACTGGTTTTCTTTCTATCTCTTGCGCCTGGACACATAGTAGGCATTTAGTAGGCTCATTGACTTACTGACTGGCTAATAGTAAAGCATAGCATGGATGGGGTCCAGCTGGCTTTACCTGCTTTTGTGGTCAAAGACTATACTCTTCCTCAGGCCAGATGTCACCAAAGTATGTACTTAGTCTATGGGGGAAGAATAGAGAAATGTGAAAAACTCCATGAAAACCAGCCCATTCATGCTTAGAACTGGAGATTAGGCATGAAGAAAAATAAACAGTCCTTGTCTTTGAGGAGGTAAACTGGGGAACAGCCATGAGAGAGCAGCCAGAATGGTTAGGGAATTCAAGACGGTGACATATAATGATGGGTGGAAGGAAGGGGGAATATTTCTCCTGGACTTGGTGGTTGGGAGAAATGTGTTTGAAGAAGACATGATATTTGTCTTCAAGAATTATTAGAGCTGTAACCTAGAAGAGGGATTATACTTGTTCTGATCATTGCCAAAGGACAGAACTAGGGACAATGGATAGAAATTCCAAAAAGATCAATTTAGGCTTGATATTAGGAAAACCTTTCTAATAATTAGTGCTACTCAAAGTGGAATGTGCTGCCTTGGGGAGGAAGTCCATTCACCCTGGATAGAGGTCTCTAGGCCAAGGTTGGATGGCCATTTGTTTGATATACCTCCAGGGAATTCCTTTTCAGTTTTGGGTTGACCTAGAGAGATGCTGAAGTTTCTTTTAATTTGAAATCCTGTGATTCTGAGTTCCTTGTCTAGTTGGAGACACAGGTCATATATAAATGGTACAGCCAGAGAACAGGACAAGATGATACATGGCGGAGTGAAGGATAGGAATGCAGTCTCCTGACTCTTTGGCTGTAGATTCAAGGACTGGTTTCTTTTCCCTGAAGTACCTGTTTTGAAGAACAGAAGAGAAAGAGAGCAAAACTTCAAAGAGCCCAGCCCAAGGTGGGTGAGGGAAACGTTGCTACCCTGGGCAAACAGCCTCCTGGCAATAAAGATAATGCTTTCTCAGGGAGGGCTTGGGGGTGAGGAAGGTCAGAGGAGGCTTCCTGAAGCTATGGGAAGGAACACCAGTGCTCAGATATGCCTTTGGGCCCTATGAGGTGGTCCTGGGGGGAAAAAGAGACTGGGCCTCTTCTCTGTCCCAGGGCCTAGGGACAGGGTTGGGTAGCTTCTCCCGTTGAACTTGGCATGACTTTTCTTGGGTGGGGAATCTGACTACAAAATGAGAAGGTGGGACTATGTCATTTCTAGCATATCTTCCATTGCTAGGGTTCCTTGCGAATCTGTCACCCTTTTTGTTCTAAAGCTGCTTCTGGTCCTGGTATTCACCAACCTCTGTTCTAAGATAATCATCGGTTCTAACATTCTACACTCAAATTCCCTTCTAATCCTAAAGGCTGTATAATTCTACCATTCTTTGGTATAAGACCGCCTACAAAAAACAGCATATTAATCTTGATCTTGAAAAGCAGGGTTGTGTCCCTTCAGCCTTCTCTCCTCTAGATTAAGGAATTCTCATTCCCCCCTAAACTCCCAGGTTCTATCGTCTGCTGTTTGAGGCCTCTTACAGTTAACCTTGACGAAGCTGTGCCTTGGGGCACCTGATAACTACTTGCCTTGCTCAGCAGCACCTATCTCTGAGCCCCGAAGCATCAGTCTCCAGGCTTCCTGCAGGGCAGTGCCCTGGCAAGCAGGCCCATGGTTTATGGCCCCAATTATTGCCTCTGCCAGACATCATCTAAGAGCCATAAAACTCATTTACAGTTTTCTTTTCCCTGAAGATAAGCCCAGCAATGCTTCCCAAGGCCGAGGGGCTGTTTCAGCAATGGCACTGGAAACGGGGTGGGGACCTTTCAGAAAAGAAACAGATTAAGTTTTATGGTAAGGACTTATCTAAAAATACCACATTCCCATATCCTTGGCTTGACCCTGCCAGGTGAAATCTCAGAGCCTACATACAAGGGTGGTATTTCTTCATTTACTTATTCATAAAGATTTGGTGGGGCTCTAATAATAACAGCTCACAATTCTTTGGGACTTTATAGTTTACAAAATCCTTTCCTTACTCTGACCTTCTGAAATAGGGAGTACAAGTATCATCACTCTCATTTTACAAACGAGTAAACTAAGGCTCATCTAAGTGAATCATGCGCTCAATGCCAAATGATAAATGGCAGTTTTAGGATTTGAACCTGGGTCTTCTGACTCCAAGTACAGGGCTCTTTTCACTCTAGGCCCATGAATTGATTAAAAACTTACCATAAGACTATGCCTGTTAGGCCCCAGGGAAGAGAAGAGCAGCAGAGCATAAGCCAAGGGTGGGCTCCCCACCCCGACATAGACTTTGACCTCAAGCACTTAAAGTTTAGTTGGAGAAACAGGCCAATATGGTAGAAAGAAATGATGGCGTCATGGTCAGGTCATGGTCTTGGAGTGGGAAGACTTTGAATTCCTACTTTGTCTGACACATCTTAGCTATGTTACTTGGGCTTGTTGAGGCTGTTTCCTATTCTGTAAAATGGGAACAGTATAACAATGAGGTCGTTGTGAGGACAGCGTTTTGTAAACTTGAAAGCTCCATAGGAATGTGAACTTTCATTATTTACAATCTTCATCATAATCATTTCAGCATGACAGCATCATATATAAGTGCATTTATCCTTTTGTTTTGTTTTGCTTTTTTCTTTGCCCAGGCAGGAAGCACAGCAGTCATTCTAGAGCTGATTGGCATGGGAGTTTTGTCCTGCCACCTTTCTGACCTTGTCCCCCCTTAGGCAGCTGGGGATCCCCTGCCCTACCTCCAGATACTCCTAATGCATTGTGTCTTGATTCAACAAAGTATTGAGGTTGTAAAAGTCAGAGAACAGGTCACCATGTCACATAGTGCTTTGTATCATTGATTATCCTCCTATATGAATGCTCTCTCATTTTAGATCTTTTGAGGGCAAGAATCCGACATGTTAGTTTTATGACCCTGGGCAGGTCATTTAACCTCAGTACCTCGGTATCCTGACCTATAAAACAAGAATAATGCTTAAGAGAATTTAGGGCTAGAAGAGACCTTGGAGGTTGCTCAAACTCCTTATTTTACAGATACAGAAACTCAGGCACAGGGTGGGGAAGAAACTAAACGCAGATAACGGAGATAGGAAATAGCAGAACCAGGATTCGGCCCAAACCAGGGCTCTTTCTACCACTACCATTTCTATCACATAATTCTACCTCTTTGTATCCCCTTTGTAACCAACCCATGATAAATGCCAGCTCACTGTAAGACTTAAACATTTACAAAGTGCCTTCCTAAATAAGTCCTGGGAAGGATGCAATGTTATTATCACCCCCATTCTACAGAACAGAAAATGAAGCCCAGTGAGGCCGGTGATTTGTCCAAGGTCACTTAGCCCAGTGTCTTCTGATACCCAAATGAATGTTCCTTCCTGTGACACCAAGCTGGTTCCAACCCTGAAACCAGAGTTCAGGGCCTGAACAGCTAAAGGCAGGAAAAAGACACTGTAGGTCTTAGATTCTGCAGTGGTGTGTTCAGAGAAGTGTAGTCCAGAAAAAAGAGAACAGACTCCAGAATAAGAGAATCCGGCTCCAAATCCTGCCCCTGACACTACCTGTGTGACCCTGGGTAAGTACTTCATCCTCCCTGGACCTCTGCTTCCTCATCTGTATTAAATGAGGGAGTAGGATGATCCCTTTGTGATCCCCTATGGGTAAGGGTGTAGAGGTCAGCTCCCTGAGCTGATAGAAACACAACCAGCCTGGGAGAACTATCACTGGGCTTAGAATGATTTGTGATTAACTGAGTAAAGGGCTGATGGGACAGAGCAATTGTGAGGTGAAGGCAGAGGTATTTATGGCTCCCAAGGTTTTATAGTTTTCTGCATGGATTTATTAAGCCTGTATCAGCCCCAAATAGCCTCCCCCATGCAGTCAACTCCATGATACATCACACTGAGCTGACTCTAGGCCTAGTTACACATTATTAGAAGAATTTCCTGGTAGGGACTAAGGTGGGGCATTTCCCAGGTAAGAGTCACAGGGCAAAAAAAAAAAAAGGGTTAGGAGCTGTCCAGAGGATGTGAGGTGAGGCATACTAAGCTAATGGGAAGGCAAGGAATCTGAAGCTTAGAGATTTAGTGATTGTTCAAGGTTGCTCAGATCACCAGAAGCAGAAGAGGGACCAGAATTCAATTCTCCTGGCTTCTGGGACAGCACACCATCACTGTTTCCTGGTGTACCACCTGTTCCTCTTCTTGTTAGGAATCTGGCATGGGGAAGAGAGGTATCAAAAATAATGGGAGATACCTCTCCTGAGCAGAAGGAACATAGGCAGAGTGGAACGTTCTCCTCTGAGCAGGATTAGCTTACATCCATCCAAGAGCCCAAGAGGAAGAGTTTGCGTTTGGTACCCTCCCTCCTCTCTTTCCATGTCCTGGATTTTAAGAGGAGGCTCTGGAAAATAGAGAATCCAAAGTCATGGAGATTTAATGTTTGCATTTATGGACCAACCAGTTGGAGATCTTGGCAGGGCAGGCAGAACTCCCTAGCACCTCTCAAAGTGCCTGTCTTTAGAAAACACCTTGGAGTCCATGCTCTAGTAGGCAGAAAGCAGCAGAACACACTGTTCTTTAAGAATCCTGAAGGGCCACCCCTGGGAGGAGGAAGCAGCACTGAGAAAACCAGAGGAATCTGTAGATTTCAGAGTTTAGCCATGGTTACCTGCTTACAGTCTTGGCTGTTGGAAGGATTTGTTGTCTTTGAAGCATGGGAGTTCTGCCACTGATTACCTATGTGACCTTGGACAAATCACTTGTCCTCTCTGGGCCTTTGCTTCTCTCTAAAAGGAGAGGGTTGGACTTGAAGATCCATCCCAAGATCTCTTTCAGCTCTGACATTCTGACAGCCTTTGAAAGACTGCTGGTATAGAAGAGGGAACCAATTTAAGAAGTTACCTTGAATTATCGTCTGTATCTTTGGACTTACTCCTCTATAGTTTTGACTAATCAGTAAGTGGTCTTTTCTTGGGGACTTGATCTCCCAAGGTAATGAGGCCTAGTGTTTTGAAGATTCTAGCTCAGTGGTTCTCAACCTTCCTAATGCCGCAACCTTTTAATGCTCATATGTGGGCATCTACATGGGGGCGGACCCGCCTGGAGACAGATAGAGGAGGTTCCTAAGACCATCGGAAATATGTGTTTTCTGATGGTCTTAGGGGACCCCTGTGAAAGGGTCATTAGACCCCAAAGGGGTTGCAACCCACAGGTTGAGAACCGCTGCTCTAGCACCTCCCTACTTTTCCAGAAATGGTTGGATTCCCCAGAGACAATGCCCGAGTATTTCCTGAAGGGTTCCCATCTTCAGGGGCGCAGGCAAGCTACTTTCTTGAGCCTTGACCTTTTACCTTCCTAACAAGGCATTCCCAAGAGGGACAGCAACAAACACCTTTCCTTCGGCAGATTTCCACAGCCTTTCTTGGCTCAGTTGCCCCCTGATTACGTAAATACATGATTCCTCGTTGCTCTGTTTTGCTGGGCTTGTAGCTGGGACCAGGATGAAAAACTTCCTGCATTTGTTGTTCTCAGAAACACGATGTGCTTTTGCAAAATGTATCCATGCTACCTTTACCGCCTTTTCCCCATGCATTTTGGACTGTATGTGCAGTTGTTAATGCAAGAACTCTGTGCTGACTCCCTTAGCTTTGAACAGTCTTTAAATAGTTAACCTCACTTATACTCCCAAATCTTCATTGAACTCTCCCCCACCACACACAGATGTGAACACACAAAGACACATGCACACACACGCACGCACACACACACACACACACACACACACACACATTTTTCCCAAGAAGAATTTTAAATTAACTTTCACTGGCACATTTAGAGTGTTTAGCTTGGAGAAGAATAATCTTAACCGAGATAGGACCACTATCTTTGAATTACTGAAGAGTTATAAATGGGAAGAGAAAGAAAACTTGTTCCTCATGATGTCCAGAATTTGGATCAATGAATGGAAGTTGTAGGGAGGCAGATTCCAGCTCATTTTCAGGAAGAGCTCACAGTAATAGTTGACCCATGATGGAGTACTTCCCATCATTGGAAATGTTTGAGCAGGATCGTATGATTTTAGTCTCAGCTTTGTTTCTATTTTGTTGTATGACCTTGAAAAACCCATAGGTCCCTCATTTGTAAAATGAAGGGATTGAATGAGATGTGCAAGGTACCTTCCAACTCTAATAACCTGCGTTTCAAAGTCCCTCCAGTTCTGATACTTTGTGTTCTAAGGACTCTTCCTGCTCTGATATTCTAAGTTCCGAGGTATCTTCCAATTCTAATGCTTTATGAGTTTATAAGAAAGGAGGGAAAACCATCCATCTGGGAAGAGTTAGAAAACATCCTTGGTATTTATTTTGAAGGTTAAAAAAAACTGTTTTGAAATACAAACTAGGGCTAAGATGTGTTCTTTCCCTATCGGATGGCAATGATGGCAGTGGGAAGGGTCCAGAAGGTTTGCTCAGTCATCAGCACTACTCATGCCCCTATTCTCATCTCCCCTAGAATTTTTTTGAGGGAGGGGAGGGGCATATTCTAATGACTGGAACATTGCAATGAGCCTGGGGATTTGGAATTATCTGGAATTACACAATTAGAGATGATCAAGGCAAATTACAGAATAATTTAGTGAACATGATTGGCTTTGCCATTACAACGTTGACAACTTTCAGTCACTGCCTCTTCCTCCCTTCATTCCTGGAAGGACCTTCAGGGTTTCTGAGGAGGCCATTGAGACCATGCCAAAAGGGTGGGGGGATGGGGTGGTAGAAACCCTGGTGTACAACCCCAATTGGAAAGTGCCAAGGAATTTGCCCCCTACACCTCTTGGGGATCCTAACACTAGGACAGCCATGGAGAGGCAATGTCCCCTTGTCCTGGGCACATAACTGTAAGAAAGCCCAGTGACCAGGGTTTGAGGAGGATGGTGGCAGCTTAGATTCTACCTTATTCCCACTCACAGGATGACTTCAGTTGTTACTGAATCCTCCCCCATCTCCCCCTCCCTCCCTACTTACATATATTATTCACTTCCACCCCCAAACAGGTTGAAATGCCAAGACACACCAGGCCATGTCCAGGAACGTTTGTCCAAATTTGGCCCTAGAGAGAATGGTTATCAGGGGGAGTACAGACTAAGGCAATAACTCATCTTTCCTTCACATTTCCCTTCCCTAATGTGGCCTTAGTGGATCTCAGGAAGCTTGGAGAGAAGGAAGAAGTGTAAAGATTGGGGATGTTGAGGGATTGGTCTTTGCTAGGAGACTCTACTGAACCTGGGACTTTTCCATGTGCAGCAAATTGTTAAATTTGTTGGAATTTGTTTTTGGTACCTTCCCTCCTCTCCTTCCATGCCCTGGATTTTAAGAGGAGGCTCTGGAAGATGGAAAAATCCAAAGGCATGAAGATTTAAGTTGGCATTCATACACCAACTGGACCGACTAGTTGGGGATTTAGGCAGGGCAGGCAGAACTTCTTAGCACCTCTCAAGCTGCCTACCTATAAAAGAATACCTTAGAGTGTGTTCTCTAGTAGGCAGAAAGCAGCAGAACACGTGGTTCTTTAAGAGTCCTGAAAGGTCACCTCTGGGAGGAGGAAGCAGCACTGAGAAGACCAGAGGAATCTATAGGTTTCAGAGTTTAACTATGGCTACCTCTGTTTACAGTCTTGGCTGCTGGAAGGATTTGTTGTCTTTGAAGCATGGGCATTCTGCCACTGACTACCTATGTGACCTTGGATCAGTCACTTGTCCTCTCTGGGCTCCTCTCTAAAAGGAGAGGGTTGGACTTAATGATCCATCCCAAGATCTCTTCCAGTTCTGACATTCTGCCATCCTTTGAAAAGCTGTTGCTAAAGAAGAGGCAACCAGGTTGAGAAGTTACCTTTCTACCCATCATCTCTAGCTTTGGCATTACTTCTCTATAGTTCTGACTTGTCAGTTGCGTCTTCCTGGGGAAGTAAGGTCCTAAATGTCTGTATTATTTCCCCTCTAGCCCTCAAACACCCACCATCTAACAGAATGGAAGCCCCCAGGAGACTTAAAGGACCAATCAGCTCTTAGGACAAACCTGATGACCTCCCATCCCAGCATTCCCTGAAAAGAAAAGGAGCTGGGAGAAGAGAACTACAACTTCCAACCTGGATTTGAGGGTAATTTAGCCCTGGGATGGGTCAAAATTCGAGAGGGAAACCACAGTTTTTGTCCTCTCTCCATGATGAGGGGGAATAACAGAATAGCAGGGAGAAACCACTGACTTTATTGCCCTAAGGACTCTTTTGAGTCGAGGGTAACCCTTGCCCCCTCCCTGGTTGAAGAACCTACAACAGGAACAAAACAAGCCTATGCTGGCTTTCAAGGCTCTCCATTAGCTAGCCTCACCTTACCTAAGACCACAATTCACTGTACCTGAAGGCATTTGGTCTCATCACAAACAGGACTGATTCTCAGCTCTGTACCTTTGCTTAGGCTTCCCCTCCCCAATCGGAATATCTTCCTTATTTATCTACACAAATCCAAATCCTGTCTTCTGTGAAGCCCTACTGGACCACCCCCAATCCACAGTGAATCTTTTCCTTCTCCTGGATTCCTGCTACATTTTTATTGCCTTGAATTGTTCTCTAGTCGTTTTATGCTTGTTTCTTGTCTTCTTGGCTAGCTCCTTAAGTGTGGAGCCTGAGTCTTCTTCATCTATGTTCCACACAGTGCTTGGCACAAAGTTGGGTCCAGTAGATGCTTCATAAAGTTTGTCAAATGACTGAATGATCACAATTTCAGTCGTTTTGAGTCTTTTCCAGCCTGGATAAGAAGATTCCTTCTGAATGAAAGTTCTTGGGGATATTGGGACTGGAATGGCAGTGGGAGTAGGCAGAGAGAGTCCTGGCCCGGCCCATCCTTTCCTCAAAGGACTCTGAGTCCCAGGGCTTTTAGTCTCCAAAAGGGAAGACAGAGTGGATGTCCTAACTGGTGGTTCTAGAAAGATCCCAAGAGGAAAAGTGGCAGCTGTTTTGGGGCAGAGTCAGGAGATGAGGAAACTGGTTGGATGGGGAGAAAGTGTTGAGAAACAACTAGCCTCACCCAAAGGTGACTGTTCCCAGTCTCTGTCAATGTCTCCCCACATAGGAGGAGGACTGCATTAAGGCACTCAGGTTGGTAGCTGGAGCCCTCAGCCTGAGCCCTGGCTCTCTGCGGTGCCTTGATGATCCTAGGGCAGGTCCCATTGTTGTCCTACTTCACCAAGAGTGTTGGGAGTTCTCGGGGAACTAGTCCCTCTGGAGGCCAGGAAAGGACAAAGCCAGGCTGGGGAGGGGCAGTGTCTGGCTGGCTTCCCCTGACCCCTCCAGCCCCATGTTAGATGACCTCTTGCTTGGTGATGGTGGGCTGAGGGATGGCTGAAGGAGGCTTGACCACTGTGGTGATGGCTCCTGGCAGTAGCTTGTAGGGTTCAGGACCTGAGCTGGCTGGCGGAGAGGGTTGTGGGGTCTCAGGAGTGGCTGAAAGGACAAAGAAACAAATACCACCCACTCAGTCAGAGTCTGAGGTCCCTGAGAGACAAAAACAAGCCTCTAGGAATAGGAGGCAGTGCAGTGTAATGGGGAAAAAAAACCTGAACTTGGGAATCAAGAGGTCCAGATTATAGTCCTGGTTCTGGAACTAACTTACTTTGGGACCTTGAACCAAGTCATTACCCCACACCACATCCCCTTAATCCTGGGTCTCAGCTTCCATAGCTATATCATAAAGGCAATGAACTAGATAATCTCTGGTTCTTTCCAGTTCTAACATTCTATGTTCTATGGTCTAAAGATTTTTCCAGCTCTAGAATCCGAGATTCTATGAGGGCTCATGGCTAAATGAGTTGGAACAGAAAGGTGGGAAGTTTCTGACTGGAACATTTTCCCCTACATTCTAGGACACCCCCTTGCTATTCCCAACATCATTGTCTCTCTTCTTCCAACCTGAACAAGGGAGCCAGACTTCCCCACCCCAAAATAAAGTATATGGTGGTCTGGGAGGAGCTTGCCCTTTGGGGAAAAGGCAGGAAGTGCCTAAGTAGCTACCATATGGCCTGCATCCCCCCTCTTTCTCTGAGAGGTCAAGAGCTCATTCTATCTTATTCCAGTCTCAGCTTTATAAAACTGATCTGTGCGTCCAGACCACCTTGTTTTGCTTCTCTCCCACCCTGGAGAGCAGAGCAGGGCCCTGCTTCTGAGCCCACAATACAGGACCTTCAGCCCCAGATCCTTGAGACTTCCCATGCCCATCTCTCCCTCTCCCCAGAAGAGCCCAGGCTGCCCACCTGTCCGCCACCCAGGACGGGGCCACTCACACATCTGTCCATTGCTGATCTGGGCAGGCATGGTGTTGGCGACTATCACATTGGTGCCCATGTTCTCTGGCACCAAGTGAGGGTGCAGGGGGTGGTGAGTGTGGGGTGCTTCGCTGGAAGATCCTGAAAACGAACAGAGTAAAAGTAGGAACACCAGGTCACAAGAGCTTAATATCTGCCTTACTTCTCTCAGACGAGGATGCTGGGAATAAAATGAGACATGTTTTCTTGTCCAGCTAAATAAGCTTGA
The DNA here is from genome assembly GCA_028627135.1 of Pseudochirops cupreus. Taxonomy (NCBI): domain Eukaryota; kingdom Metazoa; phylum Chordata; class Mammalia; order Diprotodontia; family Pseudocheiridae; genus Pseudochirops; species Pseudochirops cupreus. The sequence continues at coordinate 191,475,733 of CM053581.1, forward strand.
ATAATACTTTCATTCTCTGGGCTTCCATTTTCCTCAGTTAAATGAGGAATTTGGACTACATAATCCCTAAGGTCCCTTGCAGATATAACATTCCATGTGTTCTAAAAACCTTCCCAGCTCTAACATTCTGTGTTCTAAGGATTCTCCCAGCTCTGATATTCTGTGTTCTAAGGGCCTTCCCAACTCTGACATTCTGTGTTCTAAGGATCCTCCCAACTCTGACATTCTGTGTTCTAAGGATTCTCCCAGTTCTGATATTCTGTTCTAAGGATCCTCCCAGCTCTGACATTCTGTGTTCTAAGGCCCCTCCCAGCTCTGACATTCTGTGCTCTTAGGATCCTCCCAGCTCTGATATTCTGTGTTCTAAGGACCTTCCCAGCTCTGACATTGTATGTTCTAAGGGCCCTCCCAGCTCTGATATTGTGTGTCCTAAGGCCCCTCCCAGCTCTGACGTCCTGTGTCCTAAGGGCCATTCTGACTTTTAAGTCCACAAGGCCTCCAGGCCCACTCCAGGGTGGGGACAGTTGGGGCAAATGCCCTGTGTTGGTGACTTGAGTGGGGACCTCCCCTCCCTCTGGGTAGTGGGTGCAGGCAGGGGTGGGGGAGGGCAGGGAGGAGAGGACTGGAACAGACCCCCCAGCAGCATCTCCTGCAGCAGGTTGTCGATCTTGGTCACACCAAAGAGTTTGATGAACTGTATCTGCTCGATCATCTGCCAGGTGATGCTCTGCAGGGTGGGCAGCAGCAGCAGCAGCTCCCCAAAGCGCCCCCGAGAGTCGTACTGCCGGTCATTGATGTAGTCTTCCAGGCTCACCTGCACCTGCGACCGCATCCGCTTGATTTTACCAGGGTCGCTCAGCCCTTTGGCATCTGTAATGGGTGAGGGAGGAAGTGCAAGAAAGGTGCGAGTCACGGGCCTGTGCTGTTGGAAGGAGCCTGTGGTCAAGGAAAGTCAGGAAAGGGGACCACAGAACAGAGACTGTTTGACCTGGAAAGGGTCTCGGAAATCATACAACACAGGGTTTTTTAAGCTCTTTCCACTCGCACTCCCTTTCCCCATTTCGCCAGTGGTCCTTGGCACTGTGTGACCTGAGGGCAGGCAGGTGCAATGTCCCAGTGCTTTGTGCTCAGAACCAAGACTGCAGTGGAGTTGAAATGCAACACAGGCGAGCGCTGCCAGAAACACCTCGGAGCCATTATGCCTTTGATTTTAATTAATGTTTGGTATTCAGAAACCTTTTACTGTTGCCAAATTTTTCTTGACCTCATATGGGGTCTCGACCCAGTTTAAGAAGTGCTGGTCTAGTCCAATGCCCTCATCTTCCAGAGAAGGGGAGCTACATCCTCAAGGCCACACAGGGAGCCAGCAGCAGGTCTTCTCACGGCCCAGTGCAGGGTTTTTATGTTGCTTTCGTGCTGGGGCTATGGAACTAGAGCCATGACATCCATTCCTTTTTTATTTTTTTGCTTTTTGGAGGGGGGAAGGCAGGGCAATTGGGGTTGAGCGACTTGCCCAAAGTCACATGGCTAGTAAGGGTTAAGTGTTTGAGGCCTGATTTGAACTCAGGTCCTCCTGACTCCAGGGCCATTGCTCTATTCACTTCGCCACCTAGCCGCCCCCATGACATCTATTTCCAAAGGAACAGAATCTTAGCTCCTGGAACTGGAAGGAACCTCAAGAAGGTAGGTAAGTGATTTCATAGAATTATTTCATAGGATCCTAGATCCTAGATTTAAGCCCTAGATTTGAAATTGAAAGGAACCTTAGAAATCATTTAATCCTAACCTCTTATTTTTCAGAAGAGGAAACTGAGGCCCAGAGATGATAGTGACTTGACTAAGGTCACACAGGCACTAAATGGCAGAGGCAATATTCAAGCCCAGGTTCCCTGGCTCCAAATCCAACACTTTTCCCATTGTGCTTCCTCCGCTTTATAGATGAGATGACAGAGATCCAGAAAGAAAAGGGACTTGTCCAATGTTATGCTCCAAGTTAAAAGTTGAGCCTGAACCAGCACCCAGGTTGGGAGGAAGGTTCACCAGGCAATCTCAGCCCTGTGGTGCATCCAGTCAGAAAGGCAACTCTCAGTCTGTGTACCTACTACATTCCCAGCCCTCTCCTTGGTGCGCTGCACAAACAAGAAGAGAGCAGCAACCTCTCCCTCAAGATCAGTCAATCAAGATTCATTAAGTGACTAACTGCACCAGGCACTGTGCCGAGTGAGAAGGAAGCAAAGAAAGGTAAAAGACAGCCCCTGCTTTCAAGATACTCACAGTCTTAATGAAGGAGACAGCAGGAAAACAGCTACGTGCAAACAAGGATAAATTGGAAAGAATGGAGAGGAGGCATGCAAATGTAAGGTACTAATACATCAAGAGCTTGGCAAACCTAGGGCACTAAATCAATGTCAGTTATCTTTGAAAAAGTGTAGCACATTTTAAACAATTTTTGGCTCTGGAGTCTAAGGACCTGGGTTCAAATTCCACCTCCTATGTTTATTACACATATGACCTTGGGCAAATCACGGCTCTCCACAGGCCTGGAGAGTTTCCTCAACTGTAAAACAGAAAGAGTTAGACTGGATGGCCTGAGGTTTCTTCCAACTTTGTAGCCGTGATCCTGACGATGAACCTACGAATCACATGGTTGTTTTGTGGCTCATCAGGGTTGTCAAACCCTGCCAGTACTGGGCTTTTGGGAGACCTGACTTCCCTGAGGCCTTTCTAGCACAACAGGCTCTAGGACAACAAGCAGCTCAGGGACTGAATATCTGGGAATGACAGCCTCCAATCAGGTAAGGGCTGATGGGACTGGTTCCCACTAAACTAGGGGTTTGGGGGCTTGCTTGAGTTCAAGTACCTGGGTCAAAGAAGATGATGGCCTTCAGACAGGCATATTCATTGTCATCAATCTGAAGCTCTTGGAAGGGCTGTACCAACTCATCCAGGATTCTCACAGCAACACGGTTCATTTCCACCAATTCAGGGCAGTGCCGTGGGACAATGTAGTCATTCCCTGAATGTGTCGGGGGAGAGGCCACAGGAGTCCAATCAATTCAGTGAACATTCTGAGGACTAATGTGTATGTACACCCACACCCACACTGCACATAGGTATGTATGCATATACCTATCTACATGTATGTGTACATGCACACATAACAGCACACAGAAACATAAATTATATATGTATCTCTGGGTTACACATGTGTACATATGCATACACATTTGTACATTTAACGAGACACACATATACACATATGATATGCCCATTTACATCCATATGTGCATACTTATACATATTGTATTGTACACATGCCTACATGTATGTGAATGTATATATGTGTACATGTATACATGCATGCATGCACACACATGGCAGGCATTGAAAAGAACATGTTCCCATTCTAATAACGATAGCTGGTGTTCATATTGAGCTTTGTGGTTGAAAATCCTTTTTACAGGCATAATCTTTTCTTATCCTCACAACAGCCCATGGGGCCAGCAGGGCAGGAGCCATAACGTCATCCACCCATCTAGAGCCAGAAAGGACTTTACAGATCCATCATCTTGCCCAGCCTGCTTATTTTTCAGATGTGGAAACTGGGAACCAGACAGGCAAAAGGAGTAATTGGCAGAGTCAGGATTTGAAACCAGATCTCCTGACTCCAAATCCAGCACCCTTCTCTCTCCACTGAACAATCTCACTAATTTCCATTTTACAAATGGGATACTGAGGTAGACACACTGCATCCAGAGCTCTACCACACGATGCCCTAAAAGGTCACATATAAAGAAAGATCATTTCACTAGACCCCAAACCATGGATTTGGTACTTTGGAGGTAGAACAGACTCTGCTAAGGGAGTCAAGATTCTCTACTTTTCATTCCTCATTGACTCTCCCCTCCCAAGGCAGGAAACATTCATCATACTCTTTTCCCCATGGCCCTAGTTTGGCTTGGCATTTCTTTATGGATGTTCCCTTCCAGGTCAATTGGTCAGGCACAATTAAAAGCCAAAGCACTCACCTAACAGCAACACGTCTTTGAATACCATGGACCGTTTGGTGGCCCCCAGCAGCAGGTGTTCCCCAGCATGAGCCCGAAGCAGGGCCACCTGAAAGTCAAGAGAGAAAAGGGTTAGCATCCTAGGGGGATTTCAAGGGAGAAGGTCATAAAATAATGGATTTAGAACTAGGAAGAACCTTAGAAGTCATCTAGCACAATTCCTCTCATTTTCAAAGTGACCAAGCTACCTGGCTGGCTGGTCTAGTCTTTGACAGATGTTACACAGACTACTAGGGTAGTATAAAGTGCTAGCGTTTTATTATTGTGCCTGTTATATAAGAACAGCTATACATCATTGGGCAAACTGGCAAAAATGCTGGACAGTTGGTACCTATGGTGCTCCTATTTGCAGGGCTGTATTAGGAAGACTGAAAACACTTTTACTGCTCAGAGCAAGAGGTAACAAGTTCTCCCGTCAGCCAGGCTCTTTCCTTAAGGGTTGGGAAGAAAGTAACCAATAACTTCCTGGGAGACAATCCTCCTCTGCCTGCCATTCCATTCTCCTACCCAAGAGGAAAGTAGTAAATTCCTTGGCTGAAAATTAGTTTTCATCCCTGCTCTTCCTCCTTTCCCTCAAGAACCCCGTACAGGGAAGCATGTAACCTGTGGCCCCAAGAGGTTGCCAGTCTGGATGAGGCCATGTGCCTTCCACATCAAGTGACTAGAATTTAGAAGCTTCTTATCCCAGCATTGCTGGTAACTAATGCTAAGCTTCGGAGAGTCTCACGACTGCTCTCTGCCCTTGGAACACCAGCCTCATCAGCTCTGCTATCAGAACAATAACCATGCCTTCCCTTTGTATAGGATTTTACCATTTATAAAGTACTTTTCTATTCATTCACTGACTCATCCCAGCATCTCTGTGGGGTTCAGCAGGGCAGAGGTTAAAGTAACCATGTTACGGATAAAGAAACTGAGGTTTAAGGAGATCATCTACCCAACCAAGACAGACCAGCAAATTAATGTTAAAGCTCAGACACAAACCCAAGTCTTCTAACTCTGAGTCCAAGAGACAAAAGCAGCTCTGATTCCCTGTGTCTGAGCAGGATCATAGACATTCTGAGTTGGAAGGAGCCTTAAAACATAGAACGCTGAATGTTAGGTCCTGATGGAAGGGACTTAGTGATTATTTAGTCCAACAGTCATTTTAAAAATGGAAAAACTAAGTGCAGAGGGAGAAAGGGATTTGACCCAAATCAAACACAGCTAAGGAAGTTAACTTATTGGGGGTCTCCAGGGCACTTTTCCCTCTCATCTACCTGGAAACAGGAGGTATTCCATGTGACCCAACCAGCAATATTCTCCTAGGAATGTTTCTCATACACCAAGGGCAGCCCAGTCTAGCTGTTTCCCAAGGCCATCTTGGCCCCTTGTGTTGGCCATCACACCAGCTACTGCTGGGGGCTAGGGGTTAATTATTCCCCTTGCTTTCTGCCACCCATCACTGCCCCTGGAGAATGTTCTGAGCCCCTGCCCAGGAGTGGTTCCAAGGTTTAGGTGAGAAAAGGAGGTTAACAATTGGTTGGCTTAGTAGTGTCTCTAAACCCACTGGGACCCCTGGGGAGGAATAGCAGTGATTAAACATTAATGCATGGACCTGAGCCCAGCATGGGGGGTGGACAGAGGAACAGCTCAAGCAGTTGGAGAAGAACGGGCCCCTCTCTGGGCAGGAGGGCAAAGAGCTGGTGCCCTGCCAGAGTCCCAGATCAGACCACTCTTTGAAGAATGAGAGTCCTGGAATTCACAGGTGGAGAGAACCTTAGAGCTCAGTCAGCCTACTCCTCACATCCTACAAATTGGGCAAAACTGAGATCCCTATCAAAGAGGTGACTTCCTTACACCACACAGATAGTAAATAGAAGAACAGACATTCAAACTTCAGCACTCTGATCACAAACTCAGTGCTCTTTATACTAGGCCCTAGAACCATTGGTGATATGGAAGGCAGGATAAGTTACCACTTCGCCTGCTCTAGAATGGTCTAACTAGTATTATTATTATTAGAAGTGTTCCAGGAAAGCCTCCCTTGTCCCCTAAATTAATCTTTCACTGAAATTCTGCCATTTTTCATTCCCTTAGGATGTCACAGTGGGATAAAGCTAGTAACACTGGGAATGGGAACAAGTCAAGCTTTATCAGCTAGTGACACTTGGAATTATGATGAGTCTGCCAAGAGCCTCTTAAAGTCAAGGGAGGCCTGAGTAGGGAGCAGAGGGAGAGGTTCAGAGGTCCAAGCAGGAAGGTGTCACCCAGGCCCTGGCCAGCTAAGTAGCATAAGCAGGTTAGGGAGCTGGAATGGGCTGAGAGGTCAGGGGATCTAGGTTCTTGTCCCAGATCTCTGATTAATTTGATGAATGACCTTTGGCAAGTCACTTCAACTCAATGGACATGAATTTCTCTTATACAAAATGAAGGGGTTGAGATGAGATGGGCCCCTAAGATTTCTTCTTGCTGGTAACAAGCAACTGACTCAATGCATGCAATTGTACACTTTCACTCTAATCTGCGTTGTCAGCATTTTCTCTCTGACTTTCTCAAAGTCTAGATAATCACCCAAACAACTTAAGCCCTAATTGGTAGCTTTTACTGATTTCTAAGGTATAAATGCTCACACTGAAAATTTAACAATCAGCTCCTGCCTGGAGCTGGCTCCAGCACACCCCTACTTCTAGCTCTGACCCTCGACGTTCAAGGGTCCTTGTCAACTGACATTTTGTTTTATGGTCTGAGCTTCTTTGATTCTGGTAGTCTTGAGGCCTCCTTCCACTTACTCACTGCATGGCCTCAGTCATATCATAGGGTTAGAGCTGGAAGAAACCTGAGAGATCATTTAATCCAACTTCTTATTTTATGGTGAAGGAAACTGAGGCCCAGACAGGAAAAATTACTCAGCCAAGGTCACATGGGTACAGAGGGGCGGAGCTGAGATTCCCACCTGGTCCTCTGATACCAAATTTAATGCTATTTCATGCTGCCTCATCACCATTGCCAGAAGCAGGCCCATGCCATTTCTAGGAGGTAAACTCCAGGTGGTCACCATGTATCCACAGAGCATATCCGTAGCACCTCAAATGGTAGTGATAAGTCCCCCATCCCAAAGATGTTCCAATGTACCCAAGGCTACTTTCTGGGATACCTGAACACACATAGTGATAAGAATTATTCTGAGGACCCTCACCTGATCATCCAGGGGCAGTTCACAGAAGGCAGGGATGTATTTGGCCCATTCCACCAGCACCAAAAGCTGCTCCTTCATGGATTCACATACGTCAGCAATGTTAGCAATTTTCTTGGCCCGGATGTCCCCGTTGACTCCTGAGATAGGAGATGTGATCTGCCAGGGAGGCAAAGGGTTTATATTGGGGAGAGGGAGATTATTCTGGGTGAGGAGTGGAGTGAAGGCAGAAGAAACAGATCCTGATCATAGGCTTGGTGGTTTTTCTTCTTACTCAGACTTAGAATCATATTCTCATTGAGTTTAGAACAGAAAAGAACCTGAGAGCAGGGTTCCTAATTTTTTGTGTGTGTGTCATGGCCCCCACAGGCTGTCCAGAGAAGCCTACGGGGCACCTTTCCAGAATAAAATTTTTAAATGAATAAAATATAATATAAATGAATATATAGGAGACCAATTATATTGAAATGTAGTTATCACAATATTTTAATCCCTGCCTTGGAGGTTATTCATAGATTAGAAATCCAAGACACCAAGGGGAGGAGTGATCTGTCTAGGATCACACAGGGAATTAGCTGACAAAGTCAAGACCAGAAAGGAAAAATGACTTGCCCAGTGTCACAGAGGCACTGTCCATCCATCACAAATATTGATGAGGATAGTAGGCAGCAGAACCCTGGTCACAGAATGTCAGAGCTGGAAGGGGGCCATCAAGAGCCCTTCAGCAAACCTGCTCATTTTTGAAAGAAGGAAAAGGCTACTCAGAAAGAAATGATCTGCCCAAGATCACACAGATAACATATGGCAGAACTGATTCTGGAGTCCAGGTCTCCCTAACTTCAAGTCCACTGTTCATACCTTCCATCAAAGTATATTAATTTGGGGTAAGAATTTTTTTAATGTGAAAAGGTAGATTTATATACTACAAAAAGGTGGATTTACATACTATAAGAAATAGTATTATACTGCAGTGAGGGGGTGTGGGGTGAGGCCAGGCATGTGGTCCTTATCCCTATCCAGACAGCCCTGCCTCCCCCCAAATGATCCTTCTGAATGATGATTTCAGGCAAAACCCTGGTTTAGAGAGTCCCTGGGATTGGCCCAGAAGCTATCACTGATGGTTACAGAGGTCTCAGAAGAGGGGAGGGAGTTGGAGACCCCAAAACTGCCAGTCTTGGTGAGGATGGACCTATATGCTCCCTGCTAGAACTTAAGGGCTGTGGTTGCCTGAGCTGACCCTGCTGGTTGGAATCAGAAAATCCCATAAGACTCAGGGGACCTAATTATCCCTTTGCTGTACCAGCTCTGCCAGAATTAGATGTGTGATCCTGGCTAGATCACTCTCCTCTCTTTGAGTCTCTCTCTCTCTCTCTCTCTCTCTCTCTCTTTCTCTCTCTCTGCCACTGTTTCCCTCTCTCTCTTTGTTTGTCTGTCTCTCCCTGTCTCTCTGTCTCTCTGTCTCTGTCTGTCTGTCTCTGAACAAGAGAGAGATGACCTGGATGAGAAGGCCCCTTGCTGCTCATGCATCCTTTGTTTTGAGATTCCTTTCAGCTCTAACATTCTATGTTCTAAGATTTCTCCTAGCACTAACATTCAGTCTTTTATGTTGTAAAGTTCTATGGTCCTATAGATCTCTTGAAATATTCCAAGCACATTTCCCCTTGATCCCTGCAACATTCTGGGAGCCCTCCAGGCCTCCTCCATGTTCTCCTCCACCCCCATCCTGCACCTCTCACTCCCACTCCTGTCCTGCTAAGGCTGTCCTGGTACCTGCTGGGAGAGTACTTCAGCCTGAAGGAGGGCATTGATGGATGGGAGACTGCTGTCTTCATAGCTTGATCTCCGTGTGCTGATCCGGTCCCGTTCATTCTGTACAGCTGTAAGTCAAAAGGGACAGTTGGACACTGAGCTGAGAGAGGAAGAATTGAAAGAGCAGAATCTGCAGGTTGTATGCATTGACTTCACTCAGCCTACATCCTGGGTGAGGGCCAAGTGACCTACCCCTCAATACCACCATCTGCTTGCTGCCTGTGAATTTAATTCAACAAGTCTATTAGGTGCCTCCTACATATAAGACAGTAAGAAGGAGTGGGGCATAAAAATAAATTTGGTAGGGAGCCTGTCTGCAAGGGTGGTATGGTGTGGGTAGTGTAAAGATCCTTGGATTTCAAGTCACAAGATACAGGCTCAAATCCTGGCTCAGCTTCTTACTATCTCTGAGACCTTCAGCAATTTAACCTCCCTGGATCTCAATTTCTTCCCCTGTAAACTGAGAACACAGGACTAGATGATCAGTAAAAATCCAGTTCTAAAACTTATGAATCTGAGGAGTTCACTGTATAATCAAGGAGATAAGACCAGGATATTACTAACTAGAATATGAAATAGAATGTAGTAAGTACATTGGAGAAGGGCAAAGAAAGCATTTTTTGAGGTTCAAGGAAGGAAAGGTTTGGTTTTTTTAAATTGGATGGACAAGTGGGATCAGGCTTCTTGGAGGAAGTGGCAGTGGAGATTGACCTTGGGGGATTAGTAGGATGTCAACTCTGTGTGTGTGTGTGTGAGTGTGTGTATATGTGTGTGTGTGTGTGTGATTTCAGGCATAAGGAACATCATGAGCAAAGGTATGGAAGTGAGAAAGGGTGGGAAAAATTTGGAGGATCATGAGTCATTCAGTTTATCTAGAACTTGGAATATATAAGGAGAGATGAGACTCCAAAGGTAGGCTGATGCCTGACTGTGCACAGAAGCCAGGAGGGCAGGCCATAGAGAAGGCAGTCTGATTGCTCAGGCCAGTACTGCTTCTTCTTTGTGATAGTCTCTGCTATCTCCTCTCTTGTATCTCTTCTCTCCTTCTCCACTAAGTTCTTTGAGAGAGTTATCTACACTAGAGACCTCCACTTCTGTTCCTGTCATTCACCTCTTAACTCTCTGCAACCAGCTTCCAGTCTCATAATTTAACCAAAACTGCCCTCTCCAAAGTTGCCAGCAATCTTTTAACTGCCAAATCTAATGGCCTTTTCTCAATTTTTATCTTTCTTGACCTCTCAGCTCTTGCTGGACTCTCCTTCCTAGGTTTTCCTCACACTGCTTTTTCCTAATTCTCCCCCTACCTGTCTGACCACTCCTAAGAATCATTTACTCTTTCTTCCTCTACACGCGCCTGCTAATTGTGGGAGTCGCCCCCCCACCCAGACTGTCCTGGACCCTCTTCTCTTTTCCTTCTCTACGATCTCACTTGGTGATCTCATTAGTTTCCCTGAGTTCAACGATCTCTCTGCAGAAGATTTTCAAACCTATACAACCGGCCTTAATCTCTCTTGAGTTACAGTATTGCATCAATAACTCCCTCTGAATGGGGCATCCCGTAGGCATCTCAAACGCAACATACCCAAAACGAATGCATTATCTTTTCCCTCAAATCCAACCAAAACTTCCCTGTGGGCCTATTGACCACACGACCATCATCTTGGTGAAGCAGGCTTGAAACCTCAGTGTCATTAATGCTTTGAGCCCCCTCACCTCAGACACCCAATCCTTTGCCAAATCCTGTCATTTCTACATTTCCAGAAGCACTCACGTACATCTCCATCTCTCTACACACACAGTCACCACAGAGATTCAGGTCCTTATCACCTTTCACCTGGACTATTGTCAGAGCCTTCTATAGTGGTCTCCAGGCCTCAACTCTGCCCCCAATCTAATCTGTCCTTCACTCAGATGCCAAAGCTATTTCTCTAACATGCAGAACTGATTCTCTATCTCTGCCTCTCTCTGTGTCTCTATCTCTGCCTCTCTCATATTGCGTCTCTCTTTCTGTCTCTGTCACTCTGTCTCTGTGTACGTCTCTATCTGCCTCTCTTTCTCGTTCTGTATCTGTCTCTGTGTGTGTATTTGTGTCTGCCTATCTCTCTCTTCTTATCTCTGTCTCTTTCTCTCTGTGTCTCTGTCTCTGCCTCTCTCTGTGTCTGTCTCTGTCACACACACACACATACACACACACACACACACACACCCATACACCCCTCTTTCCTCACTCAGCAGACTTCAGTGACTACCTATTAGCTCCAGAATAAAATATGAAGCCCTCTGGTTGGCATCTAAAGCTCTATACAACCTGGACCCTTCTACCTTTCCAGTCTTCTTATACTTTACTCCTCTCCATGCATTCCACAATCCAGTACCACTGGCCTCCTTGCTCTGCCTTACACATGACATGTCACCCTCTGTCTCTGGGACTCACACTGGCTGGCCCTCATGCCTGTATCCCTCCTCATGCACCTCCTTCCTCACCTCCACCTCTTAGCCACCCTGCCAAGGCTCCTACCCAGCTCCCACCTTCCATAGAAGGCCTTTCCTGGGACTCCTTCCCTCTGGCCCTGCTAGTCCCTTCCCTCTGAGACTATCCGTCATTCACACTGTAGATACCTCGCATGTATGTGGATATTTGCATGTGTCTCCCAGTTAGAAGATGAGCTTCCCCTTTCTTTATGTACCCGGTGCTTAGCACAGATGACACATTGTGAGCTTGTCAGTTGACTGCCTACTGGATATACCCTGTTTTACCCTGCATCTAGCTCACCACAAGCCTGAGATGGAAAACCCAGACAAGTCTTTGGGTTCAATTCCTTCCTTTGACATAGACTGATTGCTTTATCATGGATGGAGAAATTACAGCTAAGGCAGTTCAAATGGGACAGTAGGAAAAAGAAAAAACTTCTAACAACTAGGAATCTTTGACTTTAGTACCTGCTTACCACTAACTAGCTGTGTGACCTTGGCCAGTAACTTCCCCTCTCTGTGCCCTAGCTTCCCCATCTGTAAAAAGGAAATAATCATACCCACCATACCTGCCTGAAAGGGCAACTGTGAGAAGATCAAGTGAGAAAAGGGATGTGAAAAAACTTTTAAAGAGTATGAAAGATCTAGGTGGTCTATGGGCAGAGGAGTGGTCCCTTCTCTCAGGGTCATTCCACAGGGATGACTGGGATCAGGGAAAGTCTGTTCTGCCATTTTTCCCAAGAGGGAGGGGACAGTAGGGACAGACCCCCCCCCCAGGGCCCTGGCCTCTGGAAGATGGGTTGGGCCAGTCTGAGAGACTGTATCTTATCTAAGTGACAATTAGTCCTGTCAAAGAGAAGCAATGACCGTCCCTTACCTGAGTACAGAGAAGCAAAGGGCTTGCAAATGGCTTTCTCATCTGCCCCCGCATTTTGTTTTATTTTATCTTCACACAATCCCTAGAGCATGGGGGAGGGCAGATATTATTCTTCCTTCTGTCCCCTCTTCCCCAAATATGATAGATGGGAAAACTGAGCCCCAAAGGGGTGATCACAGGGCTTGATGGAGGTTGTAAGTTAAGTGAGAGAGCCAGGACCAGAGCCAGGTCTCCTGAACTGTTTCTACCACAACATACCACTCTTGCTAAGCAAGACAGAAATACACTGGAGCAAGGAGGTGGTATGGTATAGACTGCTGGACTTCGAATCAAGGCAGATCTGGGTTCTAATCCTGCCAATGACAATAGTTGCGTGATATTGGGCAAGTCACTTAACCTCTCTCAGTTTTCAGAGTCGGTTTTGCTCATCTATGAAATGGAGCTGAAAATAATACCAACAGTATTTACCTCAAAGAGGAGTAGCGAGGACTGAATGAGATCACGTGCGTAAAGTGCTTTGTAAACTTTAAAGTGTTATGTGATTGTCAGCTGCTAATATTTTTAAAGTCCATATAAAGGAAGATAACCAGGATGGGAAAGGAAGGGAATAAGCATTTATTAAACTCCTATGAGCCAGACATTGTGCTAAGCATTATACAAGTATCATCTCATTTGATCCCCACAACAACCCTGGGAGGTAGAGGCTATTATTCCCACTTTACAGTTGAGCAAATTGAGGCAGAAAGAGGCTAAGTGACTTGTCCAGGGTCACATAGCTAGTGTCTATGGCCAGATTTGAACTTAGGTCTTCCTGACTCCAGGACCAGCACTCTATCCATCTAGCTGCCTTAAGGATTAAAGAAGATTTGGGGCTGATAAGGGGGGCATGGAGAGACACACAATCACAGTCTTCAAGCATTTAAAGAACTATCATGAGAAAGAATTCTCTTTGCTCTGCTTGACTCCAGAGGGTAGAACGAGGATCAATGGAGAGAATTTATAGGAAGACGGAGTCTGGGTCAACATACAGATGAGCTGCCCAACCATGGAATGAGTAGTGAGCTCTTTGTCACTGGAAATAGTCAAACAGAGGCCAGATGACCACTTAGGCATTTAGTCCCTTCCTCGATAAACTCTAGTGGCTCCTGACCACCTTCAGAATCCAATATAAAAAAGCCCTTCACATCCTGGCCCCTTTCTGCCTTTCTAATCTTCTTAGAGCTTGGCTAGCCTAGGACCCGGTTGCTATAGCCTGGTTGCTATTCTGAGCATATAACATGCCATCTCCCCACTCCCTGACTTTCCCCACACTGTCCGCCTGGCATGTTCTCTCTTCTCACCTCTGCCTCCAGCTTCCCCAGCTTCTTTCAGGTCCCAGATAAAATGTTACCTTTTTCAGGAAGGAAGCCTTTCCCAAGCCCCTTTAATTCTAGTGCCTCCCCTCAGATGATTATTTCCAAGTTACCTGTATATAGCTTGCATGGCTCGCATGTATGTTGTCTCCCCGTTAGACTGGGAGCTCCCTGAGGGCAGGAGCTGTCTTTGACTTTTCTTTGTATCTACACTTTGGCACGGAGTAGGTACTTACTGAATGTTTAATGAATGACTTCTCAGGGATATTATAAAAGGGGTTTCTGCATTTCTTTCCATTCAGTAAACATTTATTAAAGTGGGAGATTGCATTGGATGTGTTCCAAAGTCCCTTCTCATCCAGAGATTCTTCTAGGGCAGGGGTTCTTTACCTGGGGTCCATGAACTTGTTTTTTAAAAAGATTTTGGTAACTTTATTTCATCATAATTTGTTTCCTTTGTAACCTAATGTATTTCATTTTATGCATTTAAAAACATTGTTTTGAGATGACTTCACAGGACTATCACAGGGTTGGCGCCCAAGGGATATCTTGACTTGTTAATGGCTTAAAGTCTGAAATTGAGTTTCAGAGTACTATACGGGAAACAGTATTGGATTAATACTCAGGAATACTAGGTTCTAGTACAAGAGTGGGGAACCTGCTGCCTCAAGGCCATGTGTGGCCTTTAGGTCCTTGAGTGCAGCCTTTTGATTGAGTCCAAGTTTTACAGAACAAATCCTAAGGATTTCTGTAAAACTTGCCCTCAGTCAAAAGGCTGCATGCAAGGACCTAGAAGGCCACACACAGCCTCGAGGCTGCAGGTTCCCCACCCCTGTTCTAGTCTCAGTTCTGTCATTTGCTATGTGTGATCCTGGGCAGGTGACTTTTCATCCCTGGATCTCAGTTTCTCTGCCTATAAAAGGAATTTCAATAAGAAGACCTCTATGTTCCTTTCTAGCTCTGACAGTCTCTGAGTTTATGACTGTTAATTTCTATTCCACCTCTAAATCTATGTTTCTCCTTTCTCTAGATGCTTACATACTTACTAATGGATACCAATAATAACTATTATTACTATAGCTAGCATTTATATCACACTTTAGCAGCAAAGTAATATACATGTACAGAGTGTTCTAAAAGTTTGTTATCTTAAAACTGCATTAAGACTTTTGGAACAGCCTGCATTATCCCATTTAATGGCTCTGCATTGTGGTTGCTCAATCTATGGTATTGACTGACTGAGAGCAGGGACTATCCACAGATAGAGAATATCTGAGCTGGAACAGGCCTTGGGACATGGAATGTGAAAGTTGGAAGGGACCTTAGAACACAGAATGTCAGAACTGAGAGAGACCTTAGAACCCCAGATTGTCAGAGCTGGAAGGAACCTCAGAAACACAGAATATCAGAACTGGTAGGGACCTTAAAACCCAGATTGTCAGAGCTGGAAGGGACCTTAGAATTCAGAATGTCAGAGCTGGGAAGGACCTTAAAACAGAGAATGTCAGAGCTAGGAGGAAACTCAGATCAAAGAATGTCAGGAATGGTAGGGGATCTTAAAACACAGTTTGTCAGAGCTGGAACACAAAATGTCAGAGCTTAGGAGGGAGGGATCTTAGTCCAATTTTAATAGATGTTTAATAGACATTTAATAGACTCATGTTTAATAGATGAGGAAACTGACCCCCGGCGAGGAAGTAACAGATTGTCCTACAAGACGTTAAAGAGAATACCAGGGCAGGAAACCATTTCTTCCATCAGCTTGGGGAAGAGCTCTCATATTCTTTTGTCACTTGAGATTTTTTACCTAGGACTATATCTTCTCTGATCAACAAAAACGGGGGACATTGTTCCCCCCATACCTGACTGCTTGCTTCCTGGGGTCCAAATCAAAACAGCTCAAACACCAGGGGACTGGCATTCCTTCCAGGACAGCCTGACTAAGCCTGAGCAAGGGAGCAGCTAAGCCCGTTGTCGGGATGAAAGGCCTGCTGTCAGCAGCAGTAAATAGGCCCCCTCAAGGTCAGGCTCCACGTTATCAGCACTGGGCTCGAGTTCAGTCACGGAATGATGTTTTCCAAATGTTTGCTCAGTATTAGCCAGGTCGTGGACCTAATGTAACTTCTATTGAATATTAACAGACCAGGGGCAGAGCTGGGACAGAGGATGAGCCTATATTTCCCAGAGTCTGAATGCCCTGGTGGCCATACTGGGGCCTGGGATTTTCTAGTGTTCCCATTTTAACCATCTCTTTCACTTTTTTACATAAGATCCTAGATTGGGAACTACAGGGGACCTTCAAGGCTTCTTGTCCGACTTATTAATTTTACAGATGAGGAAAGAGATTCAGAGAGGGGAAGTTACTTCCCCAAGGTCACAAAGAAACAGGATCTGAATCAAGTCCTCTGACTTTGGAGACTCAATCCACTATCCTATATCACTCTCCGATTCCTAGGGGCAAAATAATTGGGGCTCTGAATTTGGAGTGAAGACACCTGGGTCCTCCTAGCCCTGGCTCCAGCTCTTAATAATTGTGTCTTGGATCATGGGCAAATCACTTCCCCTGTCTGGGCTTTACTTTCCTCATCTGTAAAATGGAGGCAGTGCATTCGCACTGCCTACCTCACACAGCAGCTCTGAGGGGAGCACCCCGTAAACTTTAAAGAACTACTGGGATACAAGTTGTTACCCTGGGACCCAGCTGTCCCCAGGCTGGCCCAGGGGGTTCTCTCAGAGTCTAGGGGCTGGGACCCTGCCCAGAGTTTCTCCTTTTTCTGGTTGTAAGGAAAATTTTACCCTCCCTTGGGCCAAAAGCTTAGCCCTGGAGTCTCCTCCAAGGAGATATTATTGTCTCACAACCTGCTAAAGTCCTCCCCTCAAAAGTTAGCTTCATTTTCCACTCTGCATCGTTTATGTGTTTATTTCTCTGCTGTCTTCTCCGTTAGAGTATAAGCTCCCAGAAGGCAGCAGACATTGCATTTTGCCTTTCTTTGTGTCCCCAGCTCTCAAAGGGGCGAATGCCCCATCAGGATCATCAGAGACTATCCCAGCCTTTAGGATCCAATGTAAGGGAGGAGAAACCAGAGAAAACACCCAACGACTGTGGTTTTTCTTTTTAGGCCTTTCTAGTATCTCCAGTATTTTTCACAGTGCCTGGCTCATAATAAGGTTTAATAAATAAATGTCTATTCACCCACTGTTTCCATTCTGACCAAGGGGGAAAAAAGGTTAGGTGTTCGAATCGTTAGAAGATATTGAGATAAAGCCTAGAGACTCCAGTATCTCAAATGAGGGATAACTTTGTGACTGCTGAGTCTACTGTGCTCTAGGGACTACTGACTATTTCATTCTCTTCACTTCTGAGGTTTCTATTTTCAAATACTCCTCCTCACATGGCCACCAGGAGGACCTTAATGGCCAAAACCCCCAAACAAATGGCCTTCCCAAATCAACGAATGAACTACCCAAGGAAATCTTTCTTGGTTTTGGATTCTTCCACTCGACAGGAGAAAGGAATTTAGGTGCTGTGAGCCATTATGGAGGTATTTCATAGCAACTTAGTGGAAACACCAATACCGTTGATTTACCCAAAGACTGACACCAACAGCAATCAGTAACTTGGGTCCTCTGTCACATTAACTGTTGTGTATGCATCAACAGAAGAGTTATCCCAGCCTTGTAAATAACCAACAAAACTTACCAGCCTCATAACTCTCAAAGTTATGAGTATGGGAATGTCTGTTAAATAGGTGATGATAGTGCAAAGGTAAGGAACTCCTTGGATTGGGAGCCAGGACTCTGGGTTCTAATCCTAACTCCAAACTAGATCGTCTTACTCTGTGATTTAGAGAAGTCCCTACCCCTTTCTGTGCCTCAGTGTCCTCACCTGTAAAATGACAAAGGTCAATCAATTAAAGGCTTTCTAAAGGCTTTCAGTGCCAATATGCTAGAATGTTCATGGTATAAAGATTTATGAGTGTTTCTATTTAAATCTAGCCTTATACATAGGCAGAGTGGGTGGCTGTCTGCTGAGTCACCCCCTCCAGACAAAAAAATACCCGTCTGCTTGTTCAGTGCCTGAAACACCACCATGAAAAAAAAGCCATTTTTGCTAAAATGCAAATATCCACGGGAAGCATTTGGGGCAACGAGCTAAGAATAACACCCTACTGGAATAGGACACAGAGCCAATGCTCAAAGAAGATCAAGGTGTTGGAGAGGAAGAGTAAGGACCAAGAGGGAAGGAGGACAGTCTCCAGAGAAAAGCTTTCATGGCTTTGTGAAAAACCAGCCCTGGTTCTATGTAGGTGCTTTGATGTGTGTGTGTGTGTGTGTGTGTGTGTGTGTGTGTGTGTGTATACATAGGACAGGGGACAGAGCTAATCATAGAACTATAGAGTAAGTGGGAATGAGAGGTTTGAAAGTTCATTGAATGATACTTGACTGGAATCATAAAATTGAGGCAGCATGGGACAGTGGAAAGACTGCTAGATATGGAGTCAGAGGACATGGGTTTGAATCCTAACTGCCTCTTTCCTGCTTAAGTGGACTTGGGCAAGCTGCTTCATTTCTCCAGCCTCAGTTTCCTCCTCTGTAAAAGGAGGGGTTCGGACTGGATGGCTTCTAAGGTCCTTTCCAGTACTAAATCTATAATCCTAAAATTAATTCACTTAATAAACATGTATAGAGTGGCTACTATGGATAGCTTCCTGGCTTCACCTATACACTGTGTGTGGTCGGGGGTGACAGATCATAGGATTTAGAATTGTAAGGGACCCATTTTGGAGTTGAGGAAACTGAGGCCCAAAGTAGAGAAGCAACCTTACATTGTATTCTGTGGATCAATGTCATAGTCACAGGTTATATCACAGAATGTCAGCAATAGAAGGGATTTTCGAGACTGTCTAGTCCAGGAGTTCTTAACCTGAGGTCCATGAACTTATTTAAAAAAAAAACAAACTTTTTATAACTATGTCTCAGTACAATTGGCTTCTTTTGTAATCCTAGATATTTTACCATAGGCATTTAAAAACATTATTTTGAGAAGAGGTTTATAGGTTTTACAAGATTGTAAAACATTTCCAAGACACATACAAAAAAAAAGATTAAGAACTTCAGATCTCATCCAACCCCTTCATTTTTTTTTAACAGATCACAGGAAAGTGATTTGTCCAAGGTCACACAATGAGTGAGGGTGCAAAATAAGGATTAAACCCAGGTCTTTTGACTCCCAGGCTGGTAATTTTTCCATTTTACCCTCCCTAAAGAGCATAAATGAGGCTGGAAGGGGGGTAATTACTGAGAGAAAATGCAAATTGTGTGAAATGGCACCACCCTTTTCCAAGTCCTCTAGTGGAGAGGAAACTCATCGACCCAGTCCTTTTCTCCACACCCTCGGCTGGGTGAGTCCCTGTGGCTGGGAGGGGAAGCAGAAGCCAGCTATCTCTTCAATTCTATTTCAAGAACATGGCCCCACCCTCTCCTCCACCATTAGCTTGCCCTTTTCCTTAACCATTTTAACCCAGGGCCACTGGCCAAGCCATAAAACCATAGCTCTGCCCCCAAAGGGTGGAGGATGGGACAGCCTGAGCTCACCTTCCTTTTTCATTCCTGCTCGGAAACACTTCTTCAGCCTGCAGTATCGACACTGATTCCTCTTGTCCTTGTCGACCACACACTGACGGCTAAACCTGGGGGGGATTGGAGGGCAGGGGGAGATAGGAGGGGTGAGAGAAAATGGAAATTTAATTCCAAGAGATATTAAGTACCTACCATGTCTACAACATTGGGGTCAGCACAGTAGAAACAGAGATATAAGCGAGATGAAGCTTCTGCTTTCAAAGGACCATGAAATAAGAGAATAGAGACTGGAACATTGGACTCACAAAGGACGGTAAAGTAAGAAAGAAAGGTCCAGAGGGGCCTCAAATGCCAGAATAAGAAGTTCATACTTTCTTCAGTACCTAATGGGGAGTATTCTAAAGACTGTCATGTGGAAGCAGGATTATACCTGCCTTGTTCAGTCCCAGAGGGTAGAACTACAATCAATGTGGTGGGTGGGTGGGATTGCACAAAAGTAGATTTCTGCTTAGATACTCCCTAACAAGAATAATGGGCTGCCTTGGGAAGTAGTGGATTTCCTGTCTGAAGAGGCCTTCAAAAGAAGTCTGGATGACCACAGGTCAGGGATGTGAAAGGGGAAGTCAGGCAGAGGTTGGTCTAAACCTTTCTAGACATTCCACGATTCTGAGCTTACCACCAACATAGGGAAAGTCATATATGCAAATAACAAAGCAGCAGGCCATCAGTGAAACAAGTTATAGACAAGGGGCTAGGACAAAATTTCAGCTGGAGGAAGTCCAAGAAGACTTCGTGGACAAGGGGATCCTAAGCTGGGCTTTGAAAGAAAGGAGGGTTTCAGCAGCTGGCACTGCAAGAGGAGTCCATTCTAGCTTGGAGGACCTGATGAACAAATCCAATTTGACTCAACAGACATTTCTTCAGTTCCGTTTGTGTGAGGTACTATGCTAGATGTTGGGGGTACAAGACCCAAATGAAATAGTTCTCGCCCTCAAGGAGATTACAGTCTGAAGAATGGCATAAAGCAAGGGGGTGGCATAAGAAGAGATTGGGATGGGGGCAGATAGTAGTCCAGTTTGCCTGGAATACAGAATAAGTGTAGGGGAGCAATGAAAGATGAGGCCAAACAGGTGGGTTGGATCACATTTGTTAGGGACACTGTGGTTTATATTTTATTTGGAAGGCAACGGGAACCCTCAGAAGGTTCTTGACTAGAGGAATGAGATGATCAGAGTAGTGTGTTGGGAAAGTTGCCTAGGAATTGCGATCAAAGAACAGGCAGATTGGAGGCAGGGAGAATAGCTGAGACAACAATCCAGACAAGTGGTAGTGAGAGACTGAATTAGGCTGATAACTCTGTTAGTCAAGAGAAAAACATGAATGTTGGAGATATTATGGAGGCAGGATGGTCAGGAATTGGCAGCTGATTGGATATGGGAGTTGAGGAAATGGGAATGGGTCAAAAATAACTGGCATTTTGATACTAGACAAATAGAGGGTAGCAATCAATAGAAAATAGGGGTGTGAGGGGGATGAGCATTTGGGGGCTGGGAGGAGATGATGAGTCTTGCTTTGACTGTATTCAGTCTGAGGTATCAGTAAGATGTCCAGGTAGAGACATCCAGCAGGAAGTTTAAATGTAAGATTGGAGCTTTGTGGTAGAGACCAAGATTCGACAGTTATCTACTTAGAAGCCCTAACTGCAGTCAGGGAAGTGGATGAGAGTAGTTGTGAGGTTCACATGACAGACATTATGGAAAGTGCTGTGTAAATGTCAGTCATTTTTACTATTAGTACCCTTTGGGACCAGAAGGGAAGGAATGTTAGAATGTTAAGAGATATAAAGCAGATGTCCTCAATCTCAGTAAAATAGGAGAGGCAGTCATCTGCTGCTGATTGCAGAAACATCATTCTTTTCATCTTGTTTGATGGAGGTCCTGGGGAAAGTCACTATCATATAAACCTTTAGGCTTAATGTTCTGTAGACTGCTGAATAGATGGAAAAAATGCTGTAAGCATCCTTGGTAGGTATACCTCCTGAGGCATCTGGGACAACAGGGATAATATGCTCCTCATCCTGTTCCCACTTGGCTGTGAGTTCGTTAATGAATGTATTTTGGAAACTTATTCTATGAAGCTTGGAGATGATGAGTATTTGGTATGGTGACATCTCCAGATAACATTGTTCTTTAAATTTTTTATGGATGAATGTGATGTCTAGGTAATTGTGGGTAATAGTTTGTCTTGTGATAATGGTCTAGTTCCATTGCGGTTTACTGCTTGAGTTCTCCAGGATATTTGGGGTCTGTACTTGTAAGAGAGGGACTTCTCCTGCTTTAGGCCATAAAAGGTAATAAGCTTCTGGTACATATAATTCTGATCAGCAGGTGATGTGTTGCTAGGTATTCAGCAGGTGTTAAATTTTCAAAGCCGGTTGTGATGGGTTTGCAATTTCTATCATTTCCTTGTATTTATCAGTAAGTCTGAGCTCCTGATGGCCAATCCCTCTGTAATCTCTGCTGGTGATGACCTGATCCTGAGTTGTGATCATCATCATATGATAATAGTGATGATGGCGATGATGGCGGTGATGATGGATGTATATGGACTGGACTTGTGATTTCCCTGGTACAGAAAATTCCCAGATGCAGAAAACTCCCTCTACCAATGTAGACTTGTCACCTTTTCTACAAAGCATCCTGTTAGAGAGTGACCTAGAAAGGTTAAGTGATTTACTTAGGGTCAGAGGCAGGTTTTGAACCCAGTCTGGCATACACCCACCCTATGAGACAGGTGCTATTATTAGTCCCATTTTATAGACAGGGAGACTGTGGCACAGAGAGGTTACTTCACTTACCCATGGCCACATGGGCAATAAGCATCAGGGGCAGGATTTGAACCCATTCCTTCCTGATTCCTAGTACAGCACTCTATCCAGGGGCATGGGTAGAGGGGTTTCCCAGGCTGCTTCCTGTCCAATGCTCACCTGCATGAATACATATGGTTCTTCCTCACACTCCTGCGGAAGAAGCCCTTGCAGCCATCACAACTGGAGGCCCCATAATGCTTGCCCGTGGCACGGTCTCCACAGATGGCACACATGGGACTGACGCCCAGGCTGTTGGGGGCATTGAGGTTGACGCCTTCAGATGGAGATGCATCTGTGTAGGGACAGAGAGCATAGAGGTGAATGAGCAAGGCTGGGGTGGGGTAGGAGGGACCACGTTACTGGAAGGAACATTTGGTTTAAAAGTTAGAAGACCCAAGTCTGAGTCCTGTTTCCAATGCCATCTGTGTGACCTTGGGCGAGTCTCTTGTCCTCTCGAGGTCTCAGTTTCCTCATCTGTAAAATCAAGACAATGATACACTAGTCTACAGTGTCGATAGGGAAATACATTGTAAACTTTAAAGGGTAATAGGAATATGAGCTCTTATTAGTAACTATTTCCCCTTTGGGAGACCATATTCTGGCTTAGTTCCAATATGAGATGAGTAAAGATCTGTCTAGCCAGTTTCCATAGGTTTAGATCAAGTCTGGGGACCCTGGGGAAGCCTCTTGGGGAAGGATCCAGGTCACAGCAGTACATTTTTTTTTTAATTTTTGGAGGGCAATTGGGCTTAAGTGACTTGGCCAAAGTCACACGGCTAGTACGTGTGTCAAGTGTCTGAGGCAGGATGTGAACTCAGGTCCTCCTGACTCCAGGGCCAGTGCTCTATTCACTGAGCCACCTAGACGCCCCAGCAGTATACATTTCTAAAGCTTTTATGATTTATAATGTAATCTCCTTCTGAGAGGTGAGGAATATAAGTTATTATCTCCATTTTACAGATCAGGAAATTAGGCTCTGTCACACAACTAGCAAGTGTCAGAGCTGGGGCTCATCCTGAGATCTTCTGCTACCAAGTTCAGAAATCTCTTCTATCTACTCTAGACCACCCCCTCACCCGGGAATATACAAGGACTCCTCCATGTACTGGGCAAGGCAAGATTCACAACATGCTGGTGGGGTACAGGGAGGAAAAGGGAGTTGAGAATCAGGAGGCACAAACTAGAGAGTATCTAGGGGCTGGGTAGAGCTAGCAGCCAGAAAGACCTTTGAGAATATCTAGTCCAACCCCTTTATTTTACAGGGGAAGACATTAAGGACCAGAGTAAAGAAATCACTTGTCTAATTGTCACAATTGGATAAAGTCAAGGCTAGAACCCAGAACCTTTGATTCCCCATCCAAGTTCTTTCCACTGTATCCTACTATTTGGGACACCCAAGGGATGATTCCAGGGCACAGAACGGAGGCAGTTCAGCAGGGTGGAAAAACTAGAGGCAGTTGGGTAGAAAGAACCTGGCTTTGCCTCCTCTAAGGTTGACCTTTCCTAGAACCCTCCCTCTTCCTATACTTGCTCCAGGGTCTCTCTCAGCAGAGTGGCCTCTAGGTCACTGAAGCAACCACTGTAATCTCAAGGGATTGTGAAAGAATAAAATAAAATACGGTATAATTTTTAAAATTTGAAAAGCTGGTTCTCCTAGCTCCCACTGGGTTGGGGCTAGAGACCTGGGGACCACTAACCCAATCAGAGCCTCTAGCTCTAACTCAAGAGAAAGGTGAAGTAAATAAATGCCTGGGAGTTTTGAACCCCAACCTCACTGCAACTGTGTCCAGTTCCTAAAAAGGTGTGCGTAGGCCAAACAGATTCCTGAGCAGGCCAGTATGGGTAAAGCATGGTAGTCTAAGGCTGATACTGATACGGGAAACAGGGTGCTCCTTATTAACTTCCCAAAGACCCAGGATTCTCTCCATCTCCAAGAAGTCACCTGGGACTCAGCCTCAGAGTGATTCCAGGAACCAGAACCTGAACATGTAGGTGGTCTGAATGACAAGCTGGTTCAGTACCCCATCCCCCACCAAGGGGAGATTAGAAAACTAAAGAACTAGATTGTCTCTAGATCTACCTTGGGGGTGGGGTCCAAATTTAGGGGGAGATGATAGAGGAGAGGACTTGCTCAACCTTTCATGGAATTCCACAGAAGTTTGTTAGAGTCCCAGGGAAGCCCCCAAAGTTTTAAAAAAAAAAAAACCAAACCTCAGAGCAGGGAGAGGGGGGCAGTGCAGAAAGTGGTGGAAGTTCCCCAGGATTCCGTGGAGCTAAGGTGCAAGGAGACTTAGGCTTTTGTTGTCTTGGTAAACTTACATTTTCTACGAATGATGTTTGTGTAAGGATGCTACTTCTAAAACAAATTCATTTCTGTTAAAAAATGACAGTCTCCCGATAGCAGTGCATTGGTTCCCAAATACAATGAAGGAATGGAATAACCCAACATTAATTTAAATAAATACATTAATTGAGGGGTTCTATTACATTAAAAAAAAAGTCTGCAGAGCTTTAGTCCAGGCTAGTGCCTGGGGTATGAGGATGAACAAGGGGAGCATTTCACTCTAGGTTCTTGCTCTAGATTCCTGATTGGAGTTGGTTCTCTTTGAATTAGAGCTCAATTACTCCAAGGACTCGGGACTGTTACCCGGTCCCCCAGGAGAGAGCTTAGAATAACAATGATGATGATGGCGACTCTCATTTATACAGTGCTTAGAGACTGATAAAGTGTTTCCCCTCACAACCACCCTGGGAAGGAGGTTGTGTAAACGTTATAAACCCCATTTTGCAGATGATAAAACTGAGACTCATAAAGATTAAGTGACTTGCCCATAGTCAAACAACTAAGAATAGCTGGGCCTTGATTTAGAGCTTGGGTCTCTTGACTTCAAGTACAATTTGCTTTCCACCAGATTCCCTTGCCTGGCCATGCTCACCTCCTTTTCCCTCCAACAGAGTTATCTTCCTGGGCCTCCTGGACAGCTCTGTATGATTCCTGTCCTGATGGGAAATACACTTGAGAGAAGGAAATAGGGCCTATTGGTAGATAAGGGGATATTTATGTGATGTAGAGATCTAGGATTCCAGCCCCGGGTCTGTAACCAACCAGACGAGTTCTCTAAGCCTATTCAATTTCCTCTCTGAGCCTTAGGACAGATTTTGATGAGATGAATTCTATAGAGCTGCTACCTCTAGTATTCTATAGGAGTAGCATTTGTATACATATATAATATGTATGTAATGATTACGATCATGATTACAGCTCTCAGACCAACTCCAGGCCTCACACTAGATTAGATACATTCGGAATCTTCTCATTTCAGCTTGGGTGGGTTGATGTTTCACCAACCCCATGGGATGAGACCTAGGGGCCCCATAGCTGCCCTCCCTGCCTACTGCCCCAAGAGTTCTGTGAATTATTGCTCGAGGCGCGGTAATTGTTAAGCTGTGTGTCCTTTCTCCTTTACTTGCCCTCTTCTCCCTCTCATCCACGTGGAGTGCAGACCCTTCCGCCAACCTTGGCTACTTAGAGAGACACTGAAGAGACCTGGGCAGATTCAAGACATTTTATTTAGGTTCTGAGTGCAGAATAGCCAGGCAGTCCTGGAGGCTTAGGCTGGAGAGCTGAGAATGACCAACTTTCCTCTAATGCCCTAGGGCTTGGGGGTGGGGGGGTGGTGTTGGACTTCCTCCCATCAGACCTCAGAGCAGAGGCCCTGGATGGATGCTAGTAAGGTTGGGGTAAAATCTTTTCCCCAGCTCTGAACTCCAGAAGGCACCAGGATGAATTGGATGCAGAAGAATGGGGGCGGGGAGTGGGGGAGGAGGTCTGAATCTGACGGAGGAGAGAAGAGCAGTCACAGATCAATTTGCCCATTAGGAAAACAACCCCAAGTCACTTCTTTTTCAGCTCCTTCCTCTTCCACACACAGGGCAGGCGACACACTCTAGAAATACTAGAACCCTAGATCATCTGAGCTAGAAGGGCAGTGTGGCATCATGGAAGGTGTGCTAGATTTAGAGTCAAAGGACTAGGTTCAAATTCCAGCTCTGCCTCTTACTATCTGTGGGATCCTGGAAAGATCACTTTAACTTTCTAGATCTCAGTTTCTTCATCTGTAAAATTAGGGGTTTGGACTAGATGGCCTCTAGGTCCTTCCCAGGTTTAGAGCCGGTAGATAGTACAGGGGATCAAGCATTGGGCTTAGAGTCAGATAGATCTGAGTTCAAGTCTAGTCTTACTCACTAGTTGTATGACCTTAGGCAAACCTCTTAACCTCTGTGCCTCAGTTTCTTCATCCGTAAAATGGATAATAGCACCTACCTCCCAGGCTTGCTGTGAGGATCCAGTGAGATGATAATCATAAAGGGCTTGATGATATAAATGCTAGTTTATATTATTGTTTGTGGTCCTGAGGAGCTTAACCTGTTGACTTCTATGGTCCTTTCCAGTTCTGCATCTTTAGCCCATGGAATACAAAATATTAGTATTCAAGGGGCCCTCAGGACACACAACTAAAATTTTTCTCCTTATAATAAGGAAACTGATCCCAGAGAGGTCACCTGCCAAAGGTCACGTGATATGACATCTAGACCCTGGAGCTCTTCAAGTCCAGTTAAGGGCTCTTTGGACCACACCAGGAAACTCTTGTTTCCACAGCTTAGTCAAAGAGGGAGCTGTGTGTATTTCCTAAGTCACTTGGGGTAGGGGATGGGCCCCATGAAAGAGGGACATGGATGGAATCTGCCCCTTTGGTCCTTGAAGAAACTGTGGCAAGAAGATGCTGCAACAATCTGAACACCCAGAGACTCTATCCTATGAACTAGGCCACAGGGGAGCCCAGCCCCTTGACCGTGACCCTACCGGAAGGGGAGGCCTAGAAGCTTGTAGTTACTCTAGGAAAGCATCAAGGCAGTGAATAAGCCATCAGACCTGGGATTCAAAAGACCTGGGTTTGCATCTTTTTCCTGTCAAATGACCCAAAGCTAGTCATTTCCTTTCTCTGAGGCTGTTTATTAATTTATAAAAAGGAGATAATAATTATTTGCATTCCCTTCCCAGGCTTCTGGGAGGAATGTGCTTTATAAACTGTAAAGCCTGTAGAGCCCAGCCAGCCAGAGGCTGGCCTCCATTAGCAGCATCCCATCCCTAGGGATAGGAAGCAAAGGCTTCCTAGGAACCCCCAGGAAAGGGCTTCTTGAACCTAGGAACCCCTAGGAAAGGCCCTAGATCTCCAGAGGGTCCATGAAGAATTTGGATGGGGAAAAAAATTCATATCTTTATTTTCACCAAGCCCTAACTGAAATTTGACATTTCCTCCCTTTATAAATTTTAAAAAGAAAAACATTCCAAGAAGGAGTACACAAGCTTCCCCAGAGTGCCAAAGGGATCCATGACACACAAAAAAATTAAGTAACTAATCTCGGATTGAACACTCCAGGTTAATAGTTGTATCCCAAGGCCTGGGCATCCCTAGGAATAACAGTAGAACACTTTCCTACCATGCTCAACAATTTGTAAATACCTTCCTCACAGCTCCAAGCAAGGACCAGACCTTGGGCCACAGCCAACAGTGTGTTCTCATTAAGAGATGGAATGGTTGTACAGGGACAGTTTGTGCTCTCGGTCATTCCAACAGAGCTTTCTCTTTCTCAGAAGTTTTCAGGATCATAGGATCACCATCATCCCCTTTGGGAGAGGGAGAATAATGGGGGTGCCATTCACTATCCCAATTTCACAGAGGAAGAAACAACAGCCCTGAAAAGGAAAGTGACTTGCCCATAGTCATATAGCCAGTTAGGAGCAGATTTGGGACCAGTCCAGGGTTCTTTGCCTGAATCCAAGCTGCTTCACTATCTCCATACTTTTCTCTAGCTTTGAACCACACAGCTACCAAGCTTTCTTGCTTAGAAATCACCATAAAAGAGATCATTAAGCTACTACAGCCTGGAAACTTTCTGTTTCATGGACCCCTCAACTTCTAGCTTCAGGTGGAGTCAAAAGGCTTTATTTTCCTTGGGCCAGTCTGGGGCGAGAAGGAATATCTGATTATCTCAGATCCTAGGATCAGTAAACACTCTAGGAGGGTTCAGTCTATATGTCTGTGCGTGTTCAAGACTATCTGGGCTCCTTGATCTAGAGTTGGAAGGGACTTCGGTGGTCATCTAGCCTGACTCTTTCATTTTACAGATGAAGAAACTGAGGCCAAAAAGTAAAGTGATTCCCCCAAGACCACGAAGGCAGTAAGTGGCAGAGACAAGATTTCAAGCCAGATTTTGTGATTCCAAAGCCAACAATTCTTCTGCTTAGTCTATGTCTGTATATGTGTGTCTGTACATATATGTGACCATATAAGTGGGATAGCAACATAGGCACCCAGAGATCTGGATTCACATGCCGACACAGACAGATTTGTAGCCTTACTTATACACAGCAGCAACGTCATAAGCATACATACAAATGAACTTAAAAATAGAACTCAAGTACATATACAAATACAGGACACAAATACAGATCTCTATACATTCACAATACCCAGGTGACTTCTTATATCTTGAAACCACTATGCCAAAAATTCTTTCTCCTAGTTTCTCTCCTGTGGTTGACCTGGGGCACCCTGTGATATACTGGCACCCCTTCCCCCCATCTGCCCTCTCTGGGAATACCCTTTCTTGTCCCCCTAGGTCCCTGGGTTTCTTTCCTTATTGCTCCTCCCTTTTCTGACTGAGGTATGTTGGAGCCATAGGCCTGGTGCCCCAGTCTGCTGTCAGAGACAGAAGGCCCCTGATACCAACCAAATCAGTCAGTCAGCCAATAAGCATTTATTAAGCACTTCCTATATGCCCAGGCATTGTGTGAAGCACCGAGGATACAAAGAAAGGCAAAAGACAGTCCCTCACCTCAATCTCGTGGGGGAGATTGCATGCAAACAACTACATACGATCAAAATATTGCACAATAAATTGAAAACAATCAATAGAGGAAAGGTACCGGAATTAAGAAGGATTGGGAAAGACTTCCGGAAGAAGGTGGGGTTTTAGCAAGGACTAGAAGGAAGCCAGGGAAGCCAAAGCCCCGGCCTAGTGGACTCAGTAAAGTGAAGACACAATCGAGATTGCCAATATGCTCTACGTCCTATAAAAGTTTCTAGCCAGGCACCTGGATGTGTCTCCACGTAGTTCAGACTATTAGAGCTGGAAGAAAAACCTTAGAGATGGCCTGGTTCAACTTCATCATTTTACATTTGAGGAAAATAAGGACTAGTGAGGGGAAATGACCTGGTCAAGCTGACCTGTGCACACACACCTCTGCATGGGCACACATACACACACACCTGTACATATGCCTCTAGGCCTCGGCAGAGCCACACAGAACCTCGAGACATAACTTCTATGTGTTTGTACAGGACCATACATCTTTATACATCTGTATGTGGTTGTCCACGTCTGGGCACACCACCTGCCCTGCTCCCCTAAACGCCCCTCCAGGCAGACTTACCATTGCCCATGGTCAACACCTGCACATTCTCAAATTCCAGAGTGGTGTAGGCTGGGTCCAGGGCAGCACTGTAATCGGCCATCTCCATGTCGACAAGGGCTTTGGAGAGACGCATTCTCTCCTGCCTGTCCAGAGTGGCCAGTTCCCTCTTGTCAGGCCACCTCCCACTGGGCCACTTTGGCCTTCCACCCTGCCTCTCTGTTCCCTCTGCCTCTGCCTGATCCCCCTATCTGTCCTCCTAGATTTCAAGCATTTCTCTGGGAGGATTTACAGAGCTCTTGGCCTAGCCTTTCCTGAGGGGTGGAGGCAAGAGACTAGGGAGGGGTAGGGGTTAATCTTTAATCTTCTTACCCTCTGGTAGACACCATGGGGCTGGGCGAGCTAGGGTTGGGTTAGGCTTGCCTGGGGTTTTTCCCTTTCTTGTGAGAGCCATCGTGATTAGGTTGGCTGTGGAATTGGGGCTGACATCCCCAATGCTAATTACAGCCCCCTAGTCCTCAGTCTGACTTTTCTCGTCCTGATACTCAGTATGGCACTGTAAAGACAGCCCGTAAATGGAAGCCATTAGACCTGAGCTCAGTCTTCAGCTCTGTCACTAGCAACGTGATGCTGGACAGGTAACCTCATAGAGTGACAACCACCAAAAGAACACCAGCTGTGCATTCAATGGACCCAAGTTCAAACACCACCTCCAGTGCCTGTTACCTATGTGATCTCAGACAGATTGCAACTCCCCCAAGTCCCAACTGGACTAGATAACCTCTGAGGTTCCTTCCAAATGTGAGTGTAGCATTGTGAATCTCCCTCGGACTCAGTTTCTTCATCTGTTAACGGAGGAGGTCAGGCTAACCTTTGGCAATAGCTCATATTTCTATAATGCTTTAGGTTTATTTAAATTATTATTATTTTTACCATCTGGAGTCTTCCTGACTCCAGATGAAGAGATTGAGGTTCAGAAAGGTACACTGACTTTTCGTATTCACACCACTAATGCTTGGATCAGGATATGAACCCTAGTCCCCTGACTCAAAGACCAGTGCTCTACCTCACTGATTTCTCAAATGATCAAACTTTCTGGTACATTGACTTCTAATCAACATATCTTTTAATACGTGCTTGTTGTCTCCCCCATTAGCTCAGTAAGCTCACTGAGAATAGAGCCTGTTGATCAATTGAATAGAAAAGGATAATTTTTTTAAAAGGTGAAATTGAGAGGTGGGAGAGGAATAGAAGGAGAGGAGAGGAGACAGGGAGAGATAGAAGGGGGTGAGTCATCTCATATAGAAGAGGCAAGGGATAACTGTGACAATGGAGGGGAAGAACAGGAAGGAGAATAGGGCCTGTTTCACTCTTTGTGCTTGTTTGAGCTGGGCACACATAAGGTGCTTAATAAATCTTTGTTGATGGATTAGCATTCCATAAGCAGACCTTGGGCAAATCACTTAACCTTGACTGCCTCAAAGAACCAAAAAAGTGTTATGAAGTCAAATAATAATAGTCAAATAAAATACTATTTAAACAGTCTTTTACGACTTGAAAAGCACTTTACAGCTATTATCTCTTTTGATCCTTACAACCCCTCTGGGAAGTGGGTGCTATTATTATCCCCATTTGGCAGAGGGGAAACAGAGTTAGACAGAAGTTAAATGACTTGCCCAGGTTCACACAGCTCATACATGTCTGAAGTTGGATTTGAACTCAGGACTTCCTCACTCCAAGTCTCTTGCTCTATCCAGTATACCATCTATTCGCGCTGAATATACGAGATCCCTAAGTAGATGTTCACGGTGACAAGATCTGTCATAAATCTCACATAGGGCCAAGGTTAGAAGAGGCCTTAGAACACAGAATGGCAGAGCTGGAATGGGTCTTAGCACCTAGAATAGTCAAGCTGAAAGGCAGATCTTCAGGACCATCCAGTCGTCTGTTTAAAGAAACCTAGGCTGAGATAAGGACCAAAGGCCACCCAGCTCATTTAGAACAAGCTCCTCTAAGCCTAGGGCTCTTTCCACCACACTGTGGCTTGTCTTCCTCACTGCTCAGTGATCCAATGTCTCCATCACTCTCTCAATGCACAAACGTTAACTTGAGTCTTCCCTCTCTAGTATGTTGGAAAAAGGACTGACCTGAGAGATAAGAGTCAGCTTCTAGATCTGGCTCTATCCTTTACGGGCCATCTAGCAACTCCCTTTTTTGGGTCTCAGTTTTCTCATCTGTAAAATAAGAGAGCGGTACTCTATTTCCAAGGCATTTTTGTAGCTATGCCTTTCTTGCCCTCTAGGATTCAATCTCTTCTTCTTTCACTGTCCTTCTTTAAAGAAGCCTTAAGAACATTTAAAAATGTCAACTAAGATAGTATCCACAGACCTTCCAGCTTCAAATTCTGTCTCTGAAGAAGGGATTTTCTGAGCAAGGGATCAAATAGACCTCAAAATTTAGGACTATGATCCCATACATCCTAGTTCCCCTTAAAAAGCTGAATGCCAGTGCTGATGGGACCCTAAGAGACCATTTGAGTCAGACGACCTGGGTTCAAATCCTGCATCTGCTGTAACCACTTTGTGTGACCTTCGGAAAGCAATTCACTTTCTCTGGGCCACATTTCCTCCTCTAAAAATAAGGGTATGAGATTAGATGGACTCTAAGGACTCTTCCAGCTCTACATCTAGATGCAACATCTTCATTTTACAGATGGGAAAACTGAGTCCCAGACAAGAGATGTGACTTGCCTAAAGTCTAATTAGTGGCAGATTCAGAACTCATGTCCTTGTCTAGATGTGTAACTAGCCAAAACTGTGGTTGGCCATGTTTAGTTGTGGGAGAAGGGGTGAAGCATTGCAGACGATAGGCCTACTATGGGTGCTGTCAGGCCTTGTGCCAGAGAGGCCCTCAGAAGATCAGCAGGGGAAGCATGGGGACTCAGTGACAGCAGGGAGAACGCATCCCTAGATGCCCACATCCCAGTGTAATGACTACCACATGAGCATACGCAGGATGGCTGCTGGCACAGGTTCTTACATGTGCTTTACTAGGAAAGATAGCTGTTTAAGGGGTCAACAATCTTTTTCAAATTATATCCTCTAATTCAGGGGAAAAGTCAGCACCCTGCACTTCAGAGAAAACACAAGCAGAGAAATAAAGACCAACAGACAGGGCTCTGACTGCCTGAATCAACTATACACTTTACATACATCTCTGGATGGAGAGCCTTTACATCTGAGCGCTCTGGAGCTCTGAACATATGACCACAGCCAGGAAATC
>CM053581.1:191509192-191533895 GCA_028627135.1 Pseudochirops cupreus
CATATACACTTCTCAGAGCCAGAGGGTAGCACAACCTGTGACTCAGTGCCTAATTAGAAATTAGCAAAAGCTGTGAAAACCTTCCTAAAAGCAAGCTTCCCTTAATCGGCTCCACCTGAGGCCTATTAATGGGCTGGAAGAGCTTAAATCCTATTAATGTTACACCTAAGGAGAAACTTCATGTGCCTCTCTCATTCTGGTTCTGTCTCAGAACTCTGGGTCCAGGATTTTTTCCCCATTGCATCCCACACCTTTAATTACCTTTATAGATCTATGACCTGGGATCAGATCTCATCTTACATTCCCCTCTATGCCATCAAATGGAGGTTACAAACTCCGGAGTCCTTGTGTGAAGAAGGGTTTTCCTCAGTTTGCTCCAAATGAGTCCCTTCCTAATTTCCTGAGCATCATCAATCAATCACCCTACTATGTGTAAGGCATTGTGCAAGGAATTCCAATATAACAGGAAACTCTCCCTACTTGAAAAGAGCTTACATTCTAATAGGGAAGGCTAGGATCTATAAAAATACAGAGAATAAATATAACGAAAACAAATGAAAAGTGACACTAGCAGTTAGATGCGATCAGGAAAGGCTGCATGTAGAAAGTGATGGCTTTGCTGTCTCTTAAAGGAGAAGAAGTGGCAGCGAGGTAGCACAGTGGTTAGAGCTTGGAGTCAGATCTGAGTTCAAATATGGCCTCAGACACTTAGTAGCTGTGTGATCCTGGGCAAATCACTTAACTCCTATTTGCCTCATTTCCTCACATGTGAAATGGGGGCACATCAGAAAAGGAAATGGCAAACCAGTCCAGCATCTTTGCCAAGAAAATTCCGTGGACAAAAGTCCATGGGATCATGTAGAATTGGACATGACTGAATAACCACAAAGGAGGAGAGAGTATCTATGGGGTACAGGTGAGGAAGGAGTAAACTCTAGGCCTAGGGAGGAGGGGGTGGGATGACCAGTACAAACGCATGTAGAGAGGAGATGGAGTGTGGTGTGTGGGGAACAAAGAGGAGGCCAATTTGGCTAAACTGTAGAGTACTAGAGGGGAGTCGTGTGATGTGAGGCTGAAAAAGATAGGTTGGGGCCAAGTTGTGAAGGGCTTTCAAAACTAGAAGAGTATTTGATTCCAAAGGCAATAAGGAGTCACTGGAGTTAAAGGAGCAGAGGGGGCATGGTCATATGGGTGCATAAAGAAAATCACTTTGGTCACAGTGTGGAGAAAGGACTGGAATGGGAAGAGACTTGAGGCAGGAAGACCAATGAAGAGCCCGCTGCAACAATCTAGGTGAGAGGGGATGAGGGTGTGAACTAAGGTGTTTGTTAGCTGTATGAGTGGAGAGAATGGGTCATCTGTGAGAAATGTTGTGGAAGCAATGAGCAAGATTTGGCAGCCGATTGGAGATAGGGTTTGAGTGAGAGAGAGAGGCCTTGAGGATGATGTCAAGGTTATAAACCTGGGAGACTGGAAAAATAGCAGTGCCTTTGATAGAGGGAAGTCTAAAAGAGAGGAGTGTTTGGGAGGAAGAATGTGAGCGTGTCTTCCTCATCCCTCTGGGCTCTGGCGAACAAGCCTCTGCTTCCTTCCTTCCAAGGTTTCATAGACTTCCTCTCTTCCCCTCTCCTGACCTTCCACTTTAATAATAAAAATAATAGCTCACATTTGTAGAGTGCTTTCAGATTGACAAAGCCCTTTCCTGACACACCTGGGCGTGGTAGGTCACAAGTATTATGGTCCACGTGTCTGTCCTCATGGAGACTGAGTGTCTGCTCTATAATGTACAGCCTCAACTCATAGAATAATAGGATGAATACCTAGAAGGAGCCATAGGAGCCAGGTAGGACCATAGGGACACAATCTCCTCATTTTACAAGGAAATGGAAACCCAGAGGGATAAAGTAAGTTGGCCAAGGTCACACAACTAGGGTTTGGTCCAGGATTTGAACTTGTGTCTTCTGGCTCCAAATACAGAGTTCTTTCCCCTACTCAACCTGGCATTTAAGACCTTCTGTAGTGTATTCCTAACCCATCATTCTAAATTGTCTTCCTTTGATCCTCTTCAATCACCTTCTGTTCCAGGGAGGATGGCCACCTCATTGGCCCTGAACATACCTTGTTTCTCCTTTTCCTTCTCCTCTCTCTCTCTCTTTCTCTCTCTCTCTCTCTTTGTCTTTTTATTTCTTTCCCATCTTTTAAAGCTCAAATCACTTCCTAACTTCTGGTAAAAACTTTCTCTGACCACCTCAGAAGCTGTGATCTCTCTTTCCTAAAAACTTGACACTACCAGGGTTTTGTGAAATCTCTTCTATTATCTTGTGTTACTATTTAAATAAAATTAAATGAATAACTATTAGCTGGGCACCTAGTGTGTGCAAAAATTCTCCTTGGGGATTGGGAATGTAGAGGGACATGAGAGTAAAGAAGCTGACCTGGGTTTCTACCTTGGGAAATCCATGGTCTAGAGGGGAAGTCAGGACACAAAGACATGAAATTTAATTTTTCACATGTGGTGAATTGTAGCTTTCTTACCAGACCATCAATTCTTTAAAAGGCAGAGATTTCTACTTGTTAATACCCACAGCATTGAATGAAAAGTGCGAACACTTTCACATCTATTAGCTAAGATTTGGAACCAAGGGGACTGCATGTTAAGCCTAGTTTTGCAGCTTCCTAAGTCACTTCCAAGCTTTACCCTCTTGTTTCCTCAGCAGATGATTGATACAGTCCCTTCTAACTCTGAATCCAATACCTAATGATCTCATTTAACCTACTGATCCTACCTTTAATTAGGTGGGTGGCTCTGTTTATTATTGTCTCTATTTTACAAATCAGGAAACTGAGGTTCAGGGAAGGTAAGTGACTTGTTCAAGGTCACATAACTAGCAAGCTGGGACTCAAAGCCAGGTCTCTGACTTCCAAGTCAAGTTCCTTCCCAGTGTCCCACACTAACTCTATGAATATGACAGTACCTTAGCCATTTTCATTTCCCTTTTCTGGCTCTTCTCTTGTTCCCTTCACATTTCTCTTGAGGTGTAGTAATAGCTGATGTCTTTGATAATAATGGCAATAAGGCCCAGTACCAAAGTTCACAAAGTTCTCTGCTCACAAATACCCTAACTGTGAAGTATGTAAGGCAAGGATGGGCTACCACCCTTTAACCAATGAGGAAACTGAGATGCAGTGGAAAATGCAGTGCCTTGTTCCTGGTCACATGGGCTCTGTGTGCCCCAGTTCTAGGAAAGGGAGTGGGAAGCTTTGAGTTTTCTTTCCTATTTACTTCCCAGCTGGACATGGGCTGATGCAACAAGAGAGTCAAAGCAGATTGTCTGGCTTCTGCCTGGACACTTCAGGAGGCCTCTGAACTCATAGGGGAAGGCAGCAATTCAGGGGTTTTTCAAACAGAAAAATTTGATACAGAAGACTCTATGACCCCCTACCCTCTCTACCTCCAAACTGACTAAAATGTAGCTAAACTCTATGGCTCAGTTTTCTAAGAAGTTAGTTCTATGGAGAAACTTAAGGAGGGAAATGGCTCTCTATCTAGAGTAAGAAATTTGATCACAGCAAACAAAGTTAAAAGATCATAGGCTTTTGAGCAGTAAGGGACCTTAGCGATCATACAGTTCAACAGTTCAACTCCCTGCTTTGACAAATGAGGAAATTGAAGCATGGACAGAAGTAGTAACTTGCCTACAGCAGAATATAAACTCCTTGAGAGCAGGAGTGAAGCATCACAGCAGAAAGTCCTACCAGGAATGCAGTCATGCCTGGCAAAAGCAGCATGTTCCCCAGTAGAGAGGTCATCTCTCAAAGGACCAGCAGGTCAAGCATGGGGATAGATAGAATCTATATCTCAAGCGCCTGTGCCTGGCACATAGTAAATGTTTGATAATTGCTGAATGAATGCATGAATGAATGAATGAATGAATGACTTTGAGATACAGAAAACAGAATGTCAGAGTTAGAGATCTAATGACCCAGAACATTCAGACCAGAAGATGCTTTATCATTGGAATGTCAGAACCAGAAGGGAACTTAGAACAGAGGATATTAAAACCAGAAGAAACCTTAAAACATAGAATGTCATAATTGGAAGGGACTTGAGAGGTGACCTAGTCCAACATTCATTTTCAGCTGAGAAAACTGAGATCCAGACTGGGGCAGCCCTTCCCTCCTCCCGTTCACCCCCCCCCCCAAGGAGAATGTAAGTTCCTTATAGGCAGGGTCAGTTTGCGGTTTTCTTTGTATCTCTGGCACCTACTTAGCATAGTGCCCTACGCATGGGTGTTTAATAAATGATTGCTGAACTCAACTGATAGCCCAAAGTCACAAAGATAGGACGAAGCCAAACCCAAATTCAAACCCAGGCCTTCTGATCCAAAATCCAGTATTCTTTGCCATGTGCAAAGATTAAAGGGAAATAGGCATCTCCTAACCGTGGGTAGTAACGTCAGACATGGCAAGAAGCGATTATGAAATGATGAAATCTTTCTGTCAAGGCCTGACTCAAATCCCACTTCTTCAGAGAAGCCTCCCCTATCCACCCCAGTCCAGAGACCTCTCTCTGTTTCTGTCTTGAGCCTTTCCTTCTGCTATTTCTCCTTCCTCTGAGGCCCTATGTGTCTCCATATCGCTCATAGTCAATAGGCAGTATGGCCTAGTGCCAAGTACGCCGGCCCTAGAATCAGTTCAGATGCCCACCTTGGAAGCCTTTCCTGAACTGACTTGTTGTGAAGACTCTCTTGGGCCTCAAATTATCTTGTTTTTCATTATCTTTTTATATGTTCAATCCACCAGCATAATATAAGCTTCCTGAGGACAAGGTCTATTTTTCTTTTCTTTTTTGGGGGGGAAGGCAAGGCAATTGGGGTTACGTGACTTGCCCAAGGTCACACGGCTAGTAAGTGTTAAGTGTCTGAGGTCGGATTTGAACTCAGGTCCTTCTGACTCCAGGGCTGGTGCTGTATTCCCTGTGCCACCTAGCTGCCCCAAGGTCTACTTTTATATTTGGGGCATTCCATCTCTAGGCTTCCCAGCACAAAGTAGGTGCTAGAAGACTTCTTGAATTGAGAAGACCTTGTTTCAAATCTTGATCTGATACTAACTAGCCAAGTGGCCTTGGACAAATCATTTCACCTGAGTCTCAGTTTCCCCATCAGTCCAAAGGGGATGATGCTGCTTTCTCTATTTCCTATCAGCTTGTTCAGTCAGTCAATAAGCAATTATTAAACATTTGCTGTGTGTCAGGCCCTGTGCTAAGCAGCTGACAGACAGTCTGTATCCCTGTCTAAAGTCTGACTAAAGAAAGGCAGGAAAAAGGCTTCTCCCTTCAAGGAGTTCTCAGTCTAACAGGAGAGACAACAGGCAAATAACTGTGTAGAAACAACATACAGACAAGATAGAGTGGATCTAGGCACAGAGCAGAGGGAAGGCACTGATGTGTTCAGGAGGACGGGGAACATTTTCCTACAGAGTGTGGGATTTTGGCTGATAACTTGAAAGAAGTAGGAGAAGCCAGGAGGTAGAGTAGAAGAGTGAGGGCATCAGAGGCAGGGGGACAGCCAATGAGAAGGCACTAGTACAGAGATGGTGTGTTTGAGCATGAGAACAACGGGAAACGTTGGTCAGTGATTGTGGAAGATGATGAGGGGACTGGAAAGGTGGGAAGGGGCGAGATTATGGAAGGCTTTAAAAGGCAAATAGGAGACACTATTTTTGATCCTGGAGGTAATGGGAAGCCACTGGAGTTCACTGAAGTGGGGAGGGAGGTTGACGTGGTGAGACTTATGCTGTCAGAAGATCCGTTTGACAGCTGAGGGGAAAATGGACTGGAGTGGGGAGAGGCTTGAGGCAGAGAGACCAGCCAGAAGGTTTCTGCAATCAATAGTCCAGGCCTGAGCTGAGGAGGCCCTGGAGGGGGCTGGCGGTGGTGGCAAAGGACCTGCTGGTCCTTTGAGAGATGACCTCTCTCAGAGTAGTGGGCATATGCAAGATATGTTATGATGTTAGAAATTATAGCATTTTGCAGCTGATTAGATATGGGGAAGGGCGGCCGAGTGAGGGAGAATGGAGAGTTAAGGATTACACCTAGGTTGCAAGTCTGAGTGACTGAGAAGATGGTGGTGCCCTCAATAGTAATAGGGGAGTTAGGCAGAAAGAAGGGTTTAGGGGAAAAGATAATGAGTCCAGAGAGCCTGAAGTTCTGCTTTTGATGTTTCATTATGCCTTGTAGGTGACCTTGGATCCTCAAAGGCCATTCCAAGAGAATACAAATTCTAGCAAGTCCTATCAAGCTAGAAAAGGGCAGCTAGGTGGCAAAGTAGATGGAATGCTAGTCAGGAAGGCTCAACTTCCTAAGTTCAAATCTGGCCATAGACACTTACTAGCTGTGTGACCCTGGGCAAGTCACTTAACTCTGCCTCAGTTTCCTCATCTGTAAAATGAGCTGGAGAAGGAAACGGCAGACCACTCCTCTATCTTTGCCAAGAAAACCCCAAATGGGGTCACAGAGAGTAGGACACGACTGAAATGACTGAACAACAACAATCAAGCTGGAAAGGTCTTGAGTATGGCACTAGCAAGGGGTTGTGTGCCAACTGGATGAGGGCTTGCCTAGCCAAAGAAAGCCTGGCTATCAGGTGATGAATTTTTGGCCATAGATACTCTCAGTGCCTACTAAGGCTTGTAATTTGAATCTTCTTGGGGTTGCATCAGCCTTAATGGAGGAAGTATGAACACTGATAAAACTGAAGATCCCTGACATACTCATTCAACACTCACTTAACAACTGGGTGTGGGAGGAGGGGGTGGGGGCACGAAAGGCTTCCTGTAGGACACAGCATTTGAGCTGAAGGGCCTTAAGGATGCCAAGAGGCAGAGTTGAGAAAGGAGAAATTCAAATCGTGGGGGCATATCCTGCAAAGTCAGGAAGGTGAGAGATGGGATGTTCTGCTTGCAGATGTGTAAGCAGACTTTTTTGGTTGTATCACAGAGTGCGTAAGGAGTGGCAGAAAATAAACCTAGAGAGATAGGTCAGGGATGTTGTGGAAGTAAAATCAATGAAACATGGCCATCCATTAGATGTGAGCAGTGTGTGTGATGGAGAGCAACAGAGGACAATTCTGTGGTTGCAAACCTGGGTGACTGGAGGGAAGTTAGGAAGAAGGGCTGGTATAGAGGTTAAAAGACAATGAGCTCAGTATGGAGCCTGTTGAGTTAGAGATGCGTGGAGACGTCAAACAGGCAGCGAATGATGAGAAACTGCAACCTCGGAAATAAGATGAAGCTGGAAACGTAGAGGTGAGAGCTATCGACACAGAGATTAATAATTTAATCCCTGAAAGGTCACCAAGAAAGAGGGGCAAGAACAAAGGGCCCACGGAAGAATCTTGGGTGATTCTCAAGTGTAGGGGCTGGGATGTAGATAATAACCCTGCAAAGGAGACGGAGAAGGAGCGGCCAAACAGGCAGAAGAAGGGGAAAGAGGATGAGCATTTATTGTGTCTGCTGTATGCCAGTGCCAGGCACTGTGCTAAACCTTTACAAATATTTAATCCTCACAACAACCCTGGGTGGTAGTGCTATTTATTATCCCTATTATACAGCTGAGAAAACCGAAGCAGACAGAGGTTAGGTGACTTGCCCAGGGACAAAAGGCTAGTAAATGTCCAAAGTCAGATTTGTATTGAGATCCTCTTGTTTCCAGGCCCAACACTCTATCTGCTATGCCATTCAGCTACCTGGGAGACCCCAGAGAGAGCAGTATCACCAAAGCCTAGGGAAGAGAGAGTGTCCAGGAGGAATGGTGGTCAACAGTATCAAAAGCTGCAGAGAAGTCACATTGTGATCCTGACTATAATCACAGTGGCCAATCTCCTTGAAACCTTCAAATACAGATGATATACAGATTTGGGGCTGCCCTGAGCACAGCTCTTCCTGGAGGCAGGAGGAGAGATGGAATGACCCCTGATAGTCTCAAGGATCTGGCAACCCTAGTTCTTAGATGGGCAGGCTGGGCCTTCCCCCTTCCTCTAATGGAAAAGTATCCAAGTGTATAGAGCTACAAAGGACCTCAGACAGCATCCAATAAACAGAAAGCTTCTTGAACCCGGGTGTCATTTTTTATTATGGGCTTGGAATTTCTCATATCTAGCACAGTAGCCTGCAAACAGTAGGTACTTTTTCAGGGTTTAATGGCCCAAATCTCAAGCAACCTTCTCATTTTACTTCTTTATTAAGTGTATTCTAAATTTCGTAGGCATCAACAAAACAAGCACTTAAATATAAAAATAAAAACAATTGTATTCTAAACTATCTTTCTAGCATCCAACCCTCTTATTTTACAGAAGAGAAAATCAAAACTGACAGTCTACTAATAGAGGAAACAATTGGACTAAGGTGACACATTTAAGATATAGCAAGTCTAGGATTTGAACCAAGATACTTCTACTCCAAGGAGCACATTAGCTGGGACATCCTTGGCACGTTTCCAGAGAAGCTGATCTCCAGAATTCTAGCCCTTCCAAAGTACCATATCTCTGTTAGGGACAGGAGACTCCTTTGCCTATTTGTGAGGAAGAAACTTTGGGAATATAAACTCAATCCTAGGTGGACTGGCCCTCCCCCCAGACTCAGCCCAAATAACCCCTATGATTAGATAAGGGCCTCATATCAAGTCAAACACCAGCCTGTGGTCTCTCTCCTTACTTCTCCCTCTCATTTCCCTCCCACTCTCCCAACCCCAACGAAAGGCCTCATTCATATGGGTCCAACTAATCTCCTGGGCTCCACAGGGCTCTTGCCTAAGGGAGACAAGACTGGGAGCGTGGGAGAAGAGGAGATTGGACCCGTAGTGGAAAACGTACTGAATAAAAGTAGAGAATTAGACTTAGGGAAAGGAGAACCAAGGTAGAAAGAAGGATAAGGTGGGTTCCATGAAAAGCAATCTGTTATGTAAATGTTTGGGTCATAGTCACATGGGATGAACTTCAAGATAGGATGAACTCTAGTCTACTTATCACTTCTTTTTTTTCCTAAATTAATTTTTTTTCAATTATCAAGCATTTATTTTTTTCTATTTGCCTCAACTGAAATATATATTATTCTTGATCCATGCATACAGCTATTAACTTATCAGCAAATAAGTATTTATAAAGTGTTCACTCTGTGCTGAGCACTCTGCTAAGTTCTGCGGATACAAAGAAAAAGCAAAAAACAGCCCTGGACCTTAAGGGTCTTACACTCTAATGGGGGAGAGAAAATAAATCAGTACAAACAAGATTTAAAAAGCACAGATGGAATTCAGCCTTAGAGGGGAAGACACTAGCAGCTGTAAGAACTGGGAATGCTTCCTGGAGAAGGTAGTGACTAAAGTGAGCCTTAAATGAAGTTAAGAAGTAAATGTCAGGTGAGAAAGGAGGGTATTCCAGGGATGGGAGGCAGGCAGTTCAAAGGGAACAACAGATGGGCCAGTATGGCTGGACTACAGGGTGGGAAGGGGACTAATGTGTCAAAAGACAAGAAAGATAAGAAGGGGCCAGGTTATAAAGAGCTTTCAATGCCAAATCAAGGGGTTTATGTTTGATCCAGAGGTGATAGAGAGCCAATGGAATTGAGAAAGAGAGAGACATAGTCAGACCTGAACCTTAGGAAAGCCACTCTGGCAGCAGGGAGGAGAATGTGGGGGAGACTTGAGGGGAGGAATGCAGTGAGAAGGACGTTGCCAGAAGGATCATTTTTTTCTCGATTAGCAGAACTCAAACCAGTTGCTCGGGCCTATGCTAAGGGCAATAGCAGAGGCAGCCCAGCACTCCCCCCTTTCTCTCTGGCCCGTAGGAGTATAGAAGAGATCCCAAAGGTGATCTGGCCCGCCCCACTCCCCCTCATGTTACAAATGAGGAAACTGAGGCTTAGAGAAATGACTGGCCTACGGTCACACAGGTAGTGGGTGGCAGGGGCAGAGCCAGGTTTTCCACAGTACCTCTCTGCCTCCTCCGAATAAAAAGTACCATGGCTCATTTGAGGATCATACTGAAGATCTTGACGTTATCAGCATCACACTCAACCAACTGAGTTCACCCTCCCTGGGAAGAGAATCTCTTCAGAGAGCAATGCAGCAGGGACTTCACTCATACAGGAGAGAGCAACAGAGGCCTGAGTCTCCCCACACTCTGCCCCTCCAGGGACCTGCTCAGCCTGCGTTCAGACACTCATCCCATCCTACCAAATTCTCTTCCCAGCATTGGCAGTGGGGACCCACTTGGAACGCTGACTGGCACTGAGGACAGAAACATCCAACGCTGCCCTAGAAGTCAGAGAATTTCAGTGTTTAAACGGACCTCAGAGGGCCTTTAGTCCAACCCATGCCTGGCCAAGAATTCCTGACATCCCCAACAAATGGTCATCCAGCCTTCCCTTAAAGACATGCCAAGACAGAAACTACTTATTACCAAGACAGCTCGTTATGCTTCTATCTAGTTATTTAGTCATTTCAATCATGTCCAACTTTTTATGACCCCATTTGGGGTTTTCATTGAAAAAATATTAGAATAGTTTGCCATTTCCTTCTCCAGCTCATTTTGCAGATGAGAAAACTGAGGCAAACAAGGTTAAGTGACTTTCCTAGGGTCACAGAACTACTAAGTGTATGGGCCATATTTGAACTCAGATATTCCTGATTCTAGACCCTGTGTTCTACCCACTGAGCAATCTAGCTGCCCCTCTGAATGGTTCTAATTGTTATGAAGTTTTACCTTATGTTGAATTCTAAATCTGCTTCTCTGCAATTCCTATTCATTGCTCCTAGTTCTGTTCTCTGCGATGCTGGGGTTAAGTTCCAGATCTAATGTACTATATGTGATTTTGGGTACACTGGCTCTCATATTTCCCAAATGAAAAATGAAAAGGTTGGATTAAATGAACTCTAAGAAATTTTCCAAGTTCTGAGATTCTACATTTAAAGGTCCTTTTTAATTTTCACATTAAGTGCTCCAAAATGCCCCTCCCATCTGTGACACTGTGTTCTGAGGCTCCTTCCAGCACTAACCTTCTGGACTCTAAAACCTCTTCTGTCTCTGATAGTCTATAGTTACAAGTCTGTGTTCTAAAGATAGCTCTAACAATCTCTGTTCCACATTCCAAGGTCTCTTCAAGCACTAACATTCCACCTTCTAAACCCCCTTCCAATTTGTGACAGTCTGTCCTAAATTTCCCCCAGCACTAACACTCTATAGTCCAAGCCCAAGCTACTATATTCTGAGGATCCTTAGAGTTGTCATTCTAGGACTCTGACAATATGAGAGATCACATGAGGGTAAAGGCCAGGCTTTGGAGCATACAGTCCAGATGTGGGTGAAAACCATAGTGAGACAGACATTCTTTGAGGAGCAGACATTTAGGCAGAGGTGGGTCTATGCAGGTCTGGGTGTGGAGGGTTTTCTTGTGTTAAGTGGTCCTGGTCTACTCCACCTGTTCCTGTGCTCTCCCCCGACCCTCACCTCCAGCTGGCCAAGAGTTATCAAGACAAAGAACAAAAGTCAGAAGGGGGGGTGTGTGAGGGGCTGGGGTGAGGGGGAAAGAAGCCAAGAGCCATATCCACTCCTAGGGATAGGGCACTTCAGCTTTCTCCCCTTTGAAATTTCAAATTCCAGTTTGTGGACAAAGTCCTAGCTATCTCACAATATAGATCCCCAACCACTGACCAAACTCCACTC
The DNA here is from genome assembly GCA_028627135.1 of Pseudochirops cupreus. Lineage (NCBI taxonomy): Eukaryota > Metazoa > Chordata > Mammalia > Diprotodontia > Pseudocheiridae > Pseudochirops > Pseudochirops cupreus. The sequence goes on from CM053581.1 coordinate 191,520,910, forward strand.
CAAGCAGCCACCTCCACTGGGGCTGGCCTGACCTGGCCACTTCCTTCAGTTCCCTGGAACCCCAAAGGGATAAGCGTCTTCTGGACTCCCCCTCTACCTTTGCCTTTCCCTTGATCATGAGGGATTCCCTTTGGCCCACTAAAGCCTGCAACCTCTTCCTTGGAACTACAGATGGGTTACACTCACTGGCAACCACAGGCAAGAGACAAGGTAGGATTCAGCTTGGTGCCCCTCTCCTGAAGGTTCAGACACCCCTTCTTCCCTCCCTCACTGCAGACTGTAGTAGAAAGAGCAGGAGTCCTGGCTTCTAATCCTGCTTCTGCTTTAAACTCTGGGAGAACCAGGGCTAGTCATTTATACCCTTTCTGGCTTTCAGTTTCCTTCACTATAAAAACAGAGGGTTCTCTCCATCTCAGATGTTCTCTGATTTATGTTCTAAGGGTCTTTCAGATTGGCCATTCTTTATTTTTTATTCAAAGGCTCTTCCCAGGTCTGATATTCTATGGTCTATGTTTTAAAGGCCTCTCTTGCCTTAACCATGTTCCAATTCTAATATTCTATATCTGGTATCCTAAGGATCCTTCTACCTCTAAAGTTCCATATTTTATGTCCCAAGGTCCTTTTCTGCTCCGACACACTACGTTCTATGATTAAAGGATGATTCTTCCAACTCCGACCCCTCTAAGCCCTATCAGTGCTACTCATTGGGTATTTGAGAACACGAGACCTGGGAATGTTAGTGAACTTTCCAGGTATGTGAGTTCTGTCTATACAACTAGACTGCAGGCCCCATGAAGTGGGGAGGTTGGGTAGATGGGAAGGGTCAGTGTATTATTCATTTCTCAGTGCCTAGCATAGGAATCTACACACATGTTCTCAGTTAAACTTCTATTCCTTGATCAATTCATGCCAACTCTGACCAACAATTGTGAGCCATTTTCTGTGGTTCCAAGAGACAGGAGAGGGCACCCAATGAAGGCCACCATCGAGAAGCAAATAGAGCTCCTCTGGTTAACTGATAACTGGGCTCAAGTCCTCTCTGTTCCCTGGACAGGCCTTGCCTGCTGACTTTCCTCAGCCTGTTTCCCTCGATTAAGATGAACCTACCCACCTGCTAATCATTGTTGGCCTGTTGATTCTGCCTTAAAAAATTAACAGGGAATTAGTTTACCGCTTGGTTTGCCCCCTAACCCCAAAAAAGGCCCAGGCCAGCAAGATGGACCCCCTGAGTTATGCAAGAGGCAGTGTCCTCCCTCTACTCACCACTTCTCTTAAAAGGTTAGATTTTGGTCTAAAGTCAACAGTCTCTTTTCCCCCCTCCGGGCCTAAGCAAATTTGTTCTGATCTTATTTCCAAAGGGGAGATAACAGTGCTTGGTGAAAGAGGTTTATAAACAAGTACACAGAGGCATGGTGTGGTGGCAAGATCAGTGGATTTAAGACCAGAAATGCTGGGTTCAAATCCCAGCTCTACCTTTGTGACCTTGAGCAAGTCACTCCCCTTCTCCGTGACTCAGTTTCCTTATCCATGAAGTGAGGGGACTGAACTAGGCGATCTCCAGAGTCCTTTCCAGTTCTAAAACCCTATGAGCTTATGCTAGGATGGAGAAAGTGGTCACTCTAAGGCAGTGGTTCTCAAACTTCCTAATGCCGAGACCCTTTAATACTCATATGTGGGTGTGTCTGCATGTGGGCAGACCTGCCTAGAGACAGATAGAGGAGCGATGTCTCGGTTCTTAAGACCATTGGAAATATATGTTTTCCGATGGCCTTAGGCGACCCCTGTGACCCCTGTGAAAGGGTCGTTTGACCCCCAAAGGGGTCGCAACCCACGGGTTGAGAACCTCTGCTCTAAGACTACCTCTTAGGGATTTGGCAACCGAGTGACAGAGATGGAAAAGTGGCAGAGAATGACCTGAATTCAGAATCAGCAGAATACCCTTCAGATACCCATGAGGCTCTTACACAGTCTGTGACCAAGGAAGAGGCCAGAGGTGGGTCAACTGAGAGTGAGTTGAGATCTAGGAAACCTGGATTGACACTCTTGGCCCAGTCCCTTCCCCATCCTGGACCTTGTTTTCTTCATCTGTCAAATGAAGGCACTAGGTTAGCATGATTAGGGTAGACCAGGGGTAGGGAACCTGCGGTCTCAAGGCCACATGTGGTCCTCTAGGTCCTCAAGTGTGGCCCTTAAACTTCACAGAATAAGGGGATCTGTTTTATGAAGTTTGGATTCAGTCAAAGGGCCATACTTGAGGACCTAGAGGGCCACATGTGACCTCAAGGCTGCAGTTTCCCCACTCATGGGCTAGTGCTTACCCCAGGTCTGACATCTCATGTTGTAAAGTCCCTTCTGGCTCCACCATTCTTTAACTCAAAATCACTTTTTTCTCTATATCTTAATTACCTTATCTGCAAAAGGGAGCATGCCACCTTACATAGGCTCCTGTAGTGATGATTGATATGCTGGCCAAAAAAAAAATGACTATGGAAAAGCCAGGGCTCCAAAGCATGGAGCCAGCTCCTCATTATCTGAGGGCCATTTCCTGGATTAAAAGGAATTGGGGGGAGGAGGGAAAAGTGGGAGGATGGAAAGAAGTTTGTAAAATTCCTTGGCAGCTACTCTGGGTAAAGGGTGAACAGGGAAGGAAGTGGGTGGAATTGTCTCCAGCGAAGGTTGGGGCTTGGCTATGGATTTCATTTACGGGGCTGCCTCCTGTTACGTGGCTTATAAGGAGCTGACTGGTGTGATCCTTCAACCATTTATCTGAGTGCCCAACTGTGCCCAGCCCTCTACATAAGGCTGTGAGGACAAGGGCCAGCATGATCTTTCACAGAGCTTACAATATGGTAGGAGAGAGTGACGGGCACACACCTGACTACAGCCCAAGAGGATGCCTGTGAATGTTACATAAACCATCAGACAGCTATGCTATACTTTTTTTTTCTAGAGGGGTTAATAATCAGCTTTATTCTAGTCTAGTCTTCTCAAAGGGTTACTGATAATGGGAGTACCAGCTCCTACAGCGCTCCCTAATCATTACCCATCTCTCAGGGGCTGTCAAGAAGGGGGGGCAACTACCCCTACATCTTGATGGGGTCAGTGGAGACAGGCACTGTGATATACTTTTAAAGAGTACTGGGCCTGGCTTTCAGCTGTGTGGCCTTGGACAAGCAAGTCTGAGGCCTTAGCTTCTTCATCTACAAAGTGACAACAATAATTTTTCCCCAGGACTGTTGAGATTAAATGAAACTATATAAGATTGCTTTGTAACACAGAATGCTCTTTTAGAAACGTTAACTATCATTATGATTTTGAAAAGTCAGGACAGTTCAGAAGAGTCAGAAGTCTTTGGGCTCTGAGGACGATCAAGGAGGGCTTTCTGTGGATGTCGTTAAGTTTGGAAGGAGCCTTTGGGCAGAAAGAGAGCTGAGGTCACGGCTGTAGAGTGTGCTTGGCATGGAATAGTAGATGATTGATTAATAAATGGTTGTTTCTTTCCCCCTTCTCTTCCTCCCCCCAAAGGAGGAACAGTGTGAGCAGAAGTATAGAGATGGGACTGAGTAAAACTCATTTGGTGACCTGTGAACACACCAGCGTGTCTGGATCAAGATGGGTTGCAATGAGAAGGAGAGACAGAGGCCAGATTCCACAGGGTCCCCCCAGCGCTGTTCAGGCCGTTTCCTCAGTAGGATGTGATTCCTGCCCCATTTGCCTGGGGGTTGTTATTTCTTCTGTGTTTGTATTCCTCGACACTATCTACACTATTGGCCTTGAGAGGCTAGTGGGGTTGATCAGAGATTTGGTTTGAGAGGGGCCCATAGCAGAGAAAGAGACAGTGACCAGCCCCACTGGGCCAGTGTGGTTCGGAAGCCCAGCCTGGGGGGACAGGGCCTATCAATACCATCCCAGTGAAGACCAGACTCTGCCTTTCTCCCTTGTACTCTTGACTCCTCAACTAGGGTTCCTGGGGAAAAGTATCTTCCTCTTTAAACTTGAATATGCTGTGGGGTCTTGGGGCAAGCCCCTTCCCCTCTCTGAGCATCAATTTCCTCACCCATTAAATAAATATAGTAATCCATTCACTGCCCACCTCATGAGACTGTTTTCAGGAATCACATTTCCTACAGCATCTCAAGACTAAGTTCCATTTCTACAGTGACTAAAGATTTGCAAAGTTCTTTCTTCATAATAACATGGTAATATAGATAATGCAAGTATCGTTATCCCCATTTTACAGATGTAGTGTTAGAGGATATTATATCTAGAGCTAGAAGGGACCACAGAGCTTATTTAGTCCATGCTCTTCATTTTACAGGTGGGGAAACTGAGCACACACATTACCCCCCCCACACACACACATTATGTCTTGCCCATGATCACAGAGGAGAGGACAGAGCCAAGATTCACACTAAATTCCTGTGAGTTCCTAGTTCAGCACCCTGCAAGATTGAATCCCAGAATCAGAGGGTTGAAAGGCACCTCAGAAGCCATCCAGCCTAGCCCTCACACAAAGGAATGTTCACTGTAATATACAAACGACCCCAAGGCCTCTGCTTAAGGACTTCCCTCCACAGCTTGAAGCAGCCCTTTCCACTTAGGGGCAACTTTCATCAGTAGGACATTTTTCCATATATAAAGCTGAAATTAACCTCTTTCTTTGCATCCTTGACTCATTATTCTGGGTTCTGTCCTCTGGGGCCAATAGAATAGGTCTAATCCCCCATCCACAAGACAGTCCAGCTATCAAATCTCTCATACCTTCTCTTCTCCAGGATAAATTAATGTTCATGTCATAAAGTCAAGACTCTTCCCCAACCTGGTCACCCTTCTTTGGACACTTTCCAGCTTATCAAATGTCCTTCTTAAACTGCAGTACCCAGAACAGAATTATAATGCTCTGGAGATGTTAACTGAATTGCCCACTGTCACTCCCTCCTAGTATTAGAGGGATGATTCAAACCCAGATCTTCTGACTCTGAATGAACGCAGGATTCTTTGTACAACCATATTGACTCTTGGTGAGACAAGGATGGGAAGGCACATTGTAAGTAAGGAGTACTATTGAATAACAGAGTCAGTTTAGTAGGAGGGGACAGGACTAGTTGGTCTTTGAGGCTGTTTCCAGCTGTTTTAGCATATGGTACTATGAGCCCCTGGGGTTTCCTAAAAGTAAGGCCTCAAGAACCAAGCAGCAGCCCTTACCCTTACAGCTCCATTATGTGGAACCTGGAAGAGAAACCCAGCCCCCACTGGAGTCAAGGTAGCCAAATGGATGGAAAATCTGCCCCCTGCTGGTCAATGCTGAAGACTGGGCTGGGCAGGGCAAGGCTAAAAGAGTAAGAACAAGTCCATCTAGGCTCTGGAGCCCCCTTAAACTCCTCGCCAAAAATCTCAGCCTCAGGATGGCTATTCATGCCTGCTTCACTAGCTTACCAGGTTCTCACTGCCCAGTGCTTGGCAAGGAAGAGGAGGATAGAAGAAAACACTAAAAGATGAGTGACTGGGATTTCTCTCTTTGGGTCAGGCAGAGGAGTCAGGAACTTTTGGTTCTGAACTGGAGCAGGGCTGACTGGCATCTGGAGGGAGACCCACAGGCGCCCAGTTCCTGGCCGGCCTGGGACCTTGTGTCTTTGCTGGCCCACTCTGCCATCGCCACACTCAGGACACCTCTAAGCTTGTCCGGGAAGGCAGACAAAGTCAACAACAGGAGGTGGGTGTTCTGGTGAAGGGTATTTTGGCAGCTCTCTGTTTCTGGGGACAACTCAGGGCTGAGGGGGGAGAAGAAAGGGGAGTACGGGGAGGACAGGGTGAGACTGGGACACAGGGCAAAGTGAGTGAAACAGAATGTCCACATCTGATTTCCCCAGGTGCCCTGTCAATACTAAACAACAGCCTTAATTCATTAGGGGGCCATCAGTGAAACTATGTTATTAAATTCCTACTGGGTGCCATACTGGTGTATCCCCCAAGTGCTGGGGATACAAAAGAAGGCAAAATGATAGTCCCTTCCTTCGAGGAGCTCATAGCCTTGGGGAGGGACAACATGCAGACAGCTGTGGACTATATATCTCTCTCTATATGGCAAACTGGAGATCATTTCCAAGGAAAGATGTTAAAATCCAAGAAGACTGGGAAAGAATTTTTGTAGAAGGTAGAACTTAAGTAGAAACTTGAAAGAAGGCAGGAGATAGAGAGGGAGAGGGACAGAGTGCTTAGATTTGGGGACCGGAGCTTCCTGGTGGGACAGGAATAGCAAGGAGGCCAGTGGCATTGGATGAAAGAGTCCAAGGTAGGTGGGGGACCTCGGTGGGAGAGAGATTGGAAGAGGAACAATAGAAAGTATACTGTAAGAAGACTGAAAATAGTAGAGAGGGGCCAGGTTATGGAGGGCTTTAAATGTCAGACAAAGGATTTTCTATTTCTATTGTCTGTCCTTGTCAGACAAGGGATTATTCTATTTCTGTTAGTCAGTAACCAATAGGGTCAGCCTATTTTCTATTGTCCAAATTTTGGATAATATTTCTATTGTCCAATAGACAATATTTCTATTGTCTCTGGAGGCAATAGGGAGATACTAGAATTGACTAACTTGGCGGGGTGGCAGTTTGACATGGTCAGAACTGTGCTACAGCCATACAGTATATGTATACATGCAAACACGCACAAACATGTGTACAAACCTACTCACCAGTACACAGAGGGCTGACTGAGGTCATATTCTCAATTGGTCAATTAACAAATATTTACTGAGTTCAATGGATGGAGCTGACAGTGTCCTCAGCAGGCAGAACTGGGGCTCTAATTCAGGTCTCCTAACTTTCCATTGAAGGTTCTTTTTTTTAGTAGCCCTCAGGGCATTCCTAATGCTACTTGGGACTGAAGCACCCAAGACTAGAATTTCTGTCCCCATCAACTCCCATACAAATCATTTCTGAGGTGAATGAAGTGAAATGGGATTAATTAGGAAATAGGTTCTGCAGCTTGTGTGTCAGACCCTTTTGGAAATCTGGGGAAGTCTATGAACCCCTTCTCAAAACAATATTTTTAATGAATAAAATAAAATACATAGAATTACAAAGGAAAGCAATTCTCTTGAAATATAGGTGTCAAAATATTTTTTTACAAGTTCAAGGAGTCCCAGTTGAGAAAACCCCGAATTAGGGGAATTTTCCAGGCATTGTTCCTCTTCTTTTTCTGAAGAGCCCTGTCCTGGCCCAGAATGTTCATCCAACTGCCTTTCACAGGTTCTCTGGGAGATGTCATGAGGGCTGGGTCCTCCCGGATTAAGGAGAGTTAAGTAGCAGCTGAGAGGGTGAAGTTGGGAAGGGGGAAGAAGTAAAGAATCCAGACCTAACCCCTCTCAGAACCTGACTTCTAGTGCAATGCTCAAATTCCCAGACCTGAAATCCATGTTTATAGGATTCTAATACTAGCAGAGACCACAGAGACCATCTTAGCCAACCTCCTAATTTCACAGAAAAGCAAAGAGATTCAGAGAAGGGAAGTGATTTGTTCACAATCTGACATCTAGTAATAGGACTAAGATAGGAATCTAGGCCCTCTCATTCCAAATCCAGAACTCCATTCACAAAAACTTGCGGCACCCCTGGCACCAATTTTGAAGGTGTGGCTTCCATCTCTTTCCCACCCCACAACGGGCACAACGGTACCTTGCAGTCCCTGGAAGACACCTGAGATGATATCTGACATCCTCTTGCAGCTTCTAGGACCCCAGGGAGCAGGAGGGACATCGTCCTCTGTGCGATGCCCTCCCTGATAGCAACCTTTGGGGCAGAAGGGCTCTAAGAGCCCATCCAGCTCTGTGACTAGCCAGACTCTGTCATCTAGGGAACCTAAGGAGGTTGGGCAGGCCAGCCAGCAGGCTAATCTAATCCCTTAATGCCAGTCACAATGAGATTTTAGGGCAGCCAGTGGCCAGGCTCCATTCAGTGCCAACACAGGGAATTATCCTATTGGAAGGGACCCTGCAGCCTAGCCTAGAGGGTGGTGAGCTCCTCCACCCTCAGCCCCCTTTCATCCCCCCACGCTCAGCTCAGAGGTGTGCAAGCTGCCCCAGTGGCTAAGACTCCTGGGTTTTGGTCCTACTGACCTTTTTACGGGACTATGACAAACCAGTGCCTAGCTCCATTAGCTGTGTCTACACTACTGCAAACCTGGACTTAAGTTTCCTTCATTTTGGTATAAAGAGTTGGGTCAGAAGGTCTCTAAAATCTCTCCTAGCTCTGATATTCTACATTCTGATATTCTGTTTGGTTTATGAAATATACACACCAGTTCTTACCTTCAGATCCAGGATTTTCTACCTTTTCCCTGGTGGATCTTTTCATAGAAGTTAATTAATGTTAACAATACCTACGTAGTTGGAGGTTACTGTCGGCTCGGAGTCAGAGACTCAAGGAACACCTACAGCTAAGAATGGGAGCGCCCCGGCTTACCTAGCTTCATGACCCTAATTCTATCCAAGAGCAAAAACAACGAGCAAGACTTAGCTTCCCTAGCAAGGACTGAGAATACTTAGCAAAGGAAGATATCCCAGGCTGGAGTATGCATGAGTATTTTTCCGTCTTCTTCAGTTGAGATTGGAAGATAGCAAGGTAGGAGAGAGAATGGGTGACCAATAGGGTCAGCCTACCCATCCTCCTACCACGTACCTCCCTCTATGCTCCTAGGCTCCCTGCTCATTGCCAAGTAACTGGACTCCTCCTAGTGGACAGGGTTGTCAATACCATCTGGACGCCTGCCAAGAGTGAGGACCTCCCAGTCAAGAATAGCTTCGGTTACTGTCCAATCACAGGGTAGGCTGTGCCCCAATGTTGATTAATTACCATGTTGGCCAATCTCAGGCCAGGAGAGCCTACCATTCTACCTGATCTCCCACCAATCACAAACTATACATACTCTCTGCCCTTCAATTATAGGGCAGGTTCCATCACAGGTCCCAAGGTGGGAAGGACTACTTTCTTACAAATCATGATCCAGAGAACATTACTGCTCCAGCTATCCCAGGGCAAGACAGACACAGCAGTATCCTCCCAATGACAGTCTGGATACACCACTATTGACTACTAATTCCAGTTCCAAATGCCAACAATATCCCAGCACTAGTTAGAGCACACAACTTTCCCAGGTCCATAATAATAATCAGTTGACACTTAGATAATGCGTTAAAGAGCTTTCTGCACATTAATGAAGCCTTGCATCAGCTCTGGGAGGTAAGTACATCACATCTTATTAAAGAGTACTGGCTTTGGATTCAGAAGGCCTGCTTTCATTATCATCATTATCAGCCAATCAATCACCGCCATCATCTTCTCTCTGCTGGTTATTACCAGTGTGATGTTAGACAAATTACTTAATCTCTTCCTAACCTCAGTCTTCTCATCTGTAAAATGAAGGAGTGGGACCAGATCATCGGCTCTTAAACTAGAGCTACCTACAGTCTTCCTACCATCTCCACCTTACAAATGTGGAAACGGAGGTGCGGAGAGGTTAGGTAGTTTGCCCATGGTCACACAGCAGATCACTAGGTTTTCCCATTCTAAGCCCAGCACCCTGTGCCCTGGGTGCCGCCCAGCTGAAGACTGTTCAGACAAAAGTAACAAGTATAGTGACGGGCTTTATTATTGTTATTCAGGTGGTTTGGGTCACGTCTGACTCTCTGTGACCCCATTTGGGATTTTCTTGGCAAAGATACTGGAGTGGTTCACCGTTTCCTTTTCCAGTTCATTTTACAGATAAGAAACTGAGGCAGAGTAAAGTGACTTGTCCAGGGTCACATAGTAAGTGGCTGAGGCTAGATCTGAACCTAGGTCTTCCTGACACCAAATCTAGTGCTCTATCCACTGTACCACCTAGCTGCCCATGAAAAGCCTTCAGTTCCTTGTCAAATAAGCAATGATTGAAGGAATGTTTAGTATGAAGAAGCCTCAGAAGGGACAAGGTAGCCATCATGTATTCCCATCTGTGAGTGACCCCGCTGGCTTTTTTAAAATTCAAATATCAAGCATTTATCTTTTCTTTCACTCTGCAAGCTGAGGAAGGATTAGATTTGTTCTGTTTGTCCCTGGGATCAGCCCCAGGAACAAGGGCTGGAAGTTGCCAAAAGGCAAATTTAGGCTAGGTGCCAAGATATACTTCCTAACAATTCAAGGTGTATAGAAGTAAAGTGGGCTGTCTATAGGGATGGTAGAAAACTGCCTTCTTGGAGCTCTGCAAATAGAGACTAGAGGACCATCTTGGAGGTAGAATGGAGATTCCTTTTCTGTTATGGGGTACACTAGATAGCCTCTGAGGTACTTTCTGACTTTCAAATTTTGTTAAGCCTATGATTATGTAATTGCCCATGCAAACATAGCCCAAGTCATTAACTTGACCAAGACAGTATCACCAAACTCTAGGGCAAATTTGCAAAATCCCACTGTAACGTTGTTTTTTTTTTTTGCCCACTTTTAAAATTTTCCCATGGAACTAATTAGTGTCCACAAGATCCAAGGCTGGAGTTACTTGTGTTCCTCTTCTTTCAGGTTATCTACCATTTCTAAATGGTGACCAAACCAAATTCTTGGTTCTGTGAAATGCTTCTCTGATTACTGTATGAATCTAGATGAGGAAGAATGAAAATCTTTCAGGAAAAGCATCTCTTCTGTTTCAGAGCCAAAGCGACTTAAACACAGTTAGTCACTCAATGGTGACTTATATGCCCTCCTATGTGACAGGCACTGTGCTAAGCACCAGGGATACAAAGAAGGCCAGAAAAACAGTCCCTGGGCGCCAGGAGCCACCAGTCTAAAGGGGGAGACAATCTTCAAAAACCTACATACAAACAAGAGGTATACAGGATAAATTAAGGGTAGTCCCAGAAGGAAAGTACTAAGATTAAGGAGTACTGGGAAAGGATTCTTGCAGAAGGAGGGACTTTGGCAGAGACTTGAAGGAAGCCAGAGAAGCCAAGAGGCAAAGATGAGGAGGAAGAGTGTTCCAGGAAGGAAGGACAGCCAGAGAAAATGGAGACAGGAGATGGAGGATTTTGTGCAAGAACAGCAAGGATCAGTGTCACTGGATTATAGAGTAAATGGAAGAAAGTGTAGGAAGGCTAGAATGGTAAGAAGGGGCCAGGTTATGTAAGGCTTTAAAAGTCAACCAGAAGATTTTATTTGATCCTGAAGCTGATTGTGAATAGGGACCTACATTTTAGGAAGATCAGTTTGACAGCTAAGGGGAGGATGGGCTGATATGGAAAAAGCCTCGAGGCAGGAAGACCACCCAATAGTCCAGATGTGAGAAGATGAAGCCTGTACCAAGATGGTGGCAATGTCAGAGGAGAGGAGAGGGCATAAACAAAAGTTATCACGAAGGCAGAAACAATAGACTCTGGCAACTGAATGGTTATAGGGGTGAGAGAGAATGAGAAGTTGAGGATGACTGAGGTTATAAGCATCTGAGGGACTGGGAGAATGTTGACAGTGATAGGAAAATTAGGCAGAGAGGAGGTTTGGGGGAAAAAATAAGGAGCTTAGTTTTGGATATGTTGCGTTTAATGTGTCTACTGTGCATCCAGTTTGAGATGTCTAATAGGCAAATTGGAGATGTGAGACTGGAGGTCAGAAATGAGATTAAGGCTGAAATACTAGAACTGAGAATCATCTGCAAAGAGATAATAACAGACACATGGGAGTTGATGAGATCACCAAGTAAAATAGCATAGAGGGAGAGAGAAGGCCCAGGACATGCTCTCCAAGGACACCCAGGGTTAGCTGGAGTGACATAGGTGAAGATCCAGCAAAGGAGACTGAGAATGAGCAGTCAGACAGGTAGGAGAACCGGGAGGGAGCCACAGTCACAAAAACCTACAGAGGAAAAGGTTTCAAGGAGAAGAGGGTGTTCTACAGAGTCAAAGGATGCAGAGAGGTCAAGGTGGGCCAATATGGAGGAAAGACCATTAGATCTAACATTAAGACATCATTAGTAATTTTGGAGAGAGCGTTTTTGATTGAACGATGAGGTCAGAAGCCAGACTGCAAAAAGTTAATAAAAGAGTGAGAGGAAAGAAAGTAGAAACCCTTCTAGTAGAGTGCCTTCTTAAGGCCACAAAAGGGAGGAGCTAGTTAGTGAGAAATGGATGTGTCAGGTGGGGGTTTTTTGAGGATGGGGAGACAAGGGCATGTTTTAGGTGGCAAAGAAGCAGCCCATAGACACATAGATTAAAGATAAGTGGGAGAGATGGGAGAGTTCTATCATAGAAGAAAGACTAGGCTTCATTCCACAGAATCTAAACTCCTTGGGAGTAGAGACTGTTTCATTTTTGTCTTTCTATGCTCAACGACTCTTAAGCTTTGTTCATCCTTTGTTTTTTGGAAGAGGAAAAGCTGAAGCGCTCCTTAGTGAATTGGAGCTAAGAGAAGCAGAGCTGTATAATAAAGTCGTTGGCCTCACTCTCCCAGAGTCATTGAAACCCAGCGTTGGGACAAAAGTCACTAGGACTGGTGATGGCCTGGGTGGAGATGGTGGTAGAGTCTTTGATGTATAACCTAGTTCTAAGTGCTCCACAGCACGACCTGCTTCTGCAATCACCAGTCTGCCTGAGGTTTGAGGGGTGTGGCACCTGCACATGTGTAATGTTAATGGGATATAAATTCTTCCTTGCCCATTAATAGGCTATGTGCCCAGCTATGATACATCGTGAAATTGGCGCAGGAACTTGCTTAAAGAGAAGCTTGCTTAGGGGAAGCTTATTTGTAGGAAGGCTTTCACACCTTTTGGTACTAACCTAATTAGCCACTGAGTCACTAGGGTTGTGATGCCTTCTGGCTCCAAGAAGTCTATATATATATATACATATATCTACTTCTGAGTATATATACTGCAGAGTATATATGTATATATGTATACGTATATACATATATATGCATATATATGTATATATATACACACACTTCTGAGTATATATACTTCAGAGTATATAT
>CM053581.1:191534395-191573121 GCA_028627135.1 Pseudochirops cupreus
ACATGCTCTGAGTTGGTATTTTGCTTTGGGGGTTTGCTCATGAGAAGGATCTTTTGATTTCCTGGATGAGACTCTGAGTAGCAGTATGTTCAGAGCCCACCTCCCCTCCCCCCTACTACTCAGATGTTGTCTGTGCTCCCTCCATCCAGTGGTGTATGTAAGATATATGACAATATTGCTTTACTCAGGCAATTGGAGCCCTGTCTGTTGGTCTTTGTGCTAATTTCTCTGCTTGTATTTTCTCTGTTTGTTTTTTCTACAAGTTCAGGGTGCTGACCTTTTCCCTGAACTACTGAATGTAATTAAAAGTAGGATTGTTAACACTTTTTTGTGCAGTCTTTCCTAGAAAAGCAGATCAAAGAACTTGTGCTATCAGGCCATCCTGGATATGCTAGGGTGCTTGCTACTATAACATGCTATAGCTTCTTAGAGCCACAGGTGAGAGTTGGGTGAATGAAGGTGGACACCAAAGGCAGATAAGCAGCCATCACACCAGAGGGGCTAGTCTTCCCTAAACACCTTATACACTCCTAGGTCTTAATAAATGTTCCTTAATTGACTCATAGATCAGAAAGGCTTCCTCAGGGAATAATGACCACAAAGAACCCCTGATTGTATGGGATGAGTGAAAACGTCTCAATTTGAGGTTGTTAACTTTCCCTTCCTCCCCCCTCCTCCATTGCTGCTGTCAATCATTTTTATCTTCCTTTGTCTGTTTTCCTGCCTTGGTGGGACCCTCACTCACCTTCCTTTCTTGCTGTCCCAGTTGGGGAAGAATTTGGTAAAGTATGCCTCTCCACCAATGAGAGAGGAGACAGTTGGGAAGGGGGCTTGACTAAGTTAAGTTATAAATTCCTGCACTGTCTTTTGTAACCTGCCTCATCTCCATAATGAGTCATGGGGAAGACCTCCCTCTTCTCCTGGGGAAGAGAATAAACTCCTGTTCTTATCCTAAGAGATCTCTGTGTTTATTTTTTCACTAAATTAAGGATGAAGGGTATTTTTCATCCCAAACACTGATGAACAAATAAGTTATGTAGTAGAACTGACACTGGACAGGCATAAGGAGGCAGGTTCAATCTGCTAACTCACGTGACCTTGGCCAACTCTATTGTCCTCTCCTGGGCCTTACTCTCCACCTCCATAACATGAGCAGGATGGACCAGACAGTTTCTAAGTTCTCTTCTAATTATGACATTTTATGTTCTATCCCAGATATGTAGACTTCAAGATTCACTCTCAACAAATAGCTAGTCTTGTCCCAGACTAGGGATACCTAATTCCACTCCCAACCTCTAGAACCAGTTTTTCCCTGCTCTCTAAACCTTCTATTTTGCCTTAATTTCTATTCTTTTCTTAGGGAAGTGTTTAAAGTGCTGGACTTGTAAAACTCAGAAAGAGCAGAGTTCAAATCCTGCCTCAGACACTTAGTTGTGTGGCCCTGTGCAAGTCATTTAACCTCTGCTTCAATTTCCTCATCTATAAGATGAGCTGAGTGGTGCTGTGGACAGAACACAGGTCCTGGAGTCAGGAAGATATGAGTTCAAATGTACCCTCAGGTACTTCCTAGTTGTGTGACCTTGGGCAAGTCATTTAACCTGTTTGCCTTAGTTTCTCCATCTGTAAAATGGGGGTAATAATAATAGCATCAATTTCCAAGGCTTGATATGAAGATCAAATGAGACTATATTTGTAAAGCACTTAGCACCTTGCTTGACCCATACTAGGTGCTATATAAATGCTTACTCCCTTCTCCCTATTATTAATAGGTTAATAGTAGCACCTAAGGGCAGCTAGGTGACACAGTGGAGAGAGTGCAGGTCCTGGAGTCCATCTTCCTGAGTTCAAATCTGGCCTCAGACACTTACTAGCTGTGTGACCCTGGGCAAGTCACTTAACCCTGTTTGTCTGTTTCTTTGCCAAGAAAGCCCCAAATGGAGTCACAAAGAGTCAGACATGAAAAATGACTGAACAACAAGTAGCACCCACCTCACAGGTTGTTGTTAGGATCAAAGGAGAAAACAGGGTAAACAGGTAAAGCTCTGATTCTTCCCCCTCCCACTTGGGGGCAAAAAACAAATTCCTTCCTCATTCAGCCTGGCAAAGACAGTGGAATTAACGTCTCATTTAGTTGCAGATGAACTATTGTTTTAGGCTACAGTTTGTCTCAGAAGGGACAAAGGGTTTAAACCACTGCCAGTTATCTAGGGGTGTGGCAATCTCAAGAGGAGGGTAGAAAGCTCTGGTCCTTCTGTCTGGGCAGTCTAGGGTAGAGGGCTTGGAGGGACTGGGGTGCTTCCAGGGAACACTCAGCCCAGTTGGATACGGGAGGAGAGAGGATTGTATTCAATAATGCTGATGAAAAAAATAATAGCGATGTGAAAGCAAAGGTTACCAAGAAAAATATTTTAGAAGACTTATAGCATTTCAAAGTTGTTTCAAGGACCCCAAAGCCATCGAACAGCTTCTGAATAATTAAAAATGAATATCATCCAGTAAGGGTCACTGGGAGTGTGAGCAGGTTGTAACACATTTTAAATGAGGAATTTTTTAAAAAGAGAATTGGAGTAAAAGATGTCAGCAAGAAAAATGTATGAATGGAAAAGGGGGGATGGTCATCTGGTGAGGAGAGACAAAGCCTGTGTGGTTTTCAAATAATGATGACAGCTAAGGGTCACATTGGATAGAGTGCAGGGCCTGGAATCAGGAAGACTCCTCTTCCTGAGTTCAAACCCGGCCTCAGATACTTACTAGCTGTGTGACCCTGGGTAAGTCAACCCTGTTTTCCTCAGTTTCCTCATCTGTAAAATGACCACTCCAAATGGGGTCACGAAGAGTTGGACACAACTGAACAACAAACAAAAAGCATTTATATAGCACTTTAAGGTTTGCAAAGCATCTTACAAGTATTATCCCACTTTACCCTTACGACAAGCCTGGGAGCTAGGTACCGTCATTATCACCATTTCATAGAAGAGGGAATGGAAGCAGAGTTAAGTGGGGTCACATAGCTACCGTCCAAGCCACATTTGAACTCAGCCGCCTCAGATGGTTAGATGCCAAGAGAAAGTAAAGAGGGGACGTCGGAATGCAGAGGATGTGGGTGGACCAGAGCAGCACGAGATGGGCAAGTATTAGAATATCTGAAAGTGTTCAGATGTATCTGGATTCAGAAGGGACCTCAGGGGGCCTCTAGTCAAATTTTGAGCTGAAATAGGAATTTCCTTTAAAACATCCCAAGTATTCACTCATCCAGCCTTTTAGTCTGAATCCTCCCAGTGACAGAAAGTTCTCTTCCTGATAAAAAGCCCATTCCATTATTGGGCAGCTCTGATTGTTAGGAAATTCTTCCATATATTGTGCTTATATCTACTTCCCTAAATTCCCAAGACCAAAGTGACTATTTGTCATTAAGGCATTGTGTCTCTACAATGCCCAGGCTGAAAGGCACCCTGTTAGCTGGAAGATGGAAAACTATTAATTTTTTAACTGGAATCGTATCAGTCTGTAATAGGAGGGGCTGGAGAAAGATGGGGGCTGTTGTGTTTTGATTGAAGTCTGTCATAACATAAGGTAAAAAAGCAGGGGAGAAAGAAGTCACAAATTGGGGGAGGGGCTCTCAAGATGGGGAATTGTTCCTAGGTTTCTGTTAAAAGAAGGATGCAAAGACTGGAACCTCTGTCCCAAGTTGGCTACAGTGTGACTTTACCAGTCCTAGGAAGAAAATCCTAGGAATATCTAACTCTCCTCACCCCTAGTTCCACCCCTGCTGCTACTCCAGTCAAAAATATTGACATTGTCTTAGTGTCCCTGGGTCCTTCATTAAAACATAACACCCCAGAACACACAGACATCCTGTCTTTGTTCTAAGGTCCCTTCCTGCTCTAACATTCTATGTCCTCAGGTCTCTTTATTTCTGACATGGTAGGATTCTATAAGATGGGGGTTGGGGAGAGAGACTTTGAAGAAGATGTAGGCAAGTGGAAGATCATAAACTGAACTTTGTCTCTAATCTACTCCATCATTTCCTCCAGTTCCTTTTCTGTCTGAGGCTTCCTTGTAGGTCCCAGATGACAACAGCCCAAGGAACATGCCACCAACTCTTCTCTAACACAAACTACTTTCTCCCCATTTCCCTGTCTCCTACCACGGAGTGTTTGGATAACTTTTCAATGGCCCCTTCTCTAGTTCTCTCCTCTCTGTTTGCCCTTGCCCAGTGGGCTCCCCTTTCCTGGGGCCTGGGAGGTCATCCCCACCCTAGCGGCCTCAGACTTGGCAGGTTACTTGGCAGACAGAGGCTCAAACAGTGGCCTGTCTGTACTCAGGACTGATGTTTACCCAGTGGAGCAGCCTGGTGAGACAAGAGAGGGAAGACCTGGCCAGGCCACACTTAGAAGGCTGCAGGCTTCAGCCTACTCCTGACTTCCAGGATGCTCCTCTGTCTGTAATCTGGAGGTGCTGGGCCTCTGAGGTCCCTCTCAGCTGGAGACCTGTAATCCTATGATCCTATGTTCTTCTGCCCGCCCTGGGTCCCCTCCTAATCATGGCCCTGTCTAGAGATGAAGCTGGCACAGACCCCATCCTAGGGGTCCTGTGTGGCTCTGGGCACGTCACCTGACCTGTCTGAGCCCCTCAGTCCCCCATCTGTACAACGAGGGTGCTACTGCTTGTTGTGAGGAAAGAGCTCTTTGAAGTGGCATAGAGATGCGGTTTGTAATTATCATGCCCACTTTCTCTTCTGAGTCTGATAATAGCCCCATGGGGGTAGTTAGAGAAGATGTTATTAATTTTCTTTTTACAAATGAAAGGGAGAGGGAAGAGGAATTTATATAGTACCTGCTATGTACTAGACACTGTGCTAAGTGTTTTAAAAAATATTAAATCATTTGATTCTCATAACAATTCCTCAAGGGAGGTGATGTTATTTTTCCCATTTTATAGTTGAGGAAACTGAGGCAAATAGAAGTTAAGTGACTGGTTTAAGGTCACATAGCCAGTAAGCCTCAGAGACTCAAATGAACCTCAAAAGCAACTCGCCCAGGACCACTGATCTGATTAATGGCAATACTGATGTTTAGTAGGTATAATTCCATGTCAGCAGGTCAGGGGACCTGCTTGGGAGCAATGATGTAAAAGGCATCCCTGAGGCCATGGATGAGCAAAGAGGTTGTCTAGGATTTTGTGAACTCTGGATCTCTGTTTCCTTCTCTCTTAAAACAATTGACTGGACTAAATGAGATCTAAAGTTCTTCCAGTATTAGCTTTCTCTGTCCTAACGTCCTTAACTAGCTATGTTCAGAGGTCCTTTCCAACTCTCAACATTCTATACTCTCGAGTCCTCTGAAAAAAATGACAAGACTTAGCCATTGTTTTTCTTCTCTGCATGCATAAATAATCAGAGTGGATGCCACAGGGAGACAACATGCAAACAAACACATAAAAACAAGCTACACAGAGCATAAATAGTAAATAATGAACAAAGGCATGGCTCTAGAATTGAGAAAATTTGGGAAAAACTGTATTTTGTGTGTGTAAATTGCTGTGAATGGACGATGATTATTATGAGATTTCTTTTCTTTTTTCTTTCCTTCTTCCTTTCCCCTCCCAATTTATTTATTTATTTTTAAATTTCCACCAGATTTTGAATTACAAATTTTTCTCTCCCTCTTTCCCCTACCCCACCCCAAAACAGCAAGCCTACTGAATAGTCCTTGCCCCAATCTGTTCTCTCATATCCCCCCCTACCCCCACAACTTTCTAGTAGGGCAAGATGGATTTCTATACCCCAGTGCTTGTTTATCTTAGGGAAAAACTTTCTTTAAAAGATGGGATTTAAGATGGGACTTAAAGGGAACCAGTGACATCGGTAGGCAGAATAGAGGAGGGAGAACATTCTAGGAATGGAGGGACAACCAGAGAAAATTCCTGGAACTGAGAAAGTGTCTTGTTCATGAAACAGTCAGGAGGCTGATGCATTAATATAGAATCGTAGAATTACAGCTGGAGAGGCAGCATGCATGATAGAGAGACAGAAGGATGGATGGCTGGATGGATAGCTGGATGGATGGACGGACAGACTGATGGACAGACAACCAGATAAACAGACTGACTGATTTAGATGCACTGAGACAGAGACACACAGAGAGAACAATAGATAAAACTCATCCTTTTAACTTTCAACTCCCTCCTCCCATGTTTCTTGTATGTGGACATGGCCTCTACTAGTCCAATAGAATGTAAGTTCCTCGAAGACAAGAATATTTCATTTTTAGTTAGAAGGCCATATTTTGTTAAATTCTCTTATAAAATGCGGCCTTTGAGTGTCAGTTGAGAAAATATACCTTTTGAGTATATGAGGTTTTATTTCTGTTGATACATTTTGCAGGAAATTAAAAAAAAAAGAGGCAGTGGGAATGTACTGTTAATACCTACTGGAATTATATCAGAGGATCTGGATTTGACTACTGATTAGGCCACATAGAATGCATGTGTTTGGGAGCTAGTCACTTCGTCTTTTTTTTTTTTTACCTCATTTGTAAAATGAGGATTTGGACTAGATGATGTTAGATGCTTCCCATTTCTAGATTCTATGATTTTAGCATTTCTTTCTCAGCTTTCTTTTTTCTCTTGCTATTTCTCAAACAAGACACTCCCATCTCCCAACTCCATGCATTTTCAATAGCCCTCCTCCATGCCTAGAGTCTCCACATCTTAGCTTCTCTGGCTGGTTTTCTTCAAGTCCCAGTTAAAATCCCACCCTGTAGGGTGCTTAATAGACAAGGTAATAAACAAAAAAACAAATAAAGTCTCACCTTCTATTAAAAAAAAACAAAACCTTTCCCAATCCTTTTAATGCTTGTACCTTGGCCATGTTGATAATTTGCAGTTTATCTTGTATTAATTGTTTGTACATAGTCGTTTGCATGATGTCTCCCCCATTAGACTGTGAGCTCCTTGAGGGCAGGAACTGTCTTTGCCTTTCTCTATAAGCCTCAGCACTTAGTACAGTGCCCACTACATGGTAGACACTCAGTAAATGATTGTTGATTGACAGACTGATTGGGCTGGCTTCAGCCTGCTCAGGAAGGTGACTGGACTCAGCCTCTCTTCTTTGATGTATCTATCATCTTCTTTGCTAGGATTAAACAGAGCTTCTTAGACTCAGCCATCCCTTTCATCCTCCAACCCCTTACAAAAGGAGCCAAGACCCTTCTCCTTCTCACGTCCCCCTAGGGCTCTTATATATGTAGCACTTGGTAGTTATAAAGTATGTTCATAGAGAAGATCTCATCTGATCCGGATAGCACTGTGAGGTGGGAAGGGAGGGGATAGTATTTCCATCCTACAGATAAGAGAAGTGAAATGATGCAACTCGTAATTATACAGTACTGGGACCCTAACTGCTTCAGTTTTTGTTGATGGTACCACAATACTCCCAAGTCCCCTAAGGCTTGAAACCTTAGTCATATTTGCTTCTTATCTCTCCCTAGCCAACATTGCCTGCATTGACTCTTTTTTAAACTTATGTTGTCACTATCCTAGTTTATGACCTCGTATTTTATATATATATATGTATATATATATATATATACATATATATATATGTATAAAAATATGCATGTGTGTGTGTGTGTGTGTGTGTGTGTGTGTATCCACAGAGGCTGCATTTTGCAGAAAGAGAAACTGAGGGGCAGATACCAATGTGACCTGTCCAAAGTCACACAGGTAGTAAGTGGCAGAGAGAGGATTTGGGCCCAAGGTCCTCTGTCCCCAAAGCCAGCCCCCTTTCTACGGTACCATACTGTTTTCCTCTATCCACTCCAAACTACCTTTTCTGCATTATTTTATATTATTCTCTTTTACATGCTCTATATAGGGTATTCCAAAAGTTGTGTAGTTGTAAGCCATTACAAGTTAAAATTTGGCAGCTAGGTGGCACAGTGGAAAGTGCACTGGCTCTGGAATCAGGGGGACCTGAGTTCAAGTCCAGTCTCAGACATTTACTAGCAGTGTGACCCTAGGTAAGTCACTTAATCCTGATTGCCTCCAAATAAAAATGTTAAAAATTCACCAAGACTTTTGGGGCACCCTATACAGTTCAATTGATTGGAACTATTGGCAGCTCTCCAATATTGTCCTGCCATCCCATTTGCCTCAGTTTGCCTCTATGTGTGAAAAAGCACTGAATTCCTTCCTTATCTTCACTTACTGAAACATTTCTCTTCCTTACCTCTCAGGTGAAGTTTCCCCTCCTCTGTGAAGCCTTCTCTGGTCCTTTACTTCTTCTCTGCTAGCCCAGGTAAAAATGATCCTTCCTTCCTCACCCTTTCCTAGAGCACTTTGTCCTGGTCTCTCCTTTGCCATAATCATAGAATCACAGAACTAGAGCATGCATGACAATCAGACGGTTGGACAAATTACTGGCTAGACAGCCAGATAAACAGATAGATAGACTGAATGGGAGAGATAAAGACACAGAGAGGGAGCAAAAGGGAAAGTATTTTATTAAGTACTTACTTAAACCAGAATGCTGGATTTAGAGTCAGGAAGACCTAGGTTCAAATCCTGCCTCGAACATTTACTATCTATGTGACCCTGAGAAAGCCACTTAACCTTCTTTCCGCCTCAGTTCTTCATCTGTGAAATGAAGATATTGAAGTAAATGACCTTAAATGTCTCTTTCAGCTCAGCATTGGAACTCGGGTTTTCATGACTCCAGGCCCAGCACTCTATCCACTATACTACTTAACTCTCACCTTGTAGATCTGCTACCCAGATATCCATAGTTTATACAGTTCTGATCATTTATGTTCTAGGCTCTTTATTTTTTTTAAGCACTGATAGTTTGTGAAAGGAAGTGATTTAGAAGCAAGCCTAGGCTTTCGTCAACCCTTTTCCCAAAGGTGAAAGAAGTTTCTGCTTTTCAGAGGGAGAAGGGACCAAACTTCAAACCTATGGACACAACATAGCTGAGCCCCAAATCCATCTCTAGTTGGGGATCTCCAGGTTCTAGGGAAGTGAGGAAAATTCTCTGGTTCCCAAACCCTTTTTGATTGAACAATCCTATCAGTAAAAAATGTATAAGGATGCACCCCCATGCATACATAGATACATACATATACACACACACACACACACACACACACACACATATATATATACACACACACATATATATACACATACATACATATATGTATATCTAAATCTAAAATTATATATATATATATATATATTTATATAAAATTATATAAGTCCTCCCTGCTCCCCCCTCCCCATATCCAACCTGTTACTGAGGCCCATTGATTTCATCTTTGTAGCATCTCTTGTGTAGGCCCCCTTTTCTCCCCTGACACTGCCACCACTTGAGTGTAGGCCTCATCACCTCATGCCTGGACTATTGTAATAGCCTGCTGATGCCTGCGTGCCTCTGTCTCCCCACTCCAATCCATCCTCCATGCAGCCACCAAAGTGGCCCATCTTGCCCAAATCACGTCTGATCATGTCACCCTAACTCTTCCCCCCACACTCAATAAACTCCATTGGCTCCCTATGGTCAAGATCAAATACAAAATCCTTTATAACCCAGCACTTCCTACCTTTCCAGTCTTCTTATGCCTTCCTTCCCAATTTATAGTCTTCAGTCCAAAGACATTGGAGCCTTTCGGCTGTTCCAGGAACAAGACACTTTCCCTCTCAGTCCCAGGCATTTTCTCTGAGTGACTCCCAGGCTTAGAAAGCTCTTCCTCCTCAACTCCACCTACTGACTTCACTGGCTTCCTTTAAGTCCCAACTTAAATCTCATCTTTTTAAGAAAGCCTTTTCCAATTCCTCTTAGTTCTAGTACTACCCTTCTGTTAATTACTTCCTATTTATCTCGTAAGTGGCTTGTCTGTTTGCATTTATTTGCATGTCGTCTCCCCTATTAGATTGCAGCTTCCCTGAGGGTAAGGTCCGTCTTTTACCACTTTTTATCCCCAGTTCCTGGCACTTACTGGGTACTTAATAAATGTTCATTGATTGATATATTTATTTATAAATTATACACTGTCAATATACCAATAATGATAGGCATTAAAAAGCTTGTGCAAAATATAGAAATAGATAAATATGAAATGGTATTTGATCCTACCACAGTTTATTGAATAAGGGAGTGGCATTGTCTGACCAGCCCTTAAAGAAAATCGCTTTGGCAGCTGTGTAAAGGATCTGCTGGAATGGGGAGAGGCGAGGTGGGGTGATCTGGGCTGTTGGCATGAGTAGAGACAAAGGGACAAATTCCAGAGATATGATAGAAATGACAAGACAAAAACGGTTTTTCTTATTTGCATGCGTACAGAAATGTTGCATCCCTCCCCTAGTGGAATGTAAACTCTTTGGGGTCCTCAGATTTTGGGGTCTCCCCAGCCCCTAGAACAGTGGCTGGCCCTTGAGAAGTGCTTAATGAATGTTTGAGAAATAAATGGGGGTCCCTTGCAGTTCCTAAAGGCGCTTTGAGCTCTAACGATTTGTCCTTCAATGATCCTTTATTGCATATTCCCTCCTCAAGTGTGTGGTATAACCTATTCACATCTTCTCATCCTCCAGATTTGTGGTTTTTTTTGTTCAGGTGCCCCCATAAATCCTCCACAGGGGATCTACCAAATGTGTAGGAGGCATTCTTTTGAGTCTTTTTTTTTTATCATTTCAAAGATACCTAAGGGCAGCCATTTTCCTCAAATGCATGGCTTGTCCATCTTTTTTCCAGTTCTACATGGGGATAGGACCAGACCTGCAATTTCATTGCTATTGGGAACTCCCAGTGAGAAAAACTCCTTCCAACAATGCAGGACAACACCTTCTCTCTAAGTGAGAAGGCTTAGAAAGCTCTCTGGAGCCCTGAGAGTTTAAGCATCCTGCCTAATTTTAAGTAGGTGTCAGAAGTGGGATCTGAACCCCGTTTTTCTGAGCTCCCAGACCAGCGCCCCATCCAAGGTAATGTACTTGATGAAATCTCTAATGCCATTCTTTAGTTTAATGACTGTTGAGATGCTGTAGCTTGCATAAGCATTTCTAAAAGTTGTGTAAAAATTCTTGAAGGGCTTCTGGGGCATTCTCAGTTTAAAGATCAACCATCTGACACCTCCTTTATCAGGTCAACTCAGAGAATAGAACAGATAACCGTGTAACACCTCTAGCAGAATGGGGGTGGGATGGGGGAAGGAGGGAACATGCAAGCCCATCTGATGACCCATCTTCTGGTCCAGACTGAGCAGCGTCATGCCAGACTCTACAGGGTGCTCCAGTCTGTGGGCCTTACCTTCCCCCTGTCTAGCCTGGGATAATGGGAAGAGGGTGTTGGGAGTGGCTGGGAAGTTCAGGTGTTTGTATTTTAATAAACCTCCCAGGGTAGCTTTGGCCTATGAATCAAACCCAGAGGACAAAGCCCCAGATGATCCCAGTGGTGCAGGCGGAAGGAACCACACACAAAAAGTCAACTTTGCTCAAATAATCCTCTTCTCTCCCCCTCTTGCTTCCCTCCCTTCGGTGAATTTAGGAAATGGGGATCGACAGACCTAGGGTCCAGTCCTAGAAGTTGTCCAGGACTTTGTGAGCTCTGGGTCTCAGTTTCCTCCTCTGAAAAAACCAATCGATTGGACCAAATGACATCAAAAGTTCCTACCAGCATTAACATTCTCTGCTCTAAAGGCCTTACCAGTTTTCAGAGTCTATATTCTAAAGGCTGTTGCCCATTCGACACTCTGTGTGCTGAGGCCTCTTCCAGCTCTCCACCTTCTATATTCTGGAGCCCCTTCAAATTTTAACATTCTGCATAATAAAGTCCCTTCAAAGCACTAACATTTTATAACATTATTAAGGAAAACTGTTCAGTCTAAGGAGAGTGAAATGCTCAGTCTGGGACAGTTATTGTGACCTAGGGCAACTCAGTTTATTTCTGTGGGTCTCAGTTTCCCTGACTATAAAATTAGGTTGGACTAGATGACCTCTGGAATTCCTTCCAGCTCTAAATCTATGACCCAGTGATGGAGGTGTGCATTACCCACCCCTGGAGGCAACAGAAGCCAGAAGCCATGCCCTACCACATCCCACACTCAGGTGCACCTTTGGAAACAAGCCCATGGCCCAGGCTGACTGCCGGGGCTAGGAGGCGGCAAGGCCCAGGACAGGTCCCAACCCACGAAGGGGCAAGTCACAACTTGAGCGCCTGTTTCTGGACCAGGGATATCTGGGGTCTCTGGAGAGAGTCACAACTTCCGTTCGGTAGCCACCTTTGGTCCTCCAGACCCAATGGCCAGCCCCGCAGAGATTGCCTTCCCTGCCAATTGCTTTGTCCAGGACCTCTCCCAATTCTAGGCCATTGGCTCTACTTCCCCCCTTATTAGCCACTGACTTCCACCCTCTGCCCTGGTTCAGGCTTCCAAAACCCAGAGAAGGAGAGAGGAAAAACAGCCACTTACCCCGCCCACCCCCAGAGGGAAGGTTGTGAAGGGAAGATGGCGGCCAGCCCTGGGACGTACTCACCGTAAGGGTTGTCCGTACTGGCCCCTATCGGCATGTTTACACTGACCATCTCCCCGCCTGCTGGTTGGGCACATATACTGGGGACCGACCCCAAAGCTGAGTGAACTGAGGCAGCCTGAGAGTGGGGCCAGACCGGAGGGAAGGAGGGAGGGACAACGGGCCCAGGGAGGGCCCAGTGGCCTGTGTTATCTTATTGATTCTCTTAATCAGGGCTAATGTGGGTGGGGATGTTAAATTGTAACCAGTCTCTTAGGGAAACCGATCTGCAGGGGACTGTCGCTGTAGCCATAGTAACAGCCGGGAAGCTGGAACTTAGGAGGGCTTTTACAGCCTGCCTTGCACCTGGATGTGGGGAGGGAGACAGCTCTGGGACCCAACAAGGAGGGAGGGACAGGGACAGACTGGGGTGTGGAGGTGAGAGTCCAACCTGCACCCAGGACAAGAGACACAGGCCCAGAGCTTTTATTGCCTGGGGGCCCAGTCCCAGGAAAACAAAGGACTGGCTGTGTGAGGGTGAGGTGAGGGGTGGGGGAGGAAGGCAGAGAGGGGTGAAGGTCTGAGGGTGACAGGAGGGGACCATCCTCCTTACTCAGTCAACCTCACCCTACTGCCAGGGTTCATGGACAGGAGGAAGAATGCTTGGACTAATAATAACCCAACCAAAGAGAAAGGTCTGAATTTAAGATTAAGAGGGGCAGCCTGAATTTTAGCCCCAGCTCTTCTCACTCCATCTTTAAATCCTCAGATGTGTGCTGTTATTGTTCAAGACCTGGTCTCTAATCTTGTCCAGAGTTGAGAAGTATGTTAGTTATAATCTATCTATCTATCTATCTATCTGTCTGTCTGTCTATCTATCTATCGATCGCTCTAATCATCCACAGTATACTCATACACACATATTCAGGCACAGGAAAGAGTTAAGCAGACTTTTAGAAGCAAAAGTCATTGATGTTAACAAACAATAAAACTGTCCTGGCCCATATTTATAGTTAAAAATAAATTGAATCACAGGTTTACAGAAGCACATAATGTCAGAACTTCAAAGGATTTTAGAAAAAAGTTTTCCAAACTGTAGGGCATGCTCCAGGTGAGATGGAGGGGAATAAAAGCCCCTCTCAGGAAGGGCAGGAATAGTTGCCAATGTTATTGGATACTTTCAAGTATGACATTAGCTTGACTACCTCAACCCCCTCCCGCTTCTTTTTTTTGAAAGAAAACAAAATTACAATCAAAGTCAGCAAAAGCAAGAAATAACACGGGGAATTCAGATTTGCTCCAGCTAGTGGGAGGTGACCGAAGGGGATGTATCATGATGGGTGAGGGACAGTGGGCCCAAGTATGCAAACAGAGGTGTGGGGGGAAATCTTTAACAATCAGTTCTCCAAAAAAGAAAATGTTATGCGCGACACACTTTTAAATTCAATTTGCCTTATTAACATTTTCTCTATCACTTTCCTAAGTCTAGACAATCAATAAAATGGTAAATTAAGCCCTGATTTACAAATCATTGCCCATTTCTGAGATGTAAATGATCACATCTAAAATTTAACAATCAGCTTTCTAGAGCATATATGAGTTCATTCCAGAGCATACCAGGCGGCAAGGATAATTCCCTTAATTCTCTTTTGCCTCCCTTTCTCCACCTCATTGCCTCAGGGACTCTGCAGAGGTCTCACACTTGGCCAAAGGTAGAAGCTGATCTTGATCTGATGTCTTCCCATTATCTCTACCTAGCACTGAGGAGGACTTGAGCCTCTGCCATCTCTGTAGGTACAGGGGCTCCAAGAAAGATTCTGGCAACCAAGTAGGAGAGTACCAACTTACGGTGCCCATTACAGACCTCTCTCCCACTAAAGAGGTTCCCAGACTTAGCAGGTAGAGTTGGAGGGGAAGGCATGGCAAGTTCACCATTGTTTTGTCTCATTTGTTTTTGGAAACCAGTAGAATTGACAGAGTGCTAGATTTTTGCATCAGAGGAGATAAGTTAACGTCCTCTTCTGCCACTTACTACCTGTGGCACTTTAGGCAAGCCATTTCACCTCTCTGAGCCTCCGTTTCTTTAATGGTAAAATGAAGAGGCTGGATTAGAAGACCTCAAAGTTTCCTTCTATGTCTGTGTTTCTATGATGCAATTTAGTGATTGTTTACATTGTTTTTATTTGGGAGTTTAAGATCTGTTTGCATGCTGTTGTGAAATTACAATGTTCTTAATGTTGTTGAATAAAGTAAAACCAAGAAAATAATTTTAGTAGATTGTTTTAAGGAAAATGGCCAGTTTTTGTAAAGATGCCAGGCACATCTGGGAAATTATCTTACTTTTCTAAAATCCTATTCAGGTCCTAAATTTCTTTCTTGTTTATTTTTGGTTAGATTTGTCTTGGTCTGAAAGAGTCACCTGGAGGTCTTCCTCTATAATAGCTTTATTGTCTAGTCTCCATATAACTCATTTAGCTTTTCCTTTAAATATTTAGATACTACGTCATTTAGCATAGATATCTATATCTGTAGCTATACATTTCTATATACCTATATCTATATATCTATACCTATACATATTTATAGATAGTGAGCAGCCAGGTGGTGCAGTATATCTACTGCACAGAGTACTAGCCCTGGAGTCTCATGTTCACGAGATCAAATCTGACCTCAGACACTTACTAGCTGTGTGACCCTGGACAAGTAACTTAAACCCTGTTTACCTCAGTTTCCTCATTTGTAAAATGAGCTGGAGAAGGAAATGGCAAACCACTCTAGTATCTTTGCCAAGAAAACCCCAGATAGGGGTCATGGAGACTCAGACATGACTGAATAAAGACTGATATACAGATATATGTTGAGTATTGATTTTAATTTTTGTCTAGGATACCTTTAAACATATAATATAATTTCTCTGTTTATCTCTTAATTACTGTAGCTTTGTCTAAAATCATGATTGCTACTATTTCTTTTATGGGTTTAGAGAAAACAGACAAATTAATGCACTATTGGTGGAACTGTGAATTGGTCCAGTCATTTTAGAAATAATATGGAACTATGTCCCAAACTGTACTAACTTATTCATACCCCCATTTGACACAGCAATACCATCACAAGACCTATACTCCAAAGACAGAAAAGAGAAAAGGGCCCAATAATCATGAAGATATTTATAGTCAATCTTTCTGGGGATGGCAAAAAAACTGGATACTTGGGGATTGTCCATCAACTGGGAATCGGCTGAATAAAGTATGTTATATCAATGTAATAGAATACTATTATATTATAATAAATTATGAAATGGGCAGTTAGGGAAATGGGAAGATTTGTATGCACTGATACTGAAAGAAGTGAGCAAAACCAGAATAATTTATACAGTAACACCAGGTGGATGCTGATAAATGTTTAACAATTGGCTCTCTGAAAATGTACAATGCACTTTTAAAAGTTTAAACTGTATTATTACCATTTTCCCCATCACTTTTTAAAGTCTAGACAATCAACAAAAAAATAAATCAAGCTGTGATTTTGTAGCTTTGACTGATTTCTGATTGTGTAAAGGCTCACACTGAAACTTTAACAATCAGCTAGCTCCAGTGCAATGCTGAACACACCACCATTGAACAAATAAACAGCTTCGAAAGACTTATGAGTGAGGATCCACACAATGACCAAATATGATTCCAGAGGATCGGTGACGAAAACGTTACTTTCTTCCTGAGGGGGAAGTGATGGACTCAATAAGCAAAATGAGATATATATTTTAGGACGCGACCAGTGACATATTTTGTTTTGCTTGGCTAAGCATATTTAACAATTACAAGATACTTTAAAAAAATTTTTTTTCCAGTGGAGAGGAAGGGAGGTTGGAGGGAAAGAAAATAAATGCTTGTTAATTGAAAAAAAAATTATATTTCATTTTGAAAAGTGGGAAAACTTTCTTTATTTTTCTTCTTTCCTCCCTCCCTCCCTCCTTTCCTTCCTTCCTTCCTTCGTCCCTCCCTCCTTCCCTGCTTTCTTTCTTTCTTTCTTTCTTTCTTTCTTTCTTCTTTATTAAAAAGGGAAGCCTTGTTGCATGAAGTTTGTAAATCAGGATTTATACCTTAACACATAAAATATCAGAACTAGATGAGAATTTAGAATAAGCCATCAGCTAGGAAGGACCTTAGAGTTCATGGAGAGAGAGCGCTGGGTTTGGCTTTGCTACTTGTTATCTGTTTGAGTTTGGAAAAGTCACTTCATAGGAACATGAGATCTTAGGACCACTTCTTCTTAGTCTCCTTTGCTGAATCCATGTCATGTCTGTTACCCTTGGGAATACCCCAAGGCTCTGCCCCGGAATCTCCAATTTTCTCTTTCTCATTAGCTCCCGTGAATTTAGTTGTTATTTCTATGCAAGTGGCCCTCAGATCTGTACATCCAAACCTAGTCTTTCTCCTGAGCCCCAATTTTACAACACTATTGGACATTTAAAACTGGATATCCCATGACTAAAAAAAGAAATTCAGACCAAAAAATGGAGAGAGAATAATATATTCTTTTACTACAGCTCTCCAGAGAAAAGAAAGAGTGTTTATACTAGGGAAAACCATCTAGGCAATGAGTCAGTAGTAGGGTGAAGGGGGCAAATAGGAGTGGTTGAATAATCCTATTCACCATACTGGCCTGATAATGCTATACTTGTATTCATTTTGTGTGTGTGTGTGTGTGTGTGTGTGTGGATATGTTGACTCTCCTAATAGAATGTGAACTTCTTGGTTGTTTCAATTTTGCCTTTGCATCCTCACTGCTTGGCACAATGCCTGGCATGTAGTAGGCCCTTAACAAAAGCTTGTTGATCGATTGAAACAATCATAGAATCATAAATATAATGATAGAAGAAATTCCAAAGGCCACCTAGTATGATCTTCTCATTACACAGGAGGAACCTAAAGCCCAGGCAGGCTAAATTAAATACATAGTGTAAGGTCTAGAATTCCCCCACCTCGGGAGCCCTGTACCTTCCCCATAACCGTGGGGTGTTCTTTTTATACCAAAGGAAGAGACCAAAGATCTCCAGATAGGTTATAAGCAGTGGTTTAATCAATTTAGGGTATTTACATTTGTGGCACTATGATGGATCCCTGCCAAGATATTAATCATCCTCAGTCTGGAGCAGCAGCCAGACCAATCAGTGAATCCCCACTAAGAATCCCCAAAATCCCTGTGGTAATTATAGAAAATGTACAAAGGCAGGAGGAGCTAGAGAGTGCATCATTACCGATTGGTGGATATTTTTGATTTTCTGCTTATGAATGAGCTTTGGAGTTAAGGCAGTGTTATGCCAAAACATAAGTTTGTGTATGGATCATGTACTGGTCACATATGGGTCACAATATTCTTATTATGGCTTTCATAGGTCATAATCTCGTAAGTTATGACTCAGTGTCTAAGTTATGATTGTAAATAGGTCACTGTGTTTGGGCTTCCACCTTTCAGAGAGTTTAAATTTTTGTGACTTTTCACTTATTACTGTATTTTATAGGTTTTTTTCCCAATCAGGACCCCTCAGATCATAAGCATCCGAAGTGGCATTCAAACTCAGGTCCTCTAGAACCAGCACTTTCCCCCTCATTGTATCAATGGGCCTCAGTTTCTTTTTCTATAAAAATAATAAGGTTGGACTAGTTGATCTCTAAGGTCCCTACCAGCTCTAAATCCTGTCATCCCATGGTCCTGGGTCTACTATGAACTTCTTCTGTGACCTCCAAGTCACAGTTTCCTAGTCTTTAAAGTGGGAATAATAATACTTATATTATCTACCTCACAGGGTTACTGAGAGGCTAGAAAAAGTGTAATGTTTGTTTATTGCTTATTAGGCTATTATTGTTTTTCAGATAAGAACACTAGAGCCCAGGATGGGGGAGGGGTTTTTGCTTATATTATATGTTAATTTCTTCTGTATTAATAAAAGCATGCAAATGTATTGTGACTTTGTGATTCCATATTATATATATATGTGTGTGTGTATATATATATATATATATGTATATATAATTATGTACACTACACATATGTATATAGGGTATCCCAAAAACCTTAGTGATGTTTTAAGCTATTAAAAATTTTAATGCACTGAGACTTTGAGGGCTTGCTGTACGTACTTACATGCAGAAACATATATACATATATTCCTACATGTACATGCACACACTCTAGAGTTTAAGGTTGGGGAATGATCTCTTCATGGGTCCCTTCTGATCACCCCCTGCTTCAATCTCAGAAGTCCAAGATGTCCTGTAGGACCCAATCACCAAGCTTTCTATCATTCTCCATGCAGATTAATCTGTCTTCCATCCCCACCCTTCTTCCTTCAACTACTTTCCATCCCATTTGACCACCAAGGTATATGGGTCTGGGGTACATTAGAAAGAATCAATCCAGTTGCCTCTTCTGGTCTCTTTATTGAGGAAGCTCTGGAAGAAAAGTCCATCGTTGTCAGGGCAATAAGCTTTGGATGGCACCTATGGGTTCCTGGCTCCTGGCACAGTTGGCCACCCATAGTTGCGGTTGAATTGATGAGTGGGGGTCAACTATGGTCTGTTTGTGTTTTGTGGGATACAGGAGTTTTCTAGTAAGAAGGGAAAACCTTTGTGGGAGGAGATGTTTCCCATGACTGTTTCCTCCCCCTAGGATTTGTCTTCCCTATGCCATTTTACATCTCAGCTCTTGCTGAGCAGCCCTGAATTTGTCCATTTATATGGAAGAATGTCTGAAAGGGATGACAACCACTTCTGTTTGGAAGTGGGGCTGTTGACCTGGCAACTATACCCCACTTCCGTCACTGTACTGAGCTATGGCTAGGACAGAGAGAAAGAGAAGAGATGACCTAGAGAGTTGATGTAGTAGAAGGGTTGTTGGATTTTATATCCTAAGACCTGGGTTCAAGTTCCACCTCCTTACTACCTGAGTGATATTAGACAAATCATAGTTTTTTCATTTTTAGAATAGAGGGGAAAATTTGGATTGGAAGGGGGTGGGTGTAAAAATTTCTTTCAGCCCTAAATCTGTAGTCCTCAACTCCCCTGTCAACTTAGGGTTTTGATTTTTCGGGACAGCTGTTTCATTCTTGGCCCTGCCTATAACCTACTGTGTGACCTTAGAAAAGTCACTTCCTCTATTTAGGCCTTACTTTCCAGTTCATGAGAGGGTTGGATTAAATGAGGGGTTTCCATTTAGTGGTTCATGAACCTTTTGGAGGTTCTCAATGGTGATTTGAGGCATTTGAGCTAAATTTTTCAATGGCATCTTAAGCAGTAAATAACATATTAAATTACCTTGGCAGTTCACAACCTTTTCATTATTGTTGTTGAAAGGCCTTGAAGGAACATAAAAAGTTGGAACCACTGGCCTAGATGATCTCTAAGGTCCCTTCCAGACCTGACCACCTAAAAAACTGGATAAACCTGAGATGAGAATTGGAAAGAATCAGCAAAGCTATGATCTGCCCAAAGGAAAAGAAAAGCAAAGAAGCATAACTGGAAAGTAGAAAGATATTGATGATGTGTTCTACTTGGTCTTTGCCAGGACTTCTGGAATAAAGTCCCAAAGGGGAGAACTGGCCTAGAATGGAGAGGTGTGGTATGGTGTAGACAGCCCGAGGTGATCTCCCCATCATAAATAACTAGTCTACTCGATATAGTCACTGTCTTTTGGGTCATGTGGGGCCTGCCCTATCTGGGCAGCTCAGACCCAGGACACTGCACCAGCCATGGAGTGATTAGAACCAGATAAGTCGATTGGATCGGAGCCCAGCAAAACACATGTTGTTGTTGCAGCTGCCGCCATAACTGGGTGGACAGGCTGAGCAGGGTTTCCCCATCTTGTATGGAGCTTCCCCAATCCAGTTGCCCCTGGAAAGAGAGTATGAAATTGTGGAATGGGAACAGAAAGGAATATTTTCATCAGCAGTAAGACATGACAAATATGAGAAATTTAGAGAAATCCTGGAAAGACTCATATGGAGTGCTGCAAAGTGAAGAAAATAAAATTTAAAATAATGCATTTAGGTTAATTGTAATGAACCATCTTGATTTTAGAGAATAGAAGATGAAACACACATTCCTACTCTTCCTGCCCCACCCTTGGAGAGAGGTGGGAGACTTGAGAGTAAAGAATGTTACATACACAGATGGGATCCCCTGGTCACTTAGATGGTTTTGCTGAAACATTTTTCTTTGTTATAAAGGAGAGTTCCCTGAATTAGGGTATATTAGGAAATGAATAATTTTTTCTAAAAGAAAAAAAGAGAAGAGAACCCAGAAAGATAGGGGTTCATATAAGAATGGGGGGGTAATAAAGAACTATCTTTATTATCAACAAGTCTGTTATAAATGCCAGGGTGAGGGCGGAGTGAACCTCGTTACTGTCTGTACTCATTCCCACCAGGTTTTCTCTGCTTCTCTCTGATCTGTAGACCAATACCAAATTACTGTTCCTAAACACAACTTCGATCATCAGCCCTTCCCTCCTCAAGAATCTTCAGTGGCACTCTGTTACTTCAAAATTTCAAAATTCCCTGATTTCAACACTTATCCTCATGTCTCTCCATCTTAGTAGATAGTGTTATGAATTGCTCTGGCCAATCCTCTTACGATAAGCCTCTCTAACTACAACTAGCCTAGTTTTCAGATGGCAGACTTATGGTCCATCTTCAGGTCTGTACAAAAAGCCTTTCCAGCTTAGGAGGACCTGCCAAAACTTGTAATCTGTGGATATAACCTTCATGAACAAGGATCACAATCATAACAAGTATGTATTATCCATCGGATGTCCAAGGACCTTGCAAAATAAAGTCTTACAGCCTCAGAATGGTATTCAAGGGCCTCCACAGAGTGGCACCAACCTACCCTTTCAGAGTTTCTAGCCTCATCTTCCACTGATCTTTTATGTATTGCTGGGACTGTTCATTATCTCTCAAAAACATACTGCATTTCTACCCTTTGCACTTTTGCTCAAACTATTCTCATTCCCCACTGGAATTTTCTCATCTTTTTTCTGCCTCTCTGGATTCTTCCCATCTCTCAAGACTCAGCTCAAAACCTCTGTGATGCCTTCTTCCATTATCCCAAGACTTTAGTTCTCTCTCCTCATGCTGAGCTCCTATAGTCCCAACTGATTGTTCCACTCAATATGTGCTTAGATTACCTGAGGTTCAGTGGGTTTTGCGTGTGTGTCAGTCTTGCTATTCTAACTAGATTGTGAGCTCCATGAGGGAAGGAATCATATTTTGCAAAGGATCTTTGTATCACCTTCCTCTTTTTTTGCCCAGAACAGGCAATTCAGCAAATATTATTCATTGGTTGATTGAGCGATTAATTCCCTGGTCTCTATCCTCCAAGGAAGGGAAAATATTCCAGGGGAAGCCACTAAGTTTGGAAATTCTGACTTTTGGATGAAAATAAATGCCATCATTGGTAGGATTGGAAGAAAGCTAGGAGCATGCATTGGACACTTAAAGACCATGCAACTAGTTGGCAGGGGAAAAATATTTATAAGAACTCTTTTTGTAGTGGCAAACTTCTGAAAATTAAGAGTATGTCCAACAATTGAGAAATGGCTGAATAGGTTGTAGTATATGAATGGGATGGAATGCTATTATGCTATAATAAATGAGGAAAAGGATAGTTTCAAAAAACCTCAAAAGACTTATAAGAACTGATGCAGAGTGAAGTATGCAGGACTAAAAGAACCATTTATACTATAAGATCATTATAAAAATGAGCGCTTTTTAGGACTTTTACGAAATTGATGAAGAATGAAATGAGCAGAATCATGAAAACAATTTATACAATGTAAAAATTGTAAAATAAACAAACAAAAAACTTGAACAATACAATGGCCATCTATATTCCAAAAGACCAGTGATGAAATATACTAACCATGACAGAGAGGTGATGTATTTAAGGGTCAGAATAAGACACCGCCCCCTCCCACAAACATATAACAAATAAATTAAATTTCTTTCTTTCTTTTCTTTCTTTTCTTTTTGCTTTTTAGATGGGAGAAGTCAGGGCAGTTGGGGTTAACTGACTTGCCCAAGGTCACATGGCTAGTTAGTGTTAAGTGTCTGAAGCCAGATTTGAACTTAAGTCCTCCTGACTCTAGGACCAGTGTTCTATTCACTGTACCACCTAGCTGCTCCTCTTTTTTTTCTTTTTAAGCAGAGGGGGAGTGCTCTAGATGTGAAATGTTGCAGACACTTCTAGGTGAGGCTACTATCATGAAGTTAGAACAATTTGTACATGTAGGGAATATAAAAACAAAACATACCAGCAAAACTTAGTGGAGAGAGAAAGAAGGGGGGGGGAGGGAAGGAAGGAAGGAAGGAATCAAAGAAGTAAGGAAAGAAGGAATCAAAGAAGGAAGGAAGGAATCAAGGAAGGAAGGAAGGAAAGAAAAGAGAGAAGAAGCAAGGAGCCTACTAGAAATAGGCAGTATGGACTAAAGGAAAGAATTTGAGTCTAAGTTCTTTCTACTCACACAGCCATGACCTTAGTCCATGTCATTATTCCCCTCATCTGGAAGACTGCAGTGGCCTCTTCATTGGTCTCCCTGCTTCAAGCCTCTTCCCATTCTAATTAATCATCCACATAGCTGCCAAAATGATTTTCCTTAAGCACAAATCTGATCATATCACTCCTCTACTCAATAAATGCCAATGATTCTCTTTTGCCTCTAACATAAAATACAAATTCTCTTCTTGACTTTTGAAGTCCTTGACAAACTAGCCTTAACCTGTCTTTCTGGTCTCATTATACTTCACTCCCTTTTTTGCACTGTATGATTTAGTCAAATTGCCTTCTCTATAGCACTTCATCTCCCATCTTCATACTTTTGCAGTGGCTGTTCACTGTGCCTGGAATGCACTCCCTCCTCATTTTCACTTCCTAGAATAACTCTCTTCCTTCAATATGCCCCTCAGCCACCACCTTCTAAATAGAGTCTTTCTTGATTCCCCTCCAACTGTTAGTGCTCTGGATTCCTAACTACCTTGTATTTAATGACCTTCAGTTTAGTTTGTCTGTCTAGCTGTCTGTCTGTCCATCCATCTATCTGTCTATCTATCTATCTATCTATCTATCTATCTATCTATCTGTCTGTCCATGTATCTATCTGTCTGTCTATCCATCTACCTATCTATCTATCCATCCATCTATCTATCTATCTATCTGTCTGTCTGTCCATGTATCTATCTGTCTGTCTATCCATCTACCTATCTATCTATCCATCCATCATCTATCTATCTATCTATCTATCTATCTATCTATCTATCTATCTATCTTATCTTCTACACATGTTGTTTCCCCCCAATTGAATATAAGCCCCTTGAGAGCTGAGTCTATTTTTATTTTTGGTTTTTGTGCCACAGAACCTTGGACAGTGCCTAGCACATAGCAGGTGCTTTATAAATGCTTGCTTGCTTGCTTGAAAGAACACAGCATCCAGAGTCAGAATATCTGTGTTCAAATACTGGTTTTGCTACTCATTAGCTATATGATTACTCCCACTCTCTGGGTCTCAGTTTTCTCCTCTGTAAAATGATGAGTGCACGACAGATAAAGATGGTCTCTAAGGTCCTAAAGTCTTATTCCAATAATCTATCATCTAGGAATGTGACTCCCATGGAGTTATATTTTTAGGATATTGAAAATTTTTCTACCTTTTACTACCTAGAATATTCGCAATAAATTTGACCCGTAAGCACATTTTCTAAAATGAAGTCTATTTCCAACAGTGATTTTCACTGAAGGGAGAAAAAAAAAAGGTCTATATTTGCCAAGGAAAGTGGTTATGATGGTGGCTAGCCCCAAGGAATCCAAAAATTCTAATACCCCCAAAATACTCTGATTCTAGGAGTGATAGAATTTTTATAACTTCAAGGTCTTCCTTTATCCACTGAGTACCTTCTTATCCTTCTCCCTGGGACCATGGGAATTTCTTTCACACCTGGGAATTCCATGAGTTCATATCACCAGCTCTAAGAAGCTAGACCCTTCTTTTTTGTCTGGATCTACAGGTTCTGTTGTGTTGCAG
This sequence comes from Pseudochirops cupreus, assembly GCA_028627135.1. Taxonomy (NCBI): domain Eukaryota; kingdom Metazoa; phylum Chordata; class Mammalia; order Diprotodontia; family Pseudocheiridae; genus Pseudochirops; species Pseudochirops cupreus. The sequence continues at coordinate 191,558,969 of CM053581.1, forward strand.
CAGTTACCAAAGCAACCTGGACCTCCCTGTGAACTCCTCCCTCTACTTATTCCAGTCAACAAGATGCAGGCATGGGAGCCACAACTCCAAACGGGAGTCAGTCTTGTGGAGTTCTTTTTCATGGGATTTGAACTGTGTTTGTATTTGTAGCCTCCAATGGGGCCGGGTAACAATACCATACTTTGCTAGTAGGTGACCTGCCATCTAACATTTGATATAGCTCAGTTTAGCAATTCTTTTGTTTGGGTTGTGTATTCATGGATATATTATTTTATTTGTGTGGCTACTCTGGTACCAGTATAGGTCATTGTCCCCCTAATACTTAGAAACTTTCTGCCATGGCTGTAGCCCACTTGGAGATGAGCATTTCCGAATTTAGCTAGTTTGATTCTTGGGTGACAGACATTAGGTTCATTTTGGGGCCCAAACCTGAAGGCTTTCTAGCTTAGTAAAATATTTCAGAGCCCTTGAGAACCCAGGAGCAAAGCTCTCCCCTCCCCGCTGCCACCACAATGAGGCAGTGGAGGAGGACTTCAGTAGAAGATTCATATTACATATTGAGTGCCTCTTCTCCTTCATACCAGACCCAGATTCTGCCTCCATGCAGCTGCCCTTTACCTCCACACTCCCTTCTGCCTAAGAACTTACTTGATGGCATAGTTGCACACTAGGTACACGGCCTGGCGCCAGGTATTCCCCCAAACGCTGATGTTTTTGCAGGTATGAAGAGCACAGCCCAACCGATTGGAGGATGCCCACACCATCTGGCAAGGAACAAACAGAGTGAGCAATGGAGGTTCACCAATGCACTGGGGTCATTGTCCACTCCACCACCATGCCAGACCCAGAATGGAAGTCGGGGAAAGGGTCATGGGAAGAGCTGGTAGGTTTTTTTTTTTCTGGATCTGTAATGAGGAAATCCAATCGAGTTGTGTTTTAATCTGTAGTGAGGGGGGACTTGCCATTGCCCCAGCTTGATCTCAATTTGTTTTCTGACTGCTCTGAAGCTGGATTTCATTGGGAATAAACAAAGACACCTCAAAGGTCCCAAAGGCTTTCAGGTCTATCTCACAAAAAATCATTCTTTCATAAAAGGTAAATTTCAGGGTAGTTACCCACATTACAAATAATTCTTTATTTTTGTAGAAAAAGTCATTACAATATTCCTTTAGTTAATGAGTTCCCTAGTGCATTTACAATAGGACTTGATTTACCAGAATTCAAGGTTTTCTCTAGCACAACCATTCTAAGACTGTAACTTTTCAGGAGCACATCTATTTAACAAAGGGCCACAGGGGTCTTAAAAACTACAAGTCAATCCTTAGTGACACCGTTTCCCCTATTAGAATGTGAGCAAGGCCTGTATCACTTTTCTATTTACATCTCCAATATCATGGGCATTGCACATAATTAATACTTAATAAATGCTTTCTTTCTTCCAAATTTGTCATTTTTTCTTTCTTTTCATAATGCTCAGAAGATCTGTCTATCTCTCTAAGGTTCACACTGGACCAGCACCATATCCTCCATACAGTTAGAGGGCCTTCCCTTTTTCCCCTACCCTGGATGTACCTGAGTATAGTGGGTGCACACAGGCCCACTACAGTGCCAAGGACAACGGGGGCTGCACTCTCTTGGGTTGGGGAATGAGTAATGTTGTTTTTCTTCTGACCAAGACTTTACTAGATCCACAACTGATCGGTACCTGGTAGTAGAAGAGAAAGCATAACAAAGACGGTAGAGTTATGAGAAAGACATCAGATGTAACAGAAAGAATCCTGAACTGAGTGCGAGTCAGGAAATGTGGGTTCTAGTTCCACATCTTATATTAATTCATTGAGTAACCTTGAATAAATTATGTCTTCTCTATGGGAAAGTTTTCTCATCTATAAAATAAGAAGGTTGGATGAAATGGAAGGTCCCTTCTCTGTAGTGCCATGAAAAGAGCAGATCTAATGTTTGAGAATATACATGTGAATGTTGTTGCTCATCCTTCGTTTTTGAAGGGGACCAATGACATCACGGGGTGAAGTCTTGTCTCATGTATGAATTGGATTTAAGTGAGGTAGAGTTGTGCAAAGTCTTCAGTCTCTCTCTTCCAGTCATTGAAATCCAATGGCAAGACAAAAGTCAAGATGGCTGGTGATGACCTGAGATGCAGTAGACAATATTGGCATTTTTGATGTCTGACTAAGCTCTAAGCACTCCCATAGGACCTGTTTCAGCTGCCTTCATGGCCATTGGAACAAACTGTTCTCATCTGCCCATTCATTGGGCAAGTCTTCAGAAGCCTGGGGTGGACATCCCCCTAACTCAACAATGGGTCTGAGGCCTGTTGGTTACCCTCAGCTTGGTTTAGGTCTGCCGAGCTGGCTTCCCAGGGCATGGCCACTGTGCATGCTACCCGTGGCTTCCTGGAGTTATGGGTGAGAGGTGAGTGCCAGGTAGACACCACAAGTGGATGAGCAGCCCTGTAAGAGCTTGGCAGCCCTCAACCAGAGGTTCTTCAAGCACCCCAGACACCCCTAGAAATGAATGCCAGTTGTGTCACTAACTATATGATCTTAGACAAATTATTTAGCCTTTTGGGCCTCAGTTTCCTCATCTGTAAAGTGAGGGGGTTGGATGAGGTGATATCTGCTTTAAATGTGTGATCTTTTCTGGCTTTAATATTCTATATTTTAACATTCTGTGTTCTATGCTTTTCCACCTCCAACATTCTATGTTCTATTCTCCACATTCTGTATTTTTTTCCTCCAATATTTTATGTTCTGATGTGGCTTCCTGCTATTCCATGACTTTCCAAGGTGAGAGACCAGGTTCATCAGGAAGAGAGAACTTGGATCACCAGAGACAGTGAACCACAACCTTTCTCCAGGTCTCCCCTCGGGTCTTGTGAAGAAAAGGTCAGGGGCATTTAAGTATCTGACCAATCTTTGGAATTAAGCAAGGTTCCTTCAATTTGAAGGATCTTCTGGGGAAGACCCAGGACCCTCTCTACACCTTAATAAACCATACTATGAAAGGAAGTAGTAACAGATAATACAAAGTAACAGATAATCTGTCCCTTTCTCTTCTGGAAAAGATGGAGAGGAGGCATGTTTAATGGCAAGGGGATGGGGAAGAAAACTGGGGATGAAATATTTACTAAGTTGCATTGTGAATGAAGTATATGTTTAAGTATAAGCCTGTCATTCTGAGGGTAGGGAAAAAGCTTGTTAGCTTGAAGAAACCCAGCAGGGGGATGGAGAGAATAACAGAAAAAGATATAAAGGTCCTAAATGTACTAAACTATTTATACCAGCAATTTTTGTGGTGGCAAAGAACTTGGAACTATAGGGGTGCCCATCAATTGGGGAATGGTTGAACCAATTATGTTATGTGAATGTAATAGAACACTATTGTGCTGCAAGAAATCAAAGAGATGGTTTCAGAGAAACCTGGGCAGTCTTGTGTGGACCGAAGTGAGCAGAATCGAACAATTTGTACTATATATGACAACATCATAAGAGCAAACAATTTTGAAACACTGCATGACTCTGATCAACCAACACAATGATCAATCCTGTTCCAAAAGACTGATGAAGAAGAATGTTGCCCACTTCCTGAGAGAGAGGGGATGGACTAAACATACAGAGTGAGACATATTTTTGGACGTGGCCAATATGGGGATTTATTTTGTTTGATTGTCAATATTTGTTACAAAATTTTTGTTTTCTTTTTCTCTTTTCTTCCCCTAGGAAGTGGAGAGTAAAAGTGAGATAAAAATAAATGCTTGATGATTGAAGAAATTTTTTTTTTAAAGCCAAGAGAATCACTCACCGGCCAGAATGAATGGAGAGGTTCTGGCCCAAGAATTTCATCAGCTGTGAGGGCCCATGTTCCCAGATACACCTTGCAGCCCAGGCTTCAGCTGATCTGGCCAGTCGTTCATCCCAGACCTAACAGGAGGAATCCCAGAATACCAGAGTCAGAAAGGACTAAAAGGAGATCTGCCCAACCTGTGCCCAGCAGGAATCTCCTCTAAAAATGATCATTGAAAACTTCTAAATACAGGAAGCCCCCTCCTTGCCTCACAAGGGATCCCGTTCCACTTCTGAACAGCTCTGACTGTCAGAAGATAACTCTTCCTTGTGTTGAATTGTGAAATCTGCTTCTGCAAGTAGTTGAGCTCCTCTTCCAACCAACCAACAAGCCATTTACTAGGTGGCTTCTAAATGGGCCAGATCTTGTGCTAGGTGCTGAGAATGTGAATGAAGCCAGAAATGAAATGGTCTTCTAGGTGCTTTTGTATTTTATCAGGAGAAATGACTTGTGTATATTTTAGTAAATACAAAGTATATATATATATAAATACATAGAAATTTCAAGAGGGAGTATCAGTACCTAGGGGAGAAAAGGGGTCAGGAAACACATCACCCAGGAGGTGGCACTTCAGTTTTGAAGAGGAAGATGAAGACTCTAAGAAAAATATAATAAAATACTTGAAAATAGTGATAATGTTCCTCGCTCCTCTATATCTTTCCTCTAGTCCAGAAGACTCAAGAATCATTAGGCAGATAGAAGGCAGACATTAATCAAGGACTACTCTGCTAGAATTTAAACCCAGGTCTTTTGACTCCAAAAAGATATTCTATTCTTTTTTTTTTTCTTTTAGCTTTTTGGAGGGAGAAGGCAGGGCAACTGGGGTCAAGTGACTTGCCCAAGGTCACATGGCTAGTAAGTGTTAAGTGTCTGAGGTCATTTTTGAACTCGGGCCCTCCTGACTCCAGGGCCAGTGCTCTATTCACCGTGCCACCTAGCCGCCCCATGATATTCCATTCTTAATCATGGATTTAGGAGAGATGATACAATGTCAAGAGACCTGGACTTGGAGCTGGAAGACTTGGGTTCTGGTGTGGTCTTCAGCATAGGGGACTTTGGTCAAGTCAATGAAATCAAGGAGAGGTAGTGTGGCCCAATGGAATAACTGATCCTGCGCCTGTGAGGTAGGCGTGAGTTCTAGTCACTTTGGGCAAGTTGCTCTACATCCGTGAGTCTCAGCTTCCTCATCCAGAACATGGGGAAAATACTAGTGCCACTTAACCTCATGGGGATATTCCAAAGCACTTTGTAATCCATGAAACAGTACTGAAAAGTAGGCTGTTGTTTTTATTCTTCCCATGTTATACACAGCGTAAATTGAGGAAAAGGGACTTGTTAAAACCTAGACCAGTGGTTCTCAACCTGTGGATCACGACCCCTTTGGGGGTTGAACGACCCTTTCACAGGGTCACAGGGGTCACCTAAGACCATCGGAAAACACACATTTCCGATGGTCTTAGAAACTGAGACACCACTCCTCTATCCATCTCCAGGTGGGTCCCCCCACATGCAGATATGCCCACGTATGAGTATTAAAGGGTCACGGCATTAGGAAGGTTGAGAACCACTGACCTAGACCCAAATCCCAGAATCTATCGCCCACCTCTGAGCCTTCCCAATGACATCCTGCAGGGCAGGTCTTTCCCTCTCCTTCCCCCTCATGCCCTGTGGTCATTTCCTGCTCTGGACCATAATTAATTTACCCTCTGTCCTGATAGAATTTGACACTGGTCATTGTGGGGGCCTTGCAATCTGTTCAGAGGAGACATCTAGGAAGCTATTGGATGACTATCTTCTGTCTGGGCTGGGATGGGGCCAATTGGACCGAGGGAGGGACTGAGATAATGCTGAGGATCTTTCTGACCTAGGAAGTCTAGGATTCTGAGCAATGGAGAAAGCCCACTACCTCCTGTCTCCTGCCCCTCTCCAGGGGGTGGTCCCTGCTTATCTATGGCAGACCAGCTCTCCCACCTCTGATCCTTCCGTGGCTTTGACTCCAACCCTGTATCCTCCCTCTATTGAAAGGGCTCTTAACCTGTGGTTCATGAACTTTTAAAAAATCATTTGGTAACTTTCAATATAATTGATTTCCATTGTAATCCTGTGTATTTTAGTTTATGCATTTAAAAATATCCTTTCGACAAGGAGTCTAATAGGCTTCACCAGACTGTCCAAGGGGTCCAGGACGCATAAAGGTTAAGAATTCCTCCCTATAGATACTGAAAGGATGGTCATATCTAAAAGTGGTGGCATTAGCCTTGGGATAGGGTGAAAAACTTTGACCTGGAAGTCAGGACTGCTGGTTGGAATCTGCCCCTCTGCCCCTGACTTATTGGCACCTTTCTTTTCAGGAGACCCTGGTTCTCCAAAACATAAACTGGGAATATTAAGTCTTGTTCCTCTTTTCACAGCTGGAGATCTGCACAGGTAGACTAGTTGGAGCAGGCTAGTAAAAAGTTAGGGTACATCAAAGTGTCTCAACCCACAACACTTGGAGTGGATTACACCAGGTGAGCAAGAATGCAAAGCTTGATGAGAAAGGAATGAGCAGGAAGTGGAGACTCACCATGTATTCCATGTTGGCGGCAGGTGGGTACACCCGTGCCCGGATGCGGTTGTGAAAGTCCAGGAGTGCATTCATGTCCCGGGCTGAGATATGGCGCTTCCTTCGAGGCCTGGGCATGGACAGACCTAGGGTCAGCCCAGAGTGCATGGCCCCAGGCTGGGTCAGCGCCAGAGTGGTATTAGGAAGCACCAGAGCATCTACCTTCTGACTCCCCCAGAAGAGCAGACCAACAAGGCACAGAGGGCCCTGTAGCAAAGGCATGGCAGGCTAGGGACCTGATCCTCTTAGGCTGAAAGGCTTCCCAGTCAGGGTCAGAACAGGATATCTAGAGTTGTGGGGTACATAGAGAGAGAGACACACACAGAAACAGTGCTGATCAAAACCATTCTCTAGGAAAGCTCCCTCCTTGAAGGAAAGATGCAAAAAGATACTCCTACCCCCCAAAAGAAATAGAATTCGAAAGCAGACTATAGGACTTAGCTTAGAACTGGAAGGGACCTTAGAACAAGAACATACATTTAGAGCTGGTAAGGATCTTAGAAGTCAACTAATGCAGCCCATCCATTTTGTTGATTAGCAAGCCAAGGCCTAGAGAGGTTAAGTGACTTGCCTAAGGTCACACAGCAATGGCAGGAGTATTTGACTCCAGATACAGTGCTGTGTCTAACATGGGACCATCCTCTCTGAAAATAACCACTGCCACCCCCTCATCCTCCCTTTGAATCAAAGGGAGAAATGCCCCAGGACATGTTTTCTGCAAGGGGAAAGCTCTGGACCTGTTCCTGCTGGGGGCCCAGATGTGGAGGAAGTTTGAAGCCACTCCTATCAGGGCTCAGTCTCTTTCCAACCACTTTTTCCCCTCCTCCTCCAATACCACTAAGTCCACTTCAACCCAGTCCCAACCTGGTTCAGTTCCTTAATGGGGGCAGAAGGAGGGGGAGGGGGAGGGGGAGGACCCTGTCTTGGTTTCTAGAACCTCTTGTCCTCTCAGGCTTGCTTCCTTCAGGAAGGATGAAAGAGAATGAGATGAGAGAGGAGAGAGAAAGAAAAAGAGAGACAGAGACAGAGACAGAGAGAAACAGAGAGAGAGTGAGCGCAGGTCGTCCCTCCAGAGAGCTGGGGATGCTGGGCCCACTTAGCATACCGAGGGGAAGGAGCCAAAGCCGGCTGAGAAGTGCCGGTTGGCAAGGGAGCCGCTGAGGCTGCTGCCGCCTGGCTGGGGAGGCAAGCTGACCTCTTCAAACACTGTAGCCGGCCCTGGTGTGAGTGAGGATTTTAAAACAGGCAGGTCTTCCAGGCAGCTGATGGCATCTGACGTGTACTCAGCCTCCTCCCCACCCCAACCCCAACCCCCACCTCCACCCCAATCCCAATCCCTCTCCCCCTTCCAACTCAGGGAAAGACTAAAGACTCAGGGTCTGGAAAGTGTGCTCTCTGCCAGAAAATTTATGGGTTTTTCCCCTCCCCATTCTCTCTCTCTCTCTCTCTCTCTCTCTCTCTCTCTCTCTCTCTCTCTCTCTCTCTCTCTCTCTCTCTCCCTCTCTCTCTCTCTCTCTCTCTTTCTTTCTCTCTCTTCCCCATGCCACCCCCTTCTCTCTCCACTCAGACTACTCTTTTCTCCAATTCCTTTTTCATCCTATGTATACTCAGGGCTGGGCTAGTCTGGTCTATGTATGAGATGTGTGAGGACAGGAAAGTTTGAACTGTATTCCATTCACATTCAAGTATTAAAGAATATCCTAGCTAAGACAAGGCTAGAGAACATGGAATGTCAGTGGTGGTTAGAAAGGACATTAGAGCATAGAACAGAGAACATCAGGATGTCAGAACTAGAAAGGACATTAGAAATAGAACACAGAAAGTTCACGTTGGATGGGACCTTGGATACAATCTAGTCTTTGACTCTTGTGGATGGAAAGGTATCACATTCCATGCAAGTATCTTTTCTACAGTGGTTCTGTTGGGCCATTCATTATTCAGTGGCTGCCTGACCATCTGAAGTGATGGGGAGAGGGAAAGGGGTCACACACAGGCTTCTTTGGCAGCTCTGATGGTCATGAAGTTATTTATCACATGGAGGCCATACATGGATGGTGACAATGGACGCAGCACAAGGAAGACCTCTCTGACTTATTCCCCCTAATAGTGGGTGTTTATAGGGTGAGACTTAGACTATAGCTGAGAAATAGATGCTTTGTTTTGGTGTGAAGCTAGTCAGTCCACATCACCATCATTATTATCACTCCTTGGATGTTTACAAAGTGCTTCTTCAGTATTTTGTTTGCTTTCAGTTCTTTAAAAAAAACCCAGATAAAGGCTTCTGGAATATTGGGTAGATTCCCCATTGAGGATTTGCAAAAAGACAGGATGAGAACTGCATAAGATTTACAGCCATGGAGGGATTGTCATTTGTGTTGGTAGAGACAATGTCCACACCAGTTAGATCACAGATCCACCGAAATCTCTCATTTGATTCTTTCAACATTTCCTATGAGGTATAGAGGACAGGGATTATCATTCCCGTTTTACAGATGATGAAACAAGGTCTAAAGAGGGAGAGTGGCTTGCACAAAGTCTCACAGTGAATTCACGGTAAAGCAAAGATTTTGGTTGAAGCTCTCTCCTGACATCTCATTCAGGCCCTTTTCCATTACACCATTGCTGTCTTATGTTGTTATGTTACTTAGTGACTTCATGCTTATGTTTGTCCCAGTGGGACTGTGAGGTCCCCAAGGAGGGCCAGGATTGTGCCTTATATTTTCCCCATATGGGTTGAATGCAGGGATAGACACAGAGAAAGGGGGTTCAGTAAACACTTACTGAATTGAAAGTTGATGGCTCCATCTGCCTTGCTGGCAGCCTCCTCCTTTCCTCACTCCTGCAGGAGTTTGAGTCCAGACTGCCCTGTCTGAGTCTGGATGCTTCCCTCTCTGACCTCCCTCATCTTCTGTAGGATCCAGAGCCGAACTCACAGGAGGGGGAACCTGCAGGGAGCTGGAGGGACTGAGCTTTGAGCTCCACTTTCTCCCAGACACCCTCCCAGACGCTCAGAATTCCCAGCCCGGGCAGGTCCCCAGCCTCAGCTCCCACAGTCCAGACAGTCCTGGCTGCCAAAGCACACCCTCCCTGCAGAGAGAGGCAACCTCTTCTGCCTAGGGGGGAAGCATCGATGGGAGGAGAGGGGAGAGGAGGGGAAGCATCTGTGGCAAGGAGGAACAGAGCTGTCCTAGCTTGGCAGGTATAGGTCCTAGGCTGAAACCAGGACAAGAGGTAGGCAAGCTAGGCAGCCACCTAAGACACAACACACAGGCAGCCAAACCAACAAGGTTCACTTTGTAACAGGACTTCTTAAAAATGCTCATGTTTTGAATGTCAGACAAGCCTTTCCTCTGTAGCCCACAGAGAGAGATGTGGGGAAAAGTCAAGTGGTCTGTATTACAGGGAAGGCTCATAAACTCCAAGGGCTGATCACACAGGGGAAGCCCAGTTTTCACACTTGGCTTAAGGAAGAACATATGTCTTGACTCAGCTCTGGTCCCAGCATCCAGAACAGCTCCCAGCTCCCTCTGAACAAACCTAGCTGATTGCCCCAGGCCAGTAGGAGCTGGTGGGGAGGGAAGCTGGCAGGGACAAGGGCAGTGAAACCTGCCTTTGGAGAGGCAAAGTGGTGTTGTGGAAAGAACATATCAGTTTTGTTGGTTACAATCTGTGTGACCTTGGGGGAGTCACCAAGGCTTCTTTGGGCCTGGGTTTCCTCCTCTGTAAAATAAGAGGGTTAGGTTAAATGATTTTTAAGGTCCTCTCTTCAGCCCTAAAGACTGTAACCTTTCAATTCATTGTAGGCGATCCCTAATATCTATTTTAGTTCTGTTGATCAAGAGTTCCCTTAATTGTCCATTTAAAGAGATTTCACCAACATGAAAAGAAAGATCTTTGGGGTTTGGGGAAAGGGGCTCATACGCATGGTTTTCCCTTTCAAGCTACCTTTTCTCATGAAGTTGTCCAACTCTAGATTATTTTCCCTCCACCTTCTATTTGCCTATTGAATTCCTACCTATCCTTTATTGTTCCACCCTTCCATGTATTGCATATCATAGTTATCTGTGTTTATGGTGGGGAACCTGTGGCCTCAAGACCTCAAGGCCACATGAAGCCTTCTGGGTCCTCGGTGCAGCCTTTTGACCAAATCCAAATTTTATAGAACAAATACTTTTATTAAGGCCACAGGTTCCCCATCCCTGGTGTAGACCCCTTCTAGAATATCAACTCCACAAGGCCAAGAATGTAAACTTATGAAAGTCTTATATCTCTCCCAATGATATGCACACTAAAGGCATAAATGTCTGTTGAATGCATGAATGGCTCTGCCTTTGGGTCCTGGATCAGGAATTCCTAAAGGGACAGGAACATTTGTCCCATTTCTACATTAAGAACAGATAGCTTCATTCTGTCCTCTTATTCAACAGGACTGCCTGAATCTGGAGCATTCACTCCTTAGAAGATCAGACTCCTAAACTGTCAGGGCTGGGAGGAACCTTAGGACATAGAATGTTATCACTGGAAGAGACCTTGGAACATAGAACATGGAATGCCAGCACTGGGAGGGAGCTTGGAGATCATCTGGTAGTACCCCCTCGATTTATAGAGGCCAGAACTGAGGCTCAAAGAAGGAAAGCTCTTTGCAGTCAGTTGGTGACAGGGAAGGGCTTGCCAGCCCTGGTCTCCTGAATCCTAAGGCAGTGCTCTTTAAGGGGCAGGGAAGGGGCTGGGGGAGAGAAGTACAGTACATTTGGCTTCCCTCAGTAGCACAGCTGTGGCTTGGGTTGTTGGCTGCATCTTGTGCCAAAGCAAAAGGAGTCCACAGGCTGGGTGGTGGGAGGGCTCACCAGACCGTGAAGCATTCCGAGAAGCAGGCTGCTCAGAAAATAAACCCACCCTCAGAGTCACCCACCCTCTAGGGCCTCTCTTTCTCTTGCTTCTTGTCTTTTCTATCCACCTGCGTCCAGATATAGACATCTGATACCATAATCATCCCCTTATACACCTTCCTAAAACCACAGGCAGTTATCTCTTATGTATACACAAATACTCCTCAATAGCACCCTGACACTACGTGCATGTCAAGGATCCACAGCCCTTGTATTATTTATGTACCTGTATCAATTACAGTCTCCTCTGCCCCCCCAAATGCATACATGCACATAGCATACCTTTAAATTTCCTTATTTGCATAACCCACTCCATCCTCACTCTTGACACAAATTATTTTGTTGTTCAGGCATTTGTCATGTCCTACTCTTTGTGACTTCATTTAGGGTTTTCTTGACAGAGATACTGGAGTGGTTTGCCATTTCCTTCTCAAGTTCATTTTACAGATGAGAAAATTGAGGCAAACAGGGTTAACAGATTTGCCCAGGGCCACACAGCTAGTGTGTGTCTGAGGTTGGATCTGAACAGGAGTCTTCCTGACTTCAGATTTGGAATGCTATTCACCGTACCACCTTGCTACCTGACACAAATTCTAGGCCCATAAAATACCCTCTCTATTCCACTCACAATTCAATAGACACTTATTGATGACCTTCTTACTCTGTGTACATACTATACACACTTATTTGAAGATACCTCTACACATTATACAAAGGTAAATGACCCCTTGGTCCTCCTTACACACATGTTCACTTATACATGCAATGACACAAACATACAAAAGGGCGTACATATTCTAATACTACACACACACAGAGAGAAGCACATTCACGTACCAGAACCATACAATTGAAAGAACAATGGGCCAGAAGCTAGAGGCCTGGATTCTAGTCTTGTCTTCCACACTGTCTGGGTGACTCTGGTCCTCAGTTCCTTCCTTTTGAAAATGAAGAGACTAGACTAGTTCATTTCTAAGGATTCTTCCAGCCCTAACCTTCTGGGATTCTATGATACAGACCTTCCACAATTGGTTAGGGGGTTAGATTCCAAGTATTTTCCCATAGAAACAGTGTTATAAATGGTGGTCAGGTTTCCAGGCCAACATACACACCAAGGTCTATTGAAAGCAGAAAGCAATTGAATACAGGGCTATATTAACAATACTATAGGACTGAACCATCTTGAGAAATAATATTTCTCTGGGACAGTGCATTCCATTTTATAATACGGAAAGACATTTCCCTGCATCCCTCACAATGGGAGCAGGGATTCATCTCACTCTAAGCCACTCTAAAGCCCCAAGCTCCTGGGTCCCATCACAGAAGCTCCTAAAGACATGTATTTCAACAAATACAATCTGATATTTATCAATCACATGTACAGCAAGAAGCGCTATGTACAAGGTGTAAAGGGAGCATGCTTTAACAGATAGAAGATGGGACTCAGAGTCAGGAAAACTTAGATTCAAATCCCAGCTATGTATGACTCAAGGAAAGTCCTCTTATGCTCTCTGAGCCTTGATCTAAGGCAACTTCCTTATGGTTTGTCTACTCATAGACAAGTTGATTTCTGCATTGGTGAAGGGGATTCTCACACTAGGAGTTCCCCACACATCTGTGTGCTCAATCAAGGCTGTGTGCTAAGCACCGGGTTCAAAAACGAAAATAAAGAACAGTTGTCCTCAAGGAGTTTCCCGATCTACTGAGTGATAGATAGACTATGTACACAGATAAGCAAAAATAAAATAACTTGAGGAAGGCGCAAAGACTAAAGAGTAGGGGAGAATCAGTCAACAAAGCAATGAGAATTTGTTAATCACCTACTTTACACCAGGAACTCTGCTAGGTGCTAGCAACGAAAATAGAAAGAATGAAACAATCCCTGCTCTCAGAAAGAAGCAGTGCCTCAGCTAAGCCTTGAAGGCAACTCTGACCAAGAATTTTGAGAGGCAGATATTAAGAGGGAGTACATTCAAAGTGTGTGCACAACGGCTGGGCCAGTCAGTCAATCAGCTTTCACTAAGCATGTACTATGGGACAAGCACTGTACTAAGTGCTAGGAAACAACTTGTTGTTTGTCCTTCATTCTTGAAGAGGATCAATGACTTATGGAAGGTGATGTCGTGACCTGCAAGTGAAGTGGATTTAAGTGAGGGAGGGCTGTGAAAAGTCACCAGCCTCACTTTATCCTCCAGAGCCATCTGGGACCAGGGGCCAGACATAGAGCAGGATGACTGGAGATGGCCCAGATGCAGTGAGAGACCTCGGCCTTTTTAAGCTAAGGTCTTTAATGGGTCTCAGTTTGACTGGGGCAGCGCCCATTCTGAGCCCCTCCCTAAAATGGAGGCCTGAGGAAGAACCCATCAATGGAAGAAGGGCCCACAGAGGAGAAGGGATGTTCCACAGTGAGAAAGTCACTAAGGCATGGAAATAAAGTTCAGAGTCAGTAACAGAGAGAGAAAAGCAGCAGCCAGATAAAAGGCAAGGGGAGAGAAGGGAAAGGGATCACTTATGGTCTTTGGACCATTTGACTGGAAAGGCTATTGCTGCAGGTCTCTTTGCTAAGAATCATAGGGTCATAGCATTTAGAGGTCATTGAGTCCAACCTGCTCACTTTGCAGATCAGAGAGCTGAGATCCATGAGATAATATTTGTTTTTTGTTTTTTTTTGATATGAGATTCTTTATTAAATTTTTTTGAGTTACATCTTTTCTCCCCGTCTTTCCCCCGCCCACCACCCCAAAACAGCCATCCCAGTATTTCCCCCCTCCCCCAGTCTATTCTCTCCTATGTCA
>CM053581.1:191573621-191663386 GCA_028627135.1 Pseudochirops cupreus
TTAGTGGGAAGTATCTTTGTGTGCGTTTTGGAGTTCCAGGATTGGTTTAGAGTCCTATTTTATGGGTATTTTGGGGTGGCTATGTGAGAGCTGCGATATGTTGCTGCTTCTACGCCGCCATCTTGGCTCCGCCCCCCCCATGAGATAATATTTGTAAAGTACTTTGTACACTGCCTGGCACATAGTAGGCATTTTGATAAATGCTTTTTTTCTCCCCCAGATTAGCCCAATATTGCACAGGTAATAAGTGGCAGAGCTAGGATTTGAACCCAGGTCTTGTGCACAAGAATATTTCTATCTTCCACCAATATAGTTAACACCAACCCTGCCTCTCCACCCCACAACCTTTGCTCCCAATAACCAGAAAAATACAAAAGGAAAGCAGTAAGGGGCAGCCAGGTGGCACAACAAATAGAGGCCTGGCCCTGGAGTCAGGAGGATCTCAGTTCAAATCTGGCCTCAGATACTTGACACACTTACTAGCTGTGTGACCTTGGGCAAGTCACTTAACCCCAATTGCCTTGCCTTACCCCTTCCAAAAAGATCGGAAAGAAAGAAAAAAAAGGAGAGTAGTAATCCTCTCCTCTATCTCATACACCTGGTTTCGTACCTACTTTCAAATTCGGTAACTCTTAAAGGGGGAATGAAGTATTTGATCCTGGCAGAGCTGGACCTTCTAGTAGAAAGACGCTCAATTCAAAGCTTTACCCATCTTTTCAAGGCCTAACTCAAGTATCATCTCCTCCAGGAAACATTATCTGATTCTCCAATTTTGTGTAACTTCAGCACCCTGATAGCAGTTTACTTACATCTCTCCAATGTCTCCTCTACTCTCTAGTTACTTGTATATGTTTCCGTAGTGGATGTTGAGTTACAAGGATAAGGGAGCTGCCTCTCTACGCAAATATACAAACCCAAGAAAACCTACCTTCTCTATATACCTTCCCAGGCCAGGCAGAGTGACCCTCAAGTGTTCTCTAGAGGAAGGCTATCGCTTAGAAGGATAGCTTGGAAATCAGGGCCTTAGTGCCAGAGAGTTCTTTATTCTCAGCATAGAACACCAAGTAGCCGAGCTAGAATGGACATCAGCATACAGAACATGGAATGCTGGTGTTGTATGGGGTCTTAGAGCATAGTATGTTAGAGCTGAGAGGGACTTTGGAATTTATTCAAGCTGAAATGGGTTGGGTTGGACTAGATCCTCTTGCCAAATCTGAATTCTTATGCTTCTATCACTTTAGAAGGGGTAAGTGAGGAAGATAATTTATACATAGGCCAGGCACTGTGTTGAGCACTTGGCAAATATCTCATTTCCTCCTCACAACCACCCTGGGAAGTAGGTGCTATTATTATCCTCATTTTTGTTTAGTCATTTCCAGATGTGTCCCACTCTTTGTGACCCCATTTGGGATTTTTTTGGCAGACATACTGGAATGGTTTTCCATTTCCTTCTCCAGCTCATTTTACAGATGAGGAAACTGAGGCAAACAGAGGCTAAGTAACTTGCCAGAGAGTCATATAGCTAGTGAGTATCTGAGACTGGATTTGAACCGAGGTCTTTCTGAATTTAGGTCCAGTGCTCTAGCTACTGAGTCACCAGGTGACACAAAATATCAGAGTTGGAAGGTGTTTTACAACATATACTTTTCTGAAATTTATGAGAGGATGGATTGGATAATCTCCACTTTGCCTTCCGGTTCCAAAAATCTGATTCTCTACAGCCCCTCTAAGTCCTAACCCCTCTCTACACACATGCAAATGTACTTCCACTCCTACTCTATAAACAGACCTGCAAATAAACCTACTCCCGGTATATACACATATATGTTTTTCCAAAGAACATACATAAACACACCTATCTTGGTCCTACAGATACACAGACCAGAGGCTTGGTTCCATAGCCCTCAGAATATCCCTCAGCAGGGATATCCCTTCCTTCCTTCCTCCCTTCCTTCCTTCCTTCCTTTCTTCCTTCCTTCCTTTCTTCTTTCCTTTTCTTTCTTTTCATTTATTTTTTTTCTCAACTATATGAACAAAAATTTTTAACATTCATTTATAAAAATTTTGAGTTCCAAGTTTCCCCCCTCCCCTTTCCCTTCAGCAGTGTTTCTAGGCTCCCGTGTGTATTATTGGCTTAAGGTCATTCTAGGGCCAGTCTCAGAGGACTTGGTTGCCACTTTATACCTTTGTGACTTTGAGCAAGTCATTTAACAATTTTGAGCATCAGTAACAGGAAGAGGTTTTTTGGATAACTCTAAGGTCTTTCCTAGCTTTGAATTCTATGATTCTATGACTCATGGGAAAAGATGGTACGAACCATCACCTGCCTGACTTGGTCCTTCCCATCTTGGGGGAGGTTAAGTTCCTTAGGTAGAGCCTGAATCTGGTGGAGACCTGGACAAGGCAAGGAGGAGGAGGAGAAATAGGAAGAGGAGGAGGAAGAGGAG
Organism: Pseudochirops cupreus; assembly: GCA_028627135.1. Taxonomy (NCBI): domain Eukaryota; kingdom Metazoa; phylum Chordata; class Mammalia; order Diprotodontia; family Pseudocheiridae; genus Pseudochirops; species Pseudochirops cupreus. Next base: position 191,576,069 of record CM053581.1, read on the forward strand.
GAAATCACAATATCTACTTGATGAAATAGTGGATTTAGAGCTGGAATGTCCCATAGAAATCATCTAGTCTGACTCCCTCAGTTTACAAAGGAGGAAACTGAAGGTCAGAGAGGGAAACTGACTGGCATAAGGTCACACAACTGGACACTGACTTCAAACCTGCTGCTTTTCCCATTATAGAGTCTCTAGGATCTTAAGAAAGAATTCAGATGGAAGCAGAACAGTTATTGACTAGCACCAAAGACCGCCCCTGGGCTGGGAGTGGAGGGTAGGAGCTGTTCCCATCAGGCAGAGGCTGAGAAATCCCTATGCTGGCTGGACCCATCCCTCCCAGGCCAGGCCAGTCCTGGCCAGTCCAGCTGCAGTTCCAGGTGGGGCCTCTGGAATCTGCTGTGTCACCAGCTCATAGGCTGGCCAAGCGTAAAACCCTTCAAGTCAGCTCTGGGCTCCCCATTCATGGCCCTGGATTATTGCCTACCCAGGCAGCCCCTCAGGGTACATTCCAAAGCCACCTGGGTCCATGGCCACATGATCTGGAACCATTGCCTTCTCATGCTTTCTACCCAGTATCCTTTATATCCCTATCCAGTATGTTCCTCACTTGGCGTGTTCAACAAGAGCCCCAAAGGTCAGAATAAGCACGCTGAATGTTGAAGTCCTTGTTTTCAGTTATTTTCTTCCCTCTACCAGGACTATCCCCAGAGGGTTGGCAAATGCCAAGGCCAGAGGGATCAAGAGTACGGGACAGAAAACAAATTGGGAGAGTTCGGCTCTGGCCTAAACTCTGCTACTTACTAACTATGCAAGGTTGGGCAGATAACTCCAGCTTTCTGGGCCTCAGTTCCCTTATCTGCTAAATGTAGATGATCATTCCGTTCTACCCAGGGGCGACATGGTCTAGTGGTCAAAGTTCTAGAGTTTGAAGCCCTTCATTTGAGTCTTGGCTCTCCTACTTACTCAGCAAGGGATCCTGGGCAAGCTACTGTGACTCTATGGGTCTCAGTCTCCTCATCTGTAAACAAGGAGAATCATACTCGAATTGCCTTCCATTGAAATGAAAGTGCTTTGCAAAATATAGATCTAAATCCAAGCTCTTATAATTTGTTTTGTCACTATTTTTTTTAAATTGGGTTTTGTTTAAAAAATAACAAAGAAAAGTTTTGTGTGGATATATACATACCTATGTATATATGTATATACATATATATATGTGTACATATATACACATACATACGTATGTGTTGTATCCTACACACAGTTATCCCTTCCATATCACTGCAAGTTAAGAACATGGTGCCCGCTGTGATCTGGAAAATCTGTGTAAAAGTTTTGGCCCTTTCTTTGTACCAGAGAAGGTCTGAATCATTATGGTAGTAAAAGATAAAATATGTTGATATTATATAATATTATACATATATTTTATGCATTTGTAAGTTTTAAAACTTTTTCTATGTCATCTTCTGGCCTTCACATGTCACCTGCAACTTCCATAAAACTCCCCCCAAATTTCCATTTAATTTCTTATGTCACCCCACGATATATTGAAACCATGATGGGGAAAGTTGCAATGTGGAAGGGATAACTGCATGTATTATATGTATATATACATATCATCTACATTTGAAAGGTGGTACAATTAGTTCTGCTGAAGAAGAGGCAGAAAGAGTGGGTTGGCACCACCTTCTCATCCTTAGTTTGTCCAACTGAGTAAACTCCTCCCCTTTCCCTGACAACCCCAAGTAAAACTTGTATATCATCAAACTCAGACAGACCAAGTCTGGCTGGAGCACCCCTCTGTCCTCTTGGACACAAACAATGAAGACGTCATCCTTCCCTTACCCTGCCCCCCTCCCCCCATCCCATACTGTACACATTCTTCTCCTCTAATGTCCTGGTGCCTAGCAGGGACAGACATTTGTTCAGCTGCCTCACCCTAGGAGGCAGCCACTATTCCTGGTGTCTCTTTTATTCCTAGTCTTGAGGGCTTGAAAGTTGGGAGCCTAGGGGACCTGATTTAAGGACAAGAAGAGAAAGGACAGGTCAGGGCAGACTGAATTGGAGGTAATGAGATGTGTGGGAGTTCAGTTGGTACTGGGGGCAAGATTTCTGTTCCCTGGCCACTGACTCCATGCTGGGATACGAATCAAAACTGGATTCTACCCCTGACTCTACAACTTATTAGCTTTGTGACCTTGGGCAAATAAATTCCCCTTTCTGAACCTGTTTTCTCAGAACACAGCAATAATCAGAATTCTCATTTCTATAAAACTTCATTCTTTTCTTCTTAAAAGTCCTGTGATAAAAATCCCAAAACTATTATCTCCATTTTAGAGCTGGAGAAACTGAGGACCTGTGAGAGCAAGTAATATGCTCAGTCATACTACTAGGCCTTTTGATTCCAAAACCAAAGGGTTTTTTTTGTTGCTGTTGCTGTTTCATTTTGTTTTTTTACCATGAAGGGAATCTGATTAGATGGTCTCTAAGATCCCTCCCAGCTCTGACATTCCATGTTCTAATGTCCCTTCCATCTCTGATAGTCTGTCTTCTAAGTTCCTTCCAGCTCTGACATTCTATGGACCATGTTCTAAGGTCTTTTTCCAGTTCTGATATCTTATGAGCCTATCAATCAAGGTGTATCCTTATTTAAATCCCAGGGTATTATTACTCCTCTAGCCCTTTGTGAATTTTGAATAAAATACTTAATAATGTTGTGCTGATAATTGCCTTAAGTGCCTGGAGTAGATATAGAATACTATGTACTTACCCAGGGTGGGGTGTTTATCTCCAAAGGCTCAGTTAGAGCATGCCTCAGTGGGCATGTTTGCCCACTCCTGGTCACCCCCAATTCCCCAGTCTCCCTACTCCCTGAGTAACTCAGCAACCATACTGCTCATTTTACTGCTCTTACCGGCTCTGTACTGGAAGGCACCCCAGAGATCATCTAGTCTAAAACCCCTACTGACAATAGAAATTATGTCTGAAACATCATTCATGGAGCCTCCCATACGAGGTTACAGTCTTCTGAATTTGTAGTAGAAGGTAAGGAGTGATGGGTGTGGGGGTGTGGAATGGTCATTTCACTTTTATGTTCCAAAATCTTCACTGATTCCCTGCTTCCTACAGAGGAACTCCAAACTCCTTTGACTGACATTCAAGGCTTTTCTCAATCTGGTTGTCAAGCTTTTTCAGCCCAATTTCATATTATGCTCCTCCAGTCTCTATGCTGAAGTCCGTCTGATCACCAAGCCTTTACTCATACCTTCCTCTGGCCCTGAAGTGTCCTGTCTTCCTCCCCAACTGCCTTTTGCCTGTTGAATTCCTACCTATCATAGTCAGCTCAAATTCCACCTCTCCCAGGAAGCAAGAGAGCACTGGGTTTAGAATCAAACCTTAATTAGTCTACCTATTACCCATGTGACCTTGAGCCAGTCACTTAATCCCTGGGCATAAGTTTTCTACTCTGTAAAACAAAGGAGTTCTACTAGATTCGGAGTTCTTAAATCTTTTGGTCTCAGGATCCTTTTACGCTCTTAAAATTATTGAAGACCCCAGAGAACTTTTGCTTATGTAGATTATATCTATCAATATTTACTGTTAGAAATTAAAACTAATCACTTTAAAATGTGTTTATTAATTCATTTAGAAATAACAAACTCATGTATTAACCTAAATAACAGATTTTTATGAATAACTTTTCCAAAACAAAAAAATTCATGAAAAGAATGGCATTTTTAAATATATTTTTGCAATTCTCTTTAATGTCTGGGTTAATAGAAAACAGCTGGCTTCTAATATCTGCTTCTGCATTCAATCTGTTGCAATATGTTGTTTTGGTTGAAGTATATGAAGAAAATCCAGCCTCATATAGATATGTCCTTGAAGAGGAGTATTTTAATAAGAAAATAATGTCTTTGTCTTATAAAAATACTTTTGGCCTCAAGGATCCCCTAAAAGGGCCTCAGGAGCCACCAAGAGTCCTTTAGACTAGATCAGGGGCAGGGAGCCTGTGGCCTTGAGGCCACATGTGGACTTCTAGGTCCTCAAGTGTGGACTTTTGACTGAGTTCAAGTTTTACAGAACAAATCCCTTTATTGAGGGGATTTGTTCTGTGAAATTTGGATTCAGTCAAAGGGCCACACTTGAAGACCTAGAGGGCCACATGTGACCTTGAGGCTGCAGGTTATCTATCCCTGGACTAGATGGTTTTCAAGGTCCCTTCCAGTTCTAAATCCTATGATATTATGACCCACCTGTTCATTATTAATCCTTCCCTTGGGCATCACTATAATACTTTTTTGGGATACTTCACTAATAAACTTTCTGTAATATTGTATATTATAGATACCTGAATTTGCATCTCATCTTCCTGTACGTACATGAACGCTAACTTCCATGAGTACATAACCCATGTTTCATCTAAACGTTGCATCTTTTCAAGCTCTAAGAACAGCATCTGAAGAGAACAGGTAATCTAATTTTCAGGAATGATGCAATACCAGGTGTATTCCCTTGGCTTCTCTCCCTGACAGGATTCCTCAGTCCCTCCCTTGAAATGATCAAGTCCTTTTACATCTTTGGTCTTTATCTCTCAAATATATCAACACATTGATCTTATCCCTCCCTCTCAAGTCCCAAACCCTGGCTTGCTACTCAGAACGCTTTGAGTGCTAGAGAACCCCACAGAACACAGGTCTTGGGGAGCTCCTCCCCTCCCAATATGATTGTTGTGGTTTTCTTGTCATTTCCCCTTACTCTTTTTGGACCTCATTACCAGATGGTCAGCCTTCTGGTGCTGGGCCCATCCACACCTTCTAAGCTGTTCCTAGCATGCTAACAGACACACAGTTCTTACCTAAAGCATCTTCAGCCTCCTAGCACCTATCCTAGCATACACTCTGTTGGAGGAGGCTTTGAAAATCTGGGGTTACCCCCTACTCTATGAAGAAGCATGATGGAATAGTGCTCTAGATTTCCTCCCAAATCCTCTGTCTCTCTATATATGTATGAGATTACTGCTCTAAAGTTTGCTAATTGCTTTAAATATAGTATCTCAGTATCTCATGGCAACCCTATGAGGCAGATATTACAACAGTGGTCCTCAACCTTCCTAATGCCGCGACCCTTTAATACAGTTCTTCATGTTATGGTGACCCCCAACCATAAAATTATTTTTGTTGCTACTTCATAACTGTAATTTTGCTGCTGTTATGAATCATAATGTAAATATCTGATATGCAGGATGTATTTTCATGCTACAAATTGAACATAACCCACAGGTTGAGAACTGCTGTATTACAAGTATTATTTGATCATCATTTCACAGATGAGGAATTTGAGACTCAGATTGGTTAGGTGAGCTGCCCATGGTCATATTGTTGGGAAGACTACATGGTCACATTTTCAGAAGTGATATAATCTGATACTTACATAGAAAAAAAGTTATACTTTTGATGTCACTCTGAACTGTGTCTTTTCTCTGGATGTTGGAAGCCAGAAGAATAAAATCTCTCTACTCTCAAGCTCTCACCAACTCTATCCCTCAGGCAGGCACAGAACATTGAATGATAGATCTCCAATGAGGAAAGTCCCATGCTAATGAACTTTGAGGCCTAGGTTATAGATTTTTCTTAATAAATACTCCACCCTCCCCACTTCCAACTATTCTTGGAGATTTAAGTTTTCAATTCAATTCAATAAACATTTATAAAGCACCTATTACATGCCAAGCACTGTTCTAAGTGCTGGGGATACAAAAAGGGGCAAAAGACAGTCCCTACCCTCAAGGAGCTTACAATCTAATAGGATAAGAATTGGTCAGGGTATACAAGCCCGAGATACTGGACAGTCTTTTCTGAGTGCTAATTGGTTAGTACATACATGCCTAGCTAATTCCAGTCTTTTCTGCAATGTATAATTAGTCTTCTAGGCAAATTGGTCTTGACGCATAGTCAAGACACTCAGTGGCCTCAGCTGTAGGCTCCTGTCTGGAGAAAACAGATAAACTGGTCTTTATAAATACCTTAAAAATGACAAACAATAACATGCTTTGGAAGGTGGCAATTATTTTAAGATGGGCAGTCTGCTCAGCTTGGACACTAACAAATGTGCTGAGAACAATTTTGATAAAACTTACTCCTATCTTAGAGTTGAGGAAGTGTGCTTAAAATTTTTTTATTCCAAATTTAGTGAACACCAAAAGAAAAAGAAAAAAAGAATATTTGCATATACAAAGTAGAATGGAAAAAAAGAGAATTATGTGTGAAAATGAATCTCTATTACATATAGCTTGCTTTTCTAAAAAGTATATAATTCATTTAATATGCACTGCTTGTCTGTTTTCCTTCTGAACTCTTTCGGTTTTCCTCTGAACATTTTTAAAAAACGCTTCACTGACCCACTTTTTCTTCTTTTTTTGGCTACCCTATTGCTAGTACCCCTGTCCCTCTAAATTCCTCTGCCTGCTATGCCAAAAAGGAAAACACATTCATGATAAAAAAAATTAGCATAGTCAAGCAAAACCAAAAATCTACACATTTGCTATGTCTAAAATTTTAAGGTTCATTCTTCTCTCAGGGGGTGAGGAGGATGCTTCCTTATTAAATCTTTCAAAGTTGATTTTCTTTAAAATGTTGTTACTGAATAAATTGTTCTTCTTTCTACTCACTTCAGTCTGCATCAGTTCATACAAATGCTTCCAGGCTGCAAAACTATCACTTTTGTCATTTCTTATGGTGCAGAACAATATATTATACCCACATGGCTTAATTTGTTCAACCATTCCCCAGGTGATGAGCACCCCCTTTGTTTCTAGCTCTTTGCCACAACAAAAAAGTTTATAACTATTTTTTTTGCACATATGCATCCTTCCCCTATATCTTTGATCTCTTTGAGGTCTAGGTCTAGCAGTGGCATTGCTGAGTCAAAGGGTATGCACAGTCTATGACATTTGGGTCAGAGTTCCAAATTGCTTTCCAGAAGTAATGGACCAATTCACAGCTCCACTAGCAGTACATGAGTGTACTTTTCCTCCTATATTTCCTCCCGCAACTGTCATTCTCTTCTTTTGGTCATCTTTACCAACTTCATAGCTATGAGGCAGAACCTCAGAGTTGTCTGAATTTGCATTATTCTATTAGTGATTATGAGTATTTTAATATGGCTTTTGATTGCTTGGGTTTCTTTCTGTGAGATCTATTTTTTCATATTTTTTGAACATCTATCTATTGGGACATGGTTATCATATATGTGCAATTTTGGTGTATTTGGCAATATTTGCATCAGTTCATTATATATCTTGAATATTAGACCCTTATTAGAGAAACTATTTACAAAGATTATTTTTTCCCAGTTAGGTGTTTCTTTTTTTAAACTATGTTGATTTCTTTGTGCAAAAACTTTCATTTTTAAACAATTTCATCCATTTTATTTCCTATGATTCTTTCTACCTCTTATCTCATCATGAACTTGTTATTTATCTACAATTGCAAAAGGTATTTTCTTTCTTATTCCTCTCTGTTATTTATTATGTGACATTTTTATATCTAGTTCCTGTGTTCATTTGGAGCTTATTGTAGTGTATGAGATATTTATCTAACGTTAATTTCTGTTAGACTCCAGTTTTTTCAGGAGTTTTTGTCAGATGAGTTCTTACCTCTGTAACTGGGGTCTTCAGTTTACTGAACACTATACTACTTGTTGAGCCTCGGACATGCAAATCTATAAGGCTACAAATGACATTGCTTCCCAAAAAACCATTATTAACATGCAAGCAAAAAGAGGTTACAATAAGCTATACTTACCACAAATATGTTTTCTTCTCATGAAAAAAATCTTCCAAAATGAGAATTGCTCTTGTGGGTTTCAGTTAGACAGTGAGTACTAATAACAACAATGACTTGATTCCTTACATCATCTCATTTATATTGGTAGGAATTTATATATCAATAGTACCCCTAGTTATTAGCTGGGTCACAGCAGTCAAAATAGGACACTGGCTAATGATAAAAAGGTCATCCAGGAGAGCTGGGAATCAGAAAAGAAGGAAAAAAGATTTCTGAGAAGACTAAGCAAATATCTCTAAAGTCCTTGCATTTTACTCATGGGTAGGCTTGTAAGATCCTCCCTCAAAACCTGTTTATTCTAACCTTACACACAATGGTAACAATCTTGGTTATCTGCCTTTAAAGACAGAAGATTAGGAATAGCGTTGGAGATGGTGGTAGATGAGGAGGGCCTGATAATAATAACATACATTTCTAAAGTGCTTACTTTTCTCACCATAGGTAGTAAAAGAAGTATTAGCCCTATTTTACAGTGAGGCAATTGAGGCTCAGAGTGCTTTAAGGACTTTCCCAGGATCACAAAATGAGTAAGCAGAAAACTCAGAATTGAAAACAGAGAACACAATACTAGGGTGTCAGAGTTGAAAGGAATCTTAGAGACCATCTGCTCTAACTTAGACAAGAACATGAATCCACTCTTAAAACGTCTCTGACAAACACTCATCAGCATCTACTTGAAGACATGCATTGAGGAGGAACCCCCAATTTCCTAACATGAGCCATTACATTTTTGGACAATTCTGAATGTTAAGTTTTTCCTCTCATCAAACAAATAATTTGCCTCTCTGTTACTTTCTCCATTACCCCATGTTCTGCCCTCTTTCACCAAGCAAAAGAAATCCAACCCCTTTTCCACATGATGACTCTTCAAATATTTGAAAACAAGCATCATACTGTCCTAAATTTCTCTTTTTTTGGCTTAGATAGCCTTAGTTCTTCAAATGATCTTCTGGTATATTCTTCTACCCCTTCACCAATCTAGTTACTCTTCTCTACCCATTCTCTAGTTTTTCTAAGCTGTTATTAAAATGTGATTGCCAAGAATGAACCCAGCACTCCAATTACAGTCTCAAATATAACAGAATGTTATCATCTTCTGCATACAAGACACTCCAAGTAGCCCAATATTGCATTTGCCTTTAAAAATTTCTAACACACCAACAACTCTTATTGAGTTTGTAATTCACAAAACTCTCTAGTCTAGATGGTTTTCACATGACCTGTTCCTAGCCATACTATACTTTCTCCCACACTATACTTGTGCAGATGATTTTTTAAAATCCAATTAAAGCATCTCACATTTAACTGTCACCTCACTAAATTCAACTCATTGTTTTAGCCTGTTTTGGATTTGATCATCTACCATGTTAGCTCTCTTTCCTAGTTTAAAGACTACCATCTTCAATCAACAGACACAAAACTAAACACTCACTATGTACAGAGAGCTGTACTAAGTGCCAGGAATAAATATAGAAGAGAAAGAGAATCTACCCTCTCAAGGAACTAACATTCTAACAGGGTTGATCCTAATGGTTAATTCTAACCTAATGGAAAGTTTCATCTACAAGCCAGATGGAAAGGGTACATGATTCTTAGGGTGTGGCAGCAGAGATGTTCATCTCTATTGTTTAAGGCTGTTTCTACTAATGCAATAAAGTCACATTAGTTTCTGATGTTGAACCATTTGACAATACCAAATACTTTGGTGTCGAGAGTTTTCTTTTCTCCACTTATCCATGGCTAGAGCACCTGTTTTAGTGGTTGCCAGGCTGCATCATCACAGGGGTTGCTTCCCAGGAAGATGTGTTAGAGCACTGGGCTGAAAACACTGTTATTCCCTGCTAAAGGGTTCAAGGTCCTGGGGTGTCCCTGTCAGGGTCTGAGGGGACGTGGTGGTTAAGGTGGTGCTAGTGGTTTGACATGTCTGATGTGTAATGCTTCTTGTCTCTTCTTTGAGATGCTTTGATGAATCAGCTAGGCTGGTTTGCCTGCCCTGTGTGTGGCAATTAGTTAGTAGTTGGTGGGGATGCCTGATCCTTTCTCCCCAGGAGTTGCTTCCCCAATTGATGACTATGAGCGCTGGGCTGGAAGTAGGATTAGTAGTCTAGGGGTGGCTGTGTCTATGTGACTGTCGACGGCAGTCGGTCTGTAGTTCTTGCTAGTGGTAAGGAGCAAGGTGGACTCCTTCCCACCCCTCCCCCCTCCCCCCAATGATCTCTCTCCTCGGAGAAGTTCTGTGGAGATATTGCTGACAAGTCATTTTTTTAAACTTATAGGTGTTGTGGCTGCAAGAACCCATCTCTATAACCTTTCCGCATCTTTCCCCATCACGGCAAGCACTCGAGTTCAACCATTTCTCTCTTATCACTTATATTATTGTAATATCTTGTAATATCCTCCTCCCTGGTCTGACTGACTCTAGTATTTTCCCTGTCCAATATTTTCTTTCTTTATTTCCCTGCCTGAGTCATTTTCCTAATACCACCCTGATCATGTCATTCCTCTACTTGAAAATGTTCAGCGGCTCCTTATTATCTGTCAAATAAAGTAGGAACTCTGATTTTTAGTTTCGAAGGCCCTCCATGATCTGACTCCAACCTGCCTTTATAAGTCATCTAAAAACCACACCCTTTTTGGTCAACAACTGCTCTCCATTTCCCTATCTTCTATCTCCATACCTTTGTTCAACTTATTCTCTGCGTCTAGAACAGCCTCTCCTCTCCATCTATTGAAGTCGCTCCCATCTTCAAGGTGGGATTTCCATTTCAGACTTTCTCATTTAGATGCTATCATGCAAAGTCATAAAGAAGCCTAGATCTACCATGTAACTACTAGATCTACCATCTACCAGCAAACAGCTGAAACAACCTGGGCAAGGCCAATAATTAAGAAACCAAAAAAGAAGCAGAGGCAATCTATTCCATGTGGTAAAGAATGGCATGGAAAGTGGCAAAAGCAGGTTGCAGCTGGCAGAGAGGTCAATCTAGGAAAGCCCCTATAAGAATATATAAACATGAAAGTAGTGACAGCAAGGAAAGGGGTGCAAGGCAACTATGATAATGTGGTTACAGCTAGCTGATGTGGGAAGAGAAGGGGAACTGCACAAGCTCCCACAAATAAGCCTGAAGCCAGCAGATGTTCTGAATAGGAGCATTGCAAGCCACCTCCATCTCCAATAATTATGAGGCTGAAGCCAGATCCTGGCCTTAGCCTATGAGAATACAAACTGGAGACAGAACCATCATTGAAAGGGACTTTGCAGGGAAAGAAGGCCTGGTTGTTTACTCCTTACAGAACTGCAGGGGATGGCACCTTAATATCAAGGTAGGGAGGGCTGAGCAGGAAGCCTAAGGCTACTCTGATCACTAGTCAACAGCCCACTGTGTTGTCCTGCTCAGGTCACAGCTGATAAAAAAACAATTCCAAATTGAAGATTGTGCAGAGGAGAAAGAAACCACCTGAGGCCTAAACCTCCAGCAAGCCTCCAGGAGACCGAGATAGAAACCAAGAATGGAGGCAGAGGATGAATTCTGATACTAACCATACCATCCTGATTGGCAGCCAAATCCAAACTACGGAGAACATAGGGTGAACAAGTCCTACCCAATCAATTCAAGAGTTCCAGAACAGATTGTCTACCCTAAGTACAAAATCCCAAACCAAGAACTATGACTGAAAGTGTGAGCAAAAAGAAGAAAACAGAAAACAAAGTTAAGAGGATGGGTGAAGAGAAAACTAAAAGATAAATCCAGAAGAAGAGAGTAATCTCACAACTACAGGGGCGGATGGAAGGAAGCAAGAGTTAAAAATGACAAATGAAATGAGAGTTCTTGAAAGGAAAAAAAAATGAGAGGAAAATAAATAGTTTAGGACAGAAAGTGGAAAACTATACCCAATTAATGGACTTCCTAAAAAAGAGCTGGAACAAATCATCCAATTACTCTGTTACAAAGCTCCCACTCATGGTATTCTCTTAATTTTATGAACCCCCTGCTCCCTAGCTTCATTCAATCACTTAATAGCTGGATTGGCTATAAAGTAAAGAAGAAGAACAAAAGAAGAACAAGAACAAAACATATACACATTTCCTCCTAATACCTGGTTGGGGGGGATTTGGTATATAATCCCTCCATTTTACCATCTCAGTCTCTGGGGAGGAGGAGAGAGATTAAGTTTACAATTTAATTTAGTTCCTTTGTAGCATAGTCCTACCAAGTTTGAAGTCCAAAGTCTCCCTGGCCTTGCATCCCAGCACCCTGGCTTTTCACAGGTTTCCTGCTGGGCTAATGGCAACATTCAGCCTTGATTCTGATTCCAAGGTTGAAGTGCCTCAAAGTCTTGGGTCTAAAACAGAAAAAGGACAAATGAAGTAGACCAAAACTCCAAGCCTGATTCTTGGGACCAGGAGGCCTAAAAAGGAGAGGGGGAAGGTAAACTTTTTCCCAAATCCAGTTCAGTTCATGGTGCCTAAGCTTTGGGTGAATGGGACCTTCACTCTCTGGATGCAGAGAGAGAGAGAGAGAGAGAGAGAGAGAGAGAGAGAGAATGAGAGAGAAGTGGGGGGGGGGAGAGGAAGAGGGAGACAGAAATGGAGGGAGAGGGAAGGAGAAGGAAAAGGAGACAGTTCTCATCTGGTAATTGTAAAGACACACTCTCTTCTGGTGATGCAACTAATGGAAAAAGCCTATGACATGGAAGGGGAATGCCTAATGTCTTCTTCTAGAAGCAAATGCCTTCCATCTCCCACATAGACACGTCCACCCTAGGTGCTTTTGACATGCACAACAAAGCTCCATTTCAACTGTATGAGACAAGAAGAAAATTAAAACAAAGTCAAAAGATTGGAAAAAGTTTTTTAAAAAGTAAGATATTTACTATAAGAAATAACTGATCTAGAAAGCAATTTGAGGAGAGATAATTGAACAATTATTAGGCTTACCTGATAAGGCAAAAAAAAAATCTAGACAACATATTTCAAGAAATAACAAAACCGCTTAGATTTATTAAAACCAAAGGACAAATGAAAATAGAAAGACTCCACTAAACACTTCCTGAAAGAAACCCCAAACTAAAAATACCCAGGCATGTCAGAGTCAAAATTCAGAGCATACAAGTCAAAGAAAAAAAAAAACAATAGAAACAATCAGAAAGAGTCCAAGCTTCAAGAAACCACAGCTGGGGTCACATAGACTGGATAACACCTACTATGAAGGAGAGAAAATCTTAGAAAACTGTATGCTAAAAAGCTGAAGACAAAGGCTTACAAAGAATAGCTTATCCTAAGAAACTGAGTGTAATTCTAAACGTACAAAATGACTTTCCTTATGAATATGTTGGAATATTGGAAAAACTGAAATGAAAATTCAGGAATCAAGTTGACACCTTACAAAGGTAATACATTTGAGCCCTTTAAAAGTGCTAAATAATGATAAAGTGCTAATTTTCTAACATGAGAAGAAGAGACAAATGTCACATCAGAAGCCCAATGGCTTTAAGGATGATAGAGGGACTTAAATAAGACAAACACAGGAACTAGGTATGGTTTGTTCTCCTTTGCAAGTTTTAAGAAAGGAAAAAAAAAATGGAAAGGAAAAGGAATTCACCAGAACGGGGGTGGCAATCTACAGACTGAGGGCCAAATATGAATGGCTTTGAATGGTTTTTACATTCTTAAATACAATAAAACTTATTTTAATATGTGAAAAACATTCTTATTTGTTGGATGGTACAAAAACAGGTGATAGGTTGGATCTGACTATAGTTAGTAAATACTTGTACTGGAGAAAGAGGGAAGGGAAACTTTCTATTTAGTATAAATGGAGTGCATAAGAAAAAGAATATTCTAAGATAAAGAAAAAGGTGAAGGGAATGGATATTTCATGACCTCACTTTTATTTGAACTTGAGGAAGATTGAAAACACACACACACACACACACACACACACACACACACACACACTCCAACATACTTTGTGGTAGAAATTTTTAACTCAATAGGCAGGAACAGGGAAAAAGGCAGACATAAGAGGGACAGTAGAAATGGAGAAGGAATAGTTATAACCAAAACAGACTTCAACTTTGAGGTTTTAATCACAGAGTGATTAAAAAAAGAAAGTAAAAGAATCAGAAAATGAGATTTGGACTTGGTAGAGGGGGCAAGGCACTTCAGACCACTTCAATTATAGATTACTAATGTTTCTCATAGTCCTCTTTCTCTATCACATTTTTATTTGTAAACAGGGGGCTAAGACGGAGAATTTTTTTTTAAAGTATATGGTAGAAAAAATGTATAATTAACATACTTAATTTACACCTCTGATTGAATCAAGACATGTTCTTACCTGAAAAAGGCACCAGGACTAGTATCTCGTCAGTTACTTTAAATGGGGTGGGGTGATCTGATTGATTAACTGAATTGAGCTCCTACACTTTCTTATGTTAAATAGAAAAGAAAGCATGGGAATAAACAGGCTTCTCCTTAATACTGGTAAACACAATCTATCTAAAACCAAGATCAGGTATCATTTGTTATGGAACAATACTAGAGGTTTTCCAGAAGATCAAAGTAAAGCAAGATAGCAATGAGATAAGTAAAAGAAATTGAGGGAATACAAACATGCCAAGGAGAAACAACAGTTTTTACAGATGATATGACAGTTTATCTCCAGAACCCAGAGATTCCACTAAAAGTTAACAGAAACAACTGAAAACTTCAGTAAAGTAGCAATATATAAAATAAACTAACAAAAACATCAAGCTTTCTGTATATTGGCCAACAAAATCCAACAGGAGCTAGAAAAAGAAATTTCATTCAAAATTCTTACAGAATGTATATTATAGTCTAAAGTCCACTTAACAAAACAATACAAGAATTATATGAAAAAAAACTACAAAATACTCTTTACAGAAATAAAGACAAATAATTGGAAAGGAATTTCTTGTTTATAGTTGGGCCATGTCAATAAAACCAATATGACAAGATGGCCTAAATTAATTTACATTTTCAATACTCTACCAATCAAAATGCCAAAGGATTACTTCATATAGTTAGAAAAGTTTATATAACAATATTAATCTGGGGGAACAAAAGGTCAAATATCTCAAGGGAAATAATGGGAGAAAAAAGGGAAGGGACTTGGCGGCACCAAATCTCAAATTATACATGAAGCAGTAATCATCAAACCCACTTGGTACTGGTTTAAAACAGAAAAGTTGATCAATGGGATAGATTAGGTATACAAGATCCAGAAGTAACAGAATATTATCATAGCCAGAAATGCCATAGACAAAGACACAGACTACTGGGGTGAGGGCTTATTATTGGACAAAAATCGGTGGGTAAACTAGAAAGCAGTCTGGCAGAAATTAGGCTTAGCTCGACTTCTCACATCCATTACTGTAATAAACTCCAAATGGATAGAGAATCTAGATGTAAAATGTCACAACATAAACAAATAGAAGAGAATGGAAAAAGATTAGTCACAATTACGAATAGGAGAAAAATTCTTAACCAAATAAAGTAGAAAGAATGCCACAGGATAGACAATTTTGATTACATAAAATTGATAAGTTTTTAAACAAACCAAATCAATGCAGTTAGAATTAGAAGGGAACTGACAAAAACCATTGGGAAAACTAGGAAACAATAGGGCACAACTAGATACAGACCAACATCTCATACCATATACCAAGATAAGGTCAAAATGGATACATGGTTTAGTTATGAAGGATGATGTCATAAGCAAGTTAGAAGAGCAAGAAATAGTCTACTTGTCAGATCTGTGAAGAAGGAATGAATTCATGACTGAACAAGAAATAGAAAGCATTATAAGATGCAAAATAGATCATTTTTATTATATTAAATTAAAAGCTTTTGTGCAAACAAAACTAATGTAACCAAGATTGGAAGGAAAGCTAAAAGCTGGGAAACAATCTTTACAGCAAGTGTCTCTGATAGAGGACTCATTTCTCAAATATATAGAGAACTGAATCAAAGTTATAAGCATATAAGCCATTCCCCAATTATAGACAGTTTTCAGATAAAGAAATCAAAGCTATCTATTGTTATATAAAAAGGGCTCTGGATCACTTTTGAATAAAAGCAAACTAAAACAAGTCTGAGATACCACATCACACCTATCAGATTGACCAATATGCCAAAAAAGGAAAATGATAAATGTTGGAGAAGACATGGGAAAATTGGTATACTGATGCATTGCTGGTGGAGTTGTTAACTGATACAACCATTCTGGAGAATAATTTGGAACTATGCCCAAAGGGCTATAAAACTGTGCATACTCTTTGATCCAACAATAGCACTACGAGGTCTGTATCCCAAAGAGATTATAAAAAAGAGAAAAGGACCTACAAGTGCAAAATTATTTATAGCAGCCCTTTTCATGGTGGCAAAATATTGGAAATTGAGGGGATGCCCACGAATCAGAGAATGACTAAACTGTGGTATATGAATGTAATGAAATACTATAGTGTGATAAGAAACTATAAGCAGGTAAATTTAAAAAAAAACTGGAACGACTTGTATGAACTGATGCAAAGTGAAATGAACACTGTACATAGCATCAGCAATATTGTGTGATGATCAATTATGAATGACTTAGCTCTTTTCAACAATACAATGATGCAAGACAAATACAAAGAACTCATACTGGAAAATACCATCCACATCCAGACAAAGAACTGATAGACTCTGAATGCATATTGAAACATACTTTTTAACTTCCTTTATTTTTTCATGATTTCTTTCTTCCTTTTGATCTGTTTCCTCTTTCTCAAACATGACTAATATGGAAATATGTTTTACATAATTGTACATATATAACCTATATCAAATTGCCTACCATTTTAGGAAGAGGAAAGGAGAGGTAAGGAGGGAGAAAAATTTGGAACTCAAAATCTTGTAAAAATAAATGCTAAAAATTGTCTTGACATATAATTGGGGGAAAATCAAAATAGTATTAAAAGAAGAATTAGAAGGGATAAAGTTAACTGGCAATAAAATAATGCTTGTAGTACATTTCTCTGGTAAAGGTCTGATATGGAAGAAATATGGGAATTCACACGTATATGTGAGTATGTATACATATACGTGTGTGTATAGATATATATACAAACACACACATATGTGTATATAAGAATACGAGTCATTTTTCAATTAGATAAATGCTCAAAGGTTTGGAATAGGAAATTCTTGATGGAAGAAATTTAAGTGATCAAGAGCCAAGTTTAAATTTGCTCAAAATCACTGATTATTAGAGAAATCAAATTAAAGCAACTTTGAGGTATCATCTAGCACTCATTAGAATGGAAAATATAACACATAGGGAAAATGTTGGTAGAGCTGTGAGAGGAAAGTCACACGAAATCGCTACTGGTAGATTTGTGAGTTTAATCATTCCAGAAAGCAATTTGTGACCATACCTCTGAAAGTCCTTAATTTGTGCATAAAGTTTGACCCAACTAAACAACTATTAGGTATACATGCCAAAGAGATTTAAAAAAAAGAGGAAAAGGACTCATTTATAGAGAAATATTGATAACAACTCTTTTGTTATACTAAAGAACTGGAAACGAAGGAGGTGCCCACCAATTTGGGAATGGCTATTACTATTACACATGAATTTGCTTTGCTTAACAATGTGTTATTGTTATAATGCTTCTGTTTTTCTTATTTTGGTAGTGGGGGACAGGAAGAAGAAAAAATAGCTTCACAATTTAAAAAACCGTAATATAAAAAAGAGCTAAGGACTCTAATAATTGCAACGAGAAATCATGACTTCAGAAGACTGGTGATAACAAATATTCCTCCCGCCTCTTGGTGAAAAAGTGATGGATTGTAGGTATGAAAAATTTATTTCCAGATATTGCCATCATAACACAAACTTGTTTTGCTTAACTGCACTTTTATTATACAGAATGCTCCAAAAATCACCCACGAAATGGGATAGAGGGCTTTTATATGTGTGAGGGAGTAGGGAAATTAGAAAGGTGGGGAAGAGGAAGGGAGAATTATGTGATGCAAAAAAGAAAAAAGGAAGATAGGAAAGAAAAGGGTGTCAATGAAATATTTTAAAAATATGTAGAGGAAACCAGGGAGGCATTCACAAGAAGACAAAGATAAGCAGGACCATGCGAGGTATTACCACACAAAATGTAATGTCTATTAAAAGGAACAAATTGGTTTTAGTGAATTTAGTTTCCCATACAATCCTCAATTTTGGTTGCTTTTGCATATCTACACGTTCACGTTATTCATGATTTTCTGGTTCATAATCATTTTAAAAGACCTTATGTTGAAATTAATGATTGTTTTAGATTTTGTCTTTATATCCCAAGGTCTAAGCACTGAAATTCATTTATAGGAAACACTTAATGTTTGTGGAATTGAATTGAATTCTAAATCCTATGATTTGTTCCTGCTGCTTACAGAGAGCTGAAGTTTCATGGTAGGAATGCTGGAGGAAAGGCACAGCTAAATGAAAACCATGGTTTTATTGCACCATCTGCTGTAGTCAGAAAGGAATACACTTCTCTATCTCGAGTTGAACAAGATGATGAGCTGAGTTACTTAATTGGAAGAGGTGGAGTTTAATTAACCCAATAGCAGAGACTAAATTTTAACTCGAGTTGTCTGACTCCAAATTCAGTACTATCTCTATTGTAGTGAGCATGAAAGGATCTTAAAGACCATGTAGTTTAACATCCTCAATCTATTTGGGGCTAACAGATGCCCAAAGAGGGGAACTGAAATGCCAGAGGGTCACAGAGCAAGCTAATGGCTGAGCCCAGACTGGAACTGAGATTGCTGGAATCTCCTGGCAGGGCGCATCCCATAACACCTTACACTGTTTTTCCCCATCACATACTTGTTTCACAGGGCTGTTGTAAGGCTCAAATAAGGTATGATAATAGCAATAACAACAACAATAAAAAAGTAGCTTGCATTTATGTAGGGCTTTAAAGCACTTTACAAATATTATCTCATTTGATCCTCACAATAACTTCGGGAAGTAGGTGCTATTATTCTCTCCACTTTGCAGATGAGGAAGCTGAAACACAGAGATTAAGTGATTTGCCCAAGGTCACATGCTAGCAAATTAAATATCTGAGGCTGGATTTGAACTCATGTCTTCCTGACTCCAGATGAAGTGTTCTACTCATGGGGACACCTAACTGCTTCTAACATAAAATGCTGTATACGTCAACTGTTAATGTTACTACAAGACCTCCTCTTTGAAGTCTTCTAGGATCCCACCAGTCAGAAGTGGTCTTTCTGTCTCTCTTTGTGTATGTCTCTGTCTCTTCTCTTCCCTTTCTTCTCCCTTCATCTCTTTCCCTTTCTTCCTTTCTCCTCCTCTCCCTTCTCTCTTAGGATGCTCAGAGTGCATTGCTTGCACCTCCCTTATATTCACTTTATCTCTTATTACAGTTGTATGTCTTATACATGTCTTATTTTCCTTACTAGAATGTAAGCTCTTTGAGGTCAGAGACCATATTTATTTATTTTGTATGTGTGTCAGTATTTTTTTAATTTTAAATTTATGTATTTACTTTTAGTTTATAACATTCAGTTCCACAAGCTTTTGAGTTCCAAATTTTCTCCCCTTCCCTCTTCTCCCGCCTTTCCCCCCATGGCAGCATGCAATCCAATATGGGTTCTACAAATACCTTCACATTATACATTGGTCAAGTTGTAAAGAAGGATTGTAACCAATGGAATGAATAATGAGAAAGAAGGAACAAAACAAAAGAGAGAGAGAGAGAGAGCAAGTAGTTTGCTTCAATCTGCATTCAGACTCCATAAATCTTTCTCTGGATGCGGATAGCCTTTTCTATCATTTGTCCTTTGAAGTTGTCTTAGAACCTTATACTAAACCAAGAATCACCTACCCAGCAAAACTGAGTATAATGTTTCAGGGGAAAATATGGTCATTCAATGAGGTGGAGGACTTTCAAGCATTCTTGAGGAAAAAAACCAGAACTGAATAGAAAATTTGACATTCAAACACAAGAAGCATAAGAAGATTAGACAATAAATGTCAAGTGATTCACATCAATTTCAATAACTCAACCAGAGATACAATATTTGACATCCCTATTGAAAAAGTATGGCCATTCTGCGCTGCCTTGAAAGAGTCTGTTGACCTGATGAACAACAAAGAAAACAAATTTACCTTCAAGATGCATCCAGGTGATGTAATTACATTTGATAACTGGCGCTTACTTCATGGCCGATGGAGTTACAAAGCAGGAAAAGAAATATCTTGCCATCTTGAAGGCAGTTATGCAGACTGGGATGTAGTTATGTCAAGGCTTTGTATCTTAAAGAAGGCTGTCAAAATTGAAGATTGAATTTGCTAGTTGCACTGTTGACATTAATGGAACAAAGGATTTTTTTTTTAAGATACAAGGTACTTAAACGCCATTTGCCATAGTTACTAATATATGAATGGCCGTGTCACATAGATATTAATTTCTTTGACACTAACAATGCAGCTAGATTCACAAGACTACCTTTTCTTTTGTTTTTATAAATGATATGGTAACAATATTAAATCCAGAAAAGAGATGAGGAAATACATCTCTCCTTTCCTTGGAAAGGTGGAGAGTAGGGGTACAGAATGTTATATACACCATCAGGCAGGGTTGCCATGTCAATTGGTTTTGTTCAACTATTTTTCCTTTGCATAAGGCTAAATCCAGTAAGGTGGGAGCAGGAGAGGGGGATATTTCTAGAAATGACTGTGATATAAAAATAAAAGTTACTAATAAAACTTTTTAATGTTAAAAAAAAAGAACCTTGTACTGCTGAGAAGAGCCCAGTCTATCAAAGTCGTTCATCACGGATACAATATGTCTATAATGGTGTACAATGTTTTCATGGTTCTGCTCCTCTCACTCAGCATTGGTTTATAGAAGTCTCTCTAGGTTATTATATACCACAACTTGTTTAGCCATTCCCCAACTGATGGGCGTCCCCTTGATTTCCAATTCTTTGCCACCACAAAAAGAGTTGCTATAAATATTTTTGTACATACTGGACCCCTCCCATTTGTATGTTCTCTTTAGGAAACAGCCCTAGAAATGGTATTGCTGGGTCAAAGGGTATGCACATTTTTATAGCCCTTTGGGTATAGTTCCAAATTGCTCTCCAGAATGGGTGGATCAGTTCACAACTCCACCAACAATATATTAGTATTTCAAATTTCCCACATCTTCTCCAGCATTTATCATTTTCCTGTTTTGTTGTATTAGTCAGTCTGACCATTGAGATGTGGTATCTCAGATTTTGATTTGCATTTCTCTAATCAATAGTGATTTAGAGCATTTTTTCATGATTATGGATATCATTAATTTTTTCCTCTGAAAACTGCCTGTTCATATCCTTTGACCATTTATCAATTGGGGAATCACTTGTATTCTTAACTTAGTTCTCTGTATATTTTAGAAATGAGGCCTTTATCAGAGACACTGGTTGTAAAAATTCTTTCCCAATTTTCTACTTCCTTCCTAATCTTGGTTATATTGGCTTTGTTTGTACAAAAACTTTTCAATTTAATGTAAACAAAATTATCCATTTTGCATTTTGTAATGCTGTCTATCACTTGTTTGGTCACAAATTCTTTCCTTCTCAATAAATCTGACACGTAAATTATTCCTTGCTCTCCCAGATTCCTGCCATATTATTTTCCAGTTTTCCCAGCAGTTTTTGTCAAATAGTGAGCTCTTATCCCAAAAGCTGAAGTCTTTCAGTTTATCAAACGGTAGATTACTATAGTCATTGACTACTATGTCTAATGTACCTAATCTATTCCACTGATCCACTACTCTATTCCTCAGCCAGTATCAAGTAGTTTTGATGACTGCTACTTTATAATACAGTTTAAAATCTGATATGGTTACGCCACCTCCCCTAGCATTTCTTTTCATTAATTCCCTTGATATTCTGGACCTTTTGTTATTCCGGATGAATTGTTACTATTTTTTCTAGCTATATAAAATAAGTTTTTGGTAGATTGATTTGTATGGCACTAAATATGTAAACTAATTTAGGTAAAATTGTCATTTTTATTATATTAGCTTGACCTAACCATGAGCAACTGATGTTTTTCTAATTATTTAGATCTGACTTTATTTGGGTAAAAATGTTTTGTAATTGTGTTCATATGGTTCCTGGGTTTGTTTTGGCGGGTAGATTCCCAAATATTTTATAATGTCTACAGTAACCTCAAATGGAATTTCTCTTTCTATTTCTTGCTGTTGGGCTTTGTTAGAAATATATAGGAATGCCGAGGATTTATGTGGGTTTATTTTATATCCTGCAACTTTGCTAAATTTATTTATTGTCTCAAGAAGTTTTTTACTTATTTCTCTGGGATTCTCCAAGTATATCATCACATCATCTGCAAAGAGTGATAGCTTAGTCTCTTCTTTGCCTAATCTGATTCCTTTGATTTCTTTTTCTTTTCTTATTGCTACAACTAACATTACTAGTACCAAATTGAATAACAGGGGTAACAGTGGACACCCTTGTTTCATCCCCAATTTTACTGGAAATGCTTCTAGCTTATCCTCATTACATATAATACTTGCTGATGGTTTTAGATAGATGCTACTTATTATTTTAAGGAAGACTCCATTTATTCCTATGCTTTCTAGTGTTTTTAATAGGAATGGGTATTGTATTTTGTTGAAAGCTTTTACTGTATCTATGGAGATAATCATATGGTTTCTACTAGTTTTATTGTTGACATGATAAATTATACTTATAGTTTTCCTAATATTGAACCAGCCTTGCATTTCTGGAATAAATCCTTCCTGATCAAAGTGTATTAATCTCACGGTAAATTGCTGTAATCTTTTTTGCTACTATTTTATTTAAAATTTTTGTATCTATATTCATGAGGGAAATTGGTCTATAATTTTCTTTCTCTGTTTTGGCTCTTCCTGATTTAGGTATCAGTACCATATCTGTATCATAAAAATAATTTGGTAGGACTACTTCTCCAATTTTCCTAAATAGTCTATAAAGTATTAGAATTAATTGTTCTTTAAATGTTTGATAGAATTCACTTGTAAATCCATCTGGCCCTGGAGATTTTTTCCCAGAGAGTTCATTGATGGCTTGTTCAATTACTTTTTCTGAGATGAGGTTATTTAAGTATTTTTCTTCCTCTTCAGTTAATCTGGGCAACTTATATTTTTGTAAATATTCATCCATTTCACTAAGATTGTCAAATTTATGGGCATACAATTGGGCAAAAGAATTCCTAATTATTGTTTTAACTTCCTCTTCATTGGAGGTACATTCACCCTTCCCATTTTTGATACTGGTAATTTGGTTTTCCTCTTTCTCTTTTTTTTTTTAAATCAAATTGACCAAAGGTTTATCTATTTTATTGGTTTTTTCATAAAACCAGCACTTGGTTTTATTTATTAGTTCAATAGTTTTCTTAAGTTCAACTTTATTCATCTCTCCTTTGGTTTTCAGTATTTCTAATTTAGTATTTAATTGGGGATTTTCAATTTGTTCTTTTTCTAGCTTTTTCAGTTGCATGCCCAATTCATTGATCTCCTTTTTCTCTATTTTGTTCATGTAAGCATTCAGATATATAAAACTTCCCCTAAGAACTGCTTTCACTGCATTCCATAAGTTTTGGTATGTTGTCTCATTATTGTCACTCTCTTGAATGAAGTTACTGATTATTTCTATGATTTCTTGTTTGACCCACTCATTCTTTAGGATTAGATTATTTACTTTCCAATTAGCTTTTAGTCCAGCAGTTCTCAACCCGTGGGTTGCGACCCCTTTGGGGGTTGAACAACCCTTTCACAGAGGTCACAGGGGTCGCCTAAGACCATCGGAAAACACAGATTTCCAATGGTCTTAGGAACCAAGACCCCACTCCTCTATCCGTCTCCAGGCAGGTCCACCCACATGCAAATATGCCCACATATGAGTACTGAAGGGTCGCGGCATTAAGAAGGTTGAGAACCACTGTTTTAGTCTATCTTTCCATGGCCCTTTATTATATAGCATTTTTATTGTATCATGATCTGAAAAGGATGTGTTTAATATTCATGCATTTCCACAATGGATTGTGAGGTTTTTATGCCCTAGTACATGGTCAATTTTTGTGTATATACCATGTACTGTGGAGAAGAAGGTATATTCCTTTTTATCCCCATTCAATTTTCTCCATAGGTCTATCATATCTACCCTCTCTAAAATCCTATTCACCTCCTTAATTTCTTTCTTGTTTATTTTGAGGTTAGATTTATCAAGTTCACAGAGGGGGAAGTTGAGGTCCCCCACTAGTATAGTTTTGCTATCTATTTCTTCCTCTAACTCCCTTAATGTCTCCTCTAAGAATCTGGATGCTATACCACTTGGTGAATATATATTTAGTAATGATATTGCTTCATTATCAATGGTACCTTTTAGCAGGATATAGTTTCCTTCCTTATCTCTTTTAATTAGATCTATTTTTGCTTTTGTATTGTCTGAGATTAGGATTGCTATCCCTGCTTTTTTTACTTTAGCTAAAGCATAATACATTCTACTCCAGTCTTTTACCTTCACCCTGTGTGTATCCCCCTGTTTCAAATGTGTTTCTTGTAAACAGCATATTATAGGATTATGGTTTTTAATCCATTCTGCTATCTGCCTCCATTTTATGGGAGAGTTCATCCCATTCACATTCACAGTTTTGATTACCATCTGTGTCTTTCTCTCTATCTTATTCCCTCCCCTGTTTATAATTTTTGTTTCTCCCTTTCCCCTTCCCCTCCTTAAGAGTTTTCCTTTTGATGATCACCTCTCTCAATATTCCATCCCTATCAGCCCCCTACCTTTTCCTACACTTTTCCCTTACTACTTCTTCCCTCCCTTCTAACCTTTCCCCTTTTTCTTTCCCCTTTTCCCTCTTATTGCTTATAGGGCACACTAGATTTTTAGACTTAACAAAGTCCCTCCTTGAACCAAATCCAATGAGAGTAAAGCTCTTACAATGTTCATCTCCCTCCCTTCTTTTCCTCTACTATAATGTTTTTAATGCCTCTTCATGTGGCATAATTTACCCTTTTCTGCCTTCTCTTTTCCTCTTCTCCTATTACAATCCCTTTGCACCCCTTAATAAGGTTTTTATCATCACATCAATTAATTTATACCTACACCCTCTATCTATCTATCTATCTATCTATCTATCTATCTACATCCCTTTTAAATGTCCTGATAATTATACAATTCTCAATATTGACAGGTATCATCCTCCCATACAGAGATGCAAACAATTTGCTCTTATTGAGTAACATGAGTATGTGTGTGTGTGTGTGTGTGTGTGTGTGTGTGTGTGTTTTCCCTGTTTACCTTTATATGTCTCTCTTGAGTCTTGTATTTGTAGATCATATTTTCTATTAAGCTCTGGCCTTTTCATCAGGAAGGTCTGGAAGTCACTTATTTCACTGAATGACCATCTGCTTGCTTAAAAGATTATGATCAATCTTGCTGGGTTGTAGTCCTTGGTTGTAGTCCAAGCTCTTTTGCCTTATGAAATATATTCCAATCCCTCCAATCTTTTAATGTGGAAGCTGCTAAGTCCTGTGTGGTTCTGACTGTAGTTCTGTGATATCTAAATGGTTTCTTTCTGACTGATTGCAGTATTTTCTCCTTGACCTAATAATTCTGGAATTTGACTATAATATTCCTTGGAGTTTTCAAATTAGGATCTCTTTCAGGAGGCATTTGGTGGATTCTTTTGATAACTATTTTACCCTCTGGTTCTAGGACCTCAGGGCAGTTTTCCTTGATAATTTCTTGGAAGATGTTGTCCAGGCTGTTTTTTTCATCATGACTTTCCAGTAGACCAATAATTCTTAGATGATCTCCCCTGGATCTGTTTTCCAGGCCAGTTGTTTTTCCAATGAGATATTTTAAATTTTCTTCTATTTTTTCATTCTTTAGATTTTGTTTGACTGATTCTTTATGCCTCATAGAGTCATTAGCTTCAATTTGTCTTATTCTAATTTTTAGTGAATTGTTTTCTTTGGTTAGTTTTTGAGTCTCCTTTTCCATTTGTTCAGTTTTTACTTTTAAGGAGTTATTTTCTCCAGTTAGATTTTGAACCTCTTTTCCCATTTGATAAATTTTTCTTTTTAAGGAGCTGTTTTCTTCAGTGAAATTTTTTTTTCCATTTTGCCAGTTATATTTTCAAAATATATATCTTCTATTTCTGTAATTTGGCTTTTAAAATCCTTGTTGAGCTCTTCCAAGAATGTTTTTGGGCTTGAGATCAGTTCATATTCCCTTTTGAGTATCAGATGTGGGTATAGGGTCAATGCTGTCCTCTTCTGAATTTGGATCTTCTCACTCACCATAATAGGATTCTAAGGATTTTGTTTTTCCAATTTGTTTTTTGCCCATTGTGATTGCCTATTTCCTACCTTTAAAAGGTACTTTTTAAAGTACCCCTGCTTTGGGGGTTGAGAGGTCTCTGACTCATGCTTCTTATGCTGGGAGTTAGGGGCCTGGTTATTGGTTTTGTGTGCTGTGACCTCTGAGTGCCTAGACTAAGACCAAGGCCTGGACTTTTGGCATTTCCCCAGGGTTACACTGAAGCTCACAGTATGAGGTATGGAGGAGCAATGATTTGGTCACTTCAAGATTCCGCCTTTGCACCCCTGGGCTAGAGCTCAGGCAGGCTCAGCCACTGGTGGCCAGCCCCACACTGGTGTCTGTCAATTCCCCTGGTTGTGTGAAGGTACACCTGGGGTTCTGGTGTTAGCACTTGATGCTTCCACAACCCTGGGGATCAGGATCTCCTGCTGGTCTGTTGAGATGGGGCTTGTTGGGATACCTCCTGTCCTGCACTTTAACCTCAGCACAACCACAGCCACACCCTTCCTCTAGGATTCTCAAGCCTGTCACTGTTTCTACTATTCCAGGATTTTACCCTGGGGCAATATTCTCTGGGTTTTTCAGGGTCAGAGAGGAAGATGGGAAGAACTCTGGTTTACTCCACCATCTTGGTTTCCAGAAGTTTAGGTAGATGATTTTTAAACATCCAGGTTGTGGGCTGATAGCCCCAGGTGTAGCTGCTGCCACTGCCACAGGCCCTGGCTTGTCTCTTACCCACCTCCAAGAGATTCCCCGTCCTGTGGTGAGAGGTCTGGAAATCATCCCTGTGGTGGGTGAGTCAGTTTGCCCAGGTTCACTCCAGCTCTGCCGTGGTTGGGTCCATGCTGGTGCAGCCCCCTTGCTTCCCACTCCCCACTCTGCACTCCCCTATCCTGTGCAACAAATCCTACTCTTCAGCACTTTCCTGGGCTGGAAGTGTCACATTCTGTCTTCCAATGGATTTTGCCACTCTAAAAACCATTCAGATTCACTTTTTAGAGGTTACTGAAGGAATTCATGGGGGAGTTCAGGTGAGTTCCTGCTTTCATTCCACCATCTTGGCTCTGCCTCAGCCCACAGACCATATTTTAGTTCATTTATATTTCTATTCCACAAAGATTTGAATATTGATTTAATTATTGATACTTTAGTTTTAATTCCACACATATAAGAAATTATTATATACTACAACTTTTCAGAGCCAGGAGTTAGAGGTTCCTGACCCATTTCTGTCATTTACAAGCTGAATGAGAGTGAGAAGGGAAGGAAGGTAAGAGAATATGCATTTATACAGCACCTACTACATTCCAGACACTGTGCCTAGTGCTTTTACAAATATTATTTCATTTGACCCTTACAACCCTGTGAGATAGGTGCTATTATTTCCTTCATTTTATACTTGAGAACAATATGAACAATATATGAACAATAAATGAAATCACAGATATGAAAGAGGTTTTTTTTAAAAACCATAAAATGCTGTAGGATCACTAATTGTTGTGGTTATTAACATATGGAAACTGATCTCCAGAAATATGATGCAGAATCAGAAAGGAAGCCAAAAAGTTGCATTAATCCCAGTCTCCCAGGAGTCAAAATCAATTTCACAAACAAGTCAAGTCAACAATTACTTATTAGGAGCCAATTACACTTCACACATTGTGTTAGTCTCTAGGGATACAACAAGAACGAGACAGACAATTCCTATTCATAATGAGCTTACATTTTTAACAGAGATAACAAGTATATACATATGTATGTACAGAATAAATTGGGACACAGGATCTGATGAAGGATTTTTCATTTGGCATCCAAGGACCCGTATTCAAATCCTACTCTTTTACTTACTACTTGTGTGACTTTGTGTGCCATTACCCTTCTCTTGCATTAAGTCTTCTTTTCTGTAAAATAAGAGGGAAGATGACCCTAAATAGAGGCAGACCACCCAGCTCCCATGTAACGACTTTTGCAATACTGGAGATTGGCACCAGACTGAATAATGACCAAGACATACGATGAGAAAACATGGTGACTTTTCCTATCCCAGAACTACACAAAAATGAGCCAGAAGCCCATGGACAAGGGAGGACAAGCTAGTGTTAACCCAGGCAAACAATTCTAGGCTCTCATGAGGATCACCATCAGGCTAGAAATATGTGTAGCGTGCAAGGCTCTGTGTCTAGAGGCAGCAAGAACAGAGAATACTTAATAAAAGCCCCAAAGTGGGGACCTGGGAAGCCCTGGGAACAGCAACAACCAGAAAGTATTGACAGTGCTCAGAATGGGACAGTCTAACCTTCTAATGAGCTCCAAGGTCCATAGCATTCTGTCCTGAGGCTCCATAGAGAGATGTGATGATCTAGCACGCTAAACTTCAAAGATCTAGGGAAGATAATTCTGGGAGGTATATGTCAGTAAAAAAAAAAAAGAAAAACAAAACCTCCCAAAAACAAACAAACAAAAAACAGAACTCAGGGGAACCTTGAGGAGACTAAGCAGGGCCAATCACCCCTCACAAAAGCACTGTAATGGACAGAATCCGACCCTGGCATGAAGCCCCAAGTTAGGAACTAAAGCTAGAACAAGGGGTAAATAAATAACATAAATAAAAAACATAAATAAATGAATAAAAACATGCAAATTAAGAAGTTCTCAAGAAGGAGATTAACACTGTATAAACTGCAAGTAGAGATACAAAAGGAAAGTGTTTTTTTTTTAATACCATGAAAGAACTCCATGAATACCTAGAAGAAATGAAGCAAGAGATAAAAAATGAAATGAAAGTTCTTGAGGGAAAAACTAGAAGGAGAATAGATGGCCTAGAAGAGAAAAGGATAAATCTTTCCCATGAGACAAAGCAGTATTGGAACAAAATCAAAAAATTGAAAAATAGAAAAGGTAAAATATGTGGTATAAAAAACTGAACTTGAAACTTGAATAGGTTACTTAAGAATCACTGGACTCCCTAAAAAATGTTTTAAAAAATAAAGCCTGGACTTTCTATGTCAAGAGATCATAAACGAACCTGTCCCAGATCTACTAGAACTAGGTGGTATTCAGTCATTTCAATTATGTCCAACTCTTCATGGCCACATTTGGAATTTTTGTGGCAGAAATACTGGAGTGATTTGCCATTTCCTTCTCCAGCTCATTTTATAGGTGAGGAAACCGAGGCAAACAGGATTAAGTGACTTGCCTAGGGTCATGCAGCTATTAAGTATCTGAGGCCAGATCTAAACTCATGAAGATGAGTCTTCCTGATTCCAGGCCAGGAGCTTTATCTTTATTTAGCACCACCCACCTAGAACCAGAGGGCAAAATAAAGAAAACAAAAATCCCCTCATGACTTCCTGGGGAAAAAATGAAAAACTTCAGTAATATAGCTAAAATCTAAAACTCTCACATCAAAGAAAAAAATGTTACAAGCATTCAGAAAGAAACAATTCAAATGTCAAGAAATAGTCACACAAGATCACACAAGACCTGGCAGTGTCTACTATAAATGAGAAGAAATGTTAGACTATATCATATCATATATTCTATATATAATAATTAATAACATAGAATAATTATTCTAATAAATAACAATAATGTGATAATATATTGTAATACATTATAGTCCATAAGGCAGGAGATATATGCTTACAACCAGAGTACCTTACCCTGAAAAGCTGAATATAATCCACATGGGCATGAGAGGGTGAAAATAGACTTTTAATAGAAGAGAGCACTTTCAAAAGTTTCTGATCAAAAGACCAGAGCTATGTAAAAACTTTGAAATACAAACATAAGAGTCAAGAGAAACCCAGAAAGGTAAATTTATTTGAGTCTTTGCAAGGGACTGTATGATGAGGTAGGGCTAAATTCTAATAAGGAAAGAATAAACTATTGTCTCTTTAAAACAGGAGCTGGCCCCGTGGGCCAAATCTGGTCTACCAACTGTTTTTGTATGGCCTGTTAGCTAAGAACAATTTTTACACTTTTAAATGGTTAGAAAGATCAAAAGAAGAATAATATTTCATGAAATATCAAAATTTTAAGAAATTCAAATTTCAGCATCAATAAATACAATTTTATTGGAATGTTTGTTATTGTCGTTCAGTTGTTTCAGTCTCGTGCGACTCTGTTGCTCCATTTGGAGTTTTCTTGGCAAAGATGCTGGAGTGGTTTGTCATTTCTTTTTCCAGCTCATTTTATGAATGAGGAACTGAGGCAAATAGGGTTAAGTGACTTGTTCAAGGTCACTTAGTTAGTAAGTAAATATCTGAGGACAGATTTGAACTCTTGAAGATGAGTTTTCCTGACTCTAAGCTTGGCACTCTGCACCACTTCGCTGCCTTTTATTGGAACACAGCCACCCTCATTTGTTTATGCATTGTCTACAGCTGCTTTCATGGTACAAGGGCTGAGTTGAATAGATTACAGGGACTGGGGCTCTCATTTTTTCACACTGCTGCTTGGTGCACTACAAATTGTAGTGAGGTTGTTATTACTCAACAGAATTTTGATTGCCATGGTTATCACCATACTTCAACATTTTATTATCACTATTTTTATGACCAAAACATACACATCAGGTCAAAACAAGAAAAGTGGAATTTGAATATTGAGCTTTTAGGGTATAGTGAAATGTAGGTTCTTTTGCTATTAAGTTAGATGGCAAAACATTGTGTTTTATTAGCGTATGAACTATACCTGTGAAGTCTTTGTGTGTATTTTTTAAAGAATACAATATATGTCAACATTATCAGACAAAGCACTCACTCATCACAATATTCCCGACTCACAATAAAGCAATCCTCAGAAAAATTAGAAAATTTTAGAAGGAATATCTTATCATAACAGAACCTCTTGACAAAAATTTAAAAATGAAAATATGATTACAACCCAAGTAAGTTTCTGACTGTTTCATTTGCTAAACAAGCAAAGAAAGCAGTTTACTGTGGTGAGTTAATTAAATTTGGTTTGTTTGCAGTAACTGAAGAAATGTGTCCGGAGAGAATAAATTTGTTTAATACTATTAGCCATTCGGCTCAATTAAAATCATATGTTCATGTGTTGATTTCAGAATTATATACATATATATATATATTTTATATATATGACATTTTCAAAGATTAAACAAATAAAATCTCAGTACAAATCAGCACTGAGAAGAACAAATACAATCAATTTTAATGATCGAGAGCACTAAAGTTGAACCCCCAAATAAATGAAATGTTATCTCCCCCAAATAGTTCCATTCTTCTCATTAGTAGACTTGTATCTCCCCCCACAAAATTATACTCAATTATCATTTTTATTATATTTTGAATGTTATCAATAAAAATTTTTTGGAAATTTTTTTCTTATTATATAAGCACCTACATAATCCTTCATATTGTCCCTGGACTTTTGCAGAAAAAGTTTGGCAACCCCTCTACTAGGAACTTAAATGTCTCCAAAAGGTACATAAATAAGAAAAAGAGAGGTTGAGGGCTGCTGCTGGCAGTGGTGGTGGGGATTGGTTCATTTTTGAGGGTTTTAAAAGGTGAAAGAGAAAGGAGGTTAATAGGAATTTAGTAGTTTAGAAAAAAGAAAGAAGGGAGTGAAATTTGCTATTTCTCATAATTGGGCTGTGTGAGAAGAGTATATAAACATGTTGGAAGGGAAAGTCATCAGATGAACCTGACTCATCTGAAATGGAGAAAGGAAGGTTGGATAAACATACATACACATATAAGAGTTTGATGTAGAAATAAATCAAACTTAACACAGAAACAAGCGGGAATGGGGGCAGGGGTGGGAATAAGAGGGAACATAATGCCAGGGAATTTTTAGTTTTTTGAACAAAACAATCTTCTTCTTCTTTTTTTTTTATAATTGTTATTTTATTTCTTTTTTTTTTGGAGGGCAATTGGGGTTAAGTGACTTGCCCAAGGTCACATGGCTAGTAAGTGTGTCAACTGTCTGAGGCCGAATTTGAACTCAAGTCCTCCTGACTCCAGGGCTGGTGCTCTATTCACTACATCACCTAGCCGCCCGCCAAAACAATCTTCTTAATCCTGAATGGGAATTAAAAGGAAAAAGAAAAGAACTAGAATCAAAGAATGGAGAATGTCCATCAACTGGGGAATGGCTGAACAAACTGTGGTATATGAGTATAATGGAATATTATTACATTTTAAGAGACTTTTAAAAATACATAGTTTCAATGTTAAGAAAATTATTTTTACATGCAACTGGGAAATAAGATATACAGGTAATGGAGTATGGAAATTCAGTTTGCCCTACAAGAAAGTAAGGGGGAAGGCAGTGAGGGAGGGCTAAGGAGGAATAGAAGAGAAGGCAGACTGGGGGAAAGGGTAATCAGCATGCTTGCCATCTGGGGGGTAGGGGAGGGATGGGGAGAAAATTTGGGACTCAAAATCTTGTGGAAATGAATGTTGAAAACTAAAAATAAATAAATATTTTAAAATAATGAAAAAAAATATGGTTTCAGAGAATCTTGGGTTGATGAAGAGTGAAGTAAGCAGAACCAGAACAGCCTATATAAGGAGAACAACACTGTAAAGAAAAGAACTTTGAAAAGCTTAGGAATTATGATTAAAAACAAGTATATTTCAAAAGGACCTATGATGAAGCATGTTAACCATTTCCTGCTGAAGCAGTGATGGAATCAAGATGCAGAGACATACATTTTTGACCTGACCACTGTGTATATTCATTGATTATGCTTTTTCATCACAGGGGTTTTCCTCCCTTTTTCTTGGTTTTTGAGGGGTTAGATGGCAGAAGGAGGAGATGTAGCAATGGCAATGCCTTAAAAAAAAGATGGCCTTTAAAGCACTTTAAAAATGCACAGAAGAGAACAGAAAGAAATTCAGGAGGAAGAACTGACAAACAGGACAGTTTTGAACATCACATGTGGAATATATTATATACTTTAAAACTTTCTTAATTTTTTATTTATTATTTTAAACATTCTTTTCCTTTTAAATTTTGAGTTCCAAATTCTCTCCTTCTCTCCCACTCCTCCCCGGCCTACCAAGAAGACAAACAACATAATATCAATTATACATGTGAAATCGTACAAAACATATTTCCATATTAGCCATATTGAAAAAAAAAGGGAGCAAAAAAAATAAAGGTAGTGGAAAAAACTATGCTTCAACTTGCACTGAGTTCATCAGTTCTCTTTCTGAAGCTGGATAATATTTTTTTCACTACAAGTCCTTTGGAATTATCTTTGATCATTTTATTGATCAGAATAGCCAAGCCACAGTTGATCACCATTCCAACATTGCTGTTACTATGTGCAATGAACTTCCAGTTCTTCTCATTTCACTTTGCATAAGTTTATACAGGTCTTGCTATGTTTTTCTGAAACTACCCCATTGTCATTTCTTATAGCACAGTAATACTCCATTATAATCATATGCCACAATTTGTTCAGTCATTCCTCAATTGATGAACATCTCTTTAATTTCCACTTCTTTGCCACCACAAAAAGAGCTGATAGAAATATTTTTGTACCTATAAGTTGTTTTCTTTTGTCTTTGAACTCTTTGGGATATAGACCTAGTAGTGGCATTGCTGGTTCAGAGGGTAAGCACAATTAGATAGCCCTTTCATTAGTGTACCTATTTTCCCTCATTCCTTCCAGCATTTATCATTTTTGATAGATGTGAGGTGGTACCTCAGAGCTGTTTTAATTTGTCTTTCTGTAAACAATAGTGATTTAGAGCATTTTTCATATGACTATAGATAGCTTTTATTTCTTCTGCTGAAAATTGCCTGTTCATAGCTTTTGACCACTTATCAATTGACCAGCTCTTATTTTTATAAATTTGACTCAATTCTCTATATATTTGAGAAATGAGGCCTTTATAAGAGAAACTTGCTGTAAAAAATTTTGATATTACTTCATTGTCTATGGTACCTTTTAGCAAAATGTAGCAAAATGATTATCTTTTAAAATTAGGCCTAGTTTTGCTTTTGTTTTGTCTGAGATCGTGATTCTAGCCCTGCCTTTTTTATTTTAGCTAAAGCATATTACTAGATTCTGCTCTACCCTTTATTTTAAATCTGTGTGTTTTTGTTTTGTTTCATGTCTCTTGTAAACAACATATTGTTGGATTCTGTTTTCTAATCCATTCTTCTATTCACTTCCATTTTATGGGTGAGTTTATCCCATTCACATTCACAGTAATGACTATTGTGTATTTCCCTCCATCCCATTTTATTGTTTATTCTTCTCTCTCTCTCTTTTTTATCTTGTCTTTCCTCAAAAGTCTATTTTGCTTTTAACCTCTGCCCTTTTATTAACTCCCCCTATTCTCTTCTCCTCCTAGTTCCCTTTTGGTTAAGATAGATTTCCACACACAACTGAGAGTGTGTGTGTCTATATATATATATATATAGATAGATAGATAGATAGATAGATAGACACACACACACACACACACACATACTCTCAGTTCAAGTTCAAGTTGGGGTTCAAGTATTACCCACCCTCCCCATTTCTCCCTTCACTAAAAAGCTCTTCCCTTATACATCTCTTCTATGTAAGAAAAATTTCCCCATTTGATCTCCCCCTTTGCCCTTCTCCCAGTGCATCCTTCTTTCTCACTTCTTCATTTTTTTTTGAGATAATTCAAATATAATTGACTCACTTTCATGCCCTATGTCTATGTAAATTTCTTTTAACTGCTCTTAGGAGTTACATGTATCATCTTCCCATGTAGGAAGGTAAACAGTTTAACCTTATTGAACCCCTTATGATTTCTCTTTCACATTTACCTTTTAATGCTTCTCATGAGTCTTATGTTTGAAGACAAAATTTTCTATTCAGCTCTGGTCTTTTCATTAAGAATGCTTGGAACTCCTCTATTTAATGAAATATCCATTTTTCCCCCTGAAGGATCATACTTGCTAGGTAGCTGATTCTTTGTTGTGATCCTAGCTCATTTGCCATGAAGAATAACATATTTCTAAGCCCTCTGCTCCTTTAACATAGAAGCTGCTAAACCATGTGTGATGCTGACTGTGGCTCCACAATATTTGAATGGTTTCTTTCTGGCTGGTTGCAACATTTTCTCCTTTACCTGGGAGCTCTGGGATTTGGCTATAATATCCTTAGAGTTTTACTTTTTGGATCTCTTTCAGGAGGTGATTGGTGGATTCTGTGAATTTCTTTTTTTTTCTTTAAAAAAAATTATTAACTTTTAGTTTACAACATTCAGTTCCACAAATTTTTGAGTTCCAAATTTTTTCTGACACCTCTCCTCCCCGCTCCTCCCACCATGGCAGTATGCAATCCAGTACAGGTTGTACATATACCTTCACATCTAACATCAGTCAAGTTGTAAAGAAGAATTATAACCAATGGAATAAATAATAAGGAAGAAGAAACAAAACAAAATGAAACAAAAAAGAGAGAATGCAAGTAGTTTGCTGTTCAGACTCCATAATCTTTCTCTGGATGTGGATAGCCTTTTCCATCATGAGTCCTTTGGAGTTATCTTAGAACCTTGTGCTGCTGAGAAGAGCCCAGTCTATCAAAGTTAGTCATCACAGATACAATGTCTATAATTGTGTACAATATTCTCCTGGTTCTGGGCCCCTCACTCAGCATTAGTTTATATAAGACTGTTCAGGTTATGAAGCCCATCTGTTCCTCATTTCTTGTAGTACAATAGCATTCCATTACATTCATATACCACAACTTCTTTAGCTATTCCCCAATTGATGGGCATCCCCTTGATTTCCAATTCTTTGCCACCACAAAAACAGCTGCTATATTTTTGTGCATATGGGCCTTTTCCCCATTTTTATGATTGCTTTGGGAAACAGCTCTAGAAGTGGTATTGCTGGGTCAAAGGGTATGCACATTTTTACAGCCCTTTGGGCATAGTTCCAAATTGCTCTTCAGAATGGCTAGATCAGATCACAACTCCACTAACAATGCATTAGTGTTCCTCAGGCACAGGTAGGTGAGATTTATTCTTCTGAATCCCTATTCAGGTCAAGCCTGAGGTGACGGCAGAGAGAGATAGAGACAGAGAAAGAGAGAGAGAGACAGAGACACACAGACAGAGAGAGACAGACTGATGGAGGGACTTCGGGCGAGGGGATGTTAGGGAGGCAGCAGAGTCTCTTAAATCATGCCCAGTCCTTGCCTGTCTAAACTCCAGCAAAAGTCTAACTGTAGTTCTGCTCCGAACCTATTTGCAGGTTAGAGGTTCAGTTGCTGTATGTGTATAACTCTCCCTATACGGAGGTGGGCAATGGGAGGAGGAGGTGGGGAGGAAAAGGGTTGGGGAGGGGAAGAGGTTGCATTCCCCCAGTGCCTCAGTGTTCCATCAGTACAGGGACCCCAGGATTGCGCCCTCCCTTCCACCTCAGGACAGAGGTTCCTGCCCGGGCAGCTGTAAGGTACAACCAAGGAGATAACGAGAGTCAGGATGCTTGGGCTAGGCTTGCAGGTAGGAGGTAAGCCGCATCCTGCCTCTTAGCTCCGAATTTTGCTCACTCTCCCAGAAGTTTCCACAGGTAGGGCTGGGTATGCCTTTCTCCAAGCTTCAACGTTCAACCTGTGGCCCTTTCAGCGGCACCTCGAGCTCAGCAACTGGGGGGGGGGGGGGGGGCGGGCGGTGTGCATCCCGTGTTATACGGCTTGGAAATCTGTTCTGCTGCTCATTGGCCACGTGGACAACCCAGAGGGCGGGACCAGCGCGCTCAGAGCTGGAGGGCGGGGAGGGGCGGGCAGACTGTGTGGAGGGAACAGAGAAGGCGGGGCTGGTGCTCCGTGGCGCAGGAGGAGACGGCCCTGGCGCGAGCGAGGGGCAGGGCCGCTAGGACGGTGGCCGGGAGGGTACAAGAGTAGGTAGCGATATCGGGTCGGGACGGGGATGGTGGCCGGCATGGAGTACCTGGAGCGTTGCGCCTGGTTCGTTCGGACTACGCTAGTCCGGGCTGCCGTGCGGCGCTACCTGCCTTGGACGCTGCTCGCCTTCATGTTGAGTGGCTCTTTAGTCAAGGAATTCTCCCCCCTACCCCCGAGCTACCTCAGCAACAAGCGCAACATCCTCAACGTGTGAGTGTGGTTTTCGTCTTTAGTTGGGTCGTGACCGAGTGGGTCAGTTGCTACAGATCGAGGCAGGGAAGGCTCCCGACTTGGAGGTGTACGAGGATGGGTCGGGTCGGGTCATCCCCGAGCGCCCTTTCTGAGGGTGGTGTTGGGGGTGTCTGTCGCTACATGAAGATGTCGAGTCGGAGGTGGGTTTGTGAAGTGACAGCGAGGCTCAGACCTGAACGCGCTGGGAGTAGGAGGGCGAGCGGGGCTTGTAGGTGAGAACGGCCGAAGCCCGGCGTCCCAGATGCTTTAGATCGTTGGCCCTAGAGCTGGGAAGGACTTTTGAGATCTGCTGCAGCAGGTCCCACTTTATTCAGTTGAGGAAACTGAGGCCTAGGGAGGGGAAGTGACTCTCCCAGTGTCATCCAAGTGGAACTCGAATTAGAACCAGGTCCACCGACTCCAAATGCCTTCTTGGGAACGGAAGGAAACTTGAGTGCTCTGGGCACCCACCCCTACTATCTCGACTGTCACTATTTGTCTAATTACCCTTGGGGCAAGTCACTTCGCCTAAATGTGGGCCACTTTCTTGGTCTGTAAAATCACGAGTTTGGACAAGTTGATCTGGGGGGTCCGTGTACTTGACTTAAGTGATTATTGGCGTGTGATTGTGCCATCCGTGAATCTAGAATAATTCTGAGATCAGGGTCAGGCGAGAGACCCCCGTGGGTCTGGCAGGCCTGCCTATCTCAGCTGCACCCAGTGAACTTTCCCCTGGATTTTCCTTGGAACCGTAGTCATCCGCTGTAAAGGTCATTCTCGTTAATGTGTGAGGATGACTTTGGGGAAAGTCTTCCAACACAACGAACTCTGCCACACAGCACCCAAGACCCGCAGCAGCCAACTGGTTATTTCTTCGGTTTTCAGGATTTTCTCAGCTCTTTCCTTCCCTGGTTGCTGCTGAGAGCCAAATTCTTTGCACCAAGCTGGTATCAGTGCTCATTAATCAACCCTGGAACTTTGGCATGTAGTGATGATTGGCTTTGGAACCTTGTATTTCTTGGGCAATGTAGAAAACCTTTGAGGCTAGTTGGGTCCCGGCCTTAGTTGATCTTGTGCCCTTGGATTGCACATCCACCCCGAGAAACTGGTCTAAGAATAGATTGTGAAAGGGGTTGATTAGAAATGGTGACACATTCCCACCGTCCATTTGGCTCGTGGGTTGACAGTCTTGCTAGGGAAAGGGGGCCATCTGCTGTATCCTTTCCTGGGTGTTGCCAGTGAGACAATTTCTTGTTGTTTTTGGGAGATCCTTAACTTCTGTTACTTTGTTCTAGACTTTTGTTGTGACTAGTGAGATGAATGGGATTCTCATGGGACTAAACCTAATTCAACAGGCCTTTTCTATGTCTTAGATGCTGTTGATAAAGTTATGTAGACTATATAACTGGTTCCCTTTCTACTTTTTACTTAGAGAAGGCATTGTGGTATAATGGAAATAAATAATAAGTATGGAAATAATCATAGCAGGTCATATTTCTAAAGTACTTTTCAATTTACACAGTGCTTTTTGTATTTTATAATAACAACTCACTTTTATGTAACCTTTTTAATATTTACATAGCATCTTCTGGTAAGGTATAATATTACCAGATGAGGAAATTGACCCTCAGAGAGGGAAAGTGATTTGCCCATAGTTATACCAGGTAAGACAGCATGGCATAGAGGATGAATGCTGGACTTGAGATTTGGAAGACCTGGGTTTGACTCTTGTCTTTGATCCTTCTTAACTGTGTGGCTTTGGGCAAGTCACTTCATCTCAGTGTTCTTTGTAAAGTGAGGGAGGTGGCCTTGATGATCCCTGGGTTCCCTTACAGTTCTAAACCTACAATCTTGGTGTCATAGTCAGTATTTGAACTCCTCCTGACCCCATGTCCAATGGTTTTTTTCTCCTACTATGGTACATCATATTGTTTCTTATTTCATTCTTACAACAGCCTTGTCAGGTAGGTAATGGAAGTATTTTTATCCCTACTTTATAAAAGAGAAAATGGAAACTCAGAGTAGTTATATGAATTTTCTATGATCACATGGCTAGTATGTGGTAGACTCAGATTTTGTATTAATCTATATCACTCACTAGCTATGTGACCTTGGACAAGTATCCACTTCTATGAATCTCAGTTTCTTCATCTGTAAAGAAAAACAGGGAAGGGTTTAGTTGGATTAAATGATCTTTAAAGTCCTTCATAGCTCTGACATTCTACAGTTCTGAGTTGAAATACTTGAATTAATGGCTATATTTTGTTTCCTTCTTTTTCTGCTTTCTTCTCTGCCAGATATTTTGTCAAAGTGGCATGGGGATGGACCTTCATTCTCCTCCTGCCTTTCATTGCCCTCACCAACTATCATCTGACAGGGAAGGCTGGTGTGGTCCTCAGGCGGCTGTGCACACTTCTTGTGGGGACAATGATCTGGTATGTCAGCACAAATGTCTTCTTACACATTGAGCACTACACAGGCAGCTGCTACAAATCACCTGCCCTGGAAAGTATTCGAAAAGAGTATAACTGCAAGGAGGAGTGCCGTAAAGGTGGCGGGTTCTGGCATGGCTTTGACATCTCTGGCCACTCCTTCCTTCTGATGTACTGTGCTCTGGTCATTGTGGAGGAGATGGTTGTTCTTCAAGAGGTCAAGATAGACAGAAGCCACGGTCTGCACTTCACTCTCACCTGCTTGATCGTTGCCTTGGGCTGCTTGGTGTACATCTGGGTTTGGATGTTCCTTTGCACTGCTGTTTATTTCCACGACCTGTCCCAGAAAGTGTTTGGTACCCTGTTTGGCTTAGTGGGCTGGTATGGAACATACGGGTTTTGGTACCTGAAACCCTTTTCTCCTGGACTTCCTCCCCAGAGCTCCAGTCTGAATTTGAAGCAAGATAGTTACAAGAA
This sequence comes from Pseudochirops cupreus, assembly GCA_028627135.1. NCBI lineage: Eukaryota > Metazoa > Chordata > Mammalia > Diprotodontia > Pseudocheiridae > Pseudochirops > Pseudochirops cupreus. The sequence goes on from CM053581.1 coordinate 191,616,329, forward strand.
ATAAAAGAAAGATTAAGCAGGGACAAGAAGGTTAATCTATCTTTATTTATTTTGATTAGGTATCTTTGCTCAATTATCAATCCTGTCTCACTTGACAGTTTTAGCAAGGACAGGGGCTGGAGGGTGGCCCATGTGGAATGAGTTCATTCCCATCCTATTCTTGGCAAATTCGTGACATTTGATGGTCTCACAGCAAGGGAAAAGATGAAAAACATCTTACAACCCTCCCTACCCCCCAGAAGAAGCTGTGTGGGATCATTTAATGTAGGTGCAATAGCTCTGAATATGAACTGTACTGTTTAACCAGATTGGCCTGGGCTTCGTCTGACCTTGACCTGGGACTTCTCCTTTGTTTTTTAGGTCTTTTGGGGACCAGGACTCAGATACATGCTGAAAGGCTAGTTATGCCTGGATGCAAGGTTAAGGGCCCCAGAATTGTCTTTACCCTCTGCCATCTCCTAGCTGTCAATTGTCTTTTCGTTTGAGTGACCTTTAATATTATTTAAATGTTTGCCTTGCATACTCTTTGCATAAGTCTTTCAGGCTAGGATCTTGCCCATGGGAGAAAAAGCCTGGAAAAACAATCTCCTTGTAATATTTACATTTCTTCAGTTGACTGTAAATATTGCAGCCAGATTCTGATTGACTGCCTTTTAAACTGGAGTGCCTTAAAGATAAAAGTGTTAGATAACTTTTGTGCATTCACTGAAAGTGAGTAATTGTCCATCTGTTGTCTGTTGAAACCATGAGAATGCTTGTTTCTTTGAATAAATTTTGTAAAATTGCTGGCAGTAACTGGGTGATTGGTTAAAGCCTTAAATGAAGTTCTTAAGGTTTACAACCCCCCAGTCATTATCTTTTTGTATAAATTTAAATTGTTTTGTTTCTTGTCCTTTTTTTCCTTTTTTTCTTTGAGCAATAACTGACTTTTGGAAAACCAAAAATTGTGGTTTGTGATGTTAAATAAGTTGCAGGTCAAAAAATTGTACAAAATGAAAAGTAACTTAATTTTAAGAGGTGTCTTAGCTGATTCAAGATTATCTTGCCAGAATTAACCTTTGTACTTAAATTTCATTTTCCTAAATATTATGCAGTGATTTAAAGAGTACCTTTGTTGGGTAAAAAAATACACAAATTGGGCTGCCATGTATTGAAGTTTTCTTTTTCTGAAGAAAAGTCATGATAAGCTCTTTAGTGTTGAAAGAAAGTATTCCCCTATTATGAGTAGAGGCAAGAAGCCAGTGCATTTAAAAAAATACCCTAACTGGGAGACTTGTGTTCTAGTCCTGGCTCCTCTACTAGCTAGTTTTGTGCCCTTTGGCAAATGCTTTCCTTCTTTGGGTCTCAAGTTCCTCATCTGTAAAACAAAGAGTTAGAGTAGATCTTTATGAGCCTTCTCTTGGTTTTCGGTTAAATTTTATTTTCATATCTACATTTTCTTCCTGCCACCTCCACCTAGCCCCTCTTCTAGCTGAGAAATCAAGAAAAACAAAACAAACATGTTAGAAACATGTATAGTTAAGCAAAGCAATTTCCCACATTAGCCATGTCAAAAAAAAAGGTTTCAATCTGTACTCTTGAGTTCAGAGTATCTCTTTATCAGAGACGGGTAGCATGTTTCATTTTGGAATTATGTTTAGTCATTTTGTTGATCAAAGTTTCTAAACCTTTCACAACTAATTATCTCCATAATATTTATTACTATTACTCTATAAATTATTCTCCTGGTTCAGCTCACTTCATTCTACATCAGTTCATACAAGCCTTCCCAAGTTTCTCTGAAACCACTCCTTTCATAATTTCTCATAGCACAATAGTATTATTTCACATACATATGCCATAACTTATTTAGCCATTATCCAATTGATGGATACCCCCCTCAGTTTCTAATTCATTACCACAAAACAAAGAGCTGCTATAAGTATTTTTTTGTATATACAGGTCCTTTTCTTCTTTCTTTGACCTTTTTGGAGTATAGACATATTAGCAGAATTGCTGGGTCAGAGTATGCACAGTTTAATAGCTTTTTAGGCATGATTCCAAATTGCTTTCTAAAATGACTTCTAAATGAAAAGTTCATAGGTCCACCAAACAGTGCATTGATATACCTGTTTTCCCATAGCCCCTCCAGCAAATTTGTCATTTTCCATTTTTGTCAACTTGACCAATCCAATGGGTGTGAGATGGAACCTCAGAGTTGTTTTATTTTTCATTTCCCCAGTTATTAGTAATTTAGAGCATTTTTCCTTCTGGTTATTAAAACTATCCATTCATATCCTTTGACGAGTTATCAATATAAATTTGAATCAGTTCTCTATATATCTGAGATCTTTTCTGACTCTGACATTCTTTGTGCTTAATAACAATAATAATAAATAATAACGATGATTATAATAATGGTAACTTCCACAGCAGTGTAAGGTTTACAAAGTACTTTCCTCATGACTGTATGAGTACCCCTCATTTTACAAATGGGGACACTTAGTTTCAGGCAGTGTAATGACTTCTGATTTCAAATCCTTTCCTCTTTCCCCTACATCATGTTGCCTCCTTGGTTTGTGTTCTGGATTTGTTTTCTCCCTCTAATAGTCCATGTTTTAAAGTTTCTTCCTGCTCTAACAGTTTGCTTTATTAGTCTATGTTCTAAAGTCCCTTCTAACTCAAACATTGTGTATTTCTAAATTTTGCCCCTATCCTCCCATTCTGTCTGTATTGCCAAAACTCATTTTCTCTAGATCAGATTCCTACTTTGTTGTTAGTTCCCAGTGGAACATTGTTGCACATCCAGAAGTTGTAATAATCTGGTGATCTTCACCTGTGGGCTGCCTCATTGAACCTTCTAGTTGTTTGAGCAAAACCAGTCTTAAGAAGCTACTCTATCCTCAGCTCTAACCTCAACATTAGTATTAAGTAATGAACACTACGTTTTACTGCCATAGCTCAAGCTTTTATGATGAACTCTAGAAAGCAATGGCTGCAGATCTCCTTTAAAGATATATTTAAGTTATGTGTTCCTGCCTTAGAGTGTCAGGTTAATTGTTAATGAATGAAATAACAGATGTAATTACATTCACTATGACTCGGGCTAGTGGGATTGCATTGTGTGTTAGAAGTGTTGGCAGCACTTGATGGGCCCTGACAGTAATCCACTTCCCCTTGTAAAATTTGGACCAACCAGGTTTGTCAAAGGTACCTCCCACTTTTCCTGCCACCTAAAACTGAGAAATGTTTTTCAGGTTCTGACTTCAGCATCTGTAGATAACTGTCACAAATATACTTTTTTTACTTAGGAAGTTTATTTGTCAGACTTAAATTTTGAAATGTTTTTCTCATGCTCTTGGTCTGGTGTGGGTTCAGTGTCTTTGTCACTATGAGTTGTGAGACAGTTATACATAGTAAGTTCAAGACAGCTGGAAATAATTTGGTTCTCCTGTTTGAGCTATAATCAGCCCCTGCCTCCAGGATTCTCAGTCTTAATCCTTTTTATGGGGGAACAAACAATACATTTGTCCTCTTCTACGCTGACATCGTAGGACGTATTGATTCTGCATTCAAAAAATATTAAGTGCTCTTCAATAGCTTTGTAGTTGGAAACTCACATCTTGGTTCAGTTTCCTTCTTTTCCCAGATCTTCTGGGCTGTTGACCCCTCATATTGTACTTTTGCCAGGCAAGAACAAGACTGGCTCTCTAGAAGCCTTAAAGAAAAAATTAGAGTCTGTTGGACCCCTACAGCTCTATTTCTCTGAATTCTTATGGCTTTTCAGGGGTTCCATCCTCCCAGGGGCCCCTTCCCACCTATAATTGTCAAAGAGGAAGATGTGGTGGAAGAAATCAGGACATCATTTGGACAAAGAGCAAGAGTTACATCTCCTGTACTCTACTTGGATGCCATTTTGGGTTTGTGTCTCTCTCATATTCCAAACTCAGCCTTGTTGTGTGTATTGAAAGGTAAATGTTGTCATCAGGTGCTGAGAAAGAGCCTTCCAAGGATGTCTGGGGTCACAAAACCATATCATTGTTTTTGTCTTCCAGTACTGAGGTTCATTCACTTGGGACCTTATTCTCCAGGCACATCTGTTATAGTCTGAGTACCAGATTGTATTTAAGGAATGGCTCTTGATGTTGTTAAATACACAGTGAATTGTGTGTGTAAACAATAGAATTAAATTAAACTAAAAAGTGAAAATTCTTGATTCTGGCCTTTGTTTCTTTTTCCCTCACTTAAGGTGCTTGTGAGTTTGTTGAACTACAGTTGACTTTATGAGCATTAGCCTGCTCCTTCTTGTGTCATTGCTTTAATGAGAATGCAGTGATAACTGTAAAGCACTTAGCACAGTGCCTGGCCCATAGTAGATAGTTAACAAATGCTTGTTCCCTTCCCCCATCCTCTTTAAACACCCTAGCCAGGGCGAGCAATATGGTCTGATTTATTTTTAATCTTCACATCTGGAACTAGAATGAAATTTAGTGCTTGAGCAATATCCCTGAGGGCATTTTTAGTCAGCATGGCTGACAAGATGTGCTATTCCCACACCCTTACCACTTTAAGTCTGCCCTTAAAACTGTCCCTTATAGCCCTGGCTGTCTGAGAAGCTGTAACTGAGCCTGGATGAGAAAGAGTCAGGATTCTAACGGATCTCTTGCTGCCCTGAAAGGAGAGGTGTGGGAGGCCTCAGGGGAGACACAACACACCAGGGTTCCCTGAGGTTCCCTCCAATTCTAAGGTTTTCATGTGGAAGTTTATTTGTTCTGAGTGGCTTTAGAAGGCAGAAAAAAGCCAAAGGTGGGAGCAAAGGGAGGAGGGAGAGGTAATAGGAGCGAGGTTTCTGCTAAATAAAAGGGTGGACATCTTAGTTTGTTGCTGAATGACTGAAATAGATTGCTTTGTGAGCTACTGTGTTACATGTTAAGCCCCTGTTAGGAGTGTCATAGCCAGGGTTTTTACAAATGACTCTTTGTTCCCTTCCAGCTCTGAGTTTCTAGGATAAGTTAAATGATAGTGTCATAGAGTTCTCTATGAGGCATTTGCAGACAACTCCATTCAGCACACATTTCTCAAGAGCCTCAAAGGCTCCCAGATTTGATTCTGTTAGTCCTGAAGAAGGAAAGCATCAGTGACATTCCTTGGTCAAAGTCAAAAGCAATGTCTATGGTTTCTCAGTGATGTCTAGGATACAACTGTATACTTTATAGACCCTTGGATATCACTAGTTGAGGTCCAAGACAATGGAATAGTGAAAGGATAAAAGGTTGGCAATACTAAGGGTAGAAGTAGAGGTCATCAAATCCAGCTCCCTCATTTTAGCAACGAATTAGACCCAGTGGGATTGAGTGACTCGTCCATGGTCCAATAGAATTGTTCGTTAATTAGAACCAAGCAGTAGAAGGGAGACGTAGTAGGATGGGAGTCAGGAGACCTCAGTCCTAATCCCAGCCCTGCAACTGACCCCAAAGGTGACATTGGGCAGTTTGCTTTTCCACTCCGAGCCTTACTGTCTCTGAAAGTAAAAGGATTGAACCTGGTGATCTTTAAGATTCCTTCTAGTTCAAAGTCCTATGATATGGGCGGGTTTGGGGAGTGCCTTTCCTTCCTATCTGTGCCGGTCATCTTTGGGTTGATGACAGTCCAGTGTAGCCCAATTCTGGTTCTACAGAACGTCAGGTCTAGAGCCAGAAGGGATCTTAGAAAATGAGATAATCTAGCTCCCTAATTTTACAGTAGAGGAAACAGAAGTCTATGGATGTTAAGTGACTTGCCTAAAGTCTCACCTAACATAGGATTTATTACCGGTACTTCCTCCAACTCAAAACCCAGTGTTCTTTCCATTCATTTAATACTGAGCTCATTCCTGTATTTAGCACTGTGTCTGGCACATTGTAAGCACTTAATTAATGCTTGCTGATTGAGCAAGAGACTGAGAATAGCCCATGGAGGAACCTTAAAGGCTCTAGATACTTAAAAAAAATAGTATGTTGTTAGTTCATGCAACCAAAGGCATCTTCTGTTTGATGAAACTTGCATGACCTTGGTGTGTCTGGAAACCTTCAGGATGGTCAGAGTGGCACAGGATGGAAAGTTCCTAATGCTGAGTGAAATGGCCACAGTTCAGCTGTTGTTATCCTCAGGAGATGCCCTGGCAAGCTGAATCGAAAAGAGATGCTTGCTTAACAGTGTCACACCCTTGAACCTCAATCCTGCCTAGCAGGCAGCTAACCCTTGCCAGACAAAGTCCTTCTTCCACTTCTTGCAAGAATGGATCTTGGTTAGATTGCCAAACTTGGGCAGACAATCTTATTGGTACTAATAAGAAAGCCAGGCAGTATCTCCTTCCCCCTAGACAACCACTAACTCCTTGCTCTCTCTAAAGCCTGTATTCTTAAGAGGGGCTCCTGGTATGTGTCAACTGGGATTCAAACCCAGGTCTTCTGACTCAGTCTTGTTTTTGTCCCACTTCATCTTTTATTTTCTTTGACTTAGTATTATTGCCTTTTGTTTTATATTACAGTAATTTCTGGATGCCTTCCTTCCCTCATCCCAAGTGAACCTTTCCTTGTACTGAAAAAGAAAAACTAAACAAAACCAATCAACACAGTGAGCACTGGTTGACCACATATGCAGCATTCCATCTCCCTAGTTCCCCACCTCTCCCAGGAAATTATATAGGGGCATTTCCTTATCTTTTCTATCAGCCTGACATCAATTGTTATAGTTATCTAGTGTTCAGCTTTGTTTTAATGTTATTTTCACACATATATGGATACATTTTGTCTATTGATTTCGTGGTCCTGCTCATTTGTCAGTCTCGGTTCTTACAGATCTTCCTACATTACTTTGAATTCCTCATTTGCATTGTGTTTTTGTTTTTTGGTTTGTTTTGGGTTTTTTTTGAGGCAATTTTAAGTGACTTGCCTGGGAGTCACACAGCTGGTAAGTGTCTGAAGCCTGTATTTGAGCTAAGTTCTCCTGACTACTGGGCACATGCTTTATCCACTGTACCACCCAGCTGCCCCATATTTGTTATTTTTTACAGCACACTGTTCCAGTGTTCAACTTTTTTAGCCATTCCCCAGTTGATGGGCACTTACCTTGTTTCCAGGTTTCTTCTCAGCACAAAAAAAGTGACTGCTATGGATGTTTTGGTATGTATGGGACCTTTCTTTCACCTCCTTGTAGGATGTGCCCAGCGGTGGGTTCTTTCCATTACATCTCGCTACTGCTTAATTCCTTATATTGAGAAGGTCTTTTCAGCTTTAGAGGTAGGACTAAGTCACAATCTACATTCAGAATTGTTGAAAGTTTGATAATATTTCCTGGGCTATCATTTGAATGGTTGGATGGCTTCTTTCATCCCTAAAATGAAAAGATATAATTTAGTTTGTACAGGCAGTTGATTAAAGGTGTTTCTTGCTATGAACAGGCCCCAGCTAAAGCTCACTGCTTAACCTCAGGTTAAGAGTTGAATTTTACTACCTTTAACAAGGGCCTCCCTGCTCCCTTTTCTTTATTGTTCTTAATGCTCTCTTCTCTTGCTCATACTACCTGTGTGAGCAAAATACCTAACTTCTCAGACCTGTTTCCTCATCAGTAATATGAAGGGCTTAGATGCAGTGGTCTCCAGTGCCCTTCCAACTCTAAATACTGTGATCCCTGTTTATGGAAAGGAGTCCCCATGAGTGGAGGACATTGCCTACTTAGCTGCATGATGCTGAGCAAGCCACTTCACCCAAGTCTTAGTTTCTGCATCTCTAAAATGGGGATAATAATCCTTGCACCACTTACCCCAAAAGGAAAGCGCTTTATAAGCTTTAAAGCTTCTATGGAGATAGAATTATTCTAATAGCCTCCCTTATGTGGTTACTGTGAGGATTTGACAGTCTAATGTATGTGACTCACTTTGTAAGCTATGAAACTCCAAGTAGATGTCAGTGATTATTGTTTTGCAAGACATGGGGCAGCTCCTTGGAGTCTGGGGAAGTATCTGCAGAAGGGTCTCCCTGCTGCCTCTCAGACGCACCCTGCCTGTTCCCGATGCTGTATCTAAGCGTTAAACATCATTCGGGTGCCTTTGAAGTTGGTAATAATACACATCCAGAGCAGGCAAATTGGGAAGAAAGTAGCTCCATTGTGTTTGTGGTGTCCTGGGAAGCCAACTTAAAGTAGGTCTTGTGTTGTAGGAGCAGCTTAGCTACTGAAAGAGAAACCAGAGAGAGAAACAATTGTGCCACTTGGCCTCAGGGTGCCTGCTCTGAGCCAGGGCCCTATCCCTTTCCCTCATTGGAGGGAGTTAACTCAGCAAAGGATGCAGTTTTCAGGGCAGCTTCAAATTCCCAGGAAGCAGGTGGGAGGAGGTTGGAGAACGTCCCCTGATTGGCATCTTGATATCTGAGCAGAGGCTGGCTGATACTTGCCTAGACAGGCAAACTCCTGCAGTCAGACAGGAGTTCAGCCTTCATACACTGAAGACTCACTGAGCATCTGCCATGGGATGCAGAGGATGGGAGTCAAGCTCTGGGGTGGGGTGCAGGAGACCTGGATTGGAGCCCAGGCTCTGGCACTTCCTAGCTATCTTGAGCAAGTCATAGCACCCCCTCTAAGCCTCACTCAGTGCCTTCATAAAATGAAAATCCAACTTTTTTGTGCCATGGACCCCTTGGCATTTACCCCTTGGTAAAGCTTATGAACTCTTTCTCAGAATAATGTTTTTAAATACATAAAATACATGGGATTATAAAGGAAACAGAAAGTTAGTGGAAATATATATGCATGTATACAAACATATATATTTTTCCCATCTAAATTTATGCACCCCCTGAAATCTATCTATAGACTTAGGTTAAGAACCCCTGGTCTAAGTAATGTCTAATGTCCTTTCCTGATTGAAATTTAGTGATCCTATGATACATTCATTATCTCCCTGAGCCTATTTCTTCTTCTGTTAAATGGGGATGATAATATTTGCCCTCACTAGATGCGTATCATATTTTTGTAACATATCGTTATGTCTCTTTGTGCTTGATTTCTTGGAGAGATTTCAATTTCCCTTATATGAGGTATATTTGCTTCTGTCACTCCTACAGCCAAGCTGTTCTTACACCTCTCTGGACAAACATACCCTTCCTTTGCCTTTATCCCCAATGTATTCCAGAACACCAAGGAAGAACACTCCTTTGTTGCTTTCCAGAATCTCCCTCCCCGCTCTGCTGGCCAGATTAGGCTTTCCTTGGTTCTTTGCCATCCCTTTCTCTCCTCTTTGGCTTTGATTACTCCCCATGACCAGTTGTCCTTCTGCTAAGGACACATGACCTCAGCCTGTGGAAATAGCTTTCTGTGTTTCTCTGAAGCAGCTAGAGTTCTCTGTGTCCCTCTGTGTCTCTCTGTCAATGTCTCTGTCATTCAAAATGAGGAGCCTATGCATGGCTGCCCCACACCAGTCCTCAAAGGCCCCTGAATCAGAGGATGGATGCTGCTTCTCCTGACTTGGTTATTTCTTTTTGTGGCACCACTATTCTTATCTTCCACATTCACAACCCTAGCATTGCCTTGATTCCCCCTACTCCTCACCTCTCATGTCTAGTCAGTTGCCTAATATGACAGAATCTCCCTCTGCATTAATCTTGCATATGTCCTTTCCTCTCCACTCCCACCCTTGTACAGGCATCCATTACCACCCACCTACATTTTTTCAATATCCTTCTAATGGGTACTCCTACCTTTACTCTCTCCATACTGCTGCCAGGATAATCTTTCTTACTAATAGAAACACACATATTTCTCTTCTGTTCAAACATCTTTGTTGATTCCCTATTGCCTTTGTGGTAAAATTCAAAATCCTGTGCCCGGCAGTTAAGCCTCTGCACAATCTGGAGCTACCCTAGCTTTTCAGCTTTACTCTATATTACTCCCCTCCACTAACTTTGCTTCAACCAGACTGGGTTTACCCTGTCTCCCAAACACACCCTCTCCTTTCATACTTCTGTGTCTTTGCTATCATTGTTCCCTGTGCCTGGAATATCCTTCTCCAACAGTTAATAGTTAATGGAATATCCACCTGCCCATTGAGTCCTACCCAGCTTTCAAAACTTCAGCTCAAATGCTATCTTTTCAAGGAAGCTTCCACTTCTTTATCCTCCTGGTTGGTAATGATTTTCTCCCCTCAGACCTCATGTAGCACTCCCATCTTTGATGTTCTTATGGTATGATATTGTGCATTTTATTTACCTTGTATCCCTATTAGGCCATAAACTCCTGAGAGCAAGGACTAAAACTATCTAAATTGTAGATTTCCCCAATACCAGGGATAGTGCTCTGTACAATTGAATGAAGGAACGAATGCCAAATGAAAGTATCACAGGATTTAGAACTGAAAGGTGACTGTAGAGATGATCTAACCTAACTTACAGGTGAGAAAACTGAAGCCAGGAGAATGAAATAATTTTCTCCATAGGAGTCATGTAAGTACTAAGTTCTGACTTTGAAACCAATCATTTTTTTTGTCATAATAGCAAATGAATAATTTTGTCTCCTCTTTCTCACGATCTTTTCTTACGATTTTCCTTTTTGACTCATGCCTTATATTTCGTTCTTCCAAATAGGACCAGGCCACCTTTGTAACCCCTGGAACGCTGACAGCCTGCCTCAGGGAGCCTTGGCATTTGGATAGCATGACTGGTGCCAGAGTGACTAGGATTGGCTGAAGGCCCACTGTCCTACACAAAGCTCTTGGAGCTTTGAAATAAGGAGGTCTAGAATTGATTTCCAGGTTGGGCATTTGTAGACCTGTCCCTGGGAGCTGATAGCCTTTCTCTTGCATGAGCCAAGCTCAGCCCTGGAGAAACGAAAGCCAGTTTTACTGAGACATGCTTAGAAATGGAAAGCACTTGCCCCTTCTGAATAGTTTATTTGGGAGCTTTTCAAAGATTTCTAAGTATGAGCAACAACAATACCTGGACTCTTTCAACATGCAAAAGGCACAAGGAAGTGAGACGTGATGGGAAGGAGTGTGCAATGCTATGTGAGACACATGTTGAAATATCTCCAGAGAAGCATGATGTGGGTGATGTCTCTAGAAAAGTGATATGGAAATGTCTCCAAAGGAACATATGAAACACATGATGTGGGTGTTGTATCTCCAGAACAACACCTACCCAAGCAGAAGGAAAGGAATGAAGTTTGTAGTTGAGTGTGCCTCAGCCGGATGAGAAGGTGGCCTTCAAGGTGGGAAAAGAGCAGATGTCCTTTGGCAGAGACTAGAGGTGACCATTTGGCCCTCTAGAGAAGGGGTGGAGGAAGAGAGACAAGGAGGGATTGGGCCAGAAACAATATGGTACTTCATGATCTACCTACTTCCAGGCACTGAGGACAGAACCAACCTTCTCAGAAGAGAATAGTAAATATAGAACTAGAAAGGACCTTTGAGACCATTATGACATTGAGTGAAAGCCACCCTGAAGGTAATGGGGAAACCATACCCAAAGGAATGGTGATAATGGATATTCTCATGAAGTATCCCAGAGATAGAATTAAACAGACTACAACAGCCTTGGCAAAAATGAGAGGATGTTATCATGGTGGTGATCTCCAATGCTATGGAGGCCATGTCCAGGAGAAAGCTACCTACAGAGGCCTCCCCTGTGGCCCATCTGCATTGTTTTAGAGTATCATCAGATTCCAGAGAAATAAGGCCATCAATTCTGAGGGCAGGTTGTAGTCCCAGAGCATCTGGACCCACGTGGCATTCTGGCTGGGAACAGTTCAGTTCTTAATTGTTTTATCATTGGAAAATATCAGGGTGTAAAGGAAGGAAAGGAAAAGATCTGACCTACCTCCTTGCTACCAGCACCAACTTGACTCAAGATCCCAATGGGTAGAGATGCCCAGAACCTGACATGGACCAGTCCCTATAGTTCAGGCTCAAAAACTCACATCAAAATCAAAGGCATTCCTTGTTGCTTTGTTTGGGTTATTTTTCTCTTTTCTCCAGGTTTAATAGCTTCCTTGAGTTGTTGGTTACTTCTACTTCTAGACAACGGAATGTTTTCACATTGACAATATAATCAGGTTGGGGTAAGGGTGGGGTAGGGAGGACTGTTTCAGGTTTTCATGAGACAGTTGAAGAGAGCTCATCATGAATCACACAGCACAGAGACACCAACAACCAAACACCAAGCACAGCCCAGCTCTAGATGTATTTTTTCTTGAGGTACCAGTAAGCAAAGTATCCCATCCCTCCCAAGGAGCCCATAAGGAAGGATGCTCCAAAGAAGGATGGTGGTTTCCGCTTAACCAGCCGGAATGCATTGGGGATGACAGCAGAAAGTAATGTGGTATGTATGTCCCCGAGGACTTTCCGGAAGGCAAAGCGTCTTTGGACCCTCTCAAAGAATGACTGCAGGTTGGGCCGGCTACCATCTTCCCAGTATTTTTTTGACAGTCCCAAGAATTTGAGGCGGTGTAAGGTGGCCCCGAGGAGGACGTCAGCCAGTGTGAAGACACAGCCACAAAGCCACAGCTCACATTTCTGCCCTGTGGAGTAGAGGAAGCAAAATGGGTAAAAAAACAAAACAAAACAAACAACCCAAACTCATATTTTCCTGCTCACCAAAATAGCCTCTCTTAGTGGTGATATGGTTCTCCCAGAGTCTCAGCCTCAAAATTTGAATGCTTCCTTTGATTCCTAGATATGACACTGCTTGCTCAGAACCCTTCAGTGACTTCTCTTTTTCTAGTCCAAACCTCTTAGTGTGGCGTTCAAGGTACCTGACAACCTGCCCAAACATTGATATCTGTTACTGCCCTATAGACCTCCATCATAACAGCCAAGCCAGTCTTCTCTTTGCTCCTTAAATACAGTATGTTCATTCCCTTCTTTGAGGCTTTGCTTTAACTATGGTCCCATTGCACTTGTCTAATCCTTACCTGTTACTCAAGGCCCAATTCATTTTATAATTCTTCCAGAAAACTTTCTCTGACTGCTCTACCCCCTTGTCATTACTCTGTCCTTTGAACTCCAAGGACCTCTGGGTTTGAATTTCAGCTCCTATGTTGCCTACCTCTGTGACTTGGAAAAGTCATGTCACTCCTTTTGTGACCTCAATTTCTCATCTGTAAAATAAGACAGTTGGACTTTATGACCAGTTCTAGATCCAGTGGTCCTAGTGCTGTCTAGACCACTTGTTTGGCACTACTAGTAATAGTCATTTTAGTAACAGCTAACATGTATATAGTCCCTACTATGGACAGAGCACCTGCCTGAAATCAGGAGGACCTACGTTCAAATATGGCCCCAGACACTTACTAGCTGTATAAACGCAGACAAGTCACTCAACCTGTTTGCCTCAGTTTCCTTATTTGTAAAATGGGGGTGATAATAACAGCACCTACCTTCCAGCAGTGTTGTGAGGGACAGGTGAGATAATATTTGTAAAGTACTTAGCACAGTGCCTGGCACATAGTAGGTGCTGAGTAAATGCTAGCTATTATTGTTGTGATGACGATGACAGTGATGACAATGACGACGATGGTGATGGCTGACCGAGTGCTGGGATGCCAGCTGCAGGAATTGCACTTAAATGGGTACATTGGAGCCAAAGTGGTCTGAGAGACCCAGGTACCGAACAGAAGTCAAACTGAGCCATCCTGGGGAGCTGCTCTGGACTGGATCTTCCCTTGTCTCTCATGGATGCTTCTTGTGGAGAGACAAATAAACTTGATAACCTGTCCCTGCATCTTGCCTTAGAACCCTGCCTTTTTCTTTTTGTCACTGCAAGTTTCTGAAAATCCAATTAAGAGAACTTGAGAAAGATTGTTCCAAAGGGAGTCCTTAGGCTATCCCAGGAATGCTATTCCAGTGACTTGCCAGGAACTCCATTGAGGAAAAAGGCCTTGTTGATAGAATGAAAAAGTGTAATGGAAACATCTCTGAACTTGGAGGCAGACAATCTAGGTTCAAATTCTGTCTCTGCAGCTAACTACCTGTAGCAGTGTGATCTCTGGGCCTCTTTTTCTTCCTCTTTGAAATGAGGGAGGTGAACTATTAGACAGTGGTCTCTAATGTGGGGAATAGGGAATGACCCCAAGGGATGTGATCAACTAAGTAGAGGACAGTTCTAACCTTCCCTATTTCTGTCAAGGACAACACCATCCTTCTAATCACCCACATTGAAAATCTCAGCATTATCCTTGGCTCCTCACTTTCCCGCACCCCACATTTTCAATCAGTTGTCAAACCTTGTCATTTTTACCTATACAACATCTCTTCCATTTGTTCCCAACTCAGATTCAGGCTATTATCACCTCTCAGACAATTACGGTAACTTTAAAATAAGTGAATACACATATATTAGAGGTGTGTGTGCTCAATTCTTTATTTATCTATCTGTTATTCATACTGATGGGGCATATGATCAGAAACATTTTGGAGACTACTGAACTAAATGATCCCTAAGGACATTCTAGTGCCAACATTCTAATGAGTTTCCTTGGACTAGCTGTTCATCCATGCACTTATTCAATAAATATTTATCAAGCATCTACCATGTGCAGAGCACCATGTGGTGCATTGGGCAGAAAACAATTTAGATAAGACAAAATCCCTTAGAGTCTCATAGGGTATAGCTGTAATATACAATAGTACTTAAGTGCATTACAAACTTTGTGAGGTCTGAGGGAGGTCATTATAGGAGTGTGTATTTGATTGGAGAAGGAAGGTTGGGTAGGAATTTTGCACTTGAAAGGAATGAAGGAGAGATTTGCTGGCCCAGTCAACAGTGTGAGCAAAAGCACAGAGGGCCTATAGTGTGTTCAGGAGACAGAGTAGACCAATTTGGTCAGGACAGAATGAATGAAAGACATTTATGAGATAAGGCTAGAAAAGTTGTGTAGTTCCAGATTGTTTAGAAGCTTAAACAACAGGTAGAGGCCTTTGAACATCACTAGGAGACAATAGGGAACCACTGAAAATTGTTGAACAGAGGAGTGACATGACCAGTTATAAGAAAGATTATTATAACAATGGTGGACTAGAGAGAAGAGACCTTGGAGGTAGGAGCACCAGTTAGGAGGCAGGTAGAGTAGTTTGGTAGTATACTATACTATAGTATAGTAGTCTAGAAAGGTGGTAATCTGAGTGGATTCTAGGGTGTTGGCAGTGGGAATTGAGAGGAGGAGATGGGTGCAAAAAATGTTGAAAAGGTAGACTCTATAGGCCTTGACAGAAGTAAAGGATAGGGAAGATAACCCCAAGGTTTTAGTCATGGCCAACAAGTGAAAGTGGTGTCATAGAATAAGGTAGTGAAGTTAGAAGGAGAAGCAAGGCAAACAATGAATCTTGAGTATGAAGTGAGACATCCAGGTAGACATGTGCTGTAAGCAGCTTAGAGATGTGGATCTGGACTTCAGAAGAAGTCAAGGACAATACATAGATATTTGGAAATCATATGCAAAGATGGAAGTTGAAGCCATACTAGGGAATTAGATCGTAAGAGAGAGAATGCAGAGCGAAGAAAAGAGGGCCAAGGACAGGGACTTAGATAACACCTAAATTAAGGAGTTCAAAAGAGGATAAAGAATTGATGAATAGGACAGAAAAGGAATGGATAGAGCCAGAAGGAGCATCAAGACAGTGTCTGGTCCTTCTAGGGACATGCCCCAAGGAGATGTAAGACAAGAAGAGGTCTCACATACACCAAAATATCCACAGCAACGTTTCTGTGCTAGTGCAAATACTGGAAGCAAAAGTAGATTGTGAAGTGACTAAAAATCATGAATCTACACAAATGAACGAATGAATAGAAAAGCAATCATTAAGTGTTCACCATGTGCAAGGCACTGTGCTAACTTCGGGGGGTACAAATAGAAAAGCAAGTTAGTGCTTGTTCTCCAGAATCACAGAGTCATAGATGTACAGCCAGAAGGCCATCTCATCCAACCCCTTCATTTTATAGATGACGAAACTGAGGTGTAAGATCACACAGGTGGTAAATATCAGAGCTAGGATTTGAACTCAAGCCTCTTTGGTGTCTGGCTGACACTGTACTAGGCTGCCTTTGAAATATTCATAGACTAACAGGAAAGACAACACATATATGAGGTTTCAGATTATTATTATGATCATAACTTGGCCATACAAAATAACAGATATTAAAAAGTCAGAGAAGAAAAACCCATATGAACTGATAGAGTGGAGTAAGCAGAACCAGAAAAAGAATATATACAATGACTACAAGGATGTTAATGGAAAGAAAACACCTGAAATAAAATGTTGGATAGTTATAATGACCAAACTTGGCCCCAGAATAGAGTTATGAAAATATGCCTTTCTCTCTTCTTTTAAGAGGTAGGGGACTATGGATGTGTAATATTCCATGTATTGTCTGACATAGTTGCTGTATTGGTTAGTTTTCTTAAACTCTTTATTTGTTTTTTTTAATGATTAAAAACAAATGGTACACAGAGAGTAATGGATGGGGACATCGTGGGTGTGAACAGGCTGCAACATAAAAACAATGGGGAATTTTAAACAACAGCAGCAAAAGGTATGAAGGAAATGTAAGAGAAGATGGGCTGACCACATGTTAAGGGCAAGGAATGAAAAGTGGGATTCCAGAGTGCATCATTGGAGTCCTTGTGGTATCATGAGGAATTGAGGAAAGCCTCCAGCATATTGGGTAGACTCCTGGTGGTGATGTCTTACAGGAAGATGTCTTCAAGAGTTTCATAGGATAGGATGGCATGGATGGGTTATGATCTAGGCTATCAGTAGGAACACCCAAATTAATGACAAAAAGATTTATTTAAATATTTGAGCAAGATATTTGCAACAAAAGGTAGGGATTACAGAGTAGAGGGATGGAGAAAATTGGAAATTAAAGTGATGTGAAGAAAAAAGTACCAATTAAAATGAAGAAAAAAAGAAAAAAGGTAGTACTGGGTCTCTGAGAGGATCTGGTAGGAGAGGGTCTTCATTCCTGTATCAAAAGATACAGAGAGGTCAAAAAGGATGGTGGCTGAAAACAGGTCATTGAAAATGATAAATGTCATCTGGGATCTTTAGTAGAGTAAGTTTGACTAGAGTAGAAACCAGATAACATTAATTTGAGGTCAAGTGATGTAGCAGGAAGAATACTGGACTTAGAATTAGGAGACTAACTTTGACATTTATTCTGTGACCATGGGTAGGTCACTTCTCCTCATTGACCATCCTAATCTGTAATCTGCTTCCTAATCTGCAAAATGGGGACAATAATATTTATACAATCTTGTAGGGTTGGTGAGAAAGCATTTTATAAGACTTAAGGTGCCAGAGAATCTTGAGTTGTTATCATACCAAAAAGTTTAGCAGTAAAGGAAAGGAGAGGGATAGGATGGTGGAAAGATGGGGCAGCAGGGTCAAAGGAAGGCTTTTTAAAATTTTTTCAGGACTTGGGAGATCTGAACATGTTGGTTGACAAGTGGGAAGGAGACAGTAGAGAGGAAGAGATTGAAGATGCATGACAAAAAGAAGACTGCTGTAGCAAGGTCTAGAAGTGGTAGGAGAGAATGCCCAGGGAGAGGGATCAGCAGCCTCAGTGAGAACTATGGTTATCTCTTCTTTGATAACAGGTAAAGAACCAACGGTGGATTATGAACTTGAGGTTTTGAGTAAAGGAAGAAGAGGGTGGTTGAGAGAGGTTATGTCAGATGGCCTCAGTGACATTCTGGTTTATCTTTTATAGGGGTGGAATGCGAGAAGAATTTGAAAGAGAAGAGAAGATACAATTATGAACAGATGCTGCAGGAGTAAGACAAAGAGTCAATGAGGGGAGAGTAGAATTGTTGGGCAGAAAGTGTCCCGCTGAAATCATGCAACATGAATTTGGAGTGAGGGAAATTAGCTTGGTTTTGTGATTTTTCTCTACTAATACCCTGCAGTGCTGAGCAGGAGCTGAGAGATTGGATTGTGAGGGTTACCCAGGAACAAGGATTTACAGTCAATGCCCTCCAGCTACTATAGAAGAATCTCTCCTTTGTTTTTAAAAAGCCATGACCCCTTCACCCCTGGTCCAGGATCTCACTGCCCTGTTAATTAAGACATTTTTTTCCTTACATGTAATGGACATTTCTTCTCCTTATGTTAAGAACCCATTTTCAGAATGTTGATGACCATGGATAACAGCCCTGTGAGAAGTCTTCATTCTCTCGAACAACAAACCTTGGTTGACAGGCAACCTGGGGCAGGTGCCCATGCCTAGTTAATCAATGTCTTCAAAAGAGCTACTGGAGAGAATAAAGGAAGAGAAAGATAAGGAAAAATCCAAAAGTTCCCTCAACAGCAGTACCTGCCAGTCTCCCAGAAAGACATCTAGATGTCAGTCTTTGGTTCTTGATCTATGCTGTTATAGTCACATCTGTTGTATGGCTGAGAAGAATCTGCATCATCCTTCCCCATCCCCTTTTGGAGATGTGTGCTCCATTACTACTGGATTAGAAGATTAGAATCCTATATTGTAGCCTCTGTTTATTGTGTTATCTTGGGTTTCTTACCAAGCCCTAATTCTTCTCTCCTCTTGCCCACCTTACACCCATCTTACATCTGTAAAATGAAACAGAACAGGCAATTAATATGATAGGAGAAATCATTGAGTGGAGGTCTAAGAATCATAGGACCACAGATTTAAAGCTGGAAGGGACCTCATAGGTCATCTAGTCCAACCTCCTTATTTTATAGATGAAGAAATTGAGGCCCCGAAAGATCAGTCAATCAATAAACATTTATTAAGTGCCTACTGTGTGCCAGGCACTGTGTTAAGTGCTAGAGACACGAAAAGAGGCAAAAGACAATCCCTGCCTTCAAGGAGCTCACAGTCTAATGTGGGAGACAACAAACAAATATACACAAACAAGCTGCTTACAGGATAAATAGGAAATAACTAAGTGAGGGAAGGCATGAAAATTAAGAGAGGTTGGGGAAGGCTTCTTATACAAGATGGAATTGTAGTTGGGACTTAAAAGAAGCCAAGAAAGCCTGGTGGATATGAGGAGGGAGAGCATTCCAGGCATGGGGGACGGCCAGAGAAAACACCCAGAGCCAGAAGATGGAATGTCTTGTTCATGGAGCAGCCAGAAGGCCAGTATTACAGGATCAAAGAGTAAGTGTTGGGGAGTAAAGTGTAACAGGACTGGAATGCTATGAGGGGGTTCCAGGCTATGAAGGGCTTTGAATGTCAAACAGAAGATTTTGTATTTGATCTTGGAGGTGATAGGAAGCCACTGGAGTTTGTTGAATAGGTGTGTAACATGATTGGACTAGCATTTTAGCAATATCACTTTAGTGCCTGAATGGAGGATGGACTGGAGTGTAAAGAGAATTGAGGTAGGCATAGCCACTAGCAGACTATTGCAGTAATTCAGGCTTGAAGGGATGAGGGCCTGTACTAGGGTATTGGCAACATAGAAGGGGGAAGCGCATTTGAGAGAAGTTACAAATGTGAATTTGACAGGCCATGGCAACAGATTGGATATGTGGGGTGAGAGACAGTGAGAATTTAAGGATAATACATAGGTTTCCAATTTGGGGGACTGGGAGGGTGGTGTTGCCCTCAACAGCAATAGAGAAGGGAGGAGTGGAGGAAAGAGTTTATAGGAGAAGATAATGAATTTGGTTTTGGACATGTTGAGTTTAAAAGGCCTACTAGACATCCAGTTTGAGATGAAGTAACTTGCTCATGGTCATATAAGTAGTGCCAGAGGTAAAATTTGAACCCAGTTCCTTTGACTCTAGAGTTAGTGCTCTTTACTTTATACTTAGTAGTCTGTCAAGGGTTCAGGAAGGAGATGAGAACCAAGTGTGAGCTTGAAGAATAGGTGCACTTTGTGAAGGAGGGAGGAGAACATTTTAGGTTAGGAAACATCATAATCCCAGGCGTGGAGGTGAGAATAAGCCTGGTGTGTGTGAAGAATAATGAAAATATAGGCTTGGCTGAAGGGAAGAGCTTATTCAGAGTGGGGCCAGATTTCAGAGGACCATGAATGCCAGCTCTGACATTCTATGTTCTAACATTCCTTCCAGGTCTGACATTTTATGTTCTGTATTCTAAGGGCCCTTCTACCTCTAATGTTCCTTATTCTGGGTTCTAGTGTGTCTTCTAGGTTTGACATCCTATGTTATAAGAGACCTTCCAATTCTAATATCTTTGGAGTTCTAAAATACTATTTTCTATGTTCTAAGGTCTCTTTCAGCCAGGTAGAAGAATTCAGATTTGTGGTAGGAAATAGGTGAGTCTTTATAGGGTGTTGATCAGGGGAATAGAAGATGAAAGTACTGTCTTAAAAAGATGCTTTGGAAGACTATGCAGATTAGATGGTGGATAGATGGAGAGAGAGTGGCAGGAGGCCAAGGTTTTCTGTGCTTTGAGAAAGGACTTAGTGGACTTAGTGTTAAGGACTTAATGTATTTTGAAGGAGAACACACGCAGACAGACTCTGAACCTGTTTTCTATGGGGTTTAAGAAATCAGTGCTGTTTCTTTTATATTTCCCCACCTCAATGCCATTTCCACATACCCTGCACTTACCCTCATATTCCAACTTCCTCTTCTCCAGCTCAGCCTCAATTTGGTCTAGTACCATGGCAAGTTCCCCCAGGATTTTCTTCAGGTAGTTGACATTGTCGTGTTCCAGGATCTTGGCCTGAGGATAAGCAGAACTAAGCTGAAAGAGGTAAACCAGGGAAGTTCCAAGGACCTGGGCTTCCCCATTCCCTGCTTATTCCAAAAGTCCACTTCACCTGTCCTCATCTGAACTTGACAGGGTGGGGATAATAGGAACCAAGAAAGTAGTGTATAATAGTGGAAAGAGACTTGGACTGGAAGTCAGAAAACCTGAGCTTCCGGTCCAGGGCTGCTTCTTACCAGCTACATAACCTTGGGTAAATCCCTTCCCCACTTTGGCCTCAGTTTTCCTTCTGAAAAATGAGAGTTGGATTAGATAATCTTCAGATTGATAGCCAAGCAGATAGAGCATTGGGACTAGAGTCAGGGAGACGCGATGAGTCCTAGCTGTGTGACCCAGGGCAAGTTCCTTAATCTGTCTGCCTCAGTTTCCTCATCTGAAAAATATGGATAATAATAGCGTCTACCTCCCAGGGATATTGTGGGGATTAAATGAAGTACTGTAAAGTACTGAGAAAACACTATGTAAATGCTAGTTATTGTGATTATTATTCCAATTTTGTTATCCTATGTCCTCTAACCTAAGGTCCTATTCAGTTAATGATAATAATAACGATAGCCGCTAACACTGATACAGTGCTTACTGTGTGCCAGGCCCTGTGCCAAGCGCTTTACAATCATTATCTCATTTAATCCTCGCAACAACCCTGAGAGAGAGGTGAAATTATTTTCCTAATTTTACATATGAGAAAACTGAAACAAACAGAAATAAGATGACATGTCCAGGGTCACACGGCCCATAAGTGTCTGAGGTCAGATTTGAACTCAGACTCCAGGCCTGGCACTCTACCTTCTGTGCAACCAGTTCTAATATCCCATGTCCTAAGGTTCCTTCCAGCTCTAATGTTCTATGTTCTAGACTTCTTCCAGTGCTGACATCCTATGTTTGATGTTCTTAGGTCCCTTCTAGCTCGGACATTCTCTAGTTCTCTGCTGCTTTGGTATATCTGTCCTATTCACTAGTGATTTATTGTACAAATAGTATTCACCCAGTATAGCACTAGTCATTCAGGTACTAGGATCAGAATAGAAGGAGGAGACAAAACCTCTGAAAATTGTAAAGTCTAGTCAGGAAGTTAAGGCAAACATGCATGAAATCATTAGAGAACATGTGTATTTTTTCTTCTCAGACTAAGTTATAAGCTCCTGATGCCAAGGATTATGTAATTTGTTTCTTCTGTTTTCTCCTCAAAACCTAACTCAGGTTTAGGCACATGCTCAGCATCAATAAGAAATTGTTAGTTAATGCATCAATCAGTGAATGAGTGAATGAATGGACAGGTACCAGGAGACTGAAGGAATGAGAGCCAAACTCTCCTTAGAGGCAAACTTGGTCCGATTCATCTCAGAATGGGCTTTGGGAGGCACCGTGATGATAATGTGTTGCCCAGAGGATCATAAAATTAAACTAGGATGAACCTTAGAAGCCACAAATCCCCCCCATTTTACAGATAAAGCAACTGACATCTAGTGAGGCTAAGTCATTTGTCACACAACTAGTAAGTGTCAGAGGTGAGATTTGAACCCAGGTCTTTCTGATTCCAAGTCCAGTGACCACTGCATCCCATGGTCCATACTCACTTCAGTACCTCAAGCATCCATGATTTTATAATTGCTCCCTCCACAGACACAGATGGTGACCTGACCATGCTGTAGGAGATAGTTTCATGAGATACTGTGGCCAAAACATTCACCTGGTGGCTAGTCTTCTGCTTATGAGCCTGTCTGCACTATGAAGTCCCTGGGTGATAGACACAAAGTCCATCACTTGCCTATATGTAAAGCTTTTCCATGTTGGGAGGACCTGCCATTGTTTGAGCATTTGTGCCATAGAATTCAAGAACTCAAGATCACCTCCATATCATGGTGAGGCGTCTAACAACAACAACTAGCATTTTAAGGCTTTCAAAGTGCTTTACAAATGTTATCTTTTCATCCTCACAGCAGCCTTGGAAGGTAGGTGCTATTATCTCCATTTTATAGATGAGACAGAGGTAAAGTGACCTACACAGGGACACACAGCTAATCATCTGAAGCTGGGTTTGAATCAGGTCTCCCTGACTCCAAGTCCAAAACTCTCTCTGCCATAGCACCTGGCTGCCTCTAATAAATTCTGATGAAGATCTTTAAGGAAGGTTTACTGCCCATAATTCCTCAGAGCCTCTTCCATGCTTTGATAATGAGGGATCAGACATACACTCAAGTGGATCATCATCTTCAAAATTAGACTCCTAGTATGTTATGACTAGAAGGGACCTTAGAACACAGAATATTAGAACTGGAAGGAAGTTTAGAGATCACTGTGTAGAATTCTCCCAATTTTACTAAGGAGAAAACAGCCCCAGAGAAAAGAAGTCACTTGTTTAAGGTCACACAGCTTTTTACTCCCAGAACCGATATGTCTGCTAACCACCCTGACTCCCCCTTCCCAACAATTTAGGCAGCAGTTTCATTTGGAGGGCTTTGGATTCATTTGAGTCACTGCTAATTTTCCAGAAGTTTAGGCCACTCGTCGCAGAATCTTCCTGGCCCAGATATTTCTTTTCCTCTAAGGATATGGCAGGATTATCTGTGAGTGTGTATGTGTGTGTGTTGGGGGGAGGGGTAGTGCCAGGGGGAGCGAGGCTTCAAGCAACTCACCATGAGTTTCTTCTGTTTGGAAAGGTAGGGCTCTGATAGTTGAGGCTCTTCTTCATGGTCCAGTTTCATTAGGTCAGTGCTGGCATTCGCCAAGTGTCCTAAGAAAAGAAGGCAAGGCAGATCCTGTCCCCTCACTCCCTCCAGCATCCCCCATACAGATAATACTAATAACTCATGGTTTTGGTGTCATTTTAAGGTTTGAAAAAGAGATTGTGCCACATTATCCCTGTGAATCAAGTAGCCCAGGTATTATTGTTCCCATTTTACAGAAGAGGAAATGGAGGCACACAGAGAAAAAGTGACATAAGTGAAAGATTTGGAGATATTTAGCCTGGAGAAGACATAGGAGGAATATGGCTGCTGTCTTCAAGTATTTGAAGATCTGGCAGGGAAGAGGGATTAGGACTGTTCTTTGTCCTAAAGGGCAGACACAGAGGGAAGTCAAAAGAGGCAAGTTTGGGACTCCATGCGAGGAAAAGCTGAGGGCTCTGGAAGTGTAATGGGCTGCCTTAGAGAGCAATGCTTCCCCACTTTGGAGGACTCCAAGCAGAGGCTGAATGACTGCATGTCAGGGATGTTGTAGAAGGGATTCTTGCCCAGGGATTGGTTGACCTAGATAATCTCTCAGAGATGTGGTGATGCCATGGCTTATCCAAGCTCATACAGGTACTGAATCTAGATGATCAGGAAAGAGGTTCCATGGCAGAGTCCCAAACCTACTCTCTGGACGCTTTCTTTCTTTCTTTCTTTCTTTCTTTCTTTCTTTCTTTCTTTCTTTTTCTTTCTTTCTTTTTTTCTTTCTTTCTTTCCTTCTTTCCTTCTTTCTTTTTCTCTTTCCTTCTTTCTTTCTTTCTCTCTTTCCTTCTTTCTTTTTCTTTCTTCCTTCCTTCCTTCCTTCTTCTCTCTCTCTCTCTCTCTTTCTTTCCATTAGACCTTCATTAGACCCACATTCCTATGTGCCTTATTGTCTCATTTGATTCTCACAACAAACCTGGAAGGCAGGTGCTATTATTGTCTCCATTTTATATGTGAATAACCTGAGACAAACAGAGGATAAGTGATTTGCCCACAGTCACATAGCCAATAAGTGTCTGAGGTAAAATTTGAACTCAGGTCCTCCTGACTTCAGACCTGGCAGTCTATCCACTGCACCATTTAGCTGCTCACTATGTCTATATAGAAGATACCTGCCTGTCTCCTTGGTCCTCCTAGATTGCCTGACTTGCAGTGAGGGAGCCTAGCTTTCATCCTGGAACCTAGCTGTGTGACTCTGGCAAGTCACCAGACCTCTCTGATCCTCAGTTTCCTTAGTGTTCTCTATGATGCGTGTACTTTCTTCACTGGTAGAGATTGCAGCCAGTGTACAGTACTATATAAATATGAGTTACAATAGAGAACAGGAGTAATAATCATAATAGAAATAAAGAACAAAAATCCTTCACATCCCAGAGACCATTGGAGATGCCATAGAAGTTCACACTCGAACTTTACTAATTAAGAGAAGAAATAACAGAAAACAGACTTGGGCTCGATCCTGTCCCCCACCCTTGCCCCCATACAGGAAGATGCACTAACTTCTTTCTGCTCCTCCTTCCAACCTATAGAAGAACCCAGTGAGATACATTGCTCCCATTTCTCAGTCCCTGGAGACCGCAGATCATTAGAGGGGAAGGAAAGGTGGGAGATTTTAGAATCAAAAGAGACCTAAGAGATCAATTAGTCCGACTCCCTTACTTTACTGATGAAGAAATGGAGGCCTAGTGTGGGGATGGACTTCCTCAAGGTTACCCAGGTAGGAAGTACCAGGGCTTGCATTCGAACCCAGGACCTCTGACTCAAGCCCAGGACTCTTTCCACTGTGCTCTGGGTCTCAAAATGTCTTCCTAAAGAAGATGAGAGGCAGATTTCAGGTGAAGTGATTATGTCAAATCTATTTCTTAAGCATCATTTCTTTATACCTCATCCCCACTTAGCTTGCAGTGGTTTCCTTCATTCTGCCTCTCTGCTGGTATTACCCATCATTCTCTTCCCCCATGTTAGCCAAAGGAAGTCTTTCTCTGCCTCTCTCTGTCTTTACTCACTCTCCTCCTTCTCTCTCCATCCCTTCTTCACTCAACCTCTCTTTCCTTCTTCATCTGATAGGACCAGAGTAGGCAGAGCAGGAAGAGAGATTGGCTAACCAGATTAAAAAGGAAGAGAAGGAAGAAGCATCATGAAGGGAGAGCAATTCTGTGGAAGGTAGATGAAAGGAGATATATAGAGATATAGATATGTATGTGTGTGTATGTATATATGTGTGTATGTATATATATGTGTATATATGGATACATATATATTATATATAGTATAGAACCAGAAGGTACTTTAGAGACTATCTAGTCCAATCCTCTCATTTCCTATTTTACATATGAGGAAACTGAGGCCCAGCAAGGTTAGTGACTTGATGAGGGTTTACCAGTAGTGAGTAGTCTAATTGGTATTTAAGCCCAGGTCTTCCAGGACTAGCTCTCCAAGTCCCAAGGTATTACAATGTGTTCCCAGTTCAGGATGGGGTGGGAAGGAGTGGTGAACATATAAACACTTAAGTGTCTGAAGAGTATGGATTTAAGCCAGAGGAATCTCAAGGTGTATTTTCAGGCAGCACTAACACGAAGGGGAGATTTAGGAAGGAGAGACTTTCTGTGGGAACCCTTCAAATTAGAGAACTAGACAACTAAGGGCCACTTATTTGTTCTCAAGATCAAAACCCAAATGCTTAGCAGTTAGGAGGGAACTGGAGGTACTTGATATATCAGGATCCCAAAGTCTGGAATGTTCCTTGGGGGAAGGGGCTGTTCCACTTGTGTGGGTCCTGCTTCTGGGGAATGTCAGGGTTCCTCTGCCATCTTAACTTGGCCTCACCCTACCTAGCCTGCTGCAGGCTCTAGGGAGCATCTCCCCAGCTCCTGCTGCCCGGCTATATTAAGCTTCATCAATGTTTCATGAATGTTTGAAGGTCAAGAGCAACATCTTCTCTTGTCAGTCTCTTGGGGCAGACACTGGCCCCCACTCAGGGCTCATCAACATGGGTCTGGAAGGGGAGGGAAAAGAAAGGAAAATCACAGGGGAGGAAGGCTCCCTTTGGGATGGTCCAGTGATTGATTAGTGGTATCAAACTCCATCAGGATCTTGGCACTGTAGGTCCCAAGGTAACTGATCAGCTTCCATGGTCAAGGTGACTTGCCTTCCTTAGCACCTGCCCTGCTGCTGGGGGTGGGGATGTGTCTGCTCTGGACTTCACATGTTCCACCTGGCTCTCTACAATTGGCCCTGGTAAAAGCAGCATTAGCTTTAGTTGGCAAGAGGGGGTGGAGAGGGAAATGGGGATGCAGCCAATGGCTGGGGACAACACAGAGGGTCTGGTATTGGTTTGGGAAGGACAAAGGGCCTGGTATTGGAGAAAACAGGACAGAGGGCAGAAGGAGGGAGAAAGGGTTAGGGATAGAGGGAAAAGAAACTGAAGGGTTGGAAAATGAAAGAAGAGTAAAAGAGATGGAGAGAAATGTCTCAGGAGAGAAGAGGAGAGGAATCAGAGAAAGAGAGAGGTGGGTTGGAAGAAGAAACAACCAGATGGAAAGAAGTGGTGCTCAAACCCCTGGCTACTCCTGCTGGGCTAGGCTTGCCTGGGCTGGCCACTTACTGCGAATCTCGGCCGTGGCATACTTAGGGATCATGGAGTCAGTGGTGAGCTCAGGGTGAAGGATGCAGCCGTGGGTGTAGGCGTCCATGGGGAGAGAATCCAGCAGCTCACGGTACTGCAGTACCCGGGCGTGAAGCAGGCTGCCGGCCTCAGGTATCAACTGAGCCACATGTTCTGGGATTGGCAAAGAAAAAAGAGGCAGGGCTAGGTACGGTCCGTGAAGATGGGGGTTTCAGAAGCCTTCCCCAGTCCCCAATCCTGTTCCAGGGGAATGAGGTATTACAGACCCAGCATGCACTTCTTAGGTTCATAGTCTCAGTCCTGGGTCTGGCCTTTTTTTCCCGTATGCAAAACCCACTCCCTCTGAAACATAATCAGTTGGGAGAGATTTGGACTCCTTAGGACTCTCTCAGCATCCTTCAGCATCCGAGTGGGAGAGGACTTCTAGAGGAATCTATACCAACCTCTTCATTTCACAAGGGAGAAAACTGAGGCACAGAGCAGGGAAGTGGGTTGCTCATGGCCCTGACACAGTCAATCAGTAGCAGATCGGGGACCTCTAAATTCTAGGCTAAAGCATCTCACATCACGCAGGCACCCTTGCTTGCTTGTGAGTCCCTTACCCTGGTGCCTAAGAAACTCTTAGACCTAAAGTCATAGCATTTAGAGCTAAAAAACAGTCAGAAAACTAGAAAGAAATACTCTCCTTCAGGGCTTCTAGATCTTTTCTTGTGCCATAGGCCTCTTGGGCACTCTGGTGAAGCCTAGGTACTCCTCACAATAATGTTTTTAAACATATAAGATAAAATACATAGAAATAATATTGAAATACAGTTATTAAAATATGTATATTTTAAAATAAAGTTCACTGACCCCAGGTTAAGAATTCTAGTCCAACCCTTGCATTTTGCCCAATGTAGAAACTGAAGTCCAGAGGAGAGAAATAACTTTTTCCATAGATATATAGTTGGTAAGTGCCAGAGACCTTGGTGTTACCCATGCTCCTATGCCTGCCCCCTGCCTTCAGGGCTTTTCCCAAGTAACCATACCTCCAGTGAAAGTGCGTTCCACGTAGTCAATGATCTGGTCATAATCACTGATGATATTGTCTCGGTGAATGATGACGGGCACTTCTTCACCCAGGTTCAAACGCATGAACCATGGTTCCTTGGGCTCACTCAGAGGCAGGCTGACATCCCGCTCATCACAGGGTAGCCCCTTCTCTGCAATCACCAGCCGTACCTGGGTGGGGGTTGGGGTGGAGGGGCTCAGAGGGGACAGGGGCATGGGAGGAGCCCAGACACACACAGGGGGAAACTCTGTTCAGGGGAGATGGGGGGCATGTGGGGAGGGAGATAACACACATAGGGTATAATAGTGGTTTGGGGGGTGCGAGCTGGGAGTAACCTGGCAGGGACCTAGGTCCCTAAACATTCTGTTCATCCTCCTGAGGGTGGGCCCAATCAGCTACAAGGAGGGATTCTCCACCATGTTCTTCTGTCCCAGAGCTACAGAACATTAGAGCTGGAAGGGACATTAGGACACAGAACAAAGACTATCAGAGCTGGAAGGAACCTTAGAGATTATCTGATTCAACTCTCTCATTTTACAGAGGAGGAAACAGAGGCCCAAAGAGGCTAAGCCCAGGGCTGAATGCTCGTTAATCAGAGCCTGAACTCCTCCTGTTCCATGCCAGGTGGGAGGAGGCTTGTTCTGTCTGCAAGTCTACATGTAAATGTCTGCCAGTGGCAGCACTGTGGGGCAGTGTGAACTCTGCGTGGGTGGGGATCTCTGTGCCTCCACGTACTTGCACTTAGGCACCTACATATGCACACTCTACAGCATGACATAAACACAGCTGTGTGTGATGTGTGAGCTCATGTACATCTAGAACTTTGTGCATGTCTGTGTACACAGTAGCCCAGAGCATATGAGGTAGCCTTCCTTGCTCATCCTCCTCAGTACTTGGTGGTGAGGGCTAGGAGAGTTGGGAGAAAGGCTTCAAGTTCCTCCTGAGTTCTATCCTGGAATGATATTCAATATTTTCCAACTTGGCCCGGTCTCCTCTTCCTCCGTGGTAGTCCCAGCTCCACTGGACAGGAAAGCAGCACTTGGCCCTTTAGAGGGCCACAATATTAGTTTTCCATTCCAAGGAAGGAGGGAACCCAAGCAATACCACACACAGAGAGCAGATACCATAACTGATACAGATGGAAACATTCTAAACTGGGGATCAGGAGTCCTGAATTCACTACTCTATCCCCCACTGACTCACTGTGTGACCCTGGACTATCCCCTCACTTTCCTTGGGCTTCAACTGCCCCATCTGTAAAATGGGATGGTTGGAATGGCGCTCTGACATTCAGTCATTCTACACCAATGACTTAGTCCCTCTCAGGGCTGTGGTTTCCTCGCCACAAAATGAGGGAGTCAGGCTAAATAATCTCTAAGCTCCCTTTTAACTATGAAATCTTTTGCTTGTCACCTACATCAGACTTTTGGAAATGAGGAAGGTTGGGGTGGGGAGGGAGAAGGAGATGCTGATGTTTTTTTTAGGGAGAGTGACTTAGGGTAAATGTTATAGGTGTGAGGTTGCAGAAGCTACCAAGGAGAATCTCTTTTAATGAGTTGAGCTGTGGGCCAAGGAGCTAGGAAGTCTAGCTGGGGGTGGGGAAGAGCCATCAGGTTCATCTTCTCAGCTCTGCCATCTTTGTTATGTGGGGTCAGGGCCAGCCTTAAATGGGAGTTGGAGGGGATTCTGGCAGGGATCCCTATCCCTAGATACCACCCCTACCAAAGTGGAAAGAGCCCTGTACTCTGAGTGAGAAGACCTAGGTTATAGGACCAGCTCTGCCACTTACTATACCTTGGGCGAGTCACTTATCTTTGGGGTTTCAATTTCCCCAACTGTAAAAGGAGAGGATTGAACAAGATTATGGGTGAAGTCCCTTCCAGCTCTAAATTTCTCTATAACCTGGCTCCTTCCTTCTTACTCCATTCACTCCCAACCCATCCCACATTCTCTGCTATCCAGTAACACTGGCCTCCTTGTGTTCTAGATGCTCCAGGGATTTTCTCTTGACTCCATCTCTCAACTCTAGGCATTTCCATTTACTCTCTCTCTCGCCTAGACACTCCTTCCTCATCTTTTCCTCCTAACGTCCTTGGCTTCTTTCAAGTCTCAGCTAAAATCCCACCTTTTGCTTTCCCTCTGTGGATTATGTCCAATTTATTTTGTGTATGTCTTCTTTATTCATAGATGTTTGTATGCCCCCCCATTAGACCATGAGCTCCTTGAGCTCAAGGTCTGTATTTTGCCTTTTTTTTTTTGTATTCTCAGCACCTTGAATGGTACCTATGCATAATTAGCACTTAATAAATACTTATTTACAAACTACTCCAAGTTCTAAAACTCCCTGGCTCTAATTCAACTCAACAGGCATTTATTAAGCACCTACTGTTTATAAGGTACTGGTGATACAAACAATCCCATCTCTCACATTCTGTGTTTTGTATTCTGAGATCTTTTCCAGTTAAGACATCTATGATTTCATGACTATCATTCTAGATAGTCTCCACTATTAGTGACTCATTCCTTTGGCCTAAGCATCACTCTCTCCAGGATCCTCTGGCAAACTGCAAATCCTTCCTATCCTTACCCCGGGGAGAGAATATTCATTCCCTGACTCTTTAGAGTGACTGAATGTCTCATTCTTTTTTGTGAAGAAAAGGGCACCTGAAAGCACTGTGTTGGGGATCCAAAATGATAATATATCATATTTCTGTAGTAGGGATTAGTATATACCTTAGTGTAGCATTCCTATGAACCTTAAAGACTGCCCAGTCTTTCACTGAAAGTGAAAAAAACTATTGGTGAATGATTAGAAAGACTTCAAACCATTATTAACCTGTGCCCTAATGGGATTAGAATGAGCAGATTTTAGAACTTGAAGGATCTTTAGAGAACATTTAGTCAAACCCCCTCATTTTACAAATGAGGAAACTGAGGCCCGGAGAGGTCCACCAATCTGTTCAAGGTCATATAGCTACTAAGAGGCAAAGTCAGGATTTAAATTTAGGCCTTCTGACTCCAAATCAGGTTCTCTTTCTGCAACATACCAAAGCTGCCCTCTCAAGTTTATGCTTTTTAAATGGTGATAGTAGTTCTGAAATGAGACAGTTCAGGCACTGAAAAGGCAAAGGGAAAGGGAATTCCAGAGTAGGAGCTCTGATCACTAAGAGTTTATAGCTGAGGATAAAGGCTAAGGCCAATCCAAGGGCTGGTCATCCAGGAGTTTAATTAAAGTTGAAAAGTATCTGTAGGGACACAAAGGCTTAAGGAAAGCAAGGGGCTCCTTGGGAGACTGGGGATCATAGGAACTGACACCTGTCAGAGTTCATTGTTCCCCATATTCAAAGTCAGAGTTAAGAGGTCTTGGCTCCTCTCTTTGCTAAGCCTCTCCACTAGCCCTGACCAAGGTGCTGAATATAAGGATTTTTCTTCTTCCCTCCCACTTTCCTCCCCAGGACCTGACTCCTAGTCAGCAACTGATAGTGTTTGGTCATTTCAGTCACGTCCGACTGTTTGTGACCCCATTTGGGGTTTTCTTGGCAAAGATTCTGGAGTGGGGAGGATCTCAAGTCCCGCCTTCACTCCCTAGAACCACCCTCAGTTACAGCCTATCCCCAACCCAGCCCCAGCTCTTGGAGGAATATCTACCTAAAAGGACATGGAGAAGAAGTAAGCTATTATGGAAAGAGCATCAAACTAAAGTCAAGAGACCTGGGTTCTAGTCCTGGCTTAACTACTAACCTGCTGTATGACCTTGGGCAAGTTAATTCCCCTCCTCAGTACTCTGATCTATAAAATTGAGAAGGTGTGTGTGTGTGTGTGTGTGTGTGTGTGTGTGTGTGTGTGTGTGTGTGTGTGAGGGACAGTTGGGATCTCTAAGAGCCTTACTAGCTATGCAATTCTATACTCTCTCCTCTTCCCTCATTGTTCCTACCTCCAGGGGTGAAGGGAGATGATATTTCCCTTTTCTCTGTCTCTCTGGCCATTCCCAGGGACTATAAACTCCATAGCCCTGGATTTCACTCAGGAAGTTGGTGTCGCTGAAGCTCATTTACAGGGAAACCCCAAAGAGTTAATGAATCATTAAGGGTGTCCTGTGCCTTTAAATGTGCATGCCTAGCTCTGAAAGGACCCAGCAGGCCCCAAGGAGCTGTGACCGGCTGAGAAGGGTGGGGGAAATGAGGGGAGGAGGTTAACTCTTTCCTTCCCAGTATTAAAGTAGGCTGGGAGGGAAGAGGAGTAGTATAGGGTAGTGTAAGGTACTGGCTGCAGCTCCAGATGCTGGGAGGTTCTGGGCACAAGACAGCTCCTCTAGTATCCCTGAGCAACCCCTGTTCTGAAGCCAAGGAGCATCAAAGGACTAAGAATTGGAAGGAATCTTAGAACACACTTTCCTTACTTTAAGCTGAAAAAAAAAATGAGGCTCAGAGATGAGGACTGATTTGCCTAAGGTCACAGAGATAGTAACTAGGAGAGCTGAGATTCTAACCTGGACTCTCTGACCCCAAATCTAATTCTTAAAAATAAAACAAAACTGAAAACTATTTCATGCCACTTTCAGAACCCAGGCAACTTTGAAGCCATTGACATGAGAGGTGAGTAGGTACAGGGAGGACTGAGTCTGTGAGTAGGGAGGACAAACATTCCAGTTGGGAGAAAGGTGACTGACTTACCCTAACACCCCCCACCCCCTACCCCCTCCCAGCCAAGACTGAAGGAGTGAGACCTTGGTTCAAAAATTCTAGCTCTTACCGATCTATTACGTGACCCTGAGGAAGTCATTGTCCTAGGTCTTAGTTTCTTCATTTGTAAAGGGAGGGGATTGAACTAAATGGTTTCT
Organism: Pseudochirops cupreus; assembly: GCA_028627135.1. NCBI lineage: Eukaryota > Metazoa > Chordata > Mammalia > Diprotodontia > Pseudocheiridae > Pseudochirops > Pseudochirops cupreus. The sequence goes on from CM053581.1 coordinate 191,649,267, forward strand.
GAGAGACCCTATATCTCAAAATCTGTGGAATCAAGGTGCTTCAAAGCCACAGATACTTACTCCACTCACCCCAACCTCACCCCCCACCCCCATCCCCAGCTCTGTGGAAAAAGGTTGGAGCTAGCTCTGTTGGGCTGGGCTGGGTTGGGCTGCAGTGTCTGGGACAAAGGATGATAGGGTCTGATATATCAGGTCTGGGAAAATGGTAGTTCTTCCAGCTGAGCCCCTCAGAACCCCTTCCTTCCTTTCTTCCTTCTGACAGCAGCTTTCTTTGCTGTTTTCTTTGTCTACACTTGTCTGCTTGGCTCCATCCCCTCCCTTCCCCCCTTCCATTCTTAGCTTCTCCTTGGGAACCAGAATAGCCAGGCTGAAGGGATAAGCAGGTTTCTGACACTGGGAGTTGGGTGGGTGGGTGAGTGGGTTGGCGACAGCTGCCTCCTCCACCAGAAACACTCAACTGCAACTATAATCTGCCAGGGAAGCCAGGCTATTTGCAGGTTAGGGCTGGAGCACCCCGGGCAAACCCATGGTGTTGACTGTTCCTTGGGGATGAGGAGAGGGAAGCCTTGCCTACTCCGACACTCCTCCCCCCACCAAGCTCAGGTCCCATACCATCCCAGGGCCCTTGAACCAGGAGGCTAGAATGCCAAGGCTTCTGGGTTCCCCACTCCCACTGCCCTCCAGAGCCTGCCTCCTGCATGTACCTTCTGGGAGCTGAAGGACTGAGTCCAGTGGTAGAGAACCAGGCTCTCCTTGGCCCACTGGGAGGGGTCAGCTGCCTCCTGGCCCTCCGAGGCCTCCGGAGTCTTCCCTGCATCACTCTCCAGTGCCGAAATGGGCCACCAGCTACACTTGGTGGGAGTCAGGTTGTTCGGCGTCGCCATGACAAGCTGAGCTCGGAAGGAAAAGGGGAAGGAGGCTTCCTAGTGGTGGCAGGAGCAGCAGCAGCAGCACTCACAGAGCATCACATGGCCTCTCCAAAGCCTCTGTTGTCACTGGGGCTCCAGGCTGGAATCTCATTACTCATCGGGGGGCTCCAGAGGGACTGACAGGGAGCCTTTGCCTGCCCCACCCTGGAGGGGAAAGGCTGTGACTGTTGGGTCACTGCAGAATTCACTACCCTGCTCCAGCCCAAGCCCAGAGCTGGCCCTGGCAGTTCTGCAAGACACCTGAGAATCCCCAGGGTGACTGGGAATTTGACTTATGATGGATAGATCATTCCGCCCACTGGGGAAGAGATCTTCACCTCTTCTGTCTAGGACATTGCTGGAGAGGCATAGCAGCCCTGGGCTTGAAGACTCGATTTAAGTCCTGGTTCTACCAATTACTTGCTATGTGACCTTGAGCAAGTTAATGAATAGCTCTGAGCCTCAGCTTTCTCATCTGGAAAATGGGACCTTTCCAGCATTAACTTTCCATGTTCTAGGGGTCTTTCCACTTCTGATAGGCTATCTTCTGTGGCTCCTTTTAGTTTTTACATTCTATGATTCTGGGAGAGGGCCAGTCTGATGTACAGGTGGCATAAGGGGTTACCTAATGGTTGGATTTGAGTATTAACTGGAAAGTATTTCCTATCCCTCACAAACATCCTCCTACTTAGAGAGGCAGAAAGGTTCAGCAAGAGCACTGACATTGCAATCAGAAGACCTGTATTTCTGTCCCAGCTATGCCACTATTTGTGAGACTTTGGACAAATCACTACACACCCTACTTGATTCTTAGGATTGTATTTTTCTGTATGATAAGGATATAGACTGGAGCTGTATTTTTGTTGGTATGGGAACTCCCAAGTGAGGAGTTTCATGCTTTCATGCAGGTCTGTCCCTGAGTTTTAGACAGCTCCCTAAAGGACAGAGAAGTGAAGTGATTTGCCCAGCATCACAGAGCCAGAATGTGTCAGTTAGCTTTAAATCCAGGGCTCTCTAGCTTCAAGACTACCTCCTAATCCACAATGCCAGGCTGCCTCTCATATTTTTTTCATGATTTAAAAAATGTTTTATTGATGCTTTTCTTTTTTATATCACCATCACGTTCCTACATTGCCCCTCCCCCACTCACACCACCCTTCTTGGTACCACATAAATGCCACAAAACAAAACAATCATCACATTGGCTATGTCTGAAAATAAATGCCTCTTTCAGCACCTATGCTCAATCCATCACTTCTTTGTGAGAGGCAGGAGATCTGCTTCACCATCAGCTCTCTGAAGTCAGAATTAGATATGCATTGAGTAGAGTGCTGAAGTTGTAAAGCACTTTAGAAGGGTGACATATTCGTTTTGTCAGTTCATCCCTCTCTCTGGCATTCCAGCATTTGAGAGTTTTTCATTAGTTTTGTAACAAGCTTTCCTATTAAAGGCCAGTCATTCACTGGTTAATTTATCAACCCAGAATTTGAGGTCCCCCACAATCTGGCTATAACATAGCTACCTTTCAAGCCTTATGTGACAATATTCCACTTGTGCTCTACATTCTAACCAGCTAGACTACTGGCTATTTTAAAAATCTCATCCCACTACTCTCCACCTTTCTGAGTTTATAGAGGCCATCATCTCTCAAGCCTACAGTCTCCCCCCTGCCCCATAACTTCCCTTTTACTGTTTGAGGGCTAAGCCATCCTCCCAGTCCCTCAGTATCACAACCTAGGATCCATCCTGAATTCCTCACTATTTCTTAACACTACACCCTGCCTTACTGCCCCATCTTGAAAATAGCCCTTTTTTCTCTCCTCTAACATTGCCACCACTCAAATGCACACCCTTACAACTTCTTGTCTGGACTGTTGCAGTAGTCTTCTGGTGACTCTGCCTCAAGCTCTCTGCACTTCAATTCATCCTCCACTAAAGTGATTTTCCTAAAGTATAGGACTGATCATGTCACAGATACCACCCCCTGCCCCTCAATCCCCCCTCCAACTCAATAAACTCCAGTTGCTTCCTATTGTCTCCATGATCGAATTCAGAGCCCTTCATAACCTAGCCCTCTCTTACTTTTCCAGTTTTTAATTTTTAGCATTCACTCAAATATAATTTGAGTTCCACATTCTTTCCCTCTAACCCTTCTCCCACCTATTAAGAGAGGATATCAATTATACATGTGAAGCAACATAAAACATATTTCCATATTAACCACATTGCAAAAAACCAAGAAAAATAAAGTGAATAAAGTATGCTTCAATCTGCATTCAGAGTTCATCAGTTCTCTCATAATTTTTCATCATGGAATTGCCTTGGATCATTTTCTTGATCAAAGTAGTTAAGTGGTTACAATATTGTTGTTGCTCTGTACAGTGTTCTCTTGGTTCTTCCCACTTTACTTTGCATCATTTCATATAAATCTTCCCAGGTTTTCTGAAACAAAACCCCTCATAATTTCTTTTCTTTCTATTTTTTTTTCCAACATTCACTTTTATAAAGATTTTGAGTTCCAATTTTTTTCTCCCTTCCCCCTTCCCAAAATGGCAAGTAATCTGATAGAGGTTGTACATGTACAAACATATTAAATATACTTCAATATTAGTCATGTTGTGAAAGAAGAATCGGAACAAAATGGAAAAACCATGAGAAAGAAAGAAAAATGAATAAAAAGAGAGAAAATAGTATGCTCTGATCTGCATTCTGACTCTATAGTTCTTTCTCTGAATGTGGATAACTTTTTCCACAGTGAGTCTTTCAGAACTATTTTAGATCACTGTATTGCTGAGAAGAGCTAAGTCTATCAAAGTTAGTCATCAGATAATGTTTCTGTTACTATATACAATATTCTCTTGGTTCTGCTCATTTCACTCAACATGGGTTAATGTTTAGAAGTTCCCAAACTGGGCAATACTGCCCCCTGAGGGGGGGGTGCTGGTACAATTTGGGGGCACTGAATAAAAATAAAGGTGTGGTGGAAGCATAAGGAAAGAAAAAAAGACAAGCAAATTTTGAAAAACTGTTTGTACATGTTTCATCTGTTGTGTAACAGAGTTAAAATTATAGTGGTTACATTATTTTCCCAATAAACACACAAAATGCAAGTTGTAAACAATCAGTGGTCAAGTCTACCAACAGGTCTTAATAAGCAAGTGATGGCAGGTGAGTGTTTCACTCATTGTTGGGATCCAGCATGCATCAACAGGAATATGTGCACATAATGACTTGTTTACAATATGATACTCTGCAGTCTCTGATGCAATATTGCATCATCAAAATTTCAATGCAGGAAAGACCCCATAAATTTACAGTAAAATATTACATTTAAGATGCATCATTTAAAAAAATTTTATATTTTTTGAAATGATGCAAATTAAAAAAAAAAAACTATTAGAGGGTTAAAGAAAGTAGATTTCTAGAGGGCCACTAATTTTTTTAAAGGGGGCAGCCATAGGCCAAATAAGTTTGAGAACCTCTGAGTAAAGTCTTTCCAGGTTTTTCTGAATTCCACCTGCTCATCATTCCTTATAGCACAATAGTATTCCATCACAATCATATACCACATCTTGTTCAGTCATTCTCCAATTGATGGCCATCCCCTCAATGTCCAATTCTTTGTCACCACAAAAAGAACTAATATAAATGTTTTTGTACATATAGGTCCTTTGCCCTTTTCTTTGATCTCTTTGGGATTCAGTGTGGTATTGCTAGGTCAAAGGGTACGCACAGTTTTATAGCTCTTTGGGCATAGTTCCAAATTGTTCTCTTACAGGGGTTGGACCAGTTCACAACTACACCAATAGTGCACTGGCGTGTCTATTTTTCTCCATCTCCTCTCGCATTTGTCATTTTCTTTTCCATCATGTGAGCCAATCTGATAGGTGTGAGATGGTATCTCGGAGTTGTTTTTATCTAAACAATAATGATTTAGAGAATTTTTAAATGTGACTACTAATAATTTTGATTTCTTCTTCTGAAAAGTGCTTGTTCATATCCTTTCACCACTGGTCAATTGAGGGGTAGATCATATTTTTATAAATTTGACTCAGTTTCCTACATATTTGAGAAATGAGGCCTTTATCAGAGAAATCTGCCATAAAAATTTGTTCCCAGTTTCCTGCCTTTCTTCTAATTTTGGCTGCATTGGTTTGTTTGTACAAAAACTTTAATTTCATGTCATCAAAATTATCCATTTTACTTCCCATGATCCTTTCTGTATCATTTGGTTATAAATCCTTCCTTTATCCATAGATATGACAGGTGAATTTTTCCATGATCCCTTTATTTACTTCTGATATCACCTTTTATGTCTAAATCATTTAGCCATTTTTACCTTATTTTGATATACAGCATGAGATGTTGGTCTATGCCTAATTTCCACCAAACTGCTTTCCAGTTTTCCTAGCAATTTTTGTCAAATTGTGAATTCTTGCCCCCAAAGCTTGGATCATTGGGTTTACCAGACACTACGTTATTGTGGTCATAAACTACTATCTATTAAGTCCTTATCTATTCCACCTATCCATCACTGTATTTCTTAGTACCAGATTGTTTTGATGATTAACACTTTGTAATATAGTTTGAAATCTGGTACTGCTAGGCTGCCTTCCTTTACATTTTTCCCATTGATTCCCTTGGTATCTTTATTGTTCCAGATGAATTTTATTATTTTTTCCAGCTCTATAAAATAATTCTTTGATATTTTGATTCATATGTCACTGAATAAGTAAATTCATTTAGGTAAAATTGTTATTCTTCATATATTGGTTCAGCCTACCCATGAACAATTAATATTTCTCCAGTTGTTTATATCTATCTTTATTTATGTGGAAAGTGTTTCACAATTGTGTTCATATAGTCCCTGGGTTTATCTTGACAGGTAAACTCCCAAGTATTTTATATTGTCTGCAGTAATTTTAAATAGAATTTCACTTTCTCTTTTCTCCTGCAGTTTTGTTAGTAATAGATAGAAATGCTGATGATTTATGTGGATTTATTTTACATCCTGCAATTTTGCTAAAATTTTAATTGTTTCAACTAGTTTTTTAGTTGATTGTCTAGGATTCTCTAAGCATAACACCATATCGCCTACAAAGAGGGATGTCCTCCTTGTTTTGTTTTGTTTTGTTTTGTTTTCTCCTTGTCTGTTCTTATTCCTTCACCTTCTTTTTCTTGTCTCATTGTATAGCTAACCTTATAGTACAATACTGAATAATAGTGGTGGTAATGGGCATCCTTGCTTCACCCCAATCTTATTGGGAAGGCTTCTAGTTGATCCCCATTACAGATAATTCTTGATTGTGATTGTAGCTAGATACTACTTATAATTTTAAGAAAGGTTCCACTCATTCCTATGCTTCCTGGTGTTTTTTTTTTTTAATAAGAATGGGTGCTATATTTTTTCAAATGCTATTTCTGCATCTATAGAAATAATCTTATGGTTTTTGTTGTTTTTGTTATTGATATGGTTAATTATGCCTATAGTCTTCCTAATATTGCACCAGCCCTGCATTCCTAGCATGAATCCCACCTAGTTATATTGTGTAATCTTTGTGATATATTCCTGTAATCTCCTTGCTAGATTTTATTTAAAATTTTTGAATCAAATTCATTAGGGAAATTGGCCTATAGTTTTTTTTTTCTCTGCCTTTACTTTTCCTGGTTTAGGTATCAAAATCACATTTGTGTTGTGAAAGGAATTTGCTAGGATCTCTTCTTTACCTATATTAAAAATAGTTTATATTGTAAGGATTAAAAATATGTGCAAGATTGCAAATGGTTATGTTGAGGCACAGGGAAGTGTTTGAGGCCCAGGAATCAGTTGGGTCACATAGAGGTCAGAGCATACTGCACTGTTCCCAGCCAGGGGATACTGCATTGCTCAGGACTCTCTTGCATGGGGATACCTGATGTTCCTGATTGGCATCTCCACACCCTGGGGCCTTCATACCCTTGTAATTGCACTCCCCCTCTCACAATTCTGTTCAGCTGGGCTCTGTCACGTGTGGTAGCTGGATCTGGGGGATATATAAGACCTAAGGCTTGGAGATATCTTTGAAGCCTGCCTTAAGATCTGGCTGTAAGGCTTCCCCATGGTGAGACCTTAATAAATCTTTTCTGTTTGGACCTCAGAGTCATGACTCTTCTGTCCTAAAAGGTATGCTAGTATCAATTAGTAGGGTGAGTAACCAGTTGCCCCTGCTGGCAAGTTAGGGTACTCTGAAAGAGAACCCTGCCATTATATGTTATTGGAATTAATTGTTCCTTAAATATTTGATAGAATTTACTTGTAAATCCATCTGGTCCTTCAGACTTTTTTCTTAGGGAGCTCATTTATGGTTTGTTCAATTTCTTTTCATAAGATCAGGTTATTTAACTTTTCTTTTTCCTTTTCTGTTAACCTGGGGAATTTATATTTTTGGAAATATAAATCCATCTCACTTAGAGTGTAAGTTTTATTGGCATATAGTTGTGCAAAATAATTCCTAAAAATTGCTTTAACTTCATTTTTATTGGTGGCACCTCTACCTTTTTCAATTTTGATACTGGTAATTTGGCTTTCTTTCTTTTTTGCTTTTTGGAGGGGGTAAGGCAGGGCAATTGGGGTTAACTGACTTGCCCAAGGTCACATGGTTAGTAAGTGTTAAGTATCTGAGGCCAGATTTGAACTCAGGTCCTCTTGACTCTAGGGCCAGTGCTCTATTCACTGTGGCACCTAGCTGCCCCTTTCTTTCTTTTTTAATCAAATTGACCAATGGTTTATCTGTTTCATTGATTTTCATAAAACTAGTTCTTAGTTTTATTTATTACTTCATTTTTTTTAAACTTTCAGTATTATTAATCTCTCCTTTGGTTTTCACTATTTCCATTTTGGTGTTTAATTAGGGATTTTTAATTTGTTCTTTTTAAAAGTTTTTTTAAGTTCCTTACCCAAGTCATTGACTTATTCTTTCCCTCTTTATTGATGTATTATGCATTTGGAGATTGAAATTTTCCCCTAAGTATTACTTTGGTTGCATCCCACAAATTTTAGAATATTTTCTTTTTGTTGTCATTATTTTTAATGAAATTAAAAAAAAATTTTCTATGATTTGTTACTTGACCAACTCATTCTTTAAGAATAGATTATTTGTTTTAAATTAATTTTTAATTTATGTTTCCACATCCCTTTATTAAATGTAATTGTTATTGCATTATGGTCTTAAAAAGATGCATTTAATATTTTGCTTTTCTCCATTTTGGTGTGAGGTTTTGATGGCCTAATATATGGTAATTTTTTTGCGAAGGTGCATGTATAGCTGACAAAAAAACCAAACCTATATTCCTATTCAGTTTCTATTTTCACTCAGCTTTCTCCAGAGATCTATCATATCGTTTCTAAAATTCTATTTATTTCTTTAACTTCTTTCTTATTTGTTTTATGGTTAGATGCATCTAGCTGTGAGAGGGGAAAGTTGAGGTGCCCCACTAGTATAGTTTTAGTTTTTATTTCCTCTAGCAAGTTATTTAATTTTTCCTTTAAGAATTCCAAAGCTATGCTGTTTGGTGCATATGGTACCTTTTAGTAAGACAGTTTCCCTTATTTCTTTTAATTAGATCTTTTTTTGCTTTTGCTTTGTCTGAGATCATAATTGCTACCCCTGCCTTTTTTTTTACTTCAAGCTGAAGCATAATAGATTCTGCTCTAGCCCTTTATTTTAACTCTGTGTGGGTCTCTGTTTCAAGTGTGTTTCCTGGAAACAACATATTGTTTAATTCTGATTTCTAATCTATTCTGCTATCCATTTCTGTTTTATGGGTGAATTAGTCCCATTGACATTCACAGTTATGACTTCAAATCTGCATTTCCTTCTACCCTATTTTCTTCTGTTTATTCTTCTCTCTTTTTACCTTGTCATTCCTGGGGTGTATGGGGGTGTTTGGGAAGGACTAGCATCTCTGATGTGGGGCTTGCTGAGCCCTTTTCAGGGCTGCTCATCCACCTTTGATATCCAGCCAGTCACCTGACTCTCACCTGTGTCTCTAAGAAGCTGTAGCATGTGCAGCAGCCACCGTCTTAGCAGTTAGGCTAAATCAGGTTGAGAGTAACTGACAGACCTTAAAGCCATTGGTGAATTAGGAGATGATCACTCCAAGTATGTTAAGACTTCCCCCTGGGAATGAGGAGATGAGAACAATTTATTCCAAGAGCCCTGAAAGTGACTGAAACAGACGCCATAAAGTGATTAGAGCTTAGTCAGACATAAAAGATGCCAAGGTTATCCACTGCATCCTAGGCCATCACCAGTTGTCCTGACTTTGTCTTGCCACTGAAATTTGATGACCCAAGAAGAGAGTGAGGCTGACAGCTATGCCTCACTTAAATCCATTTTGTGATGAAGTCAAGACATCACCCTGTGATATCATTGGTCCTCTTCAAAAACAAAGAACAAACAACATCTTATACCTTCTCAAAAATCTTTTTTGCTTCTTACCACTGCTTCTCTTAATCTGTCCTCCCTTTTATCACCCTCTCCCCCTTCTCTAATTCCTTTCCTCTCCTACTTTCCTGTTGTGTTAGATAGATTTCTATATCCAATTGAGTGTATATTATCTCTCCTAAACTTATTTGGCCTTTTACAAAAGAATTGCTCAATGTCCCCCTTGGAAATCTACTTTCTTTAACCCTTTAACAGTTTTTTTAAAATTTGCATCATTTTAAAAATATAATTTAAAAAAATGACTCACCTTAAATTCAATAATTTATTGTAAATTTGTGGGGGGTTTTCCTGCATTGAAATTTTGATGATGCAATATTGCGTCACATAACCATATAATATCATATTGTAAACAAGTCATTACACATACATATCCCTGTTGATGCATGATGGACTTCCTGACAATGAGTGACATGCTCACCTGCCATTACTTGCTTGTTAAGCCCTGTTGGTATACTTGACCACTGATTGGTTATAACTTGCATTTTGTGTGTTTATTTGACAAATAATGTAATCACTACAACTTTAACTCTGTTACACAACAGATAAAACATGTATGAATGAGTTTTCAAAATTTTCTTCTCTTGCAGAGAAGACTTCAGGACAGTGAATCACCAGCAGCTGTGTTGGTTTCCAGACTCCACAACCCATAAATGCCACAGAGCAAGTAAAAGATCAGTCTGGAACTCTGTTGGAAAGGAAGGGTGTGGTCCGGTCCCTGGCCCCAGGTGAGAGGTGGTGGAGTCAAGGCAGCTGCAGCTGAGGCTGCCTCCAGAGCTTTTGGCCTGAATATCATAGGGGAACCAAGTGACCATTCAGAGGGTAATTGCTGTTGCTTTAACCTGCTTGGATCTGGATTGTTGTCTTGGGTAGAGGTCCTTGGGTGTGTGGCCAGTGGGCCAGAACTTGTGGAGGCTGCAGAGAAGGTGCCCCCCTAAAAGCTCCAGCAGCTGCAAAAACCTCAGAAATTTGGGACAAAGCTCTCCTCTCTGGAAGCAGAGTTCTACCATGGCAGAGAGCTCAAAAGTCAAGTAACTGACTAGCAACATGAGCAAGCAGAGGAAGCAAAGTAAGCAGAGCAATCAAATCTTAGATTCCTTTTTGGGGACAAAAAGGATCAAAGCATGGAATTGGAGGAAGACATCAAAGTCAGAACTCCTGCATCGAAAGCTTCCAAGAAAAATATGAATTGGATACAGGCCATGGAGGAGCTCAAGAAGGATTTTGAAAATCAAGTAAGAGAAGTGGAGGAAAAATTGGGAAGAGAAATGAGAATGATGGAAGAAAATCATGAAAAGTGAGTCAACAACCTGACTGAAGAAAATAACACCTCAAAAAATAGACTAACTCACATGGCAAAAGAGGCCCAAAAAGCCAATGAGGAGAAGAATGCCTTAAAAAGTCAAATTTGCCAGATGGAAAAGGAGTTTCAAAAACTCACTGAAGAGAATAATTCCTTCAGAATTAGATTGGAACAAATGGAAGCTAATGACTTTATGAGAAATCAAGATACTATTGAACAGATCTAAACAAATGAAAAAATAGAAGGCAATGTGAAGTATCTTACTGGAAAAAACACTGACCTGGAAAATAGATCCAGGAGAGATAATTTAAAAATTATTGGACCACTTGACAGCCATGATCAAAAAAAGAACCTAAAAATCATCCTTCAGAATTTCTCAAGGAAAATTGCCCTAATATTTTAGAACCAGAGGGCAAAATAGAAATGGAAAGAATTCACTGATCACAACTTGAAAAAGATCCCCAAAAGAAAACTTCTAAGAATATCATAACCAAATTCCAGAGTGCCCAGGTCAAAGAGATAATATTATAAGCAGCCAGGAAGGAACAATTTTACTATTGTGGAAACACAATCAGGATAACACAAGATCTAGCAGCTTCTACATTAAAGGATTAAAGGATTGGAATATGATATTTTGGAGGTCAAAGGAGCTAGGATTAAAACCAAGAATCACTTACCCAGCAAAACTGAGTATAATGTTTTCAGGGGAAAATATGGTCATTCAATGAAATAGAGGACTTTCAAGCATTCTTGATGAAAAAACCAGAGTTGAATAGAAAATTTGACATTCAAATACAAGAAGCAAGAGAAACATGAGAAGGTAAACAGGGAAAAGAAATCATAAGGAACTTATTAAAGCTGAACTATTTACATTCCTACATGGAAAAATGATCATTGTAACTCATGAGACTTTTCTCAGTATGAGGATAGTTGAAGGAAATATATCTGTGTATGTGTGTATATGTATACATACATAGATGTTTATATAGGAGGGTATATGTGCTTATAAAGACATATGTGAGCATGTGTATATATGTGTACATGTATACATAGACAGAGGGCACAGGGTCAGTTGAATAGGAAGGGATGATATCTAAAAAATAAAATTAAGAGGTGAGAGAGGAATATAATGAGAGGAGATAGGGAGAGACAGAATAGGGTAAATTATCTCATATAAAAGAGGCAAGTGAAAACTGTTACAATGGAGGAGAAGAACAGGAAGCCAAAAGGGAATGGGTCAACCTGACTCTCATTGAATTTGACTTCAGGAGGGAATAATATACACACTAAATTGGGTATCTTACCCTACAGGAAGGCAGGGGGGAAGGGGATAAGAGGGGGGATGATAGATGGGAAGGCAGATTAGGGGGGAAGATAGTTAGAAGCACATGCTTTTGAAAAGGGACAAGTAGAAAACTGAATAAGTGTGGGGTGGGATAGGATGGAGGGCAATGTAGTCTTTCACAATATATCTACTATGAAAATGTTTTGCGTAACTACACATGTATAACCTATATTCCAGTAGCAGTGGGTGATGAGGGAAGAAGGGAAAGAATCTGGACATCAAAGTTTTAAAATAAAATGTTTTTAAAAAATTATTTATTATTTTTTTACATGCAACTGGGAAATAAGATATACAGGCACTGGGGTATAGAGATCCATCTTGCCCTACTGGAATGGGGGGGCTTGGGGGAGGATAGAGAAGAGAGCAGATTGGTGGAAGGGGTATTCAATGGGATCACTGTTTTGGGGTGGGGGAAAGACAGGGAGAAAATTTGTAACTCAAACCCTTGTGGAGATGAATGTTGAAAATTAAAAAATAAACAAAAATAAATAAATAAAAATTGTTTAAAAATTTCTTCTCTTCTTTCCTTATGCTTCCACTGCCCCTCTTATTTTTATTCAATGCCCCTCCCCCAATTTATCCTTCTCTCTTTTTACCTTGTCTCTCCTGGAGTATGTGAGGTGTTCAGAGAGGACTAGCATCTCTGGTGTAGGGCTTGCTGAACTCTTTTCAGGGCTGCTCATCCACCTTTGATATCTAACCTCTACTACCACCCTATAGAAGATGGGCTTTTAATTCGGGGCACTACTACCACCCTCCTGGATCATTCCAGTACCCCCAGGGGGCACTTTGGGAAGTATTCTTCCTTTTTTGAATGAATTCAGGTGAGAGTGAGGTTCAAACATTGCCTGCCCCCCATTTCTCCCTCAACTTTTAAAGTTCTTCCTTGCATACCTCTTTTATGTAAGATGATTTCCCCTGTCCTTCCTTTCCCTTCCTCCTCCCAGTGCATCCCTCTTTCTCACTCATCCATTTTTTAGATCATCCCAATATAATCTACTTACTCTCATGCCTTTTCTCTATGTAGAGTCCTTTAAACTTCCATAATAATGGAAAAATTCTTGCACTATTTTTCAAGTGCATTTTTGCGCTTAATTTTACTATGGGAAAATTCTTAGGAGTTATAGATATCATCTTTGCATACAGGAATATAAACAGTTTAAACTTATAGAATCCTTTTGATTTATTTTTCATGTTTACCTTTTTTTTGCTTCTCTTGAGTTAAGTATTTGAAAGTTATTTTTTATTCAACTCTGGCCTTTTCATCAAGAATATTTGAAAGTCCTCTATTTCATTAAATGTGTTTTCCTGCCATAGGAAGTTTTGTTGGGTAGGCTATTATTGATTGTGATCCTAGATCTTTTGCCTTCTGGAATATCATATTACAAGCTCTGCACTCTTTTATAATGGTAGCTGCTAAATTTTGTGTGATCCTGAGTGTGAGTTACTCCATGGTATTTGAAAGATTTCTTTCATATATTTGAAGTATTTTCTTTTTGACTTGGGAGCACTGGAATTTGTCTATAATATTCCTGAGAGTTTTTATGTTGGAATATCTTTCAGGAGGTGATTGATGGATTCTTTCAATTTTTACTTTTTTGGTTCTAAAATATCAGGGCAGTTTTCCTTTATAATTTCTTGAAATATGATGTCTAGGTTCTTTCTTGATCATGACTTTCATTTAGACTAATAATTCTTTTTTTTTAAATTTTATTTTAGTTTGCATCATTCATTTCCATAAGATTTTGAGTTACATATTTTCTCCCCCTCTTTCCCCCACCCACCGCCCCAAAACAGCCATCCCAGTGTGTCCCCCCTCCCCCAGTCTATTCTCTCCTATGTCACTTTTCAGTAGGGCAGGATGGATCTCCTAACCACAGTGCCTGTGTACTTCAAGTTCCAGTTGGATGTAGTCAATAATAATAATAATAATAATAATTGCATAGATAGATAGATAGATAGATAGATAGATAGATAGATAGATGATACACATTCATAACATTTGATTATGGAACTCCAGATTCCAGATTCTTTCTCCTCCTCACTCGCCACCCACCCCCACTGGAAGGACAAGCAATCAA
>CM053581.1:191663886-191725625 GCA_028627135.1 Pseudochirops cupreus
ACTCTCCTGTGTGGCAAGATACCCAGTTTAGAGTTTATGTCATTCCTTCCTGAAGCCAAGTTCAATGAGAGTAAGGTTGACCCTTTCCCCTTTGTCTTTCTGTTCTTCCCCTCCATTGTAACAATTATCCTTTGCCTCTTCTATGAGATGATTAACCCCATTCTGTCTCTCCCTGTCTCCTCTCATTCTAATCCTCTCCCACCTTAGAATTTCACCTTTTAGAGTATTGTCCCTGCCTATTCAATTGATCTTGTGCCCTCTATGTATTCATATGTCATTCACATTTAATAACTGTACAACTCTGATCGAGTTATTCAACCTCCATGAGATTCAACTTTCCTATCTATGAAATATGGACAGTAAAACACCACTTAAGGCTTTGTAAGCCTTAAAGAGTTATAGAAATGAAAAATGTTATTATATTATTTGATCTGTATAACAACTTTGGGAGACATTTTCATTTTACAAATGAGGAAACTAAAGCTTAGAGAGTTAAGTGACTAGAAGGTCATGTAAGACTAAATGTGTAAGACTTGGAAACAGGACTTCAAAACTGAGGTCTCCTGACACTAAGATCAATGCTCTGTTTTTCATATGGTGATGCTACTTGTTGAAGTCACTTGTTTCGGGCCCCTGAACCTGAAGGTAATGAGAAACCCTCTAAACATGTGTGGCTAGACTTCATCTTAGCACCTTTGTCTTAGTGTTTGAGCTTCGGGTCAGAGACTCAGACTGTTAGAGCAGGAGAGGTTTAAGAGATCATATAATCCATCCTGGTCACTTTTTAGGGAAGGGAACAGAAGTTCATAGTATTGAAGAGACTGGCTCAAGGACACATAGCTACTCCTTTCCCCAAAAAGATGAGCTGAATATTTGTCTTCCCAAAGTAGATTCTACACCATCAGCATTCCTCTTCTGGTCCTAACCAGCTTTGCAACAAAAATAAACTATAAGCTCATCTCTCCCCAGGAAATTGGCTAAGTACAAGATGTGTGTGTGTGTGTGTGTGTGTGTGTTTAAAAACTAATCAAAATAATGTTAATGGAGGAAACTAGAAATCAGAGCCTAGTGATCATTAAGTAGAAATTTTATTTTGAGATAATGTAGTATGAGAGCCAGCAATCAAATTTTAAAGGAAAATGTACTTGGTTGCAGTGTTAGGTCATTGTCATGATAAAATATGTTTTGGCAGTTTCTGTTGGTTACAAAGCACATTCATATACATTTTCTCATTTGGCTCTCATAACAACCTTGTGTAAGAGTTGTCAGCTGGCAGATGAGGAAACTGAGGCCCAGAAAGGGGAAATTACTCGACTCTACTAAATAGCAGAGCAAACAGAACCCGGGTTTTCTAACTCCAAATCCAATGATCAGGTTACCTCAGTCAAAGCTGGTATCTGGTCTACCATATTCATAACCTTGAGTTATCTTCAACTCTTTCCTCTTCCTCATCTCTCTTATCTAAGCCAATTCCAAGTCCTGTCTATTCTACCCCCAACAACGCCTTTCATGTCATTCTCTTCCTTCCCATTGTTGCTACGTTAGAAGAAAACCTTATTATCTCCTGCCTGGACTATAGCAATGTCTTCTTATTTTGTCCCTTTCATTCTGTCCTTCATATTGTTGCCAGAATCACTCACATGACTTTGCTGATTAAAATATCTTCAAGAGCCCCCTGATGCTGACCAAATGAAGTTTAAACTCCTCTGCCTGGCATTTGAAGGTCTCCACAGGCATGACCCTAACTTCCTAATTGTATCTAGCATTCCATGCCCAAGTAAAACCAATCCTTCTATCCCTAGAGTCCCTACCTGTTCTTCTGCCTCCACGTGGGTACCTTTGCTCATGTTGTTCTCTCTACCGAGTTCCAACTTATCTTTTCATGTCTAACTTTAATGCCACCTCCTCGATGAAGCCTTCCCTGATTTCTCCCTAACAACTGGCAAATGACCTGACCCTGGGTATTTTGCATTCGTCTAATGAACCTATTCTGCAATACTGTATATTACAATTGCCAGTATTGGTATCTTAACGATCTTAGGGACCATACTTTACATAAACTTTGCCTCTCTCCCGTTACTCAATCAGTTTATAAGTAGCTATTAATGCCTGCTATACCAGGAATATAGGCCCCACCTTCAAAGAGTTTACATCCTAGTGTATGAGATCCCATGTTCACAGAGAAGTAAACAGTAGTAATAATAATACAATAATATAAAATCAATAAAGAGGGATAGGGGTTGGGGCACTATCAACTGGAGGAATCAAGAAAGGTCTCTTGATGAAGGTGATAACTGAGCTGAGCCTTGACAGGAGCTATGGGTTCCAATGAGAGGTGAAGAAGGCTTGAACTAGGTCTGCACCTACTGCAGAGCTCTGTATATACTTTTGTATGTTATGTCTGATATACTTTTATATTTCATGTTAGAAGCATAGACTCAATTCTCAATTTGATTCAGCCTACATAAGTCTATACCTTACCTATAACAGGTTTCCACAGGACACACTATGAAAGTCATAGCTATATCAGTAGCAGTTCCAGTGGAGTGTCTGAGGCCTGTCTTTTCATTAATGAAAGAGAAAAAAGAACTAAAAAAGAAAAGAAACAGAAGAGACACAGTTATATTAGTAGCAATCATGTCTTACGCTTCTTGGATAGGAATAATATTTATCAGGGTCTACTCCTCATTTTTCCTTAAAAGGTTTTAAAGTTAGCCTTAAGACTGGATTAGTTTATGGACCTCAGGCTCAAACCACTGACATAACTTCCCTGTTGCCCCAAGAACAAAAGTCATTTTAAAAGAAATCAGAAACTACTTTCTTAGGCTTCTAACCGGTGTGCCAGCATGCACAACACAGAGGCAGGAAACTATGCTCAACTGAATCAATGCTGTATCCTTGCTGAATATCCTTTCTTTGCTGTGGCTAAGTGAACCTCCTTTTGTTGACTTCCAGATGGTTTATATTCATATCCTAACCCAGAAGCATCAGAGCAGCCTAAATCAGGCCTAACCTATAACAGTTTCTATTTCTGAGATGCTAAACTAAGTACTAGGAAAGTGCTTTTTTTTTTTTTTTAAATCCAAGTTTTGGGTTGCTGCTCACTTTACTATTACATTAACATTTTTAAAATAATTGCTTAGGGGAAACAGTACAAGGGATAGGAGCTATCTCTAATGAGATATAAGCAGTGACAAAGTGTGATGCCTTATTCCACTAATATCCTAGTGACATATAATTGCATCAACATTACCAAAAATTCACATTTCTAAAGGACTTTATAATCAATTACAAAACATCTCTCATTATGGAACAATGAGACAGGGTATAAGTATGTTACTATACTAATGCTGTTACACATGGTAGCTGATTTGCATAGGTTCCCACAGTGAGTGTCAGAGTTGGGATTTTTTTTTTTTTATCATGAGACAACCTTTATAAGGCCTTTATTTGCATGAGATATTTAATTTAGCTGGTTCCCTGATATTACGGAGTTGCAGTCTCAGACAGAAAACACAGATGTCTAAGAAACTGTAGAGAATACAAAATGCACAAACTGGTAATAATTTGGAATGCCTCACGTTTGTAGGGAGCTCTATGGTTACAAAGCATTTGATAATATACAGTTTCTTTGCAAAAACCTATGCACTAGATAAACTATGATTTTTTATTTGCTAATAATTCTTCAAGAAAATTTTTTTAAACATTTTCGTTTAAAGTTTTGAGTTCCAAATTCTATCTCTCTCTCCTCTCGTCCCTTCCTTAGATGGTAAGCAATCATATATAGGTTATACATGTGTAATTATGTAAAACATTTCCATATTAGTCATTTTGTACAAGAAGATCTGAATAAAAGAAAAAAAAGAAAGTGAAAAATAGCATGCTTCATGTATTTAATCAATACCAGTTCTTCCCCTGGAGGTGGATAGTATGCTTCCTCATTAGCCTTTTGGGATTGTCTTGGATCATTGTATTGCTGAGAATAGCTAAGTCATTCACAGTTCTTCACCGAAGAATATTGCTGTTACTATGTACAGTGTTCTCCTGGTCTTTTCAGGTTTTTCTGAAATCATCCTGCTTGTCATTTCTTGTAGCACAATAATATTCCATTATAATCATATACCACAGATTGTTTAGCCATTCCCCAAATGAGGGGAATCCCTTTGATTTCCAATTTTTAGTAACAAAAAAAGGAGCTGCTATAGATATTTTTATAAAATTAGTTCATTTTCCATTTTTTTGGGTGGGGTGGGGTGGGATATCTTTGGGATATAGACCTAGCAGTGGTGTTGCTGGATCAAAGGATATGCACAGTTTTATGGACCTTTGGGCATAGTTCCAAATTGCTTTCTAGAATAGCTGGATCAGTTCACAACTCCACCAACAGTGCATTAGTTTTCCAGTTTTCCCACATATCCTCCAACATCCAATATTTTCATTTTTTTTCATATTAGCCACTATGATAGGTGTGAGGTGATACCTCAGAGTTGTTTTGATTTGCATTTCTCTGATCAATAGAGATTGAGAGCATTTTTTTCATATGCCAATAGATAGCTTTGATTTGGCTAAAAATTGCCTGTTCATATTATTTGACCATTTATCACTTGGGGAATGATTTGCATTTTTATAAATTTGACTCAGTTCTCTACATATTTGAGAAATGAAGCCTTTATTAGAGACACTTGTTATAAAATTTCTTTCCCCAGTTTTGCGCTTTCCTTATCATTTTTGTTGCATTGGTTTTATGCAAAAAACTTTTTAATTTTATATTATCAAAACAATCTATTTTACATTTTGTAATGCTCTCTGTATCTTTTTTGGTTCTAATTCTTCCCTTATCCCTAAATCTGACAGATACGCCATTCCATACTCTCTTAATTCCATGCTTACAGTATCATCCTTTGTGTGTAAATCATGTATGCATTTTGACCTTATCTTGGTATATGGTGTGAGATATTGGTCTATGCCTAGTTTCTGCCATATTATTTTCCAGTTTTCCCAGCAGTTTGTGTCAAATAATGAATTTTTGTTTGGAAAGCTTGGCTCTTTAGGTTTATCATATACTAGATTACTATGGTCACTTACTATAATGTAATTTCTACCTAATCTATCCCCCTGATCCACCACTCTCTTTCTTAGCCAGTACCAAATAGTTTCAATGACTGCTGCTTTGTAATACAGTTTAAGATCTGGTATAGCTAGACAACCTTCTTTCACTTTTTAAAAACTGATTCCATTGATACCCTTGAGCTTTTGTTCTTTCAGATGAATTTTATTTTTTCTAGCTCTATAAAATAATTTTTGATAGTTTGATTGGTATGGTACTGAATAGATTTAGGTAGAATTGTCATTTTTACTATATGGGCTTAGCCTACCCATGAACAATTAATATTTTTCCAATTGTTTACATATGACTTCATTTGTGTGAAACATGTTTTATAGTTGTGTTCATATAGTCCCTGGGTTTGTCTTGGCAAATACTTGTCCCAAGTATTTTATATTGTCTACAGTTATTTTAAATGGGATTTCTCTATCTCTTGCTATTGAACTTTGTTGGTAATATACAGGAATGCTTATGTGCATTTATTTTGTATCCTACAACTTTGTTAAGGTTGTTAATAATTTCAAGTAGTTTTTTAGTTGATTCTCTAGGATTTTCTAATTATAACATCATATCATCTGCAAAGAGGGATAGTTTTATTTCCTCGTTGCCTATTCTAATTCCTTTCATTTCTTTTTCTTCTCTTATTGCTATAGCTAACATTTCTAGTACAATATTAAATAACAGAGGTGATAATGGGCATCCTTGTTTCACCCTGATTGTACTGGGAAGGCTTCTTACTTATCCCCATTAAAGATAATGCTTGCTGATGGTTTTAGATAAACATTACTTGTCATTTTAAGATAAGCTCCATTTATTCCTGTGCTCACTAGTGTTTTTAATAGGAATGAATGCCATATTTTGCCAAAGACTTTTTCTGCATGTATTGAGATAATCATATGATTTCTGTTGGTTTTGTTATCAGTATGGTCGATTATGTTGATAGTTTTCCTAATATTGAACCAGTCCTGCATTACTGATATAAAACCCACCTCATCACAATGTATGATCCTTATGGTATATTGCTGTAATCTCTTTGCAAGTATTTTATTTAAAATTTTTTGCATCAATATTAATTAGGGAAATTTTGACTTAATTTTCTTTCTCTGTTTTGACTCTTCTTGGTTTGGGTCACAAAAGGAATTTGGTAGGATTCCTCCTTTGCCTAATTTTCCAAATACTTTATATAGTATCGGGATTAATTGCTCTTTAAATATTTGGTAGAATTTACTTGTGAAGCCCTTGGGTCCTGGGGACTTTTTCATAGGAAGTTCATCAATGGCTTGTTGAATTTCTTTTTCTAAAATTGGGTTATTTTTAAATTTTCTTATGTTAATCTGGGTAATTTATATTTTTGTAGATATTCTTCAATTTCATTTAGATTGTCAAATCTATTGACATATAATTGGGCAAAACAACTCCTAACAGTTGTCTTAATTTCCTCTTCATTGGTAGTGAATTCACCCCCTTTCATTTTTGATACTAATAATTTGGTTTTTTATTTCCTTTTTTAAGATCAAATTAACCAATGGTTTTATCTATTTTATTGTATTTTTTTCCCTTCATAAAACCAGCTTCTGGTTCTGTTTATTAGTTCAATGGTTTTCTTACTTTCAATTTTATTAGTCTCTCCTTTGATTTTTCAGGATTTCCAATTTGGTGCTTACTTGGGGATTTTTAATTTTTTAGGCCTTTTTTCTAGTTGCATGCCCAATTCATTGATCTGATTTTTCTCTGTTTTATTGATGTAAGCAATTAGAGATATACATTTTCCCCAAAGTTCCACTTTGGCTGCATCTCATAAATTTTGGTACGTTCTCTCATCATTGTAATTTTCTTTAATGAAATTGTTTTAATGATTTGTTCTTTGACCCACTTGTTTTTTAGGATTAGATTATTTCATTTCTAATTAATTTTTCATCTCTTTTCATTGTCCATTATTGAATGTAATTTTTATTGCAATAGGATGCATTTACTATTTCTGCATTTGGTTGTGAGATTTTTATGGTTCAATACATGGTCAATTTTTGTGTAGGTGCCATGTAGTACTGAGAAAAAGAAACATTCCTTTCTATTCCCATTCAATTTTCTCCAGAGAGCTATCATATCTAACTTTTCCAGAATTTTATTCACCTTCTTAACTTCTTTCTTATTTTTTGGTTAGATTTATCTAATTCTGAGAGGGGAAAGGTGAGGTCCCCAACTAGTATATTTATTATCTATTTCCTCCTGTAACTCATTAAATTTCTCCTTCAAAAATTTAGATGCTATACCATTTGATGCATATATGTTTAGTATTGATATTACTTCATTGTCTATGGTACCTTTTCAGCAAGATACAGTTTCTTTCTTTATCTCTTTCAATTAGATTTTTGCTTTCACTTTGTCTGAGATCATGATTGCTACCCCTGCTTTCTTTACTTCAGCTGAAGCATAATAGATTCAGCTCCAGCCCCTTACCTTTACTTTGTATGTATTTTTTTGCTTCAAATGTGTTTCTTGTAAACAACATATTGTAGGATGCTGGTTTTTAATCCATTCTGCTATCTGCTTCTGTTTTATGGGTGAGTTCATCTCATTCACATTTAGTTATGATAACTATTTCCCTCCATGCTATTTTTCACTTGTTTATCCCCCCCCTTATGCCCCACATTTCCTTCCTCACAAGTGTTTTACTTCTGATCATTGCCTTCCCCAATGTACCCTCCCTTTTATCATTTCCCCCTTTCCCTTCTACTATCTCCATCCTTTTTTACTTCCTAATAGTGTAAGATAGATTTCTATATCCAACTGAGTGTGTACATTATTCTCTCTTTGAGCCAATTTTGATGAGACTAAGGTTCAAGCTTTGCTCCCCAACCCCACATCTTCCCCTCCATTATAACAGTTTTTTCATGCCTCTTTTATTTGAGATAATTTACTTCATTCAATCTCCCTGCTCCTTCTTCAAATACAATTTTCTTTCTCACCCCTTTTTTTGTCTTTTAGATATTATTTCATCAAAGTCATCTTATACCCACACCTGCTGTCTATATATATTCCTTCTAATTGCTCTTATAGTAATAAAGTTAAGAGCTGCAAATATTATCTTGCCATATAGAAATCTAAACAGTTTAACCTTATTGAATTTCTTATGTTTTCTCTTGTTTCTTTTTCATCTTTTTACATTTACCTTGAGTCTTGTATTTGGAGATCAGATTTTTTATTTGGCTCTAGTCTTTTAATTAGAAATGATTGAAAGTCCTCAATTCTGTTAAATGTCCATTTTTCCCCCCTGAAAGATCATATTTAATTTTGCTGGGTAGGTGATTCTTGGTTGTAATGCCTTCCACTACATCATACTGCAAGCCATCCAGTTCTTTTAATGTAGAAGCTGCCAAATCCTGTGTAATCCTGACTGTAACTCCAAAAATTGAATTGTTTCTTTTTGAAAGTTTGCAATACTTTTTCCTTGATCTGTGAGCTCTGGAATTTGGCTATGATGTTCCTGATAATTTTCATTTTGGGAGATCTTTCAAGAGGCAATCAGTGGATTCTTTCCATTTCTACTTTGCCCTTTGGTTCTAATATATCAAGGCAGTTTCTTTGATAATTTCTTGAAAGATGTTATCCAGGCTTTTTTAAATCATGCTTTCAGGTAGTCTGGTAATTCTTATATTATCTCTACTGGATATATTTTCTGTCAGTTGTCTTTCCAATGAGAAATTTCACATTTTCCTCGTTTTTTTTTACTTTTTTGATTTTGTTTTATCATAGCTTGATGTCTCATAGAGTTATTAGTTTCCACTTGTTCAATTCTAATCTCTAAGGAATTTTTTTTTAAGTGAGCTTTTGTACTTCTTTTTCCCATCTGGCAGAATCTAAACTTTTTAGGAGTTATTTTCCTCGGTAAAATTTTGCATATCTTTTCCCATGCTATTGACTTTTTTTTTCATGATTCTCTTGTATTACTTCCATTTCTTTTCCCAATTTTTCTTCTACTGCTCTAATTTGCTTTTTAAAATCCTTTTTAAGCTCTTCTAGGAATTCTTTGTGAGTCTGAGACCAAATTACATTTTTCTTTGAGGTTTCACACTGACACTATTATCTTCTTCTAAGTTTATGCCTTGATCTTCCCTATCACCATAGCAGCTTTCTATAGTCAAGCTCTTTTTGTCTGTTTGGTTTTTGCTCATTTTTTTGGCTTTTTTTAATGACTTGGTGTTTGGTCCTGCACTGTCCCAAACTTTTTGTGCTAGGGCTCTGGGTCTTACTGCTGGCTTTCACTTGGCTTCAGAAGTCAGCTGCTTGCTTTCTCTGGAGGACAGCCTTTCCTTCTGGCTTGTACTGGGGTGGGGGGAAGGGACTTTCCTGTTGGCTTCTCCTGGGTGTGGGGTTTAGTGGCTGGCCTGATCCAGGGGTGGGGTGCTGTGATCAGCACAGTAATTTGGCCCAGCAACCAGCTGAATAAAGAGAGAGATGGGGATGTATTGGATAGTCTGTTTATTACAGAACCATTTCATACAGAACCGAGATACAAGAAAATCACAGGGTTTATATACCCTATAGCAGAGACTCTTAGGTAATTGAAATGCAAGGACCCTCCTTTAGTCCTGACCACACCCTACCCTAGCCTAAGGCTATTTATACTTTAAGACTTAATCCTAGGACCATGTCCAGAGGTATAAACAAACAGGGAGTCACAAACAAGACTTGCAAATTAACTACCCTGTACTTTCTTTAGTCATTCATAGATCCAATGAAGGCATCCACTCAACAAGATTATACTCTTCCTGCATATCTGCCTCATAGAAGAGGGGGAGCTTGAAGGTCTGGTCTACTACTGTGGTGCTTTGGTGCTGGGTTGCTATGGTAACAGAGTTTTTTTGGTGGCTGGCTCTAGAGGAGGGCTCTTGTTGCTGGTCTGCCCCAGGGGTGGGGCCCTTGTGCTTGGTTGCCATGGAAACAGGACCTCTCTTTTGGCAGGCCCTGGATGAATAATTTTGTAGTTGATCTGCCTGAGAGGTAGGGCCCTGCTGCTGGGTTGCTATGGAAAGAGAGTCTCTCTGCCAGCAGCCTCCCTGGCTGGGGTCTTGCTGTTGGTCAGCCCCCAGGGAGGGGCTTCACTACTGGTCAGCAACCACTCAAGGCCTGGTTTGTGGCTTGTGCTAGGGGTGGGATTGCTTGGGTGGAGCCTTGCTGCACTGCACCGAATGCTCACTTCTCTAGAGGGCTGCTGGACTGCGGGAAGGTAGGGGCTCTCTGGTGCATTGCCCCAGGCTTGGAGTGAGGCTGGCTGCTACTGCTGCTGCTCTTGGAACTCTATCCCCTCCCACTGCCAGGTTTGTAAGCTGCTTCCCTGCTCCCAGATCAGTTCCAAGGGGGTTTGCTAGTTGTTTGGAGGGCAATTTGGGAGCGCTTCTGAGGGTTTCTTCCCCATACACCATCTTGGTACTGGAAGTTCCAGAACTGGGATTTTAACTCAAGTAAATCCATTGTTTTTTCTTTATGCCAAGAACAGTAAGTCTAAAGTGTATGGTTTTTAAAAACCAGGATTATTAAAATAAATAAAAGGGGAAAAAGTGAATTAATCACTTAACCCTGAGAACATACATACCTACATGCATCTACTGTGAGTTTTTAAAGGCAATTTTAAGCCTACTTCTCTGTAGCCTTCATGTCTGATTCCATCCCTTAGCCTGAACACGTTACTACTTATGCCTTGTTGTCGCATGAAAAAGGTCAAATAAAATATTAGACAAAACAAATTTCGTTACTCTTAGCTTCAACTTGATAGTAGAGGAAATCTATTAATAGAGTAATAGTCTAGGAGAGGAAGGGGACTTGTCTGTTTCTGCTTATGCAAGAGTGGGGTGGAATCTGTACCTCACCCCATTTTAGCCTTTGTCTAGGAGGTGAAAATAAGTCTTAATCAACCAATAAAAAGATCTTAGTTGTTGTTGTTTCAGTCACGTCCAATTCTTTGTGATCCCATTTGGGGTTTTCTTGGCAAAGATACTGGAGTGGCTTGTCATTTCTTTCTCCAGCTCATTTTACAGATGAGGAAACTGAGGTAAATGGGGTTAAGTGACTTGCCCAGGGTCATACAGCTAGTGTCAGGCCAGACATGACTTCACAAAGATGAGTTTTCTTGACTCCAGGCCTGGCATTTTATCCATCACACCACCTAGATGCCCTTGGGAGAAAAAAAAGTCTTTCAAAGTCATTAGACGAAATGAAATTATATCTGAAAAGAACTCTATTCCAAGGAAAAGGGAAACATAACCAAGCTTCTATGGACTGTCTTTTTATTATCCAGCCAACTGAGGAGAGGTGGGAATTCCAGAAACTGGAGTAAGTGTAGCTTTCCAGAACACCATTAACTAGGAATTGATGCGGAAGGAGAGAACTGGGCCTGGTGCCTATTCTCCTCTCCCCATCCCCTTCCATGAGAGGAGGACCTTCAAGCACCCTAGGGTCCAGACTGATTCTGTACTTCCCATCTTCCCACTGGTGTCTCTGCTGCATTCCTTGGTCAGCTAATGGCAGTGTCCACATCAGCAACAGCCAAGAACAGACTGGATCATTGCTCTACAAGGAGCCCAGCAAAGAAACTATACCAGGCCGAAAAAGAATTTATTCAGCTCCCCATTAATTGGAGAAAAAGACTTCCATTAATAAGGAGCTGTGAATTACCCACTTGCCATATGTACTTTCTCTAAACTTGAGCCTACTTTCAATAAATATTCACCTTTAAAAAAATAAAATTCCCTGGATATATACCCTAGTGACTGTGTTCACAGGCTAAGTCTGCCTGTGGTCTTTGTAACACATATCACCTGTTGGGAGTAAGGGGGTGGTCACAGTGACAGAGAAGGAGATCTCCTTTTGGGATCCACTTAATCTCATAGAGTATTTTAGCAAATGGGTTTGTCAAAGATTCCATCTACCACCACAAGCAATGGCTCCTGGCAAGGAAATAATGAGGACTCTGGATGAGGTACTCACAAGGTGTCAACGAAGAGATCAGATAACTTTGGCCAGCAAAAGGTGGGGCTTGGAGATTTATGGAGAGGATGAAGGTGCTAAAGAAGATCCTGAGGGAAGCAGAGAAGGTGATAACTGAGGAGAGGAGATGGAGACCAGCATAAACAGTTCCCTGTGAATTACTCAAAGTAAAATAATTAAATTTATTATACAATAAACCTTACAATTTTTTTACATCTTAAAAAAACTTTCAATATGCCATATATCCTTCAGCTGCAATCATTTATTTTACACTATTTGGCAATACCTTTGACAAACAGAACAGTTTTCAAAGTCTAATTTTGTTTATAGCCCCTAGGTTTTCAGTGGGGTTTAAATCAGTCGCGTTCCCAGGTTGCTGAATCATGTTTATTTCCATAATTGGATAAATTTCTTAACATTCTGTGGCATGGTTCTTAATACGTGGCATGATGCAAGGTTGTACTGTAGCATTCCATCGCCATTTCAGAATACCTGTAATTCCAGAACAATTCTGCTTCTCAGTAGACCAATATTTGTAAGAATTCATCGCTCCCTCAATGGGAATAAAATTTCCAGGTACGCTGGGAGAAAAAAAATTGCCAAACTTCTGGAATTCTTTAAACAATATCCTGGAATGAAAGAATACATTTCACCAGCACTTCAGTCTTTGCATTGTCTTGCCCATAAATACCTCACATTTTAGAGGAATCAATAAAAATCTTTCCAATTGCTATATCTCTCTGAAGGTGTCTGTTTAAATTTCTCAGGATTAATTAGGCTATTTCCCAGAAACAGCTTATCAGTTGTCACAATTGATTTTTGTTTCTTTTTGTGCTTTGATATAACTATTCCTGTTTTATTGTGGGCTTGAAGGATCCTTGATTCTCTAATTCTGAGTCTATATAATATCTCTACTAGTAATTGAAGTATGCTCTTTAAAAGCTAGAACTTTTGTATATTTCTAAAAACCACAAAATTAAAAACACAATAAAAGATTAATGAAATACATTTGTATAACACAAAACTCCAGCACTCAACTGATAAGAGAAGGTGAGGAAACCAGCTTATTTTGGTTTCATTTGGTTAAGGCCTCGTGTTCTGTGTCAGCCTAGGGTTTGTATGGGAGACATCTGTAACCACTGATGGAAAAAAACATCAAAATTATTGCTTATACTAAGCATGTCATAGAACCAGTAAGCCCAGTGGATTGTGAGGAAGCAGCCACCATGAAAGAGATTTCCAACTAGAACCAGAAATTGTGAGTCCAGGAGGAAGCATAGCAAAACATATACTGAAAAGCTGGAAGGGACCCTTCAATTTAGCATCTTGTGGACATGGGGATCTTAAACATTCATGGATTTTTTTCCTTCTTTATTCTGTGTTTGAATAATGAAGTTTTCTCTGTTAAGCTGTAATCAGCAGACTGCAAAGAAAGATTTGGCTGGGTGTGAACTCTGAGCTAGTAAGCAGAAAGATGTCATAAGATCATATTATTTTGAGATTAAAAGGCCTTTAGAGGTTCATTTAGTTCAACTCATTTGACAAATGAGGAAACCAAAGGAGATGAGTCTAATTTTATGCAGGTAAATTTGGCTTATTCAGGGTTACACAGGTAGTATGTACCCCTAAGGTGACTCAGCCCCTTTGTATCTATGGAGGGGAAGGCAAGGAACCAGGCAAAAGTCACAAATCCCTGAAAATAGATGTATTTGATAGTTTTACACACTATTGTAATGGAGTCACGAAAAAGTAGTTACAAGGAATTAAGTCTTCTAATGACCTAGCCTAGTGGCTACCAGTGAACTCAAGCTGCCACCTAGTGGGAGAGGATCAGTATTTTCACAGCTGTGGGGACGAAAAGTGATGAAAAAGCAAGTCTCTGGGCTGAGGGCAACCTTTAACAGAGATCCAAATACTTGGTTTTCTTTTTCTATTTTCCTTTTCTTCTTTCTTCCTTCCTTCCTTCCTTCATCTCCTTCTTTCTAAAAAGAGGACACTTTAGAAGGTTATGAAGTTGAAATCAGTGACGAGTGTCAGCAGCATTTGGATTTTTTGTCATTTGATTTTATTTTGAAGACCACCATGAAGACTAACCAGAGGTTTTTTTGCATCTCCCCTAGCACCTCGCTGATACCCAATAAATGCAAGCTGAACTTACCTGTTGAACTAAATCTTGTTTATGGTGCTATGAAAGGTGGCTTGATGTGGGAACTATGGATCTGAATAGGATGACCTGGGTTCAACTGCCTTTGACACTTATTGCTAGAGTGAGGAACACTCCCTTTAAAAAAGTGTAGTATAATGAAAAGAGCACTGGATTTGAAGTCAGAAGACTTGAATTTGAATCATTTTTCTGCTACTTAAAGTAATAGGTGGTAAAGTGGATAGAGTATTGGATCTGGAGTAAAATATGACCTGAGTTCAAATTCTGCCTTAGACACTTCTCTGCTGTGTGACCCTGAGCAAGTCACTTGCCATCTGCTTCAGCTTCCTCATCTTTAAAACAGGGATGATAATCGCAACTGTCTCCCAGGATTGCTGTGAGGATCCAATGAGGTAGTTGTAAAGTACATTGCAAACCTTAAAGTGCTATATAAATACCAGCCATTATTCTTGTCTATGTGACCTTGAGGACGCTGTCTCTGTATTTCAGTTTTCTCATGTGTAAAATGAAGGAACTGAATGTGGTGACTGCAGATATCTTTTCTACCTATTAACTACAAGATTGATCACCTGTCTGAGATAGTGGGTAAATCACGTCTGAGTTCTAGTTTGTAAAACAGGGTTAATCATAGCTTGCTTTACTGACTTTATAGGGTTGCTATGAGGAAGGTGCTTTGTAAGCTGAGGGTACTGCAGAAGTGTCAGGTGCTCATTATCAGTATGTTCTCACAAATACTACGTAATTCATTTATTCACTTGACAAATATTTACTGAATGCCTACTATGTGCAAAACAATGTGGCAGACAGTGTGTAGGAAGACAAGATTCGTGCATGTGAAACATTGATTAACAATGCAAAGCAGTGTATATGTCACTTCTAGTATACAGCTAGCATGTCAGGAGTTCAAAAAAGGAAAGGAAAAAGTTTCCTGGTCCAGAATGGTTGATGAAGACCATGTGGAAGATGTGCGACTTGAAGGACCATGTGGGCCATGAAGGATGGGGTAAGATATGGGATGGCAGGGGGAAGGAAGAGGGGCGTGCTTTATGGATGGAACATCATGAGCAAAAGCTAGGATTTGCCAATAAGCTCAGGTGGCTTAAGGAACAGGGAAGGAGACCTGCCTGGCTAGTGGTGAAGGTTTGAATATGGGATATAAACTTAGATATGGCATGGTGAGATTACAGAATGTCCTGAGTGCCTAATTAAAGAATTTGGACTTTATGAGAGAAATGGGAGCTGCTAGAAGGTTTTGAGTAGAGGACAGATGTCTGCCTTTAGTGTGTAGGATGGAGGAACAGGAGAGGCTGAAGACAAGGGAGGACAATTAGTATTGTAATAGTCTGGGTATATGATAGGGGTTTGGTAGTAGTAGGAATGCAAATGAAAGAACTTTTCAAAGAAAAAAATCAACAAGATTTAAAATTGTGTAATGTTAGAGTTGGAAGGGACATTAAAAATCTAGTCTACCCTATTCATTTTATTGGTTCAGAGAGGGCATGTGACTGGACTGCATTTTTATGGTGTATTGATAACTTAGACTAAAACTCAAGTCACCTAGCTCCTCAAATCATCACCAGTGAACCCATCTCACTGTCACAATTTTGTTCAGTCGTTTTTCGATTGTGTTTGACTCTTTGTGAAACCATTTGGGGTTTTCTTGGTAGAGATACTGAAGTGGTTTACCATTTCCTTCTCCAGCTCATTTTACAGATGAAGAACTGAGGCAAATGGTGTTAAGTGACTTGCCCAGGGTCACGCAGCTCGTAAATATCTGAGGCTGGATTTGAATACATGAAAACAAGCCTTCCTAACTCTAGCCCTGGCACTGTATCCACTGTACTAGCCCAGTCACTGCCACAGGAGTTTTGAAACAAATGATTTCATAGTGTAATTTGGTGGAAACTAGGCTTACCCTCAGAGACTTACCAGGTCAATAGAGAAGTAACACTGTCAAGCAATTCAGTAGTCTTAATCCAGTTCTCTGATTTATTAAGAAGCCTTGAGATAATTTAATTACTGCTCTCCTTCCCTTCAAAGTAAGACTGGAACTACTGGTCTCTCTGTTAGGCATGAACACATGCTAATTAATTGATGTACATAAAAGTTTTCTAAGGCCCATAGGTAAAAATACTACACCATATCTCTACAGTACTTTATTTTTGCAGATAGCCCTATGAGGCAGGAAATGCAAGTGTTATTATCTCCATTTTTAAAGATGAGAAAACTCAGACCCAAGGAGGCTGTGACTTGGCAGGAAAGGTACCCCATGAGTGAAAAGCATTTTGAGAGGTAAAATGTCACAAGCTGCAGATGCTGGGGGCAGCTGGACCTTCCTTCGGATTCCTCACTTAGGTCACATGCTCTTATAGATTTACTGCATCATTCCAAGTCATGTTGCACAAAGGCCAGAACAAGCCTATATATAAAACCAGAATCTTCAAGTCACACTAGGTTGTGTGTGAACCCAGCATTCCCACAAGGTTTCTCACCTGACAAGGTGTTCCATACACATTACTGCTGTCTGAGTCATATCCCTATAAAGCAGACTTCAGCTTCCAAGACTGAGTTACATAAATATTGCAACAAAAGAGATTCATCAACAGAACTGAAAGGGACCTTGACTTTCATCTAGGCTTACCCTGTCACTTTAAAGAGGAGGAAACTGAGGCCCAGAGAGGTAAAGTAATCTGCCTAAGGTCACAGAGATGACAAGAACTAAGGGTTTGAATGTGTGAATGAAAAAGCACTTATTCAGTACTCACCATGTGAAAGGCACTGAGCTCAACACAGGGGATACAAATAAAAAAGCAAAAGCTGTCTCCACCCTCAAGGAGCTTACATTTAATTTCTTTACTGTTATTTCTTTGATTTAGAGAATAACTTATTTACCATGATGTTTTTACAAGTGAAAATTACACCCATTTTTCACATTAATTTCACAGGGCTAAAAGTAACCCTATTGTTACTATCTCTGTTGTTGTCTGCCAGAAGTTACATACTTTTTCCCAGCTTAAAATGAATAGGGGAGATTGAAAATATCTGCAGAAAATGCCCCTCAAAAGCAATTAACAAAAGCATCAATTTTATCTTCCTTCCACTTATACCTGTTAGGGGGACACCCCCCCCGCCCCGCCAAATCCCCTGTAACAAATACTTCAAGCATTTGTCAAGCAAAACAAATTCCTATATTGGCCGTGTCCAAAAACTATGTTTCAATCTGTATTCATCTCCTCTTTCAGGAAGTGGGCAGCATGTTTCATTACAGGTCCTCTGGAGCTGTTGTTTAGAAGACTGATGGAGAGGAAGGTGTGAAGTGAAACACAGCTGAGACTTTCCTGAAAGCATTCTGGAAGAGGCAACCGCCAAACAGGAGAGGAAACTCAGGCTACAAGTTTCTCCAGGGCAAGATTTTTGGTGTAGCCACATAATACCTGGAGGCTTTAGAAGAGGTGTCTGGAGAGAAGGGAAAATAGTAATAGCTAACATTTATAGAGTTTAGAATTTGCAAAGTGCTTTACACATATGATCTCATTTTATCCTCACAATAACCCTATAACACTGCTAACGTTAGACGCATTTTACAAAGAAGGAAGCAGGCCCAGTGAGATGCCCAGAGTCTCCTATCTATTAAGTATCTGAGGCAGGATTCAGGTCAGGTGCTCTATCCACTTCACCACTCAGTGGCCTAAGCTAGTACCTTCCATCCTCTAACTTTGGCGGCCGGGGGGGGGGGGGGGGGAGGGGGGGGCAGGTTGGAGGGAGCATTTGGGAGTGGAGGAAGAAAGGGTAAAAATGAAATTAGAATTTAGTTACACCTGGAGATTTTGGTTTTGGTAAATGTAGCTGGGATCCTTCCTGATGGCATCTTGGCAGATGTCACTATCAAATAAGTTCAAGTCAAGAAACATTTTATTAAGTACCAACTAAGTACTAGGGATACAAAGAAAAGCAAAAGACTGTCCCTGCCTGCTCTCAAGGGCCTCACAGTCCAATGGGGAGACAACATGAAAATAACTAGGTAAAATAGGATCTATGTAGGATAAGTTAGAGATAATCTTAAAGCAAAGGCACTAAGAATAACGAGGATGAGGATGGTTCTCTGTATCTGGGACTTTAGCTAAGACTTAAAGGAGGTCAGGAGAAAGAGATGAGGGGATAAGTTTCAAGCACAGGGGTTGGCCAGTGCATGTGCCTGGAGTTAGGAGATGGAATACCTTGTGTGAATGATAGCAAAAAGGCTGGTGTCAGGGAGTAGCATGTAAGAAGACTGGAAAGGTAGAATGAGGCCAGGTTTGAAGGGCTTTAAAAGCCAAATACATGATTTTATATTTTATCTTGGAGGAAACAGAGCTGCTGGTGGGGGTTGGGGTGGTGGTGATGTCAGGGTCAGCCTTGTACTTTAGGAGTGTTAGTAGCTTTAGTAGCCTGAAAATGCACTTTTTTCAACACTCTATATATGTTCAAGTTCCCTAATATAAGGGCAAGAGTTGAGGATAGAAAACTGTGAGCCAGGTGCTGAACTCACTGAGGAAGTTAAGAGAATCCTAGAGGTTGGTAGACAAGAGCCACTGGAACCTTGATTGGGTGATAAATATGGACTGAATGAATTTCAAAGGAGGAGAGGTTACCCACTAATGGTGACAGAGGGAGGGCCTAAAAGTGGCAATGGGGAGCAAGTATTTCAACTTCACCATGATCAGTGAGTTGCAGATATCAGTGAAAGCACAACTAATGATGGAAAGAATGACCAAGTAAGTCATGTCATTTAGTGGGAGAGAGGTCTCAGCAAGCACAAAAAGATGCAGGAAAAAAGCAAGAAAAGGTCTTATGATTAATTTCTAACATATCGGAGATATGGTTTGAAAATCATGTTCCATTTTAAATCTAGTTCCACCACTTACTAGCTGTGAAGCTATGAGCAAATGCATCTCAACCCTTCTAATCCTGTAATTCACATCAATGTTCTTCCATAAATTCTCCATTTAGGATCTAGGCTATGCCTGGAGACCTTCCTCTGGGTATTTTAATATTTCATATATGTGTAACAAGGGACTGGCACATGCAGAGTGCTTTTGATGCTATTCCCTACATGGAAGAGTCTGGGGAACCTGCTTCTGAAAATGTAATTATAATGTGTATGGTGCACATACACTAGGTAACTGGTTCTGGTCTCCTAACTGCATGGTGGACAGCAGCCTCCTTGATTGTAGCTGTGTACCTGGAACTGGAGTGACCTTCAAAAAGGTCTCAATCAGCTTCAGCCTCTTTCTCGATCAGTAAATTTTTGCCCTTGGTTTAATTGCTTTGCTGTCCAGGAAGAGACAATGCTATAAAGTACTTGGACTCTCTCTCTCCTGAGGCCATGTGGCCCCATGAACATGGATCTTGGTTCTTTTCCTACCTCACTTACATCCTCTTTTATTTAAGGTGATCAATCTGGAGGGTCTGACCTTGTGAGTTTCAGAAGGTCAGGAGAATGAGCTTCTTAGAGTCCAGGAATCCAGTCCGTGCTGGGTTTTTCAGACAACCCAGCATCAACGGCCCAAGGAGGGAGGAGTGTCCTGACCTTTGGAACCCTGTCCAGCAGTAGCTGAAGTGAGGAATTATGTTGCATTTTGATATGAACTTTGATATGATTGATCCCATTTTGATATGGGACCAATGCTATGCAGAAACTACGCTAAATTTAAACCCCCTCTCCTCACAGACTAAGACAGTACAGGGAAGGTCTGCCCCCAAGGGATTGAGGGAAAAGGTTTCTAAAGGTCCTCCTGATGGGGAGAGATAGCTGGCCTTGATCTGGACAGTGAGCTCAAAGAATCTCACTAATCATACTAATGCTACATATACCACATCTACAATCCCTTCCCCTCACCACAACTAGGCCTACCTCCTACTCCCATTATACATGTCCTTAAAGTTATCTTTTTTGCTTCTTCTTGCACACATGTCATTGTTACTAATAATGGTGTAGATCATCATACTTCTTTCCATAGTCCTTTTGGCTACCAGCAATTTTGATTCTTCTTAAAGATTGGTATTCCATGATTCTCAACCATAGTACATAAATGAGAGGATGTTGACATAAAAAATGATGGGCTTTTGTATTAGGGGGCAAGCTAGCATCACTGAAAGTAGTGCTCCCTTTCCCAAATGCAATCAAGTCTCATCATTGAGTCAACTCTGTGTTTATGGTATTGTCCAAATGCAGTGCTTGGTCAAGATACATGTACTCACAAATTAGTTCAATGATTTGCCCATTTAATTGTATGTTATAATATGGGCAATATATACTCTATCATTTTTTTCCTGTGGAAATTACTAGACAATTTTATTTTGAATGTCTGAATATGTTGAAGAAATCCTGTAGTATGAATATAATTGGTCACCATCTATATATAATCTTCTGTTTAGATTTTGTGCAGGATATCCTTTATTACAGTGGTGAAGATGTTTGGTAAGCTTATATCTCTGTTTTATATCTCACTTGATAACTGATAATCAGATGATTGTGGAACAAAGTTATCTCTGTGGTGGTAGAGACATTAGTCAACCATTCGTCAATTGTATAATGGTAAAGATGTATTTTGTCTTAAAGAATTGTTAGCAAAAGCCTGTTTCCTACCTATATTTTCACCTAAGATATCCTCATTTAAGTACATAAGTCTTTCTAATAAAGATTTTAAAGAAATAAAAAGGTAGGCATATGTGTCCCAAGCATATGCTTGTATTTTAAATAGGTATTGTCTTTGGTCACCATACCTCTCTGGTATGAAGATCAAAAGTGTTTACTTAGAATACAAACTCATTTTCAAAAGAAGATTAGCAGCATCACTTCATAAAACAGCAAAAGGCAATGGAAGAGAGAAAAAGCCTACAAAAGTGTGTCATGATACACTGAGTATAATAAGTGTTCAGAAAACACTGGACCAAAAACAAGTAGATAAGCATAGTACCCAAAAGCAAAATCTATCTAATATTTATTTGTTGCCGTTTTTTACAATGTTATCCATAAAAGTTTTTATGATTATAAACAAAATTCATCATATTGGCCATGTTCAAAAATATATGACTCTTTCTGCATTTCAAGTTTATTTATTATTATTTATTGTTATTGCAGGAGGTTAGTGGAGTGTTTTGACTTCTAGTCTTTTGGACTCATGGTTTATCACTGCATTGATAAGAGTTCTAAAGTCTTTCCAAATTTTGTTTTTCATAATGTTGTTGTGACTATATAAATTGCTCTCCTAGTTCTGTTTAACTTAGTACTTCATCACTTCAGAGAGATCTTCCCAGGCTCCTCTGAAATTGTCCATTTTGTCATTTTTTATGGCACAAAATATTACCTTACAGCCATACACCATATTTTGCTTGGCCATTCCCCAATATGACATCCACTTAGTTTCCAATTTTTGGCTACCACAAAAAGAGCTGCTGTATTTGTGAATATACAGGTCCTCCTGCTGTTTGATTTCTTTGTAGTACAGGTCTACGGTGGTATAGCTGGGTCACGCACAGTTTGGCAACATTTTGGGCATGGTTTCAAATTATTTTCCAGAATAGACCAATTCACAATTCTGTCAACAGTATACTAGACTTCATAAACCCTCCAAAATTTGTCAGTTTCTTTTACTGTCACCTTTACTGACGAGTGTGCTTTAATTTGTATTTTTCCTAATTGTAAGAGATTTAGAACATTTAATATGGTTATTAAGAGCTTGAATTTCTTCCTTTGAAAACAGCTTGTTCATATTCTTTGACCATTCATCTACTTGGAATGGCTCTTATTCTTACAAATTTGAATCAATTCCTCATACATTTCTGACATAAGACCTTTAGCAGAGAAACTTGCTGCAAAGATTTTTTCCCCATTTACCTATTTTCCATCTAATTATTTAACTATATTAATTTGTGCAAAACCTTCTGAATTTTATATGATCAAAATTGTCCATTTTATCTTGTGCTATTTTCTATTACTTGTTTAGTCATGAACTCTTTCCTTTATCCACAGATCTGAAAGGTAATCCTAACCCTATTTTGTTTATGATGTGATCTTTTGTATCCATGTCATGTATCTACCCAGTGCTTATTTTGGTATACGGTGTTAGATATTGGTCTAAATCTAATTTTCAGGTCCTGCCAGACAGTTGCCCACTACTCCTAGTAGTTTTTGTCAAATAGTGAAGTATTCCCTCAGTAACCTAACTTTAAGTTTATGGAATACTATGCTATTATGTTGATTCTGTATGCTGTATACTTAATCTGTTCCATTGACTAATTTTTTTAACAAGTCTAAATCATTTTAATGATTACCAATTTATAGTACAGTTTGAGATCTAATACTGATAGAGCTTCTTTCTCACTTTTTTTCATTATTACTCATTAATTTCTTGCTTTTTTGATCCTCCTTATGAATCTGTTTACTATTTTTTCTAGCTCTGTAAAATAATTCTTTGGTAGTTTGATTGATATGGCACTGAATAAGTAAATTAATTTAGTATTGTCATTTTATTATATTGGCTCAAGTTATCCAAGAGCAACTAATGTTTCCACATAAAAGTTTTAAGAATGATCTTTAGTTCTCCTCATTGCTGTAACTGTTTCACACCTATTAAACTTCTAGGAAATCATGATAATCAGAGTCAATATATTTATTTTTATCTATTTACCATTTTTCTATGGCTAAGCAAATTGCTAAGAACTAGTCTTTAACCATTTCATATTTAAAAAAAAATTCACTTCTCATTTTTAAGAGTCAAGTTTGTTTAAATGGGTTGGCTTAGAGTTTTAATTTCAAGCTATGTTTTCCCATCTTTATCCTTTCTCCTAATTTCATGTTAATTTTGACCTTTGACCAGCTGATGATCTGAATGCTTTCAAATAACTGGTTCTGAAATGACTCATATGTTGGTAACTGGTTGTTTCCTATCTGTTAAAACGTGGTCAGTGTCAGTTTTTATGTTTGTTAACCCTCCCAGTTGAAAGTATTGATGAGATATAAGCATGAGGCTCCTGAGTAATTTACAATCTCTGGAATCTTATTTTACAAAATATTTCTCTCTATTCTTCCCTGGGCCCTTACACACCAAAGTTACATAGTAGGTATTTAATAACTGCTTCTTCATTGTTATATGTTAATTTGGTTAAAAGAATCTTGTGAAGTTTTGTGTAGAATTATCTATTTCACCTTCTGTAATAAATCTTGGTATATAAGCTGCATTTTTCTTTATGGTAGTCACTCTGCATATACTTGGGGAGTGAGGGTTTTTGTAGCCTTTGGATGCAAAATGAAACCAACTCTTCCAATTCCTTTATTTGCTTCTTTAAGGCAAACTTATAAATCATTCTTCCATTTAGCTGTAATTTCTTCAGATTTTCTGGTTTCATCAATGGTGAGAATATCAATGGACTAAAGTGTTCATTAACAAGGACCTCACATTTAGAATATGAATGGTCAGATTAATGACCCTTCAAGCCGGACAAGCACCAGAATGTTTCATCTGGGTATTTGTCATTTGGGCAGACAGTAACTGTCCTCAGGAATCATAGACAGAGTATGATGTAAGAGGGAAAAGCATAAGGATTAAAATCATAAGACCTGAGTTCAAATCTTGGCTCTGTTACTTTCTAGCTTTCTAACTTTGCAGAGGAGTTAAAAACTGTGATTCTTAGCACATTTTGGCACTGGCACTAGAGAAGAAGAGGGATACCTAGAACTTCTCCATACTCAGTGAAGCTGGTCTTCACTCAGGAGGCACATTGTGTTACTAAGACTATACATACTCTCAGTCTTTCGAGATTAGCTGATCCAGCTAGAACTTTTGTTATACTGGCCTAAGCTTCACACATCTACATGCCACAAGGAGGTTTTGGAATAGGACTTTTGGAGAAGCTACATGATTTAGCATTAAATTGATATGGGTTGTAGAGAACAGGATTTTCTGACATTAAAAACTTGTAAATTTATAAAAATAATATTAGAGTGTTCTTTATTGCACCCCTGCTATGTGTTGTGAATTAAGTGGCTTAATTAAATTAAATTAAGGTATCTTTCCTAATCTTGGTTCTAGTCCTTCTTCTAAGCAATCTTGAGCTATATCTGTTATCTGTTCCCCTTTTATGCCATGTTTCCTGATATGATTTACTTAGTGCTTTTCAATTAATTCAATCTGGGAGGAGGGAATCAAAAATTACAGAGCATCCACTATGAACTAGCTGAGTTTTATATGTTCTGCACAGGACCTGTAACACTCTGGGAACCTAATAAACCTCAAATAAACAAACAGTGATTTCAACTCTAGGCCAGACACAGAGTAGGGACTCAGGTGGTACAGATAACATCAGAGAATAACCACATTTGTCTCTTCAGCCTGTGGCAAGGTCATTGTACCTATGGAAACAATGTGGGTTGATTCTGGGATAGACAAACAGATTATTAATGTTTGTGAATGACTTAAAAATTGTGTGTTTCTTAGGAACTTATGCCTGCTTCTCTACTATTCTTATGGCAGAAGAAAATCACATAGGAGCCTCTCTATCTTTACTTAGGCTGGTTCTCATGCAGAAAGCAGTGTCACCAGGACCACACTGAAAGGCTTTCCATTTTGGTTGAACCTGCCAGAACTTGGGCTCTGCTCACATACAACTTCAAGAATCAAGGTTCACCTCCATGCCATGATGAATAATATACTTCCAAGCTGGGCCAGAACAGGAATGTTTCACCTGAGCATTTGTCATTTGGATAGACAGTAATTGGCCTGAGGAATAGTAGGTAGAACATGAGGTAGGGAAAAGCACAGGAATTAAAATCATAAGAACTGGGTTAAAATCTTGGCTCTGTTACTTTCTGCTATAACCCTGGGAAAGTCATAGAACTTTTTGGGGCTTGTGGGTTTATAGACTTAGAAATGGGCTTCAGAGGTTTTTAGAAAAGGACTTGAATTGCCTCTTCTCTCAAGCTCTGTGCCAGGTTCTGCTGCTTCAGTCGCTTTCAGTCCCTGAAACAAGATGGTGAAGGTTAGAGTCAACGGATTTGGCCGCATTGGGCGCCTGGTGACCATGGCAGCATTCACCTCAGGTAGAGTAGACACTGTGGCCATCAATGACCCCTTCATTTACCTCAACTACATGGTTTATATGTTTCAATATGATTCCACTCATGGCAAATTCAAGGGCACTGTCAAGGCTGAGAATGGGAAGCAGGTGATCAATGGAAAAACCATTACCATCTTCCAGGAAGGGGATCCCACCCCAATATTAAATGGGGAGATGCTGGAGCCAGGTATATTGTAGAGTACACTAGAGTCTTTACCACCATGGAAAAGGCTGGGGCTCACTTGAAAGGTGGAGCCAAGCAGGTCATCATCTCTGCCCCTTCTGCTGATGCCCCAATGTTCATGATGGGAGTGAACCATGAGAAATATGATCATTCCCTTAAGATTGTCAGTAATTGGGGCAGCCCTGGAGTCAGGAGGACCTGAGTTCAAATCTAGCCTCAGACACTTAACACAAAACTAGCCATGTGACCTTGGGTAAGTCACTTAACCCCAATTGGCCTCACCTTCCTTCCCTCCAAAAAAAAGGCAAAAAAACAAAGAGCGTCAGTAATGCTTCCTGCACTACCAACTGCTTGGCCCCCTTGGCCAAGATCATTCATGACAACTTTTGCATTGTAGAAAGACTCATGACTACGGTCCATGCCATTACTGCTACCCAAAAGACAGTAGATGGCCCTTCTGGTAAACTGTGGCATGATGGGCATGGTGCTGCCCAAAACATCATCCCTGCTTCCGCTGGTGCTGCTGTGTAATGCCAAGCAAAGGCAACTTCCAAGGTTCGGATTACCAGAATAGCAAACCCTATTTATTCAGTGACAGATTAAGGCAAAACATTCACAGAACAGAGAAAATAAAAATATAGTATAACTCATTCATTTAGCAAGTAAGTTCTCAATTCAATTGCAAAGCACCAAGGTCCAAGTATCCACGCTGGCCAGTACATTAGTCAAAGTAGCCCACTCCTAGGCAGTACATTCATTTAGTCAGTCAAAGTCTCTCTTCTCAAATGGAGATTAGTTTCCAACCATAAGCAAAGTACATTCATTTGGTCAATCACAGAGCACAAAAAAGTCAAAGGTTTCCCACCCCTGGATCACAACTGAATTACAATACCATCCATTAACGCCAAGCACTTTCTCAAAAGGGGCAGGAGAACACAAAAGGCCATCCACCCTTAAGCTACAATAAGGTTAAGATATCACAGCATTCAATGCCCAAGGAGAGGTCCTGTCTTCATCTTGATACCAGGCAAGTACTCAGCAATCCCTTATTCCTGGGGAGGCAAAGCCCAACAAAGCTACAATAAACATTGCCAGTGTCCTCATCAAGTCACTCTCTGCCTTCAGAACAGTCCCAGAACCTCTGAAAACATCAGCAAGGTCCTCTTCCAGGATTTCTGTAAACATATCACAAGAAAAATCCTCCTTTAGGGCTTCTGAACCAACAGCAAGGTTCCAGGACCTCTACAACAGCAGCACTGTCCTTCAACAGCGGCACTGTCCTTCACCAGCAGGTGAATCTGGCAAAACAACATCAAAACAGACACACAAAATACTGGCATCATAGCCATGCCTCCTCAGTTCTTGGCAGCTCCAGGTGGCAGTTCTCTAAAGTCCTGGGCAGCTCCAACTGGACCTCAGCAGTCCTCTCTCAGCAACTCTGGCCTCCTCTGCTTGAGCCTTCTCTGCTTGGGCTTCTCTCTAAATCCACGGCTCCTCCCAGTTCAGCCCTCTCTCTTCACGTCAAGTCCATCCCACAAGTGGGATTCACAAGCTCTGGGTTTTAACACTCAACCGAAAAACCAAGCCAATACAGGGGGATCTTTAAATTCCATTACCGTTACAGGCTGTAGGCAAAGTCATAACCGAGATGAATGGAAAGCTCACAGGCATGGCCTTCTGTGTTCCTACTCCCAATGTATCTGTTGTGGGTCTGACCTGCTGCCGGGAGAAAACTGCCAAATATGATGGTATCAAGAAAGTGGTGAAACAAGCATCAGAGGGACCCTTAAAGGGCATCTTGGGCTACATAGAGAACCAGGTTGTATCCTGTCACTTCAACAGCAACACTCACTCTTCTACCTTTGATGCTGGCACAGGTATTGCCCTCAATGACCATTTTGTCAAGCTCATTTCCTGGTATGACAATGAGTATGGTTATAGCAACTGTGTAGTAGATCTCATAGTCTACATGGCCTCCAAATAGTAAAGTAGAAAGCCATGGATCTTCATCCCCAAGCCAAAAAAGGAGTTCCACCACTGGGGAGCCCACATTCCCAACCTAGGTTCCTATACTGGAGATCCCATATCCCATTCACATCCTTGTTCCAAAGCACCCCTGTTAGTAAGGGGGAGAAGCCTAGAGTCCTATATTGTGTACCATCGATAAAGTCACCATGTTCAGTGCAAAAAAAAGAAAGGGATTTTAGAGATTTCATCAAACCATCTTATTTTACAAATAGTGAAACTCAGATCTTACAGGTAGAAATAAAGCCAGGATTCACAACCAGATTCTTTGGTTCCAAATCCATCCCTCTTTTCACTAATCTATACTTAATTTCTTTATATTTAAAATGAGTGGGGTGAACTAGTTGATTTTTATTTGGGAAGCAGAATGATACAATAGAAAATATGCTGGATTTGGAGTCGAAAGACCTAGGTCCAAATTCTGGCTTTTCCATTCATTAGATATGAGACCTTCGGGCCACTCATTCTTCATCTAGAAAATGAAGGAGTTGGATTAGTTGCCCATTAGGGTCCCTTCTGATTCTAAATCTATGATCCTATGTTCTCTTGAAGGTCTAAGTTTCATTTTATATATATATATATATGCACACACATACATATGCATACACAATACATATGTATTACATGCATATATACATACATATTTTACAAACACTGACAGTAGTTCATATTCATACAGTGCAATGCAAAGTGCTTTTGTGTCCATTATTTCATTTGAATCTTATAACTCCGCCTTTGAAGTCATCAGGTCAGGGATTTCTATTTCCATTTACCAGATGAGAAAAGTCAAATGCAATGAAGTGATATGACTTGCCCAAGGTCACATAGCTTCTAATTAGTAGAACTAAAACCAGGATTCCTTATTTCCAGATGTGTTCTATACACCCTAACAAACTGTCTCGCTGAAGGGTGAAACCCAGGATCATAATTCAAAAGACAGCATCTCAACTAGCTTCATGGCTTCATGTTAGAAGCACTGAGTTTAGCATGACCAGACAATTTTCATGAAATGGGGCCATATTGTACAGTTGGAAGAAGGGTAGACAGTACAGTAGCTCTGTCATTTACTAGCTAAAAGATTATAGGCAGTTGTTTTTGCCTCTACCTCAGTTCTTTCATTTGTAAAATGTAGATAATAATCCTTACATTCATTCCCCAAGAGCTGGTGAGGAAAGTGTTTGAAACTGCAAAGCAATGGGCAGCATTTATTTTTAGTATTATCATCCTGACCTTGGACTATCCACATCTCTTTTCCAAGTTCAGTTTCCATATCTGTAAATTGGAGGGGAGGGGGGGGGGGCTTTAGACTACACGATCTCTAAGGTACCTTCTAGCTCTATATACCTTATGATCTGTAAAATGGGGATAAGAATCTTTCGTGACTTACCTCATAGGATTGTTGAGACTTTATGAACTGTAAAGTGGTCAAGGGAAGCCTGAATAACAACTCATATTTCTATAGATTTTCCATTCCCATTCCTCTTCTTCGTTTAGTTTCAAAGCAGTACGGCCAGAAGCCAGTCTCTTCCTTCCCTTCCCCCGCTGGCACTACAGGGCCTTGTCCTGGTACGATGTCTTCTTGGTGGTTATGGCTGAGACCGTCTCCATGGCGACCTCCTCCCGGGCCTCAGGTCCAACCTCCGTTTCCATAGAAACACAGCCTCCTCACTGTCCCGCCCCCTAATCCCGATGATGGACAAGTTCGAGTCTCGTTGCTATAGTGATTCCAGGTAGAGGCAACAAGTCCGAGCCTGGTCGCCATGGAGACTAGAAGAGAAGAGGCTGGGGTGGGGGGAAAAGCGAAGGAGAAGGAAGGAACGCTAACTGCCTTCTCTTAGTGGGGAAGAAGTAGGGGAATGACAAGTCTTCAAGGCCACCCCGCTAAAGGTAAAAAAAAAAAAAGGCGTGGAGAAGCTAGAGAAAACTAGAAAAGATGAAGGGGGAGGGGAAAGAAAAGAATAACAGGAAATGATGTCATCCGCACGTGCTTCTGAAATGCGCTTGCGCG
Organism: Pseudochirops cupreus; assembly: GCA_028627135.1. Lineage (NCBI taxonomy): Eukaryota > Metazoa > Chordata > Mammalia > Diprotodontia > Pseudocheiridae > Pseudochirops > Pseudochirops cupreus. Next base: position 191,693,453 of record CM053581.1, read on the forward strand.
TAGGACTTTTCTTTTCCCCCCCCCCCCCCCCTCCCCCGCCGTCCGCGCGCTGCCTAGTCACGAGGGTGGGACGAGCAGGAGCGGAGGCGGGGCTGCGGTCCCTGCGGCGCAAGCGCAGTGGGAGAGTACAGTGGCGCTGGGCGCCCCTCGCACGGCTCGGGATCCGGGTCTCTCCGGGCCCTGAGTCGGGGAGAAGAGTGGAGCCCATTGGACTGGGTCGGGCAACCGCCTGTGCCGCCGGAAGGTGAGTGTCTGACTGGGCAGGGCCCAGGGGGTCACTGTCTGGCCCTGTCCCACCGTGCCCTAGGGCGGCCCCCGGACCGGACCGGGCCGGGCCTGGCCCTCTGGCCGACGGGGCTGTCGTCTTCTCGTCTGCCTCCCCGCGCTTCCTGTGCGGCCCTTCGACCGCACTCGGCCGTTCTGTCTGGCCGGGAGCCGGGGGCACGGTCTCGGTCCTCTGCCTTCCCAGCACCGGCGCGTTCGCCGTCGGCCCCCTTTCCCGCCCGCAGCTCCTCAGCCCCGGGCTCTGCCCCCGTCCCGCCCCTCTTTGCCGTCGCGGTCGGCTGCCAGCTTCCCCTTGGCGGCAGCTGCCCTTTGCCCCTTCCCGCCCTTTCCCTCTGCCGCTCCTGGCCCTTCTCCCTCACTGCCCCTCGATCCGCCCCCAACCCTTGCCAGACCCCGGCTCTTGGGCGCCTGGAGTGGGGACGGGGGCGGCCGCAGCAGGGACGTCGCGGGCCTTGTGTGGTTTCGGACACCCTGGGCAGCAGCCTCGGGGACGGGCAAGGGGCAAGGGATGTGCCACCCCCCTCCAGCTCCTCAGCCCCGAACCTGTTACAAATAACCGGGAGTTTTGACTTCTTTCCGAGCTGAAAAATGCGGCAATTTGTTTTTAAGCGCTGTTCGTTCCCACTTTGTGCTCCTGGGTGAAGTTTGTGGGATGGCTTTGCATTTTCCCCTCCCGTCTCCCAGGTTCTGGAAAAGTATCCAAATTTGTAATAGGGGAATTCTCCGTCTTTAACGAGGCCCAGGTGCTGGTAGATTCGCAGCTTGTTTGTCGTTAGTCGAGTGAGAGTGCCAAAATATCAGTGCCCCTTAAAAGTAGAGGAAATGAGGGTACAGAGGTACTTAAAAGTGTCTCGGACTCATCACAATGTAGGTGGCACTGTTAGTGTAGTGGAAAAAGGATGGGATTTTGAGTCAGAGAAGCTGGGCTTGAATTCCACTTCTGCTAGATTTAGGACATACCACTTAACTTCTTCTTGCCTTGATTTCCTCATCTGTAAAATGAAAAAGTTGGATTAGAGGATAGATGATTTCCAAGGATCCTTCCAGATCCAAATCCTATGATTCTGAAAGATGGGGAAGTGGGGGAGATGTTGAATTGACACGGGACTTAATTAACTTCGGATTCTCATGGAACTGGTCAGTTTAAAGTAATGTCTGTGCTTTTAAAAATAACAACAATATTGTAAAGTTGAGTAAAGTAAAATTGAGTAAAATTCAGTCAGTAAGCTTTTATTTAGTGTCTCCTTTATACCAGGCATTGTGCTAAATGCTGGGGAGATGAAGAAAGTCTAAAGACCACGTCTACCCTCAAGGAGCTCACTCACAGTCTAATGGAAGAGATAGCATGTAGACAACTATGTACAAACAAGCAGTATACAGGATAAATTGGAGATAATCTTAGAGGGAAGGCACTAGAGTTAAGGGGGATTAACCCCATAGGGTAAAGGTTAACTACTTTGAGCTAAAAAAAGAAACAGTGTGAGGAAAATACTGAACTTTGGAAAATAGTTGAAGTATTCATTTTAAGTTCTTGGGATGAATGGGAGCTATTTTGTTAGAATAAAATTTTAAGTCTGTCAGCTCTTGAAAAAGCTCTTAAAATGGATGCTTTTTAAAACAATCAGCTTACATGTGTAGAGCCTGTAGTTTAGCACCATGCCTAGTTTGGGGTATGAATCAGAAGTTTTATCACTATTTATGGCTCAGAGTTCAAGAGCTGGGTTCAAGGAAGTGAAGGAAATCTGTGGAATTTTATTTTGCATAGTGTTAAATTAGAAGCTTCTAAAGACCAAGAACATAGTCTTTCATTTATTTTTGTGTGTGTGACCCTACTGGCAATAATGTTCTACACAGATCACTGAATTATAACATAGTGGAAAGATCCTGAATTTGGAGTTAAGAAAAACTGATAGGTTTTTGTTTTTGTGTTTTTATGAACATCTGTAATCTGCATATAACTTCTAGCTGCTGTGGAGCTGAGGTGTGAGAACACAGGGCCTCCAATACTCAGACTTGGGGTTGAGATAGATTAAAGTGTAATTGGGAAATATTTAACAAAATAAATTGAAAATATAATAGAGATAATGTTAATGTATGCTTTTCGAAATCAGTATGTGGCCCAGGGTATATTTGTTCAGTGGTCCTCATTTCTATTTGAGTTTGACACTACTGCTGTGGAGAATTGTAGTAGATGTCCCTACTCTCAAGAAAAGCTTTAAACCAAGATAGTTAATTTTTGCGTTTGGGCTATTCTGCTGTAGATCTGGAATTTAAAGGGCCCGGTTAGGTACCCGAGTAGGATGAGATGGGTGTGTCAGTGTTTGTAAACTTGGGTGTGATTCATGGTCTATAGAGAGTATATTTAAATCCCTATTAAGAAGTTGGGATGAAAACCGGCTGAGTTCTCTGATCATTTTTTCGGTGTCTGAAACGCCAGTGTGAATCGATACTTTAAAAGTAAATATAAAGCAATACTGTCCTTCCTTGAGCAACTTCGATAGTATCCATGGAACTTGTTTTGCAGCGCTATCGTCTGATTCTTTTTCTCAACAGTTAAATGAAAACAATCATTCTCTGATTCCATCTCTTTATATGGTAATATATCAGATATATTATGACACCTCTAGTCTTTGGAAGTTTCATAATAACATCAAACTGAGAAATGTGCAGATGTGAAATTAGAGGAACCAAGAGGGAAGTTAGTGGATTAGCAGGGAGAGGTATGAGAATAGAGAAGGGAATAGTATGAAGAGATAGGTAAAGAGAATTATTTTTTCTAGAATATCCTGTTTGTCTTTTAGTTGTATTCTTATTCTTTGGAAGTAAATATTAGTTTGCCTATTTTGTTATGCAGAATTTCACATTAACTTACAAATATATTGTATAGATTGAACTCTTATTGACTATTTTTTTACATTTTTCATATTTTTACTACTCAGAAGTGGGACATTTTATATGTTGAAATCAAGAAGTTTCTTATATATGGTATGGCAGACCAGGTATCTGTCATCTAGGTACTATATGGAATACATCAATAATCAAGGAACTATTTTTCTAACTCTACCTGCTTTAATCTTGGCTTAATGATACGTTATATTCTGAAGCACATTTTTTAAAACATTAATGTTTAGGTTAGGAAGTACTTAAGGGGATACTTCAGGAGGAGAATAGTAAGTATATGTGTCGTAGGGTTATATTAAACTGGGGTTAAGTGTTAGACCAGCAGGAAACTCAGTAGTATTTCTTAGAATCCAAGTGTTCTAGCTTTCAGTCCAGTCTCCCCTTTTTCTCACATATATACAGTTCATTTCTGATTAAAAGATTAGTAGTGTATTTGTAGGGTACCTAGATCCTTTCAAAAAGAGGAAGGTTTTTTTTTTCCCTCTGTTAGGTAAACTAAAAAGCAAGAATATGGGGATAATTATTTTCTTCAAGCCCAGCTGCTAGGATATTGGCATCAAATTGATTTTATTTTTTTAATGCATATTTTATATTTTAAATGTTTTACTTTTGATTTCCTCCCACTATCTCACAATATTTTACTGTGAATTCTCTTTCAGAAACACGTTTCTTCATATTAGAATACCCCCGCCTGAAATGCCAGTTAATATGGAAATATTCTTATAGAGCCAGTGTCCTTTTTTAAAATAATTTTTAAATTTTATTTTCAGCATTAACAGATAACAGCCATAACAGTGAAGCAACTTCCACAATGAAATCTGAAGCCAAGGATGGAGAAGAAGAGAGTCTACAGACTGCTTTCAAGAAGCTAAGAGTGGACGCAGCAGGGTAAATATGTAATAAAATATTTGGGAATTTTTCATTGATTGTATTTAAATGACACATTTTCTTAGAGGTCTTTCCATCTTCCATGTAATATCTCAAATCGTTGAGAAATTAATTCACATTTTCATAATTCAGCATCTCAGCAAGCAGAATTTCACCTATCAAAACTCTTGTCTGTCCTTGCCTTCATGCTCATATTAAATCTGAAAGGTAGCATACTATTCCTTAAAACACTTCAGAGTTGAGTGCTTTGGTTGTCTTTCACTATGAATTGCTTTATTTTTGCTATGGGGTTTTTTTTTAGTTGGAAATTATTAGCTAAAATTGCAGCAAGTTTTGGATGAATTTAACCTGAATGTCTCAAAAGAATCATAGGATCTTTTACTAAAACTGAATTGGCTCAATAGAAATCTTTAAAGACTGTAGATTTCATGGACCTTGATTGCTGAGCTGATCACTATGGAAACCTATTCAGTAGGGTTCTGTCACTGAGATCAATAATCTTGGACCCTTTGGTCAGAGTAATTAGTGCACCTGCAGACCAGCTGCTCACTGAATCTTAATATCTTGACCTTTTCAATATGTCATGTATCCTCATTCCTCACGCAAATAAGGGAGGAAATCCCAAATTTTTATTTGTAATTAGGATTTTCCTTTTGATTTTGAGACTTCCTACTTGGAAGTATAAAACAAGAGCACCCAGCAACAGGTATGTTTTTATATGAAATTTACTGTCAGTGCTGCTTGTGGTTTGTTAGTAAGAAGATTTCATGACAGATATTTGTTCCAGAAGTACTCATTTTTCACTTCCATGATACCCCAAATAAAACCCTTTCTTAGGTTGACTGTTTTACTACTATTTTGGTATTTTGTTAGCAGCAGGGAGAAATGAGGGGAGCGGTACTTGTTTTCCTTGTTCCCAAACCATGATTTGATTTTACCAAAGAAATAAATATTTTCAAAATTTGACATTCACAAAAAGTGCTCCTAAATGTATTACTATATAGAAAAGTGAAAATCAGAATATGGATAGAAAGATCTCAGAATGTGAACCTATATAAGTATCTCTTTGTATGGTTATAAACAATATTGGGAAACCAGGCAATTTGTTAACTAATTTAGAGACTGTACTTGGGTCATTTTCAAATCTGTAAAATGACCAACATCTTTATACTTCCTTTTGGTATTTAAGCTAAGATTGTCTGAAGGTAGTAAGTTTATTTATATGGCAACAGCCTACTCTTTGGGCTGATGAAATCTAAAAGCAGAAAGAATTTGAGTCCACACAAGAAGATTCATATTCTGAAATCCTTAGATCTTCATGAAACAAAACCTAACAAGTTTTTGTCATTTTCTCTTAATTCTTAAAATGAGTAATTCCACTGTGAATTTTTTTTTCCCATTGAGTTATCATAATGAAAGGCAATGCAGTGTTTTTATATGTAGGAAGTCATTTTATATAGTACTTTAAAAAATTGAAAATTTTTCTTTTGTGACTTTCCCTTGCCCCCTCCCCTGTGCCAACAATTCATTTGAACTCCTTAAAAAGACTGATAAAGTAATAATATATATTATATGATCAAAAATGTACATTTCTAGGTTTGTAGGAAAGGAAGAAAGGAGAGCATGTGAAAGAGAATATTAAATAGTACAAAGGATGAGTCATTGCTATGACTAAGCAGAGTGAGAATACTAGCAATTCATCAGCAGTTCCCAGCCTCTTTTGTCATTATGGGTTTAGAAACTGAGGCATTATAGTACTGTGGAAAGAGCATGGGTTCAGAAGACCAAAGTTTGAATTGTTGTAACAACTAATTTAAACAAATCTTTTTTGATGTTTCTTCATCTTAAAATAAGGTTGATAATACTTGTACTACTCTCTTCACAAGATTGTTATGAGGAAAGTGTTTTGTAAGCTCTAAAGGACTACATAAAGGTGTGAGCCATTATAGAGAATTATCTGTGAGATTAATTCATTAGCAAGTGCTAGGTGACCCATATAAACCTAAGAAATATTTAAATTATGTGATCCTTTCTAACAGATTGTTTTAAGTTGTAATGGTTATCTATTTTATCTGGGCTAGTATCTTATTATGAACAATCTTGATTTGAAAAATACAGTTTTTAGACAGTCTAACCATTACTTTAACAGTTATCCTCAATGTGAGATTCTGATATAAAACTAATGAGTTAGCATGTTACTGAAGAATTGAACTATTTGAACATTGAAATTCTCATTATGAATGAGACCAAAAGATATAAAGAAGTTAGAGCTAAATGGAAGGAGACTTAAAGGGTTTTTTTTGGAGAAGCAGATAAAGAAGTTGGTTTTAGCTTATGCCTTTCAGTGCTCATGATGAATGTAATAAAAAGACCATTGTGAAGGTAATTGCTGCCTATGCTCCAATATAAGCTGAGGAAATTGAGAAATTCTATGCAGAACCCATTAATATCCTCCAAACTAATGATTTTAATACAAAGTTACATATGGAGAGGATGTTGAGAAATGCATGGGAAAATATGATTCATTTTTAAGAAAGACAGGATATTTGTATCTTCCTCAGAAACCTTATACCTACATATTTATATTTAAATATACATATTTCTTTTAAAGAGAAAGTTGGAGAGCACAGAAGATCCTAAGAAATAAAATTGACCATATCTTAGGATAGGAAGTAATTAGATACCACTCAGGAAGTCATTTCAGAATTCTGTGTCTCTCTGCAGTCAGAACATTAGTTTATTAGAACAAAGATTAAAATAAATACCAAATTTGAATAAAGCATTAAAGATGAGATCTAGTATGCAGTTATGTGACCTAGTCAAATGATTTATTGATATTAAAGAATGGGACTAGAACTAGGAAAAGTGATTGACAGATTATCACCATTTCTTAGTAGAAGTTTCCAAAAAGAAACCCAGCCAGCAAACACTTTATCTCCCTACCAAGCAGAGACAGATGACAGTCAGAAGAAACAGTAGTTTAGAATATAACTTCATTTACAAAATCATATGAAAAATTTTTGGTCAGTAGGAATTTGAACAAAGATTTCATTTCATTAAATGGCATGAAATGGGAGAGAAAAATTTTCAGAGAGCTTAGTCTGAGATCCAGTCAAGGAAGATCATCCCTGGGCATTTAAAAATGAAATTTGAAGGAAGACAGTAGGTAAAAAAGATGGAGCAAATCTGTCAGCATTTCCACCATAAGTGATTTTCTTTGTCTGTGATAGTGCTACCCCACCAATTTGGACCCAGCATCTCAGCCTCCAATTCACTAAATGAGAATGTTGAAATGACATTAAGGAAAACCTTGTGCATTGGAGCAGACACAGTATAAATTGAGGAAATCTGTGTTGGATTCAATATAATTTTGAGGGTAAGGAGAGATTGAGTCTCAAGATAGCTGAACAGAAGCAAAGATATATGATTAGGGGAAAAATTATAGCTGCCATTATGACCAAAAAAAAGCAGTTGAGAGTATAATGATTGCCAACCCATATGCCTAGCTTGTTAGCTCTATAAAAACTTTGAGAATAATCTACACATGTATTGAGGGTATCCTTGATGAAAATAGAAGATCATAACAAGCTGGCTTTAACCAATGATATTTTACCCTTTCTCATAGTCACACACTTGACTGAAAAACTTTGGCAAATATAAGATCCCTTTGTGTCTCATTGTTTATTTCTAAAAGCCATTTGATTTGGTAGAGCAGAACACTTCCTTAAAAACTTTTCTGCAACAAGGTGTACATGTTAGGCTAATACAAGATATCTTGCTAACAGCAAAGATAATTTTGGTCGGGGCTCAAACAAATAGGAAATCATGAAGGATATACCTCATAAATGGAAGAGGGAGTCTATAGATGGTGTTTTTTCAGATGACCCCTATTTGTGAATATTGTGCTGATTTTATCAAGTCTTAAGAATATCACAGATACCTGTAAATGAATTCTAAAACCACTAAAGGGCTTGGACTAACAATACCCATAGGAAAAACATATATACATATATGTATATATGTATGTGTATGTATGTATGTATACATACACACATACCAGAAGTGTCAGACTTACTGCCCAAATTCCCTAGGAAATCCTGAATAAGATTGAAATATAATTGGGAAATGTTTAACAAAATAAATAAAAATACAATATAGTTTTAATTTGTGGTTTTCCAAGTTAATACGCCACTTACAAGAATCTGTTTCTCTTTGAGTTTGACACCAACTGGTCTAGACTATATGTAGTGAGATGGATAGCGCACTATGGAGTTTGTCCATCAGTACCTAAATCTTGGATAGACATTGCAGATGGATGATGAACTAGACTTAGAACTGAGTAGGGGAAAGAGTGCGTTAAGTTGCATTCGAGTATTTGTACTGTACTTTCAGCAATCCCAAACTTCTTCCAGAAACAAAAATCTATATTTTTAACACTCTTAGTTCATATCATGGTATATCACATTATCTAAAGATATCAAGATTTCAGATGATACGAAAGGCAGTGGAGCGACTTACACTATACATAAACAATCTGTAACATAGTGCCAAGGATGACTTGTGGGCAAGATACAGCATAAAGAAATAATTTATATTTGGGGGAAAAAACCCTGACTTGCAGTTTATTGAGAATGAAGGATGGCAAGTGGACAGTCGGAGTTGCACTGAACTCCGATGTTACTTAAGACCTAGAGTAAGACCTCCAGTTGGGTGACTAGACCTCCTGTCTGTTGCAATATACCCTATTGAAAAGAGTATTCGTGGATGAGATCATAGATCCATTAAAACATAGTATCTCTTTTTGGAGACACTGATGACCATCGTATCATTTTAAAATGTATCTTTCAATTTTTCTTAAATAGATATGATTTAGCCCTGAGTTCTGTGGTGAGATTAACACGCACATTTTCACATTCGTTTATTAGGAAAAAATATGGGTTTTGTTTTTTAATGAAAGTTGGACATTTGGAACTAGTCCATAATCCAAGTTGGATTAAGTCTTTAAGAAGCTTGATTCTGAAGATCAGATAATTATATTGAAAGTCTGGCTTACCAACGAAAGATGTTCAGGGTCATTTATCTTCTCTCCCCACTTCAAGAATGATCTGCCCCAGATAAACAATCTAAAAGCCTATTAATAGTCCAGTACTGGTTATACTTAGGATTTAATACTTTGATTTATGACTTTAAAAACTGAGGGCCTTTGGGACCTGCCTTTTGTTGGTATTGGGGCAAGAATTTCTTCAGAATTATTTTTTGGTAAGCATAAACTAAAAACATTAAAAAGTTGTTTGATAAGGTAGAGGTTTTGGGGGAGGGTAAGCAGGGCAGAGCTGACTACTTGTCAGAGGAATTAGATTGTCATTTTAACCAACTATCCAGGCTTCATAAAAATTATGCCACACAAATGACTCCATTGGGGAATCTAGTCTTATTCCTATGTTAACTGAGAACTTACTGTGACGAGTAATAGAGAGAAAAGTTTCCTAAGGCTCTATGTGAGAGACTATGCTAATATCTATATGTTCCTTAGCTGGCTAGAGATTTCTGATGGTAGACCATTTTAAATGGCATGAGAAAAGAGGTCAGACTCTGTCAGAAACACTTGAAAACTCATTTAGAGATGGCTGTAATGACCATAATCTTTATCCTCCTCTTCTAGATCCATAGCTTCTCTTTCTGTTGGAGAAGGAGCAAGTGCCAGAGCATCAGTTAGGACAGCTACAGATGAGACCAAACCTAAAATCATATGTGCATCTAAAGATAGTTGGCACAGGTAAGAATATTTTTTTTTGCAAATTCCTTTTAGTCAAAGCTAAGTTCATTAAACCTAAGGGATAATAGTATAATTTTCCCCAGGAGTGTTGAGACTCTTCCCATAGAAATGAAAATGTTGTTAAAAATCTGTTTAAAGCAACAACAGTTGCAGTTACTCTTTAGTGATAATATGTGCGTCCACATTGAATCTTGATTTTGTACACTTAATTGTATTTTAGTGAAGATCACATTATGTTGTTTACCTCCTAGTTAAGTATGACAAGAAAAATAGTGTAGAAAGTTATTAACCCCTCTGATTTTTATATTTCATTTAAATATTATCTTCTGTGCTTTCTCCAGTTCTACAAGAAAGGCTTCACGAGGAACAGTGAGAACCCAGCGTCGCCGGCGTTCCAAGTCTCCAGTCCTTCATCCCCCAAAGTTTATACACTGCAGTACAAAGGCTGCGTCTTCCACCAGTCAGCTCAGACACAAAAGCCAAACTGACTGTCCTGACAGCAATAGCCTTCTAGGGATTCTACCTGCTAACGAGTTCAGTGCAAGGGAATGTTCTATTTCTTCTCTTAGTGAGGCTAATCACACACGAGCTGTGAAGGAGTCCTTAGGGGCTACTGTTCCTGATGGTGCATTGGAAGGCAGAACAGAAGAAGATTCCCCTGATGTTGCCCTGGCCTCCCAAGCGAGTCTGAAGGCCAGTGATCTCTCTGACTTTCAATCAGTGTCCAAGCTAAACCTGGGCAAGCCATGTGCATGTGTAGGCAAGGAGTGCCAGTGTAAGAGGTGGCAAGACATGGAAGTGTACTCCTTCTCAGGCTTGCAGAATGTCCCTCCCTTGGCACCAGAACGAAGATCCGCCCTCGAGGACTACTCGCAGTCTTTCCATACCAGAACTCCATCTGGCTCGCCCCGCTCTTGTTCTGAGCAAGCTAGGGCCTATGTGGATGATGTAACTATTGAAGATCTTTCAGGCTACATGGAATATTACTTGTATATTCCCAAGAAAATGTCCCATATGGCAGAAATGATGTACACCTGATAGCAATAAGCAAAATCATATGCTTTAAAACCAATGAAGGGTTGGAAAAGTGACTTAGTTACTGGCAGACTGCTCAGCCACTCTGTGTGAGAAGATACCTTCCTCTGCTCACTGTGCTTGCAATAAAAACATTTCTTTGCATCTCAGTTAATTTTCATTCTTTAAACTAGTTTCCCTTTTTCTCTCCATCTCCTTTGTTCCAAAAGAAACCCTGGAAAAACCAAAAAAACCCCTTTCATTTTGAAACATCCCAAGATGGATCATAGGATTTAGAACTGAAAGGGACCTTAGAGCACCAAACAATCTAACCCTGCCATTTCCCCAACCCCAGTTTTACAGAGGAAGAAACTGAGGTCCATAAAGGCCAACTGACTTTCAGTTTAATTCAACAAGCATTTAAGTACCTGCTCTGTGCAAGGAAACATGCTATGTGGGTACAGGACAAAAATGAAAATTGGCTCTGCCCTCAAGGAGCTTCCTTGTGTGCTAAGGAATACAGACATGTAAACAGTTAAGTAAAGCATAAAATATATTTGAGGAAGGAGAGAGCACCAACAGTAGGAGGACCCAAAAACTGCTTTAAATTGGTACCTGGACTTTAAAAGAAACTGGATTCTAAGGCTTGTCCAAGGTTACACAGCTAGTGAGTGACATCTGGAATTTGAATCCAGGTCTTTTGACTCCAAATCATTGAAGAGACCAATCTCACAAAACTCTTGTTGGGTGAATATTTAATAACAATGCTTTCTTAAAAAGGCACTCTATTTTTTTAAGGCCTGTTAAGCAACAAGATAACTTGGGAAAATCTGAATGGGTTTTGTAAATGATTTAAATGATTTTTATGCCATAGTTAATGACCCAAAGAATTCTCCAAAGAGTGAAAAGCCTTAAAATGGATTTATTGTCCCTGATTTAATTCAGTGCGAGTTTTTATGATTCCAGAATTAATCTGTAAGTATCAGGCCATAGATCTGTGGTTTACCAAATGTAATGCAAAATTATTTAGTCAACATCCACTGAAACTTCCCACAAGCTATGTATTCCATATTTGGTGGTGAAATGAAATTGCACGCCTCAGAAATGAATGCTTTTGTTAGCAGGAATGGTATGTAAGAGGCCCCAAATTTATTTGGATGAACCCACTTGCTGTTTGTTTAAATTAAGTCTTCTGAGTCACTGATTTAGTATGAATACAGTGATATCAAGCATCTCAGTGCATTGTCCCACCAGGACACTGCAATTGGAACACAGGAGCAAGATGGCCTGCTTGTTTATTGCAGTACTTAAAGCTGAAATGGAGATGATGTTTTAGAAGTAACCAGGGGCTGTTAGATTCTGCATGGTTATGTCCCTGCAACTCCTGGGTGCTTTTGGTTTGGGCAGCCTCATAAGCAGCCCAAGCTCCTTCTTAGCTTCAGTGTTACTACTAGAGAGGCACAAAACAAAGCTAGGAGTGATCTGTCTTAAAATGGGCCACTACATCTATCAGTTGCTTTTTAAAATTAAAAAAATGGAAGTCATTTTTTTAAAAATAATGTTCAGTTGTAAATGTTGGAACAGTTTACAGGGAATGAAGAGTAGTCAGTTGTCGTATTGGGGACATTATGAAGAGATGTAAGGATTGCAAATTGGAGCAAATAGTCATTCCCATTAATATTTTTCTGGTAAAGAAATCTAGTTTTTTGATAGGGATTTAGACATTTCAGATTTGTGGAGAAAAAGGATACACATCAAAATTTCATGTATCTCAGTGAATATCTTTGTATCCCAATATAGCTATCTTTGACTATGAAGACTACCCTCTATAGTCTAGAGAAGGCTAATTTGACCTTTCTAAAAGTCCCTTCCAGCTCTAAATCCTATGATCTGTTTTCCTATAATGGCCCCTTGAGAGAATCAGTTTTGAGAGGACTGTTTCTTCACTAAAATTCTAGAATCAGTAATGTTTCTAGCAGGCAAATATTAAGAAATTGGAATTCTGATTTCCCTGCTGAGACACCTGTTTTCTGTGTACAGCCCTCTTCTGGGTACTGCTTTGTTTGCCACACATTATGTGCAATCTTCCTTCTCTCACTGCATATTCTACATGAAATAATCAGGCTGTAGGAATTGAAAGAGGGAGGGTATATGACTTTTTCCAAATACAGGGTTATTGAGCTGTGAGTGGAGCATTTAATATTAAAGAAGAGGAAAGCAGACAAGGGATATTGGAAATAGGCAAATTCATTGCAGTTTAAATTCTACCATTTCCTTTTTGCTTGTAGCAGCCTACTAAAACTCCAAATTAAATTCCCAGAATGGTTCAACCCAGTCAGTTTCATAAATATTTCCTGGGGGCAAGAAGGAAAAACAAAAGCTTGTTTTGCTTTGTAATACATCTAGCCATGTGAGGTCGCCCTTTCTTCTTAAGAAATCCAGCAATAACATACTGTGGAGAGGACCAAGAAGAACATTGGCCTCGAAGTAGTTGATTGCTCATCCATTTATATTTTCATATGTTCAAAATGGAAACAGGTGGCATCAACATAGGCTAGGAACTATTTACCAAATTTGTAAAATAATTTACTTACGGTTTTTAAGAAATTGGAGTGAACTTTTACCGGTTAGGACAGTTTTGTTAAAGGGGAAGAAATACAGTTTTGAACTAATATACATTGGAGAGGGTAGTCGGGGGAAGGGAAAAATATCAAAGTATTTAGCGTTTAAGGGAGTTCCTTTTCACTTGCTCACTATTTTGTTTGGCATGATAACTTCTTAACGTGTGAAAACTGCCTCCTGAATAAACAGATTTGAAAGGGCTTTTTGGTGAAGCTGTTTGTTTTGTAACCTTTCCAGAGAGTTCTACCTTTGATGAAAAGTGTCTTATGTTTATGTAAATAGGATTTTTCTTTCTTTTTTTAAAGTAATGGACAGCTTGCCCTAAATCAAGAAGATCATTATCAAGTTGTGTAGATGATTCAACTTACTCTTGGGGGTAGGGTTTGGTACATTATTTCTCAGGGAAGGGGTCCTGTCTCTTCCCAGCTCACAAGTTACTACTTCTTCCTAGGAACGTGTGAGTTCCTAAAGCACCTAGAAGCTGTCACTGCAGGTCTCCACTGATGTAACATTTAGGAATTCTTAGTAATCCAACAGTCCAGGCAAGCTGACAACCTAGTCACATGACAAATCAAACTGTAAGACATGGTGTTTTTCAGTGCCTCTCAGACTCAGATCCAGCGGTTATTAGTGAGGGAGCATGATAGGTCCAGAATCATAGGATCATGGATTTGAAACTGAAAGGACCTTAAATTTTATTTGATCCAACCCCTGTCCCCGCCTCTTTTTAATAGATGAGGAAATTGGGGCCCAGAGAAGTTAGATTACTTGCCCAGACTCAAATCCATGTTCATTCCTCAATATGTTTCTGCAGAAAGGATTTGGATGCAAATTACTAGTTCTTTAAACTACTGCTTTGTGGGGAACATATATCTCAGAAGCCATTTTCCAACTGGAGAAGGAGAAAAGGTGTAGGTTGGTCATTGAAACAAAGGATGAGACTACAATGAGTTATGTGATGTGGAATAACACTGAATTTGGGGAAAGCAAGTCAGATAACAGGCAGCAGAAAGTAAGTGAATAGAGACCTGGATTTGGAGTTAAGAACAGTGTTCCAATTCTCCTTAGTCATGTGATGGGACATGTCATTTAGCCTCTCTGGGCCTCAGTTTTCTTATCTGTAAGATGAGAATTCAGTTAGATATCCAAGGATCCTTTCAGCATACAAACACATTGCCTGTGAATGAGTTGCATAGGTATGTATCCCTCTTTTTAAAAGCTTTTGAACTTTTAGGAAATCAATTTTTTTTCCCCAATAAAATAGAAGAACCTAGGATGCCTAGAAAAATGAATGGAGCAGCTCTTTTAAATAAGTTTTTTAAAAATTATGCCATTATCATTATACATATACAATATTATATGTTTATGTGTGTGTGTGTATACACACATCATTATACATCAGAGAAACATCATGATCAAAAAAGATGAACCAGACGTTAATATAGTGTTGGTGGAGTTGTGAATTGGACCAATACTTCTGGAAAGCACTTTGGAATTTTGCTAAGAAAGTGATTCAAATAGCAATATCCTTTAACCTAAAGACCCCACTACTAACCATATATTCCCAAAGAGATCAAATATAGAAAGGTTCCAGGCACATAAAGATATTGACAGCATATTTTTTTGCAGTAGCAAAAAAGAAACAATGGGCTTTGTTGATTAAACAGGTTAGGGTACATGAATGCAAGAGCATATTACTCTATCATGAGAAACAAAGACGAATATATTAACACGAATCATTGGAACATGAAGTAAGCAGAACCAGGGAAACAATGCGTATAGTGATGACAATAATGCAAAGGGGGAAAATAAAAATCCCAAACAACTGTTTCATTATAGTGATCAAGCTTGTTCCCAAAGAGATGTGAAAATCCTTCCCTTCTGTGCAGGGGTAACTAATATGGGTAGGTACCTTTATTACAGGTTTGAAAAAAATGCATGCGTTAATAGTTTTTGTTATATGTTGGTTAATTTGACTAAATGACGTTTCTGTATTTAAAAAAGATGCTTAAAAGGGATGGCTTTCTGGTGGTGAGGACAGGAGGGATATATTTTAAAATGAAGAAGATATATAAATAGATGGACAAGAGTCTCAAAGGAGGGGCAGGCATAGATGCTTTGTTATTGGAAAAAATACTCACCCATATTTAACCTTTTCACTCAACGCTCAAATACGTGTCAAGGACTAGTGATTTTAATGGGTTTAGAAGCTCTCTCTACCGACAGATCACAACCTTCTAATGACTTAGCATCGTAGAGAGTTTCTTGGGACCCAAGTTATAACTTGCCTGTGATCATTTTATAACTGGTGTCACAGGAAGGATCTGAACCCAGATCTTCCTAACTCCAAGTCCAGGATTCTCTATTCACTGGGTCACCCAGCCCCTCAACCCTTTAAAGTGCAGAAGTTACAGGAGAAAGGGAATTCTTTATTACTCACCCAGCAAAAGAGGTATTTAGTTTTGGCAGGTAGTTTTTGGCACAGAGTGTTTTGGCTTTCTCTCACCTGTCAGCTTGACTGAGTTGAGAATTACAACTTTGCCTTACAGTTATACTGCCAATAGTCAATTAGCCAGTAGTACAAAGAGCGTTAATGGTGAATTAGCAGAATGCTGTTCAAACACTGGACTGGTCAGGATTAAATATAGTGCTATAGTTAGAATGTAGTTTCACATGCCTTTTTAATAGAGTATGTCCGAAAGCCAACGTGCTTCCCCACCCCTCAGGAGCACAATTGTAACAACCTCAATTTTTTTTCTCATTTGTTGAGAGCAGTAATGTAAGTAGTAACCATAGTTGTATTCCTTGCACTTGCAATTTTTAACTGGAACAGAGAATGGCGTTTCAAAAACTCTTAATATGTCATCCCTATTTTAGTCTCTTCTGCCTGTGTAGGAGAAGGTGGTTGGAGGAAAATTGGCAAAAAGAGATGGTGTAGCCATATTAGAAAAGAGTCTGAAGAGCCTCTTTTTTTCTGTCTGCTGGCTTGAAGAGCTGAAGATTAGCTGAAGAAAGTTTACGATTAGTGAAGATAACATTTGCCTTTTTTGCATTTGTTTTATCTCTTTGTATATGGAGCAGAAACATGAGTAGGCACAAGGTAGCTTAGGGCCAGGCTCTGGAAACAGGCTTGGGATTTGTGTTGGTGGCAACAGAAGGGTCAGCTTCCTGCTTCAGTTTAAAACGAAGTGCCCTTGAGAGAGCAAAGTCAGAGTCTTTCCCTGAGTGATTTTAAGTGAATTTGAAAATTGGTCATGAGATTACTCAATAATCCTTGCTTTTCTGATAGCTCCTGTGATATGATCCCAGCGTAAGATCCAAACAGTTGTTGGGGAATTCACAATCTTTTGTTAATCTCATCATGCTTCATGACATCCCAGCTAAAAGGTGTAACAGCAAGTGAATTTGCTTCCTCCAAGAATTCAAATAAAAAGAAGATTCTTTTAAGGTTTGACAGGTCAGAGTCTAAGCTATGACACAGGGGTAAAGAACTGAATATAGCTGTTGGGTAACTAGTGCAATAGTTTTCTCCTTTGCATCTTTCTTGGCAGTGTTCCCATACCCTGACTCCTGAATGCTTCCTTATTCCCATGCCTCCACTTTCCCAAGAATTACCTCTGCAGCCCTTCTAACCCCAGGCGTCTGCTGGGCTGGTCCACATCTTGGCACTGCACATTAGAAAGATTCATTGGTCCAAAAACATTTGGTAGGAATGGAGATGCTTCTGAAGCCACTCAGGCCCTGTGGCCCAAGAGCCAAAGGGGTTTGGGATGGGAGGGAAGGAAAGGGGTAGTTCTCTGGCAGTATATTCACTTAAAATGACTTAGTTAAAGACTGGGGGTGGGAAAAGGGGTGCATATCCTAAGTTTGTGTTGCATTTGAGGGGAGCTTGGGGTGAAGGGGAGGCAAGTGGAAGTGGGTCAGATTTCTTGTATATTATCTAGACTGTGCTGAGAACCCAGCCACTTCCTAGTACTTTCTTCCAAAAGCAAACAGAATTTAAAAAAAAAACAGTCCCCATGCCTTTTAGAGGAAGATTTGTACTTTATGCCAGTGGGTTCCTGTAACAGATTGGTCAGAGTTTGGCATGGAGGTCCTGTTTTAGGGAGTGAGTAGATTGCAGAGGTGATGGGAGCAGAGTTTGAGTGTTTCCCCCAAGGCTCTCATCACTTTAAAGTTTTCTTTGATTGAAGTATTCTGCCTTTTTCTTCACTCCCTTTTTCTAAAACTTGTTCTTTATAATCCCCACCTCCCCACCCCCAGACCCAGAGGTATGTTAGATATATGTTAGTGGGAAGACAAGGCAAAAAACTGCCAAGACAGATACCCATCCCCACCCTCTCCTCCCCTTCCAGCCACTCCCTGGTCTGAAGCTCTGGCTCCTGATTTTAAACACATGCCTTCCCATTCCCTCCCCTCCTTTCCTTCCCTACCCCACTTAGCCTCCCTGCCCTCTGCTCCCCCCTCTCATCTCCTCCAGCTAACTTAAGGGGAAGGAGGGACTTCTACCTACTTCATTCGAGGGGCCTAGGGAGGTTGGGCTATAGGGTTATTTTAGGAACAGCTCCTCGGATCTGAAGGCCTTGTTAGGGTAGCACTGACCTTTCCACCAGAGGAGGAGGGCAGGATCAGGAGAAAGGGGCGGGGGCTACAGGAGAGAGAGACAGGCAGACCCCACACACCCACCAGAACTGTGAAAGGAGCCAGCTGAGCATTTGGAGAGATAACATTGCCTTGGGGAACTCAGTACAGCCAGGGCACTCAGAGGGGGATTTCCCCCTTACTGGAACTGGTTGGAGAATCATTACCCCCATCCTTTCTTTCCCCAGTAACCTCCCCAGAGAGGTTTCTTAAAGGGACCATGCAACTTTTCCAGTCCTCCCTAGAACTGCCTCTGGAGTAAAGGGACACTTTTGGGGAGGTGAAATCTTTCCTGCTTGTTTGTCTTAGAAGCAACAGTTCCTCTGCTCCCTCAGACTGATTCTTGAGTGAGGGTTGGGGACCCACTTGCCTGTCATTTACAGACATACACTACTCACCACCTTGGTTCTCCGGACCTTCAGACCCCTGACAGGATCATGTTCATACCACATTGGAGCCTCATCCTAAGTGTGAAGGTACAGCCCTGAGCCGGGACTGGAAAGGCACTGGGGGGTGGAGCCCTCGGGCTCCCCCCCAGGCTCGAGCTGGAGGGTGGAGAGGAAGCCGGGGGCTACGATGAGATGAGTGGAGGCCGCTTTGACTTTGACGATGGCGGTGCATACTGTGGGGGCTGGCAAGATGGCAAGGCCCACGGACATGGGCTCTGCACAGGTCCCAAGGGCCAGGGCGAGTATTCTGGTTCCTGGAACTTTGGCTTTGAAGTGGTGGGTATCTACACCTGGCCCAGTGGCAACACCTATGAGGGTTACTGGTGCCAAGGCAAGAGGCATGGCCTGGGCATAGAGACCAAGGGGCGCTGGCTGTACAAGGGCGAGTGGACTCATGGCTTCAAGGGGCGCTACGGGACCCGGCAGAGCTCAAGCAGCGGAGCCAAGTATGAGGGTACTTGGAATAACGGACTTCAGGACGGCTACGGTACTGAGACCTATGCAGATGGAGGTATGTTGGACTTGCAGCCAGCAAAGCAGCAGAGAAAATACAGAAGGGAAGAGAAAGGGACAATAGGGAATATTTACCTGGAAGGCAAAGGGAGGCTTTGAGGCAACTCGCAGGAGTATTCTATGCATAAAGCACTCATTAATTGCCCTTATAGGTGGTAGGGTGTGATAGAGAGACATGGGCAGCCATCAGGAGACCTGGGTTCCAGTTCTAACTCTGCCTCTAACTGTGTCTCTTTGGGCAAGTCACTTCCATTTTTTGTGTCCCAACCGGGGGCCAGACCAGGTAGTTCCTAAAGTCCCTTCTCTAGCTCTGATGCTATGACAATTTATTCTATTAGAAAGAGGAAGTGATATGGATGATTCAAAATCATGAGAAATTTTTAAATGTTTCTGGGTTTAGAATGCATGATATATTTTCGGTACCGCACTTGCTTTCTATAGGCTAACATTTAAAATAGTTTACATTCCAGTAGCGCACGATGAAGGACTCTCCACCTGCTGCTTTCTGTGAGTGTAGAAGAAGGCATGGGGAAGTCAGTCTAGCATGAAAATTTTCCTCTAGATAATCAAAAGTTGACTCAAATAATGTGACCGAGTATGCATGTAGGCTTGTTTCTAAATATGGACTTGCATTTTCAGGGAGGAGGTATACTTGCCAATTGGTGCGTATACTCTGTGTTTGCACCCACATATTGTATGAGTATGGATGTGTGGGGCAGTTCATTGACTCAGGAGTGTTGTGTAGTGAGAGAGTAACAATGAGCCTAGGTGTCTGGAAAGTGTGACAAGTTCAGGATGTCTATTGAGAAGTGACTTATCTGGTCACTACATTTTACTATTTCCTTTACCAAGGAGAGGGTAGGCTGTATGCTAATGGTACCATCTTGGCTTAAATAAAGTACTAAAGTGATATGTGTAAAATTAGATCCGTCTGTTTTGGGCAACATCTTATTTCTATTACTTCTCAATCCCTTTCATCAATCCCTCTTTATTGCGCTCCTGTTGCATCCAACCCTGTACTTGACACTATAAGGGATAAAGAGATATTTAAGGCAGTCTCTTCTGTCTGTTTGGGCAGATAAGACTGATGTTCATGACTCCCATGTATGTAACACTTTACAGTTTAGTCAGTCGATCATGCATACTCTACAAAGTGCATTCACATTCACTCTTCTTTGATGCTTCTAATAACCTTGTGAGGCAAACAGTGTATCTCCAGTTTATAGATAAGGAAATATCTCAGAGAGAAAATGTGACTTGCTCGTAGTCACCAGTCTGAGAAAGGAAGGAGCCAGGGCTGGAACCCAGGTTTTCTAAGTCCAATGCCCTTTTGATTCCACCCTGTGTTGAAAAATATAACCATTCTCCCCACGCTATTCCTTGTGTTTAGAAACGGAGAGTTCAGAAAACACCGCCATATCTTCTCAGTGATGAGGTCTATAGGTTGGACATATTTTTGAACAGTGGTCCAGAATGTTGCCCTGTGAGATCCTATAGGTGCTCACAGAGTCGAGGGAAAGCTCTGATCCTGAGGCTTGTTACCAGCCGGTTAGGGCAGCATTCCTTCCTGCTGTGGCCATATATAGCAAGCCTAAAAAAAAGCTGCTGATTGGTACCAGGGCAGGAGGTGGGGAGGACCCATACTTGAAAACCAGCTCTTCAGTTATGTGCTGCCACTCTCATGGGATTTCAGAGGTTCTCTTGGAACCCAGCATGCCTTATAGGATATCAAACCATGGAACATCAGAGCTGGAAGAGGCTTTAAAACATAGAGTGTCGTCTAAAAGGAATGTTTGAGATATTTTAGCACAACTTCCTAATTTTAGATGGGGAAACTGAGGCCCAGAGAAAGGGAAATAGTTTGACCAGAATCACATAGCAACAGTACCTACTATGTGTAAACCACTGGGGTTATGAAGATAAAAGAATATTGTCTATTTTCCTGACATTAACATTCTGTTGAGGAATACAATATACAAATTATAATGACTAACACATGTAGTGTTTTACAATTTGGGAAACAAGTTTTCTAAATTATCTTTAACAATGTTGTGAGGTAGGTGGTATGGTACAATTAGAGAGGTGAGACTCAGGGAGGTGACTGGATCTGTTCACGGTTACACAAGGTAGTAGGTGTCTGGAGGCAGAACACGTTTATGAGGGAATATGATGAGAGAGAAAGCAAGAACAATTGGAGGGCATCAGGGAAGCTTCACAGAGAAAACAGCACCTGAGCTGAGCCTCAAAGAAAAGAGAAATTGTGAGAGGCAGAGATGGGAACAGGCAGAGGGAGGGTGGGGAGAGGAGGTGGAAGGGGAGAGGAAGTGGGGGAAGAGGGAATGATGGGGGAAGGAGAAGATAGGGGAAGGAAAAAGAGAGGATAGGAGTGGGAGGAAAGAGGGAAAGAAAGCAGTCTGAAAGCTGTAGTTCTACAAGCTTGATTTTGATTCCTGGGAAAATCCTATGATGGATAATTAAAGAGAATGGTTGCTGAACATCTAGAAAGGGAAATAGTGTTTCATCAAGAACAGGGTGTACCTGGGGCAACTAGGTACATAATGAATATAGCATCAATCCTGGAGTCAGGAGGGCCTGAGTTCAAATCTAGCCTCAGACACTTACTAGCTGTGTGACCCTGGGCATGTCACTGAACTCCAATTGCCAAAAGAAAGGAAGGAAGGAAGAAAGAAAGAAGGAAAGAAAGAAAGAGAAGAAGGAAGAAAGGAAGGAAGAAAGAAAGAAAGAAAGGAGCAGGTAATGCCTGATTAAACCCGTTTCCTTTTTTTGATAGACTTACCAAATTAGTAATAAGGGGAATGCTGTGGATTTAGTTTACCTAAATCTTATCAAAGCTTTCAGTAACCTATCTTATACTATTCTTGTGGAGAGGATTAGATTAGGCATTAATGTATATAGTCAGATAGATTTGGAGCTAGCTGGATGTCCAGACTGAAGGAATAGTTGTTCGTGGTTCAACATCAACACAGGCAAGAAGTCACAAGTGTAGTACTTTAGGGATCTGTGCTTGGCCTTATGACATTTAACATTTTTATTGGTGACTTGGATAAAGGCATAGATGATATCTCATCAGAGGGGTAGAGCCAGGGATAGCCAGGGAGAGAAGGCCGGCAGTAAATGACAGAGTCAAGAAACAAAAGGATCCATAAGGATCTTGACAGGCTAGAGAAATTGGCTTGATCCAGAAAGATAAATTGAACAGGGACAAATGCAAAGTTTTGTATTTGGGTACCAACCCCACCCCCCAAAAAAACAAGCCAGAAATTCACAAGTACAAGGTAGAGGAAGCAACAAACAACAGACAATAATGACTTCAAAAAAGTTCTGGGAGTCTTAGTGGACTTCATGTTCAATATGAGGCAGTTTGATTTGGCATCTAAAAAAGCCAATGCAAACTTGGGCTTTTGGAGGGTGTAGTTCCCCTGTACTCGGCCATCTTCATACCTCATTTGGAGGGTTATGTTTATTTCTAAGCACCCTGGCTTAAGGACATTTGTAAACAGGACAGTATTCTAAAAAGAGCAAACCAGGATGGTGAGGGCCTTGAGTCCATGACATATGAGGATCAGCTGAAGGGACTGGCCATCTTTAGGGTGGAGAAAAGACTTGGGAGGGGGCGGCTGTCTTCCGGTATCTGAGGGGCTACCCTGTGGGAGAAGGATTAGATTTGTTGTTTGGCTGATGAAGGCAGAGCCAGAAATAATTGGTAGAAGTTGCAAAGAGGCAAAGTTAGGATGTCAAGGAAAAAATGCCTAACAATGGGATGGGAGGAAGGGAACAAACATTTATTAAGTACCTACTGTATACCAAGTATGGTGCCATGCAAAGCACTTTACAAATATTATCTCCTTTGATCCTTATAACAACTCAGGAGATGAGTGCTATTATTATTCCCATTTGATGGTTGAGGAGACTGAAGTAGGTAGAGATTAAGTGACTTGCCCAGGGTCACGCAGCTAGTGTGGGTCTGAGGCTGGATTTGAACTCAGGTCCTCCTGACTCCAGGGCTGGTGCTCTATTCACTGTGCCACTTAGCTGGCCCCAATGTAAGCTTCTTGAGGGCAGGAGCTGTTTCATTTTTGGCACTTAGCACAGTGCTTGTCATTTATTCATACTAGAAACAATAGGACATCACTGAATAAGCAAATGACATGGTGAGATTTTCGCCTTAGGAAGTTCATTTTGGCGGCTGTGGGGAATGTGGATTGAGAGAGAAGAGACTAGAAGGTGGGATATCAATTAGGAGGCTATTACAACACTTTTGGTGAGGCGAGGAGAGTCTGAAGTAATATACTGGCTGTGTGAGTGAAGAAAAGGGAATACTTGTCAACTGAGTGGATATGGAAGGACAAGGAGAAAGAGGAGTGAAGAATTACTCTGGAGCTATGACCCGGGGTGGTTGGGTGAAGGAAGACAGGTGTATCCTCCGTGGAAATCAAGAAGTTTGGAACAGCAATGAGTTTAGAGGGGAAGATAAATTCTGCTTTGCACACATTGAATTTGGGATCCTTATGGAATAAACAGAGAAGGGAAAGGAAGGGGATGGAATTTAATTTGCCAAGTGCCTGTTAGACATATGGAACTAGTGTCCAGGAGAGAGATTAGGACTGACTTCACACAGTCACAATATTATAGATAGATTTGGGAGTCATCTCTGCCGATTGGATCATTGAACCTATGGAAACTAATGAGATCATCAAAGGAATGTATGTGGTAGGAAAAGACATAGGACTTTGGGAGGACATTCACATCTGAAGATGGACTCAGATCTAGCAGAAGAGACTAAGTCAGACAGGTAGAAGGAGAACTAAGGGAGAAGTACATCATCACCAAAGCCAAGGAATGACAGGATATTTGGGAAAAGGGAGTGGTGGGTAATATACAAAACCATCTTTTCTGTCATCTTCCCTACTGTCCCCTTACCTCCTTTTTATCGCCCCTTCCTTCTGTAGACACTCCAGCTCTCACCTCTCTCATGGTGAGGAAGGGGGTGGGTATTGTATTTTAAAGTTGTAAGGCATTGGATAATAGAATTAAGCTCTAAAAATATCTGGACAGGCTAGAACAATGGGACCAAGGAGGTTTATGGGATTCACTGAGAGTTATGCTTAATACAACAGGAATGAATCATTTCTATGCATCTGTCAGCTCATTGATGCAAATATTCCTTTTAACAATACAAATTGCAAACCTCCAACGCCTTTTCATTCCGTGTGACTCTTTTCATGTTGCCCCATGGGATTTCCACCTAACACGGGAAGCCTCCTTCTAGGTCTCTTAACACTCCTTGGCTACCGGTGGAACACACAGAATGTGTCTCACTCTGTCTGACCAACCCAACTTCTTTTCTGGTCTTATAGCTCTGATAATATCTTCTGTGCCCATGACTCACAATTTCGGGTTGCTAGTAGACTGCCCATTTATGTCTGCTGTAGAGCTTTCCATTGCCCTTTGGGCAAACTGTAATTTGATATTCTGGAGATTGCGGTATTTGTAGCATGCTTTATATTTATATGTTATCACTGGAAGACCATTGGTTTTTGAAAGCTGTAATGTTTTTGAGAGAGAAATTTGGGGTCACAGAGAAATTGTTTAATGATCTCAAATACAATCCCACCTATTCTCTTCCTCAGATCTAGGCTGAGTTCACAGCATCTTAGACTTGTAAGGAACCTCAAAGATCACCTACTCTAGCCCTTTCATGATGGAGAATCCCCTCTATAGTATCACTGACTGGTCATTCAGTCTGCTTGAAGACCTCCAGTAAGGAGAAACCCATCACTTCTTGAATCATCAATTTGATTCTACTCCTATATAGCCCTAATTATTAGAAAATGTTCCTTTCATTGAGCCAAAATTTGCCTTTGTGCAGCTTCTACTCATTGCTCCTTGTGAGGGCAAATAGAATAAATCCAGCACGTCTTCCATATGATACTCTTCAAATACTTGAAGATGCCTGTCATATCCCCCTAAGTCAGCAGTTCTCAACCTGTGGGTTATGTTCAATTTGTAACAATGAAAATACATCCTGCATATCAGATATTTACATTACGATTCATAACAGTAGCAAAATTACAGTTATGAAGTAGCAACGAAAATAATTTTATGGTTGGGGGTCACCACAACATGAGGAACTATATTAAAGGGTCGCGGCATTAGAAGGTTGAGAACCACTGCCCTAAGTCTTCACATCTCCAAGTTAAATATCCCCAGGTTCCTGCTACCAATCCTCATCTGGTTTCCCAATCCTATCAGTGCTCTGGTTGCCCTCCTCTGGACACATTCCAGAAGCATATCCTTCCAGTATGGTGTCTAGATCAGAACAAAGTATTCCAGATATAGTCTGACCAAGGCAGAGTATAATAATAGGATTGTCATCTCCCTTGTACTAAACATTACGCCTCCCTCAATACAGCCTGGAATAATATTAACTTTCCTGATTGCCTTGTCACACTGCTGACTCATATGAGCTTGCTGTCTGCTTAAAAACTCTGAATTTTTTTCACCTGAATATCTAGCAATGTCCCCTTCATCATCTTGTAAAGTAAATTGTTCTGGAATCTAGAAAAAGGCTTTGATTTTATCCCTATTAAACTGTATTTTATAAGACTTGGCCCATTTTATTATAAGACATTGGCCTGTCAAGGTGTTTTTGGATCCTAAATCTAAATCCCGTGTTTTAGCTATTTCTCCCAGTTTCATCATCTGCCAATCTGACAAGCATGCCTTCGATTCCTCCATGTATGTCATTGATAAAAATATTGAATAATATTTTTATTAATAATATAGCCACAGACATATTCATGGGGTACTTTGTTGGTAACCTCCAAGTTAACATCAATCCATTAGTGATTACTCTTTGGATCTGATCATTTAGACAGCTCTAATTGTACTATCATCTATTCCACATCTATCCATATTGTCCACAAGAATAGAGTAAGAGACTTAGTTAAATTCTTGACTAAAATATAGGTCTGTTGTGCCTACAGCATTCTTCTTCTCTAACAGGCTGGTTACATTGAGAGAGAGAGAGAGAGAGAGAGAGAGAGGGAGGGAGGGGGAGACAAGGAGAGGGAGAGGAGAGGAGAGGAGAGGAGGGAGGAAAGAGAAAGAAAGAGAGAAAAAGAAAGGAAGGAAGGAAGAAAAAAAGAGAAAGAGAAGGAAAAAATGAGTTTTATCTTGGATGAACTATTCTTCATATTCATCTGTATTTTCTCTCTGATACATGTTTATATAGAACAGCTCCAAAGGATGTCCATCAATGTATATTATAGTCTAGATAACAAACATTTTTTATCTATTTAGTTTTTCCTGCATAGTTAGGCACATGTCTTTTGCATTACTTTGTATCTCATTCAAGGTTCTGCAGGAATGAATGACTAAGTGAAAATTTAGGCATTAGTGAGGAGATTTCTGGAGAGGAGGTGTGGATCAGCCTCTCAATGCCCCACATTTATAGGGACCCTTTATTTCTCCAACTTCTTATGCTGGGGAGAATTTGAACAAGGGTTTGCTGGTACAGTTAACTAATGAGGTGCAGGCCTGAAATTTTCTCCAGTCATAGTGTGACTCAGCTTTCCCAAGAGCTGTCTGTCCTTTGACCTGTGCCTCACCTGCCATACCTCAGGGAAGAAGCCAGAGCTTGATATTTTCAGGGAGGCCTGGGAGGTGGGATGGTGCTCCTGCCTTAGTTCTGGACACCTGACTGCATTAGAGTAGCCTTCTTTCCTACCTTTTTTTTCCTCTGCCTCCTCCTTCCCCCTACCCATGAGGCCTTTTGGACTAGAGAAGCCAAAAAAGAGAACTTTTTCTGAAAAAACCATCTGTTTTGTCTGATTTCCATAATCTTCCCCATCTTGCTTTGGGGGAAGACTGGAAAAATGACTTGTTCAGTTCAGTTCACCAAATACTGTGTGCTTAGTGCTTGAGATATGGAAATGAAACTACAGTCCCTGCTCTTGAGAAGCATATAATCTAGTAAAAGGAATGAGACAAATAATAACAGTAATAGCTAGCATTTATTTAAGAGTTACCAAGTGCTTTAGGTAAGTTGGCTTATTTTGTTACTCATAACAACTCTATAAGGTAGGTGCTATCATTATTCCCATTTTCCAGATAAGGAAACTGAGGCCAAAAGAGGTTGGATGACTTGCCCAGGGACACTCAGCTAGTGTATGAGACAGAATTTGAATTCAGGTCTTGCAGATTCCAAGTCTAGCATTCTATTCATTGTGCCACTTAACTGCCTCAAATCACATTATGAAATACACAGACCATCACAATCCAAGTTATAATCACGTATTTGTTCTGTCATTTCAGTCCAGTCTAACTTCTCCATGACCCCATTTGGGGTTTCCTTGACAAAGATACTGGAGTGGTTTGCCATTTCCTTCTCCAGCCCGTTTGACAGATGAGGAAACTGAGGCAAACAAGGTTAAGTGATTTGCCATGGGTCAAACAGCCAATAAGTGTTTGAGGTCAGACTTGAACCCAGCACTCTATTCATTGTGCCAGCTGACTGCCCTATAATTGTATGAGAGGGGTCCAAATAAAGTGGCCTTTAAAGAGGGAGAGATCCCTTGTTAGAAGTCAAAGCACTTTCATGCCCATCTCGTTTGAGCCACCCAGCATGTGGAATGTTGGGGCAAGGATCACGAGGCCGCACTAGACTATCAGGATGGGATTTTAATGGAGATGGTAAGAGCTCACCTAGTTCAAGCCCTTCATTTTTCAGATGGTGAGATTAGGGCTCAGAAAAATTAAGTGACTTGCATACAATTCAGCAGTGAGCACAGAGTCTTGGTTTTGATAAGTACTTAGTGTTTGCTGAGCAAGTGAACACCCCTTGCACAGATGAGAAAACCAAGACTCAGGAAAGTGCAGTCCCATCTCCCTCTTTGCGTAATCTCTCATCCAGCCCCCAAAGTAATACATGGATTCTTAGTGTTTAAACCATAACTGGGAGGAGAATTTTAGGTTTCATGGTAAAGGGAGCTTTATAAATATAGCCTCCATTTCTTTAAGACCCCACAGGTACAAGGTGCTTTAAGAATATTCTCTCATTTGATCCTTACACTCTGGTGAGATTGGTACAAGTATCATTCTTTTATTTCATGGTGAGGAAACTGAGACCTAGAGAAGAGAAATGATGTGTCTAAGCAGATATCGTGAGTCAGTGACAGAACTAGAACCTGAACCCAGGTGTGTCTTCATCTTTTTAAGTATGACTATTATTTGCTTTTGTTTTTAATGCCATAGGTATTTCACCTTAACCCCTTTCACACCACAGAATCTGTCCTAATAACAAAGGAAAAATTTTAGCAGAGCCAGCAGATACAATGATTTTAGCTGTTGGAGCTACAAACGGTGTATTTCTGTGTATGTGTATAAAGCACATACAGTAGACATATAATACAATCGGTGTATTTCTGTGTATGTGTATAAAGCACATACAGTAGACATATAATACAATTTGTATATTTCTGTGTATGTGTATAAAGCACATACAGTACACATACAATTCAATCGGTGTATTTCTGTGTATGTGTATAAAGCACATACAGTAGACATACAATACAATCGGTGTATTTCTGTGTATGTGTATAAAGCACATACAGTAGACATATAATACAATCGGTGTATTTCTGTGTATGTGTATAAAGCACATACAGTACACATACAATGCAATTGGTGTATTTCTGTGTATATGTATAAAGCACGTACAATACACATATATATACATGACACGTATATATAATGTGTATATAGGGAAATACACATACACTGCATATATGAAATATATTTGTATATATATCTGTGTGTATACATAGAAATATATGTATGTGTATTTGTGTTTACATATATACACATGCACACACATACATGTATGTATGTGTATGTATGTATACACACATAGATACTTCCAAATATGTAACATCACCTCCACCACCCACCTTTCTGCTGAAAGGATGAAGGTATGTTTCCTTATGAATTCTCTAGAACCAAGACTGTTCATTACAATTCATCAATTTCTGC
Source organism: Pseudochirops cupreus (assembly GCA_028627135.1). Taxonomy (NCBI): domain Eukaryota; kingdom Metazoa; phylum Chordata; class Mammalia; order Diprotodontia; family Pseudocheiridae; genus Pseudochirops; species Pseudochirops cupreus. The sequence goes on from CM053581.1 coordinate 191,722,595, forward strand.
TGTTGTTATAATTTGCGTTCTTGTAGTCATTTTTGTCTATCATTCTCTTGGATCTGTTTTTTTTTTCACTCAGCATCACTTTATACAAATCTGTGTTTTTCCAAATTCCTCATATTTATTGTTTCTTATGTAACAATAATATAACATCACGTTCACATGCTGCAATTTGTTGAATTGTTTCCTAGCTGATGGGCACCCATTTTCTTTTTTCCTTTTTTTTTCTACCTCCCAAGTGTTGCTGTGAATATTTTCTTACATCTAGGATATTTCTTGACCTTCAGGGAATACTTGCCTAATAGTGGGATAACTTGGTCAAAGTATCTAAGCAATTTAATGACTGTTTGCTAATGAATTTCCAGGTTGGTTGGACCAATTGATAACTCCACCACCCAGCATGTGCTGGTTCATGTACTGGTCTTCCTTTAGCACCTCCAACACTGTTTTTTGAAATCTTTGTCAAGGAACCCAGATCTTCTTCAGGCCCAGGGCTCTTTTTCTCACATCTTTCTTCCTTACTATCAAACTCTCAAACCCTATTTCCCACAGGCAAACCATTTCCTTAATTGACTTCTGAGGTTCTGCCAAGGAGAGTGACTTTTTTATTTGCTCCTAAAGTAGATGGGACTAGAAGGGAAGTGTGTCTTTAACCCTGGAGAAGAGCCAAGTCAGGGTTCAGGATGTATTTCTAAACTTAGAAGATTTAGAATTGGCAAGGACCTTAGGGATTATCTGGTCCAATACCCTTATTTTGCAAATGGGAAAATTGAGACCTAGAGAGGCTGACATGCTCAAAGATAATTAGATATTGTAACACAGTTCCTCTGATTTCAAATCCATTGTTTCTTGGTTTTCTGCCACACCAACCTACTATGGTCTCTCAGCCCATCAGACCTGCAGGGAGGCAGGGTGGAATGAAGGGAAGAATGCTAGCCTGGGAGTTTAGCTCGTACCAGGCCATGTCAGCTGCAGTCTTGAAAGTTGTCAGCACTCTGTTTCAGGGAGGGGGTAGGGAAGATGTCAGTCTCATTCTCAAGTATTTCTGTTAGGTGTGATGGGTAATTAATTAAAGATTGTCTGAAAGCCAAAGAGTATTGGAGCCATGAGGTCCCAGGGTCAGATTCTCCTCCCCATAATGTGCAACCCAATCCTTTCTACCCAGAGTGTAAAAATAGCCCAAATCAGCCTTGTTGCTTTGGGTGGCATGCAGTAGTCTTTTCAAGCCAGAGAGTATTGACTTTCAGCACAGGCGGTTTTAGATGGGAAGTGAAAGACTGTGATCCCAGACTTGTAGAGAGCAACAGAAACTTTCTGCCTGCGTGAACATTCCTCATGGAGCATGGTGGAAAGACCAGCTGGATTAAAAGCCAAAAGAACTGAACTTGAGTCCTATCTCTGTCAGTAATTCATTGTGTGATCTTGGGAAAGTCACTTCCTTCATTTCTTCAGCTAAAAGACGTGCCTATTGTGAATGTGTTAATGAATCTGAATGTTTTCTTTTAACCCTTTGGAGTCTGGTGTCGAATGTTCTATGCTAATTAAGGATAGAGGTCATGTTAGGGAGGGTTTCTTGGATGATTTCCTATCTTTAGCCATAAAAGGACCATTCGTTGACTCTTATCACTTAGCTCTACTCCTGACATGAGCCAGACCATGGCTCTGCCATGAGATTGAATCTGCCTACAGTGTGAACTCCATATTCCCTGAGGTGAACTCCAGAGCATCCAGTCCTACCTCAGGGTCACCAGGATTCTGGTCAAATTGCTTATTTCTATGTCATATGCATTTCCATTTTAATGTCAGAGAATCTGAGTTGAAATTTATCTCAAAAACTATCTTGTCTACCCTCTATCATGGCAAGAGCTCACTCCTCCTACGGTGTCCTAAGCTAGGAATGTGATAGTGCTGTTGTCAGACCAAATCTATAATTTTGTCATCTGTTTTAAGTGTCACATTTTAGAAAGGACACTGATAAATTAGGAAATGTCTTAAGGAGGGAGACAAGGCCCTGAGTTCCTGCCATATAAGGATCTGTTGAAGTAACTGAGGAAGGTGAGACATGATAGATGTCTTCAAGGGTTTAAAAGTCTGTCCATATGAAAAATGAATTAAGTTTGTCCTGCATGACCCCAGAGGGTTTAACTAGGAACAATGGGTGAAATTGGTAGAGAGGGATTTGGGCTTTTGAGAAAAGGAAAAATGACCAATTAGAGCTATCCAGAATAGAGTGGGATACTTTGAAAGGCAGTGAGTTCTTCATTTGGAAGCTGCGAGGTCATTATTGGGGTATATTGTAGGGGGGGATTCTTGTTCATGTATGGGCTGGACGAGATGGCCTGTAAGGTCCCTTCAGACTCTGAGATTCTGTGATTCCCTAGCAAGTGATCCAACCTCTACTTCATCCTCTCTAGTGAGAGGAAACTCTCTACTTCCTGAGGTAGCCCATTTCTACTTTTGGACAGCCCTAATTGCCAAGAAGCTTTGCCTTATGTGAAGCCAAAAAAATGTCTGCAACTCTAGCCTTTGCCTCGAGTACTGCTTGCTACAGCCAAGAAGAAAGAGTCTAATTCCCTTCTTCGTGTGATGGCCCTTCGGATACCTGAAGATAGCCTTCATGTCTCCTCTGACACTCTTCTCTACATTAAGTATCCCTAGTTCTTTTAACTAATCTTAATATGGTGTAGTCTCTAGTGCTAGGAACCCTTTTCTGTATCCAATTCAGTTTGAAAGGGTCCCTTCTAAAATGTGGTACCCCAAACTAGATAGATGTGGCTTGACCAGGACAGAGAACATCAGGGACTATTGCCTATTTTGTTCAGGATACTGTGCCTCTTTTAGTAAGACCTAATATACCATTACATTTTGGGGTTGCCCAGGTTACATTCTTGAATCCTATTGTAATGCCAAGCAAAGGCAACTTCCAAGGTTTGGATTACCAGCATAGTAAACCCCATTTATTCAGCAAACATTCACAGAACAGAAAAAGTCAAAATACAGTGTAACTTGTTCCTTTAGCAAGTAAGTTCTCAATTCA
>CM053581.1:191726125-191769678 GCA_028627135.1 Pseudochirops cupreus
GGCTCAGTTCAGCCCTCTCTCTTCACATCAAGTCCATCCCACAAGTGGGATTCACAAGCTCTGGGTTTTAAAACTCAACCCCAAAACCAAGCCAATACAGGGGCATCTCCAAATTCCATTACCAATACACCTATTGAGGTTGCAGTCCACAAACACCAAACATCACTCTCCCCACAAATCTTTTTTATACAAACTGTCGTCTAATCATATTTTACTCATCCTGTACTTATACAGTTGATTGTTTGCACCCAAGGGTAGGATTTTACATTGATCTCCATTAAATTTTATTTTATTAGATTTGTCCTATTGTTCTAGTATGTTGAAGTATTTTTGGATCTGCATTCTGTTACACAATATCTTAGCTATCACTCTTAATCTTGTGTCATCTACAAATTCAACATCAATACTTTCATTCAAATCATTGATAAAAATGTTCAACAGAAAAGGACCAAGGACAGATCTTTGGACCACTCCCTTAGAAACCTCTCCTTAAGGTGACATCATCACCATTCCATTATCCCTTTCCTTCTTTGCAGAGGTGAGGGACTTGATGTGAAACATCACATGTACTGTTAGATTTAGCTAGTTTTTCTGAACTGTTTCTCCTTCCCTCTTTTTTTTTTAATTTTCTTTGTTATAAGGGATGGTTCTCTGTGTAGAGGAAGAATATATTTGGAAATGAAGGTAATATAAAAACAAAAGAGATCTAATTGAAAAATCCGTTAATGACTGACTATTCTTTAGGTTTGGTCACTTAATCAGCTTTAAATTCATTATACTATTATCTGGATCACATCTCTCTGTCTTATCTACGTGGATAGTATGGAAAAAAAGTCAAATGCTTTGCTGAAATCCAGGTAAATATCATCTACGGAATTTCTCTAATTTACTAGTCAGTTTAGTGAGCTTGTCAAAAAAAAAAAAAACAAAGTAATGACCAAATACAGGATCATAGATTAGAACTGTGAAGGACCTTATATCACCTAACCCTTCTTCTACTCAAAACCTGAATCTCTGGTCGACAGGAAAATAAGTGGTCATCCAACCCCCTCTTGCATACCTTCAGTAATGGACAACTCATTGCCTACCAAGATATCCCATTCTATTGTTTGGCAGGTCTAATTGTTAAAAAGTTCTTTCTTTTTATTGAGCTGTCTTTTTTTAACTTCCAAGGGTTTTGGTTCTGTACTCTGGAACTGTAGAAAACAAATCAAATCCTTCTTATACATGACTGATCTTTAGATATTTGAAGATAGTTAATCATATCTCCCTCAAAGTTTTGTCTTCTTTGGGTTGAACATCTCTAGTTTATTCCAGTGATCCTTTTATGGCAGGTTCCAAATTCCTTCTACATCCTGGTCACCGTCCTTTGTCTAGGCTCCAGCTTATCAACTTCTCTCTTCCAAGATAATACTTTATTGGATGTATGAAAATGACTTCATTAAGTTACCCACCTGGTATTACCATCTTCATTTAAATGTATTCTGGTTCTTTTACTTCCATCTTGGCTCTGACCATCAGAAAGCTCAAAAATGCAACTTCAGACAATTTTTCTACCCAGAGAATGACACTGAGTTGAAGTTTGTGCTCCCCAATTCCATTTCTATCATTGGAAGGGCATTCCTAGCTGAGGTGTTGTAGCACCAATTTGATATTCACAGCACCTATGACAGCTATGAATATGTTGGCATAATTCTGAATCACAAAATATAACGACTCTCCACATGGAAGACAGAACCAAAACATTTATTCAAACACCAGAAAGCTGAATCCATCATAGCAACAAAGGAATCTATACACGATAACACTGCAGGGGACATTGCCATCCCCAAGCCTTCCCCCTGCTAGGACCTTTCCACAAATGAATACTCACAGCTTATTGCCTGCTTCCTCTCTCTCCCTAAGCTGTAACTGATCTCATCAACTTCCTCTCTCTGCTCCAGCTTTCCTGCTCTACCCCTTCCTGCTCCACCTGTTCGGCAAGCTCCTCCCACCACAGACTCATGTGACTCAGGCTTCCATGTGACTCAAGCAGGTAACATGGGCCTATTAATGGATGGGAAAGATCTTCCCATTAAGCAAAAATGCGTAAATAATGTAAGTGCCAAGGCCTTTTTTCTCTAATAATGATGATGAAGATAGTGAAGAGATTCGTTCCTGCTTCTGCATCACTCTGAGCTTGTAGCATGCTTTCTTCACAGCATTCTCATGTATTATTCTCTGTTTTGCAGGTATAAAAATATAGGCTCAGAAATATTGCAATTCTTCCATAGTAATACTGTTATTAAATGTCTGAGCCAGGATTTGAACTTCTGACTCCTGACTCCAGGACAACATGTCATCTCATAGAATGTTAAGAATTGAAGAGAACTTTGAGATTCCTTATAGTTCAATCCCCCAACTTTACAGAGGAGAAAAATAGGGAACACAGAGAGAATATGGATCACATAAAGTCACACAGCTCGTGGTGAGGGGTGGGAGTGGAGGGCAAAGCCAAGACTGGGATTCAGTTCCCTGGAAATCCAATCCTGTGCTCTTGTCACTGTATCATACTCTAAAATTTCTGAGGACTTGTTTGAATTCCGGCAATGGGATCTGTGTCAGAGCCCCAAAGCACCTGTTGCCCTGCAGGTGATGTTTTATAGGAAAAAACTGAATACCTTCCCAGAGTGATTACAATGGAATGACCGCCATAAAACAAAGAATGTTAGAGCTGGGAAGGCCCCAGGAATGCAGAATGTCAGAGGGCTCTTATGATATTAGAGGGGTCCTTAAAAAATCTTGTCCAAACTCCTTAAGTGGGGCAAATTTCCTTTCTTTTTGCCCAAATAGGGCGGAGTATTATGGGGCTCAGACCTCTTGCTCTTCTTCTTGGTAGGTACAGAATATATGGGTTCTTTCCTAGGCATTTGAATGGAGGAAACACTCATATCAACATAGTCACGAATCCATTGAAGAATACAGTCAGGTGGAAAGAGGATTAGATTGTTCCGTATGACCTCAGATGACAGAATTGGACTGATGAATGCTAAGAGATTATTATATTAATCCAGACATGAAGGAATGAGGGCACAGACTAAGAGTGATCGCAGTGGGATTGAATTTTGAGGAAAAAGAAATTCATGTTTAAGGTTATATAGGTTATAATATATAGGTTATAATATATAGAAAAATTCTGAGCTCCCTCTCTACTTTGAGATTCCATGATGCTGTGATGCATTGAGATTTCTGTTCAATATAACAAACAAATTCCTAACAGCTAGAGCTATCCAAAAATAGGATGGGTTGCTAGTGAAATAGTAGGTAAGGAGTTTCCCAAAACTGGAAATCTTTGAGTAGAAGGTAGATGATGATGTGTCAAGGATTGTAGAAGGGATTCCTATCCAGGGATAGGTTGAAATATATAGGGGCAGCTAGGTGGCATGGTGAATAGAGCACCGGGCCCTGGAGTCAGGAGGACCTGAGTTCAAATCCGGCCTCAGACACTTAACACACACGCACACACACACACAAAACCTAGCCATGTGACCTTGGGCAAGTCATTTAACCCCAATTGCCCTACCTTCCCCCTCCAAAAACAAAAGAAAGAAAGAAAGAAAGAAATATATGGCCTCTGAGAGCCCTTCTAGCTCTGAGGTTCTGACTCTGATTCCTGGAAGAGGCTTCTGTTAACCTCCCAGGTTGTAGAACCTGAAGATGCGCTTATTTTTTTTCTTATAATCCTTGACATGACCCCCCTTGGGATAAAGAGTCGGTATATTCCTTGATGAGGTGAATAGACCTACTTTTTAAAAATTCCTGATGGGGATTATCTCCAGCCTGACTCTAAGATGATGGTAGGGTAAGGGATGGTGAGGGAGGTGGGTAAGTAACTTGCCCCTCTTAATGGAGATATTGAGTATTGGACTAATAACCTTATGCATTCAAATCAATGGAGCTCCCCCCCCACCCCGAGAACCCAGGCATCCTAATTCCCGAAGTCAAGCTGAGTGAATTACATTGATCCAATTTAAACAGTCAAGTCTAGAAAGGAGGACTGGGATTAGCTGTGTGACCTTGGGTGAGTCACTTCCACTTGCGTGCTGGTCCCGTCTCATGCTGACTGAGAGCCAATTATTAAATGTTCAGTGTGAGCATTACACCTTGAAACTGGCAAGCGCTCTGGATCAGAGCTTGACATTGTTCTGTGGATTGTCTAGGCTCAACTAAGTGTTGCAGTAAATGTTAACAATGCAAATTAAACTTAAAACTGGGTCATGGTTATTTTTTAGTGGTCACTCCTTAAACATTTGCTAGCACAGCACCAGGTCACGTCCCCATTTTGGACAATTGCCCATATTTCTAAAGCATTTTGATGTTAACGACCGCTGGGTGATGTGGGTGGTTTCTGTATTATTTGCATCTGACAGAAGAGCACCTGCCTCCCAGGGCTGTTGTAAGGACCAGATGGGATCATATGTGGAAAGTGCTGTGAACACCAGCTATTGTTATTATTATCATATCTTAAAGTGCCATATAAATACTTTGCAGTCATTTTTCAGTCATGTCCGACTCTTTGTGACCCCATTTGGGGTTTTCTTGGCAAAGAAACTGGAGCGGTTGGCCATTTCCTTCTCCTGCTCATTTTACAGATGAGGAAACTGGGGCAAAGAGGGTTAAGTGACTTGCCCAAGGTCACACAGCTAGGAAGTATCTGAGGTTGGATTTGAGCTCATGAAGATGAATCTTCCTGATTCCAAGCCCAATGCTTTATCCACTACACCACCTAGCTGTCCATAAATTATATTTTTTAAATTATTATTATTTTTTAATTATTATGGCATCTAGGTGGCACAGTATTCAGAGGGCCTGGAATCAGGAAGACCTGAGTTCAAATACAGCCTCGGACACTTACTAGCTTTTTGACCTTGGTCAAGTCACTTAACTTCTGTTTGCCTCAATTCCCTCAACTGTAAAATGGAGATAAGGTAACTGAGTGGCACAGTGGATAAGTGCCAAACCTAGAGTCAGGAAAATCTGAGTTCAAATCTGGCCTCTGACACTTAGTAGTTGTGTGACCTTGGGCAAGTCACTTAACCCTGTTTGCCTCAGTTTCCTCATCTGTAAAATGAGCTGGAGAAGCAATGGCAAACAACTCCAATATCTTTGCCAAGAAAACCCCAAATGGGGTCACAAAGAGTCAGACACAACTGAAAACTACTGAGCCAAAAGAAATGAGGATAATAATAGAACCTGCCTCACAGGGTTGTTATGAGGATCAAATGAGATAATAATTATAAAGTGCTTAGTACTTGGCACATAATAGGTATTTTAATGCTTGTTATTATCATTACTGTTTTTTTAAGTTTTGCTACACCCCCTTTTTTATTATCATTATTGTTTGGAGGAGGAAGAGGAAACCATGACTCTAAGAGAGGTGTCAGGCACCTATTGCTAGTAAGTGGCAGAGCTCGATCTTGAACCCAGGGCCAACTCCACAGCCATATTGTTTTGTGCTGCCCACACTACCAGTGCACAAGCCTAGCTTCCTTCATCCCTGCAGAGGACAGTCACAGCTCAGAGAGCGGGGCAGGGGCAGCCCATGCCAGGTGTGACGGGTTTTGACACTCTGCTCCTGCCCCTGAAGTCTGGTTCTCTCCCTGTCATTATTCCAGGGTCTGCTGGCCCGAGGGCCTCTCAGCTGGGCACCAGCAAATTTCCTAATATAACTTGGCTACTTCCTGCTCAGCTGGCAGAAGCTGCTCTCCCATCACAACTGTGCCTTCTCTCAGACTTAAAGGGACCTCGCTGGCCCATCTCACCTCAAATTCAATAAGCCTGCATTTCATGTAGTGGATTTCAGAGTTTGTCACTAGAACAATCACTACATCCTTTCCTCCCTCTCTTTTCTCCACCCCCTTTTTGTGTTCCCCTTTCTCCCCTGTTTCCATTTATCTATCTTATTCTTTCCTTCTATTCTTCTTGTTCTCTCTCTCCCTTTCTATGAAACTGCTTCCAAGCTAGGCCGGGGCCGGAGGCCAGTTTGCAGATTAACTGAACTTTTGGCCTGGTAGTAGTCGATGCTCAGCAAAGTAGTCCTCTTGTGCCACCATGATAAACCCTGGCTAGGTCAGTGTCTACTGAGGAGAAAAGGGACCCCATATTCTTGTTCTCAGAGTTACTGGTTATTGCCAGAAACTATGATCTATTGAGGAGCATCTAGGTGGCACAGTGGATGGAGGTTCATCTTCCTGAGTTCAAATCTGGCCTCAGACAATTACTAGCTGTATGACCTTGGGCAAGTCACTTTACCCTGTTTGCTTCAGTCCATCTTTTGTAAAATGAGCTAGAGAAGGAAATGGAAAACTACTCTAGAATCTTTGCCAAGAAAACCTCAAAATGGGGTCACAAAGAGTTGGATGTGACTGAGAAACAACCTAAAAAGTTAAGTGTTCTATAGATGGAGACAAGGACCCAGGATGAAAGAGAGTCTGGAAAGGGGAGAGGAGGTAGGAAGGAGCAGAGCCAGTGGAATTTAATCTGTCCTGGTTGACTTAGGGGAATATAAATGTTGTCAATGTTGCTTTAGGTGGACTTTAAATTAGAGACAGCCCCGAAGAATACTTTGAAGTTGAGGTAGGAAAGAGGGCTCATGGGAAAATGGTTTTCCTGGGAGAACTGGATTGGATATGGAAGTTTAAGGAGAAAGGAAAATGGAGCATCATCATCATCATTATTGTTTTTGTTTTAAATGGAAGCTGTTCAAAACTTAGATGTGTAATAGAAAGAGCTGGCTGAAAATGAGGGAATTTGAGGCTCTGGCTCTGCCATTAACTTTGAATGACTTTGGACAAGGTCTTCACTTCCTCCTTGGTAAAGTGGGCTTGACGATGGGGGCGGGGCTGAAATGGTCAGATTAGATGCTTTCCTCGAGTCCCTTTTGGTTCTAACATTCCATGTGCCAGCTCTTCCATGAACTTGCTCTTCCATGAACTTAAGGAAATAATTTTCCTCTCACTCTGGTTTTGTTTCTTCCTCTGAGAATGAGAGGATTGGACTAGCAATGGGAATAAGCACCTACTACATGTCAGGCATTGTGCTTAGCGCTTTACAAATATCTCATTTGATTCTCAACAACCCTGTGAGATAGGTGCTGTTATTTATCCACACTTTACAGTTTAGGAAACTGAGGCAAGTAGAAGTTAAGTGACTTACCCAGGGTCACACACCTAGTAAGCGTCAAATTTGAATTCAGGTCTTCCTGACTCCAAACCCAGTACTCCATCCCCTGAGCCTTCAGAAGATTTCTAAGGTATTTTCCAGCTCTAGTCCTACCATTTCCTCTAGTGATGATATGTTGTGATTCTTTAACAAATGAGAGCGTTGAGGTTACGACAGAGGTTTCAGGTTAACTCTGAAAGGAGAGGATGGTTTTCTTCCCCCGACTACTAAGCCATCCCCAGCCCAAGCATGTTAGGCATGTGAGTGTGAGACATGGGCTCTGGGGCTGGGCTGAACTGTCACAGTGATAGTTCTGGTAACCGCTGGCAAGGGGAGGCTTTTGCATTAGTGATGCAGAAATCAACACCCCCAGATTCTGTTACCAATTTCATCCCCTAGGCAAGACCCAAACCAACCAGATCCCTGGATCCCCCTCCTGAGCTTCTCAGTGGCTACAGCACCTCTAAAATTAGTTTACAGAGAGAACAGGGCAGGACAGCTCTGGCTACAAGTGCAGGCTCTGCTTGGGGGGAGAGGTCTCTGCTGGAAGGCCCGAGACCTCCAGAGATATCTCTCTTTCACTTATAATCCTAAGATCCCTATTCAGAATAGTAAAAGGACCTCCAAATTCAGTGGTAGTAGTAGTAATAATAATAAGCATTATTAATTATTACTTTTACTTACTTTGAAACTTTTATATTACTAGTTTACTTCTCTTACTGATGATATTAAAAATGACAATAAGTGACATTTCTATGACCCTTTGAAGTGCACAGAGCATTTTAACATATGTTTGATTAATCCTTCCAATAGCTCTGTGTGGTACAGTATAGGAAGACAGGAATTTCAGGAATAATGTACATTATTAATTACATTATTAATTAACTTGTTATTAATGTACAGTCCAGGAGTACATGTTTCCTAGTTCAGGGCAAAAGCAACTTGACTGTGGCCAAGCTAGTAAATGCCAGAAGTGGAATTCCAACCCGTCTTCTTGCCCCACATCTGCTATTCCAGGGGTCCATCCGTGATACTGTGGTGCCTTTTTTATTGCCCTTCCTTCTTGTACCCTGTACACTTTATCTTCCATCATTCAGTGAGTATTTGTCAAACGTCTTCTTTGTGCTAGGCATTGTACTACACGCTGAGGATATACATATAAAAGTGAGACCCTCTGAGAGGCAGCATGGGTTCCTTGATTGATCAATTGATGTATAGAAAGCTGGCTTCGGAGTCTGGAAGACCTGAGTCTGACAGACACCAACTGTGAGACCTTGAGTAAGTCACATAACCTCTCACTGCCCCAGGCAGCAATCTAAGACTATCGATTGCCCAGAAGGACCCAATTTGCTTTGATAGAAGAAGTTCTTTATCAGGAGCTCCCAATAGTGAAAACAACAACAAACAAACGAACCCAAAAGAACAACAACAAAAAGCTGAGACAGTCCCTGCCTTGAAGGCACATAATTACACCCCACAGGAGGATGCAGCATCTGAACACATAAATAGAGGACATATACAAAACCAGTTCATGGTGGTTGGGGGTAGGCACCAGCCTCTCCAGAATGAGGGAGTCTCTTAAAGGAGGGATTGCTTGAGCCAAACCTTGAAGGAGATTCCGAGTTTCAAGAGCTGGAGGAGAGAAAAGGAGAGCGTTTCAGATGTGGGGGATGGCCTGTGCAGAGGTGTGGCGATAGGACATGGAAGGCTGGATGATGGAACATGAATGATGGCAAGGAGGCCAGTGACTGGCCTGTTCATAGAGTGTATTTAAGGATGAATACTATATAATTACGTATGTAATAAATATATAATAATATATAATATTTAGGTGGACTTTATATATAATATAATATACGATAATATATGATTCCTGGGGGAAAGTAGTCAAGGCTGTGACAGGCTTTGAATGCCAAGTAGAAGAATTCCATTTTATCCTTATCCCAGCGAGGAACCACTGAAGCTTCTTGAAGAGAAGAATGATATGGTCAGGCCTGTGCTTTAGAAGCATCGCTTTGGAAACTGCCTGGCTAGAGTCAGTCAGGCAGCAAACATTTAGAAAGACCCTGGAATGTGCTAGGCAGTGTGCTAAGTAGGGATCGAAGCAAAATAAACACTATGGAAACAGAAAGGCAATCCCCACTCTCAAGGCGCTTAAATTGTAAGGGGGGAAGACAGTAAATTAGAGGAAGCCTGGCAGAACCATGATGGAGAAGTCCAGGGATGGGAAGCCTGGCAGAACCATGATGGAGAAGTCCAGGGATGGGAAGCCTGGCAGAACCATGATGGAGAAGTCCAGGGATGGGAAGCCTGGCAGAACCATGATGGAAAAGTCCAGGGATGGGAAGCCTGGTCTGAGATAGGCGGGGAGAGGGCGAGGAGCAGCATCCTGAGACATGCCCCTGCATGGTGACCATCCTGGGTCACGATGACACGGTAACAAATGATAACCATCCACAGGAGACCGAGAAGGATAGTTCCCACATCGGATCGTGACAGGGTCATGTCCACAAAGCTGAGGGAGAAGAGAGGAGCCACAAAGGGGGTGATCAATAGTATCAAGAGCTCAAGAGAGGTCAAGAAAGATGAGGACTTAAAAAAATGGATTTAACCATCCAAAGATACTGGTTCTTGCGGTTTCATGGCGTGTTGTGGCAGAACTGTCTCAAAGAATTTAGAGTCAGACCACCTCTAATCCAAGTCTAGGCATTTATTGGGAATGATGCTTCCAGTGAGCTGAGTCCCAAGAGGAACCAGCAACTAAGACAATACAAGCAAATTTATAGTGTAATGATGCTGACTACACAATAGAAATTATGAATATTAAAAAGGCAGGAGGGAGTTTGTTAAGGGATGAGGTAATGGGGAGGGGATCCAACCTCAGTGGAACTGTATGTGCATATGGAAAAATTCATTGGGGGGCATTAATATCTGATAATATTTATAACAAGCCTCTCTATGTCATAAGTTTATTCTAGGTCAGTTCTTAACTATTATTGTGAAGGTACCTACTTAGGGAAAGTCCCTTCTATTGTTTTGGAGTCCACATCCTGCTCAGGCATCCTGGTGGTGCTGCTTTCTGATTGGCTGGCTATTGTGGTCCTGTGTGAGATTAGATGGATGTGGTTGTAGTTGAGTGCACGGACAAACGTGCTGATTCTGTGGGAAATATGAGGAATGGGTCTGGGGGCAGTGGCTAGCTAGAGGCAGTGGCTGGGGTCCCATCACATGGACACGCCTGCTACTCTGTGAGAAATCGGAGTTCGTGGACGTACCTGTTGTTCTGGTGAGCAGTGAGGCATATATGAGGAAGTCAGGGGTGGGAGGGGCAGTGGCCAGTAGGGGCAGTGGGCCTACTATTACTCAGTGAGGCCTGTGATTGAGTCTGGGGGCCTGTGGTATGGTTAAAGCCAGATTGTGGGCTTAAATCAGGGCATGCCTGTTGTTCAGTGGGGCCCATAAGAAAGTTAGAATCTTGGGTTGGTGGGCAGCTTTATTAGGTGATATAGGAGAGAGTAGTTTCAGTGGAAACAGAATCCAGATAGCAAAGGGCTGGGGACATGATTGAAAGGTAAGAAAGTGGAGGCAAGAGTATAGAAGGCTTTTTCTAGACGTTAAGCTGTGAAAGGGAAGAGAGAGGTAAGGTGACAACTTAATAGGTGGTAAGGCCAAACGTAGAATTTTTTTTTGAAAGGATTAATTGGGGGAGGTCTGCACCTGCTTGTAGGACGTGGGGAAGGGGCCAGTGAACAAGGAGAGGTGGAAGATTAGAGAGACAGGGAGTGAGTGAAGGGGCCAAACTCTTCATGTTACTCTGTATTATAGCATCTGTATCTAATTCCCTCTAATCAGCTCTAAGTTTTAGGAGGACAGGAGTTGTCTTATCTAAACTTTGCGTCACTCCTAGTGGCTAGCATTTTGGTATTCTGTATATGGTTGTTGTTGAGTCCTTTCAGCCATGTTGGCCTCTTCCTGGCCCTATTTGGGGTTTTCTTGGCAAAGATGCTGGAGCGGTTTGCCATTTCCTTCTCCTGCTCATTTACAGATGAGGAAACTGAGGCAAACAGGGTTAAGTGACTTGCCCAGGGTCACACAGCTAGGCCAAATTTGAACTCAGGTCTTTCAGACTTTAGGCTCACCATTCTATCCACTGTGCCACCTAGATCTAGGTGCTGTGTATACAGTAAGTACCTAATAAATGTTTTCTAGACCAAATTGAAATCATTTAGTGAAAAGAACACTAAATTTCAGTTCAGCAGGCTTAACTTCAAGTCTTTGCTATCTCTGTGAACATTGGAAGGGCCTTTGTTTTGATGTTTCCAGTCCATCTGTGCTTATCATTTTTTTAAAAACATAATCTTGTCTTAGCCCATTATTCTGTGGCTTCAAGGACAGATACCAGCACTTCTGCTTCCTTTTGATTTCTCACGTGCTAAGTTTCTACATACTTCGGAAAGGTTGGCATTCCACAATCAATTAATCAGCATTCTTTACTAAGTACTTCTTTGTCCTTCCTTTTGGAAGAGGACCATGACACCAGGGAAATGTTACCGTGACTTGCAGTTGACTTTGATTTGAGTGAGAGAGGGCTGTGCAAGGTCACCGGCCTCACTTTCTCCTGCAGAGCCTTCAGTGGCCAGATTCATCAGAACCACTGGAGATGGCCCAGGATGCATTAGTGCTGGATAGTATGCTGGGTACTGCAGGAGGAAAAAAAACCCAGAAACCACTGAAGGAGACATTGGGAAGCCTGGATTTGTGTCTGTGTCCCACCACTGGATTTTGTCATGGCCTTGAGCGAATTTCTGAATTTCCCTCAGCCTCTATTTTCTTCCTGTTGTAAATGAGCTCCTCTCAACATCTAGACCTAGGCTTTTATACTGATACTAACGAGGGAATCCTACAATCCCAACCCTTCACTTTACTGATGAGAAATCTTAGGCCCAGATAATGTAAGGGAACTGCAGAAGGTCACAAAGAGAAGGGGAAGAACTGGCAAGAAAACCCAGGTTTCCTGATCCCCACAGCCAGGGTTCTTTCTGCTCCACCCTGCTTACCAACCATAAGGATCAAATGAAAGAACAAATAGGAAGGAGCTTTTAAAATGGTGAAAGCACTATAGGGTTTTTGAATGTCAGAATGAGAGGAAAAGGATGAAACAAGCACTTATTATTTATCAGACACTGTGCTAAGCACTTCATAAATGTTGTTTCATTTGATCCTCACAGATCTCTGGGAAATAAGTGGTGTTATCATCTCCTCTCTATAGTGGAGGAAACTGAGGCAAGTAAAGGTGAAGTGACTTGCTCAGGGTCACACAGCTAGTCAGTATCTGATGGAGGAAATCTGAACTCAGGTCTTCCTGACTCCAGGCCCAGAATCCATTGTCCATTGCACCACCTGGATGTCCCCTGGAAGGGACCATAGAGATGATCTAGATCATTTTTTTCATTTTATTGATGGGGAAACTGAGGCTCAAAGTGGACAAGTGACTTGATCAGTGCCACGTGGCCAATTAGAGATAAAGCTAAGAGTAGGATTCGGACCCAGCTCTCATTCAATCTCATGTTTTCTCTACTATTTCCTGCTTCTTCTCTATAAATGTAAGGGATTTGTTGGTGGCCGTTCCCATCAGCATAAAAACCTGGGTGCAGGCACTTACCTGGTTTTTCTTCTCCCTCCTTAGGAACATATCAAGGCCAGTTCACCAATGGCATGCGCCATGGTTATGGAATCCGGCAGAGCGTCCCATATGGCATGGCAGTGGTGGTCCGTTCACCACTCCGAACATCCCTCTCTTCCTTACGAAGTGAACACAGCAATGGAACCCTGGCCCAGCAGGATGCTCCCTCCGCCCCTATGGATGGCACCACCCTGGCTACCCCTACCATCTCCCGTGGTGGCTTTGCCCTCAGCCTCTACGCCAATGCAGAGGCTGCTGCCAAGCTCCCTCGGGGCAGTGGTGGCTTCTTCCAGAGAGGCACACTACTGGGAAAACTGAGGCGCTCAGAATCACGGAGCTCTCTAGCCAGCCAGAAGAGCCGGGTCAGCTTCCTGAAGAGTGACCTGAGTTCAGCAGCCAGTGATGCAGCCTCCACCACCAGTCTGGGAGAAGGGGCTGAGGCGGAGGACTTTGCCCCGTTTGAGTCCGACATTGATGCCACCACCACAGAGACCTACATGGGTGAGTGGAAAAATGACAAGCGGTCAGGCTTTGGGGTCAGCGAGCGTTCCAGTGGGCTGAAGTATGAGGGTGAGTGGCTGGACAACCTGAGGCATGGTTACGGCTGCACCACCCTGCCTGATGGCAAGAAGGAGGAAGGGAAGTACAGACACAATGTGCTGGTCAAGGGCATGAAGAAACGTGTTCTCCCCCTGAAGAGCACCAAAATCCGGCAGAAGGTGGACCACAGTGTGGAGGGGGCTCAGCGGGCAGCAGCCATTGCCCGCCAGAAGTCAGAGATTGCAGCCTCCAGGTAGGACCGAAGATAGCAACCAGGAGATGGGGAATCTCCTCTGGGAGAGGGAGGCCAGGGGATTAAGCTTGGAAGGATCTGAGAAATCTTCTAGTCTGACTCCCTAATTTGGCAAATGAAGAGGCCATTTGACCAGAGTTAGACAGAGGGGATTAGGCTGGGATTTGAACTAATACTATGGTCTTTCCACCAGCTATACCTCCTTGAACAAGGTGAGGAGATCAGACTGCAGGTCAGAGAGAAACCAGGCAGATCCAACCCTATCAAAGGTTTTCTTCCTCTTCTGTTCTATTGACCTTTCTTCATCAGCCCTCTTGAAATACTGGAGGGTGGGGTGGCTAGGTGGTGCTGTGAATAGAGCGCCGGGTCCTGGAGTCAGGAGGACCTGAGTTTAAATCCAGCCTCAGACACTTAACACAAAAACTAACTGTGTAACCTTGGGCAAGTCACTTAACCCCAATTGCCCTCTAAAAAAAAAAGGCAAAAAAAAAAAGATATACTGGAGGGTGACCTTTCTATTTCTTTCCAAAGACAACTAGTCCATGCCTATCCCAAGTACTATCTTCTCTTAGTTCATTCAGAGAGAAAGTTTTCAGAAAGGCTTTACTAGTATTTTAAAGTAAGCAACACACAAACTTAAGAGTACAGAATTGATAAGTCATAGAAATTGGGAATCTTTTCCTAGGATAAAAGTTAGCTGGTTCTGTAATGGGAAGAACAATGGATTTGGACTCCCGGCTAGGTCACACAATGGATAGAGCCCTGGACCTGGATACAGGAAAGACCATAGGATTAGTTCAAGTACCAGGGTGTGAATCCCAGTTCTGTCTCTTAAGCCATGCTTTTCCTCTCTGGGCTCTATGTCCCCACCTGTAAAATGAGGGAATTGAACAAGATGATTTCCAAGGGTCCTTTTACTGCTAATTCCTGCACCCAAAGTAGAGTAGTCTTATGTTTCCTCAATAACTAGTCCTATCCACCTACAATAACCTTCCAATGTGAATTTTCTTGAAAAAAAATTATTTTAATAAGGGTTTGCACAAGGAATATCGTTTGCCAGATCCTATGTTTGCGCTCAGGATTCAGAAAATACAATTACTTTATGTCTACCTCATGTCTAAATCTAGCCTCACCATTTTGCATTTCCCATCTTGCCTTGGGAAAAAGCCTGGTCAGTCCTCTCACACTATCCTCACCCTGTGTGACCCCGAGCAAGGCTCTTTCCTTCTTTGTTCTTCTCATTTTCCCTCAGTAAAATGAGTGGATCAGACCAAGATGGCCTTTAAGGTCCCTTCCCAGTTTGAAAGCCCTAAATTGTAACATTCTGTGCTTTGTGTTCTAAGGTTATTTCTAGCTCTGGGAGTCAGAGGCCGGAGTGAAATTGCCCATCTCTGACAGCAAATCCCAAAGGCAAATGAGGAAGGAAAATGAAGCTGCCAAGAAGCTGTCCCTTCTTGGTTTTACTCTGCAGCTTGCCCCTTGAGGAACTTGGCCCCACAGTGCCATTCTCACTCCTCAAGTCAAAATTCTGAGCAAGCAGTTCCCATTGGAAGGGTTCTGAGAGCCCTAAATAGAGAGCTGAGACTCCTGTGCCTCTCTATCTCCTTCGTTGATGTAAATTTCCCTTGGATTCAGGCTGTATGTGAGGCAATCAAAGTTGCTGCTGCACTTTCCATCAGCCTGGGAATGTCTTGTTCTTTCTGGGCTGGCAAGCTTGGTGGGGGAGGGGAGGCTGTTCCCGCTTACTCTTTAGGCATGGGATAAATTTCCTATTAAGGGCAACTCTGGGCTTGGAGGAAAGGCAATGTTAAGGCTCTTTCCCCCTAGAGCTTCTTTCTTCTCACCCTGACCTCTTTAGAAGCTGATGAGAGGAAAAAGAAAGCCAGCAGGTTATGAGGAGAAGTTTTGCTTCAGGCTGGGGTTAGACCAGATAGGTGACCTCCTAAGGTCCCTTGGAGCTCTGGGAATCTGATTCTAAGTCAGAGACAAGCACCAGGGTGAATCATTTACCACAGAATGTCGAGACTGGAAGCATTGAATACCAGAACTAAGGAGGGATCATAAAACATAGAATGTCATAGTTGGAAGTGACCTTAGACATTGAGTCTAACCTCCTTTTACAGAGGAAGAAACTGAATCCCAGACATGAGAAGTGGCTCACCCCTTGCCACTGGTGAAGCTGGGAAAGAATGTGCTCCTAGGAGGCTAAGCTTGTCTATATAGTCACCAGCCTCCCTGCATCAGCCACGTGTGGTTTCCTTCTTATAATAGACCGACATTTTATTTGTTACTTAAGGTCCCCAGCTCTATGCCTCCAACCTTAAGGACCCTAGTAGCAAAGGCTATTGGGAGATCTTAATTCCAGTGTCTTGCCAAATGTCTGCACAGCATTCTAGTGGAGAAGAAATTTAGTCAACTGACTCCTTACCACTTCCCCAATATGGCATTGCCCGCAAATATAAAGACATTCTGAGAGCTTTGGAAGTGGAAAAGGTCACAGAACACAGAATGTCAGAGTTAGCTGGGCCCTTTAGAAAAACAGAATATAAGAGACAGAAGAAATTTTGAAGACAGTCTAGTCTCCTTGGTTTGGGTTTTTAAAGACTGGATCTCCCCTCTCACCCAGGCTGGAAATGAAGGTGCCAGATCCTACTACTGATCCTGCTTTGACCTTATTTATTTCCAACCTGGATCAGTTTCCCCTGCTTTAGGAAACTGTGTGCACTCCCCACTCCTTGGGGGTCTTAGCTCTACTTCAGCTCAGGACTCCCCAGCTCAAGAGGTGCACAATACTCGGTCTCCCTGGTAGCTGAGATTTTAGGTGCTTGCCACTTTATGAAAGAGAAATCCAAGACCCAAAGAAGGAGAAATGACTTGTTTGATATCACCCAGGTATTTAGTGACAAAGCCAGAGCTAGGATCCTGGCCATCTAGCACCATGCTGCCCAGGATAGCTTTGACTGTGGAACCCAGGGCATTCACATGAGAAATAGCATGTTGTAGATAAAGATGTTTCAGAGAAGAGGCATCACCAAAGGGCAACAAGCAGCTTCAGGGAGTTATAAGGGAAAGATTTGAGGTTGTGGGAGGGGAATCAGATTGATGATGCAAATTGTATTTTAGCCTAACTTGCTTCTTATCCACTTGACTCATATGCTTATCCCTGGGCTCTAAATTGTAGGACCCTTTGTGAAATGCAAAGGATATAGGGCTGGAGCTCAGTCATAGATTTCCACTTGGACCTGTCTGGTTTCAGGCCGGATGTCCACAAGTGCCTGGTGCTATGACCCATCTGCACTATTGGGAAGGAAAGGGGGGCTGGATGGAGGTTCCTGTAAGCCACTAACCCCAAGGAGGGCACCAACTTCTCTCCCATGCTATGTGAGCAAATATAAATAGAGAGAAGAAAGGCTTTCACTCTTGGCACTCATCAAATGCCTGCCCAAGACCACACAGAGTTTGGGAAGGGAAAGAAGAGGAGTGGCCAGGTGTCACAGTGACCACACACTATACCTCAGTTCTTGATGGCATGACTGAGCATGGGATGAGAGGTAATGGGGTGAGGCAGGGAGAGAATGGACAGTGTAGCTGAGTTGTTAAGTTGGGCTATGTAAAAAGCATCACTAAAGCCTGGCCAGCAATTTCTTCCAGTGAAGTTAGCAAAAATTGCAGAACATAGAATGTCAGAGCTATAAGGAGCCTTAGACCATAGACCAGTGGTTCTCAACCTTCCTAATGCCACGACCCTTTAATACTCATATGTGTATGTGGGCAGACCCGCCTGGAGATGGATAGAGGAGCGGTGTCTTGGTTCCTAAGACCATCGGAAATCTGTGTTTTCTGATGGTCTTAGGCGACCCCTGTGATCCCTGTGAAAAGGTCATTTGACCCCCAAAGGGGTTGCGACTCCCAGGTTGAGAACCGCTGCCATAGACTGTCACAACTTAGAAGGACTTAGGACCTGGAAAGGACCTTGGGACAAGGAATATCAGAGATGGGAGAATCCTAAAGATTATTCAAATTTTCTCATTTTACAGATAGGGAAACTGAGGAACATGATTTAGGGTCCTAAATAGAGCTAGAGGAAAAACCTCCTTAGAATGTCGCAGGTTAGAGATGGAAGGGATCTTAATGATCCAGTTTAACCCTCTCAGCTTATTTCCTCCACTATAAAAGGACAGGGTTGAACTACATGGTGTCCAACTCTACCATTCTGATTCTCTTAAAATTTCATGCGTGTGAGTTCTATTTTCTTAATAAGGCTCTGAGCATCTTAAATCAATCTACCAATTAAAAAACATTTATTAAGCATTTATTTTGTATGAAATACTGGGATACAAAGAAAGGTTAAAAAAAAACCAGCCCCTGCCCTCAAGGAGCTCCCATTCAAATGGGGGAGAGATCTTGTAAAGAACCAGGTTAATACGAACTATAAGGAAGGTGGAACAGAGAGGATCCCAGAGAGGAATCCTGAACAAGGCGGGGGAGGGGAAGAGGGGACCAGAAAGACCTTCTGTAGAAGCTGGAGTTTGAGCTGAGTTTTAAGAGAGGCTGGAAAACCAGGAGGTGGAGGTGAGAGTGGGACTCCTCCTCGACCAAAAGTAAAGACTTAATGAATTTATTTGAAAACAACGACCTTGTTCTACATGAGGCATCCTGGGGCTTTGCCGAATGGGTCAGACATCATCTTTCCCTTTCAGCCTCTGGGATCTCCTTGTAATCCTCAGCCCTCACCTCCAAGAAAAACACAAGCCAAGGCCTTTCGGAAATTCTCCAGGTTCTCAGGACTGTCTTCTAACTGGCCTCCTCCCACCAGGTGTCAGACAGCCTGTGAGCTTATAAAGTATTTCTGTTGAACAGAGGGGTGCCTTCACACTCTCTCAGCAGTCTTCCTCCGAGGGCCCAGCTGCTATGGCTCACATGCCTGGGGACATCTGGGGGCTGGGCCTCCTGCCTGGCCCACTTCCCTTCTTTGTTCAGACCTAACTGACTCCCTTGGGGCCTTAAAGTCTGTACCCAGTTTAGACTACACCCCCTCAGAGCTCTCACTTAAAATAAGGTGTGGTGAGGTACATCTTACTAGCTGGGTCTCCTCCCATAATTCTCAGGCAAAGCGCATCCTCCTTCCTTCCCTTTGCCTCAGATCTCTGTGTGCTCAGGACTTCATGTAGGCTGGAACGGGGCCCAGCCCCAGCCCCTGACCCAGGATGGTGGCGGGTGGTGTGGATGACGTTCTGAAAAGCCCTGGAGTCAGCAGACATTCCCTGTCTAAATATGGGAAAGCATCAGAGCACTGGTTTAGCCGAGCCTGAGGGGAATGTGACAGCTGAGCGGTGGAGCCTGCCCATGAAATTCCAGCCCCCCTTGGCCTGTGTCTCTCCCTTTTCTTCCCCCACCATCCCAGGTGGGGCCCCGACTCAGCATTCCAGTGAGTAAGATCCTTCCAGAACTACCCCCCATGTCACAGACACCCCCTTGGCCCTGCCCCCACCACCATCTGGACCTTCTTAAGGGCTTAGAAACAGGTCTGAAAACTGATAAAGCCAGTGGGGGGGGGGGGAGAAGGGGAGGGCAGGGAAGGAATTTCATCCAACATCTTCAGTATCTGGGTGTGGGTCCTTTTAGAGATTTAGGGAGCAGTGGAGATCACAGAAGGAGCTGGCCTCCGGGTTCCCATTCTGGCCTGGGAGTCAGAAGGCCTGGATTCTCCTCCTAGTGCCATCACTGATTAATCTGGTCAGCTTGGGCAAATCACCTCCCCTCTTTGGGGGGAGGGGTAAGTGAAGGAGTCTCTGCCAACTGGAATGTTCTGTAATCTTTGTGATTCTCCTTTTATGTTCCCCAAGAGGGATAGACAGGTCCTTGGGCTGGATCTGTTGAGCCTCAGACTTAAGGCAGGTCTGAGTTTTTTGGTCAAAGGACACATGCTTCCTGATGTCTCCCAGGTGCAGTGCCTTGGGTTGGATACTGCTGAGCATGCAGAAAGCAGAAGCTACTCAAGGAACTTAGTCTAACTGGGGAAAAGATAAGACTAGAACACATATAAAGGCACAGAATGTGGAAGGGACCCTAAAAAGCCATCCATTCCAGATGTTCTTAATCTTTTTTATGTTATGGATCCCTTTGGCCAGGGGTGGGGATCCTGTGGCCTCGACGTCACATGTGGCCCTCTAGGTCCTCAAGTATGGCCCTTTGACTGAATCCAAACTTCACAGAACACATCCCCTTAATAAAAGGATTTATTCTGTAAAGCTTGGTCTCAGTCAAAGGGCCATACCCAAGGACCTTGAGGTCACAGGTTCCTCACCCCTGCCTTTTCCTATGGGCCCCTTCTCAGAAGAATGTTTTTAAATAAGTAAAGGAAATGCTAAATTCCCACTAGAAGTTAGTGAAAATAAGGATGTAATTCTTTACCCATCCAAGTCCATGGTCCCCAAGGGCCTGTGGGCCTCCAGTGAACCTTCATCCAGTTCAACCCCCTCATTCTACAGAGGCCACTAAGGCTTTATGATGGGAAGTGTCTTAGCAGAGGTCAAAGAGCCAGACAGCGCAGCGGCTGGGATGAGAACCAAGCCGCTGTGAGTCTTGTGCTATTTCCATTGTCAGTCAGCCACCTAAGGGCCAATATTTATTTATTGACTGATTCTTCATCCATTCAGTTATTTATGCTTTTTGGAGAGGGGAAGGCAGGGCCATTGGGGTTAAGTGACTTGCCTAAGGTCACACAGCTAGGAATGGTCAATATTTAATTGAGTGGTTCCTATGTGCTCAGAGGCATCATGGATAGGAAACTCCCACCGAACCAGGAAGACCGAGGTTCACATCTCATCTGATATATGCTGGCCGGGGAAGCCATTTGTAACCTTCCTGTCTATCAGGATAATAAGGGACCAGCTCTAATACCATATTTCAGAGGAGACACTGACCTGCACTGGTAGAAGAGGTAACTTGTTGTGAGCTCCCTAGACCAATGAAATCACAGGTCCTCTCCTTACTCCTATATCACAGGGGCTCTGCTCAGGCACCCCGAGTTTGGGCTGCCCATCTCTGTCCCCCAGCAGAATTAACACTCCCACCATCCTTACTCTTTCAGGAGTGTTGCTGAACGTGCTCAGCTGTGAGAATACATGGACACACATGCACACACACACACACACACACACACACACCCCGCGGTGCCTACCTCACCAGCAGTTTCTGGGAGGTGGATGGGGGTGGGGAGGTGTTGGGAAAAGGGACTGATCCTTTGGCCTGAAGCAGAGAGGTCTGCTCCCTAAGGCTGATGGAGTCTGCCTTCCCCTGGCCCAGGGCTCAGGTCATGTTCCCAGCAGACATGACAATAACAACTTTTGGATGTTGTTTAGAGAATGCAAAATGAGCGATCCAGTCCAGGTCAAAGTTTGTTTAGGACAAAAAGAAAGCTATAGGTATTGTTACCAAATGGTCTCAGATATGGAAATGACTTGCCTAAGGTCACACATCAAGTTAGTGGCAAAGCCTGAGGAGAACCCACGTCTCCCGTTCCTTAAACTCTAGCAGGAATCTTCCATGTGCCCCCCACCCTTGTTAATTAAGAGCTCTGGGCCACCTCCTTTCTGTCCCAGGACAGTCCATGGGAACTAGGCTGATCTTCTGCTCATTATTTCTCATTTTTTTTCATTGGTTTCTTTATCTGTAAAGTGAGGGGTCAGGTGCAAGGATTCTTAATTTGGGATCTATGAACTTTTTAAAAAATATATCTTTATATATTTGATATAATTGGTTTCTTTTATAATCATATGTATATTATTTTGTGCATTTAAAAACGTCATCGTGAGAAGGAGTCCATAGGTTTAAGTGGATTGCTAAAGGAGTCCATGACACAAACAAAAACATATTCTTAACAAGGCTAAGAATCCCTGGGCTAGAGGATGTCTCAGATACTTCCCAGCATAATGTTTTATGTGACTTAATATGTATAATAGAGTTGTAATTTTTACCTTCTCAGTGGGTCAGGAAGAGTGAGAATTTTGAAACTGAAAACAAAACAACATATACATATATAATATGTTTCTATAATACGTTTCTACATAATAAAAAATAAAAAATCATTTCCAGATCTAAAATCTTTAGCCTTTCCTCTTCTACTGACTCTTTCTCTTCTGCCTAAAAACATAGTCAGGTGTCCATGATCCTTTTTAAAAAAGTTCCTTTGATCCTGTTATTACCTTAAGCTATGATAGTCTCTCTCTTCTGGGAGACTGCCAATGGTGGTACCAGGAGTGCCATTCCCCTTTTACTTTCTTCCTTTCCCCTCCTCCTTGCTAGGCTGCCCCTGAGCCCATCTAGGTCACCCTGACTGCCAGAAGACCTGCCACCACTGTGGGCATTTGGGCGCCTTGCCTTCTTCCTTCAACTCTTCCCCCCCGGCAGAAGTGGGGCTGATGAGAGGAGGATACATCCTGGCTACTTGCCTGCTCACAAGGCCACCAAATCTACTCCTCTTGGTAGAATGGAGGACCACTAGGCTTTGCCAACTGCCCTGCTAAGCCTTGGAACTATTAGCAGCTGAGCCATAGTAATTTAGCCTAAGGAACGCTGGGCCTTGCTATGGGCTCCTCTCCTGAGCCTTTAGGACTTCTGGCCTTTCCCTCCACTCTGCAACTGATCTTTTCCTCCCCCAAATGGAGTGTGAAGTCCTTGAGAACAGGGACTTTATTTCTTTTTCTATACATGTCCCCAGGTCTTAGTACAGTGCTTTGCACACAGTAAGCATTCAATAAATGCTTTTTTCGTTCATTCATTCATTCATTCAAAAGTAGTATATACTCCATAATACCCGCTCACACCTCGAATCTCCTACAATCTGGCTCCCATCTCCAACGCTCCTGAAACCACATCCTCCAAGATCCTGAATTCCTACTTGCTAAATCTCGTGGTGGCTCAGCTCTCATCCTCCTGGATCCCTTTGTGGCGTTGCATTGCTGAATACCCCTTCCTTTCCTGATACTCTTTTTCCCCTTGAATTCCAAGATGTTTTCCCCTCTCCTCGATCTCCTCCTGTATCACTATTTCTTCATCTTTCTCTTACTCGCTAAGTGTGAGCGTTCCTCAAGGCTCTGCCCTTTGCTCCTCTCTCCATACACACCTTCCCTTGGAAATCTCATTCAACACTATGGCTTCAGTCTCTGCCTTTATGTATACAAGCTGAGACAAAGTACTTTAGAGGAAGCAGGATGGTGCTGGGTAGAGGGAATACAAGGAGGCATGAACAACAGTGTGAACAAAGGCATAGAGACAGAAAATAATAATTGTTAGTATTTATAAAGCACTTATTATGTACCAGGTGCTTTACAACCAGTATTTTATTTTATCCTCACGATAACCTTGGGAGGTAGGTGCTACTATTATCTCCATTTTACAGATGAAGAAACTGAGGCAGGCAGAGGTTAAATGATTTGCCTAGGGTATCACATAGCTAAAGCTGGATTTGAACTCAGATCTTCCTGACTCTAGGCCTAGCCCTCTATCCACTGTAGCACCAAGCTGCCTCATAGCCCAAGGGGAAGAAGGGTACATAGTGAGAAGAACATTGGACTTGGGGGGAAAGGGGTCTGGGTCACACTCCTTGGCTTTGCCACGTGCTTAGATAATATCAGCAAAGTGCTTAGCATAATGCCTAGCACACGGTAGGTGCTGTGTAAATGCTAGCCGTGATGATTGCTATTATCATATGCCTCTGGGCCTTTGTTCACACCATTTCCCCCTCTTGCATTCCCTTTTTCTTCTTTCTTCATATCTTAGCCTCTGACATCCTGTTCAAGCCCCTGCTCTTCCTTCCTTACCCCCTGCAGCCCATGCTGACCTCTGAACTCCTGTAGTACTTACAATCACTGAATCTCAGATATGGAAGGAAGATTCTGGGGCCCTCTAGTCCAATTTGTACTTGACCATGAATCCCCTCCGTAGCACTGCTTTCCAAGCAGCCATCCCCGTCCCCTTAACTTGCTACCTCCCAAGGCAGTCAGTCCAGGCCACTCTCCTACCACTGTGTTGTTGGATACAATGACTTGAACAGCATAGCAGACATTGGTAAATGGATGGATGGATGATTGAATGAAAATCAACAAGAATTTTCTAACGATTAGAGTTTTCATGTTGATATTGATCCATTAGTCACTACCTTTTAGACATGGTTATCCAACCCATTTTGAAGACAGCTTGCTGCCTATGCTGTTCATTTATCCTGTGCATTGAGATGTGGGAGAACAGAGGGAGTGTCTCTCTCTCCCATCCCACAAGGCTCGTCACATCACAATAAATCGTTGGTTGGTTAGTAAAGGACCAGATGCATCAATTATATTAATCGATGCAAGAAAATTTTAAAATTTTACTGATTTACTATGACTTCTATTTATGAACATGTACTTACATACAAATTATTACAAACAGATGTTATAATTTTACTTTGAAATAAATATTTTCATTCTACCATTCTCTAGTATATGCAAATGTACCATGTCAATTGACCAGCTAGGTCTTTTGAGGTAGTTTTAAATTCCAGCCTTCTTTAATCAACCAGTTGATAAGGGCAACTCTTTTCTCTCTAATAGATGTGTCATTCTGTTTGGAATCTTTGTTTCTTCCCCCAGAGATTAGGACAGTTGGGAACAGTCATTGAATAGCAGGGGGCAGAGAGAATAAGCAATCAATCAACATTTATTAAGTGCCTACTGTAATCAATCCACATTTATTAAGTGCCTAGGGTGTGCCAGATACTGTGCTAAACACTGGAACACAAGACAGAACAGTATTGGGAGCTGGGAGCTGTTGGGGAAAATTGACAGGCAGGTAAAAAGACTAAACCTGAGGAAACAACTGCATTTCTTACTATATGACTTGAGGAGTTTTATTTCTTTAGGTTAGACAAGCAAGTGCAGCGTGGGCTGGGGTACAGGAGAAAAAACTCTAGACTGGGAGCCCAGTGGCCTGGGTTCAAGTGCTGACTCTGCCAGCTGCTCTGGCTATCACTTACCTCTGGGAGCTTTAGTTTTACCATCTGCAAAATGGGGATCACGCTTGTACTGCCTACTTCAAAAGGCTCTTGTGAGGGTCAACAAAGGTAACTTAGATAAAGCACTTTGCAATCACAAAATGCTGTAGACTGTGTGATTGTTATAATGTCACAAAACTTGTCTGTGCCTTCATTTGCAAAAGTTGACATTATGTACTTTGAATGAAGGGGGGAAAGAAGTGACCTCGAGTGAACACAATAGATATCTACGATGTGTAAGCCATAAGCTGGGCCCTGGGGGACATAGGACATTTAAGTCAAACATGGTCCATACTCTTATGGAATTTACAGTGTAATAGGGATTAGATATCAACACAAAGAATGATAAAACACAATAATGATCATCCTTCTTCTATTTAGCATTACCTATGTGCATACATGTTGTCTCCCTTGATGGACAAGGACTCTGTTTCATTTTGTGTTTGTATCCCTAGTACCCAGTATATAGTAAGCACTTAATAAATGCTTGTTGATTGATTAGAGAATTGTAAGACAAAGTGCTGTATGAGCCCCAAAGTGAAAGGTAATTAACGGGAAGTCAGTGGAAGATATAGCATGGAAAAGACGGCATTTAGATTGACTTTTAACAGATGGGTAGGAATTCATAGTCCAAAGGGAAAGGAAGGACATTGCAGGCATAAAGAGCAGCATAAACAAGGAAATGGAGGCAGGGGTGGGGGGATAGCCCATTTTGACAGAAATAAAGAGTATGTGGAAGGGAGCAGTGTAAGAGAAGGTTGGAAAAGTAGAGTGGCAACAAATTTTTAAAGGTCTGAAATGCCAGTCAAAGGAATTTTTATTTCACCCATGAGGCAATAGGTGACTGGTGAACATTTTTCAACAGAAGAGTAATGCAACTATATGTATGATGTGTGAAAAAGGTGACCTTGCTAGTGGTCTAAGGGATGGGTTGTAGGTTAAGGAAAGAATGGAGATGTAAAGAGTCATTTGGATACTATTGCATTGGAAGGTAGCAAAGCAGGCCTAGGTTAGGGTAGTAGCAATCAATCAATAGGCATTGATCGAGTGCCTAGCACAGTGCCTGGGGGCCATCTCCAGTCATCCTGATCTATATCTTGCCACTGGAGACTGGCGACTTTGCACAGCCCTCCCTCACTTAAATCCAATTTTCTTGCATGTCATGCATCACCTCCCTGATGCCATGGTCCTCTTCAAGAACAAAGGACAAACAACAATCTGTGAGCATTCCAAGCTGCCCTACTAGGGAACCAATTAGTCAGTTTTAGTTGGGCAATGCAGTTCCTTCCTGCCTTCCTTCCCTCCTTCCTTCCTTCCTTCCCTCCTTCCTTCCTTCCTTCCTTTATTACTTCCCTCCCTCCTTCCTTCCATCTTCTTTTCCTTTCCTTCTTTCTTTTCTTCCTCCCTTCTTTCTTCCCTCCCTTTCTCCCTTCCTTCTTCCCTTCCTTCCTTCCTTCCTTCCTTCCAGAAAGAAGGACAAACAACACAGCACAATGCTGTGCTACTGCAAGTACAAAGAACGAAACAGTCTTTAATTTGCAAGGAACCAGCGCTGAGAACAGAGAGGAAGTAACAGATTCAAAAGATGTGGCAAAGTTAGAAGTGACAGGATTTAGGAATTGATTGGATTTAGGAGGTAAAGGAAAAAAGAAGGATCCAAAGATAACCCCAAGATTTTTGATCAGGTAAACCATGTCACCAATAACAAATTGTGTAAATTCAAAAGATGGAGAAAGTTTAGATGGAAAGATATTAAGCTCATGGAATTGCAGATTTGGAAGGGACCTTTGAGCTCACCTAGTTCAACCCCTGCCTGAATGTAATCACCCCTCCAGCACTTCATGACAAGTAGTCATCAGCCTCTATTTGAAGACCTCCGTCTTTGGGGAGCCTACCACAGTGACCCAATAGTAATGAACAATTTGCATAATTCTTTAGTATCTGCACTAAGTTCACATGAATTATCTCATGTGAGCCTTACTGGCAGATGGTGCTGAGACAGGGTTTGGCACTATAGATGAAGAGTAACCCTCACCCTTTGAAATTTGGGGTTCTCCCCCCACAGGGCATAGTCACTGTTCCAGGGTCACTCCTCTCCCTCTAGGTGACCTACGGGCATGAGCTTCCTTTGCCTCATCTTCACCCCTTACTCTGGAGCTGGGAGTTTCAATGAAATGCCTACCACCTGTATTTGGCACTCAGTAGCCTAGGAGTCCCAAGCCTGGAGTTAACGCTCTGTTATTTAAGAACTTGTAAGAGATGTTAGGATTGGACTGGACCTGTGATTTTACTGATATATGGAACTCCTAGAGGAGAATACTCTTTCTACCAATGCAGATTGGGATCTTCTCTGCAACATAAAGAGTTGTCTAAGGCACTGAGAAGTGACTTGACCAAGATCACACATAAAAGGCAGGACTTGAACTCAGGTCTTTCTGACTCTGAGGACAGCTCTCTATCTGCTAGACCATGGTTACTTCTCCATAAGAGTTATGGTTTAAGTGCAGACTATAACATTCTTTCTCAATCAGCTCAGCCCCCAGTCAGGGGAGTTGGGGGACAAAAAGTTTGCTCTTCTACGTCTTGTCAGGTGGTCAGACAAAGAAATTTTATCCTCTCTGTCTCTTCATTTTGTACCACAAACTCCCTCCCTGGTTCCTCCCTTGCAACACCTCTGTATATAATTAACATGCAAGAATCACAAAGAAATTATGGTTAACTATAGCTTTATATGAAACCAATCTGGAATTTGAAACAGCTTAAAGAAATAAAAAAAAAAGTGTATAGAAAAATGATCCCTCACTTTAGGCACCAAGGAAAGGGGAAAAAAGCTTTAAATCCTCACTCTCCTTTTGTTGATCCCTAAGGGTGACAATAGCCAGCAGTATTAGTCTATTCTAACCAGCCACATTATTTTTTCCCTAATGAGCATTCATTCAGCAGACAAGCCTGTATGTAGCCTAGTCTCTGAACCTGCATTGAAAAATGCCTACAAGGGCTCTTTCTTCCTCTCCTTCTCTCTCTCTCTCTCTCTCTCTCTCTCTCTCTCTCTCTCTCTCTCTCTCTCTTTCTTCCCCCTCTCCCCTCTTCTTCCTTCCCTCCCTTTTCCCTCTCTATCCCCTCCCCCTCTCCCTTACCCTCACTCTCTTCCTCACCTCCGCCTTCTCCCTTAACCTCTCCCTCTCTCTCTTACTCACGCTTTATCTCCTCTTTCCCCTCCCCCCCGCCTTTATTCCACTGCCATCATGCTTACTCCTCTTCAAACCCAAACTTCAACTGACCAGCTTTAACTCTGCCTCTTCTCAGTTCTTTTTGTCCATTTAAAAAAATACCTTTGTGAATCTCTCTCCTAGGATGAGGAAAGAAATATTCTGTTTAGGATTACAATTTCTAGCTTAGGTTTCACAGACTGAAACAGGGAAAGTCTGAATACCTGGTTACACTTACAGCAGCTCTGCAAGGTAGTTACTAAAGGTATTACTATTGTATTATTTTTTCCATTTTGCATATGAGGAAACTGAGGTTCAGTGGGTTCAAATGACTCTCCATGATCACAAAGCTATTAAGTGTCAGAGGTGGGATTAGAACCAAGGTCTTCATGACCACAAACCTAAGCTTCTGCGTGCTGGGCAATGCTGCCTCCCAAAGAAGCTTATTATACTTTTAGGCAGCTCAAATCGTTAGGAATTTTTTCCTTAAATGGAATCTAAATCTGACTCTTGGTAACTTCTGCGTCCTACTACTGGTCCTGCCCTCTGGGACCAAGCAGAGCGAATCTAAACCCTCTTTAGGCTAGTCCTTGGAGCAAGCAGTTGAAGACAGTCAGTCCTGTAATTCCCTGCACTATTGAAGGGTGAGGTCTGGGCTTGCATCAGTAAATCACAGCTCTATAAATCCTTTGTGCTCTTTTGTGCCCCTTGGCTTCAGCTTCCTGCTTAGTCTCAGAACTTCTTTGCTTAGTACGGGAACTCCTCTTCTCTCCAAGAGGTTTGTTCCAGAACTTACGTTGTCTAGGAACTCCTCTGTCTAGAAGCCTTGGTCTTGGAATTCCCCTTCTTGTGCAACAACTACTCTGGTTCTCCAGTGCTGCTGCCCGACTCCTGCTGGCTCTCAATACTGCAGTCCCTAGTAGAAATTAGGGACTGTCTTCTCCATTCTTCTGTTCTCTCCATCTACTGCCTTGTACCGGAGACTCTTGGTAGCCTGGGGGGGAGGGGGCACACTGCAGGGCATTGTGGGTGCAGAGCCTTTTTTCCAGGGAACTGAGAAAAATCTGTGTGTGTTCAACCAGCTCCCATGTAGCCATCTCACCTCTGGCTCCTGCCATACTTTTTTTGTCTATTGTAACTCTCTTCTACCTCCTGAGTTTGAATTTATCATTCAGACATATGATGATGGCTAAGTCATTCATAAATGTGGTCTTTTAAAAAAATGTGTACTGATATCTTTTATTTGAAATCGCCTACTTTTCCCAGTGCATCCCTACTCCTCTCCTTCCATGTTTTTGGATGACTATCCCTTCTTTACCTCAACACATTTATTTTTGTCTTGTCTTTGGAATTCCGTTCTTGAGAATTTCTCATCTGTCCTCAGCCAACTTTCTCTATTGAATGTTAGCCCATGGAATCCTAACTATCCTTTCTCTAAATTCTTGTAAATCTGCCTTCCCTAAATCGAGGGTCTGTGCTAAACAAAGCCCAGCTTTCCTCTCCTTTTCTATCAGGTACTCTAAAATGGGGGGCCATCTCCAGTATTCCTGATCTATAGCTGGCCACTGGACCCAGATGGCTCCAGAGGAGAAAGTGAGGCTGACTTACACACAACCGTCCCTCACTTAAATCCAATTCACTTGCAAGTCATGGCATCACCTTCCTGATGTCATGGTCCTCTTGGAGAAGGAAGGACCAACAACCACTCTAAAGTGAAGTGGTCAGTTTCCCTTCATCATTTCTATTACTTTACTACATTTCTATTTCTCGTTAGTGGTCTTCAGTAGCTCAGGACATAAACTACTTCTTCTGCCTTTTGGTGAATGATGTTATTTTTAAGGCAAGTCAGGAATTTACCAGACATTTTGTCTCAACAGACATTTGGATGGCTGAATTTCACCATTGCCACCATGTTGTGCCTCTGTATCAAGTCTGAGACTCCTTTCCTGAATGCCTCATCTATGCGTTTCCTTTGTAGACTGAGTACTGTAGTTTCCCAGTCACTGAGCTCACCAAATGCCCTGTTTGTGAGACAGCGAGGTGGGGGAGTGAAGAGAGTGCTGGGCCTGGAGTCAGGAAGGCTCATGTCAAATCTGGTGTCAGATGCTTACTAGCTGTATGACCCTGGGCAAATCATTTAATTTCTGTTTGCCTCAGTTTTCTCAACTGTAAAAATGGAACATGAATAGCACTTGTCTTCCAGGATTGTTTTAAGGATCAAATGAGATATTTGCAAAGTGCTTAGTGCAGTACCTAGCATATAACAGACACTTAACTGCTTATTTCCTTCCTTCTTTCCTCCCTCCTTCCTTCTTCCCTCTCTCCCTCCTTTCCTTTTTTCTACCCTCCCTCCCTCCCTCCCTCCCTTCCTTCCTTCCTCCCTCCCTCCCTCCCTTCCTTCCTTCCTCCCTCCCTCCCTCCCTTCCTTCCTTCCTCCCTCCCTCCTTTCCTCCTTCCTTCCCTCCCTCCCTCCCTTCCTTCCTTCCTTCCTTCTTTCCTTCCTTCCTTCCTTCTTTCCATGTGACACATCCAGGCAGATTTGTCCTATAGACACGTGAAAATGTGAGTCTGGAGCTTTGGAGGAGGTTGGGACTGCAGAGATATATTCGGGAGCCATTCTCATGGGGATGGCAGATGAAACTGTCTCTGTAAATGGGATTGCCGAGGGAAAGAGTGTATAGAGAGAATACAAATGGACAAACATTGACTTAGAAAACAAGCACACTTAGAGGTCAGAAAGAGTTTGAGGAGCAACCACTGAATTAAAGAGTTTTCTTGGGGTCTCTATATAGTCCATAGTCTACAATGGTCACATCATCCAACCTAGCCATGAAAGGAATCCCCAATGTAACACACCCAAGAAGTGATTGTCCAGCCTCTTGAAAACTCCAAGGAGGAAGAACCTACCCCCTCCCGGAAGCCCATGTCACTTGTGGACGACTCTAGTTGTTAGGAAATTTTCCCTGACATCAAGCCTGACTTTACTTCTTTGCAACGTCCACCCCTTGCCCCTGATTCTGCCCTCTGGACAAAGAGAAGACTAGCTCCTCCTCCACAATACAACATAGCTCTCATGTGCCCCCTGAGTCTTTTTTTTCTCCAGGCTAAGCATACCTAGCTCCTTCAACTGATTCTCAAAGGTTTCATTCCAGCTTCTTCCTCTAAACATTTTACAGCTTATCAATGTTCTTCTTAAAGCATGATGGAGATAAAAAAAGGACATCACCGTAGGAGCTTAGGAAAGAGAGAATATAATGGATTGTGGTGGCTCCCTTTCTGATCTCTGTTCTATGGCAGAGGGTTCACTTACACTAGAGTGAACCTCACTAATGGAGTTGTGTGTCTGGGAGGGGTGAAGCACCTGCCTTCTCCTCTCCCCACCAGGGCATGAAAGCCTGGCTGTACTTGTGAGTGGCAGGGAGATCAAAGGCCTGACACAGCATCTGCTCCCCCTCTCCCTGCCCTCGATTTCCCTGCCAGATTAGAGGCACTGATGCAGTGGCTAATATTAGATAGCTGGGCATCCACTTCTAGGAGGCTGAGGCTGGGCTTTATTTTTAACCCCAGCAGTCAAAGGGCCAGGTCCTCTTTGTATGTGACCTAGGAAGTCAGGAGGAAGTTAAAAGGCATTGGAAGCCCCAGGGGAGGGGGTCTGGGGGAGGAGAGGGAATGAAACAGCAGATGGGTGGTGGGGTGGGGCAGAGCCCTCCAGGTGCCACTTATCATCATGGCTATCACTACAAACCAGGAGCATATTAAATGTCCCAGAATCCTGAGATGTCAGAGATGGTGGGGACCTTCAGACATTCCCCATGGAAAGTTAGATGCACATAGCAAATGCCTAATAAATGCTTGTTGACAGACAGAGAGGCTGACAAGTGACCTCAGAGACCTTCTGATGCAGGGAATCTTAACCCTTTCTGTACCGTGGGCCCCTTGGGCAGTCTGGGGAAGCCTATGGACCCATTCTCAGAATAATGGTTTTAAATGCATCAAATAAAATACGAAAGGTTACAAAGGAAATCAATTCTATCAAATATTTTTTGAAAAAATAAGTTTATGGAGCCTAAGAGCCCTGACCTCGTTCAGCTTTTTGATTTTATTTCTTTTATCATTTTAAACATACTATTGGTACTTTTATGTATCACTTAAATCCAATTCACTTGCAAGTCCCAGTGTCACCTCCCTGATGTCATGGTCCTCTTTGGGAATGAAAGACAAACGACAACTTTCTAACAACAACCTTCCCCCCAATGAAATGTTCCTTTGTAACAGAGAAAGACAATTCAAAAATTTAAAAAGTGATTAAAATATAAAAAATACATCCCAGCAACTGCACCTGATAACCTTTGTACTCTTTGGCACCCTGTAGCCCACCATTACTCCCCTAAAAGACTGCAGTGTTTCCCTCTTGGTCTCCAGGCTTGGGACT
Organism: Pseudochirops cupreus; assembly: GCA_028627135.1. Classification (NCBI taxonomy): domain Eukaryota; kingdom Metazoa; phylum Chordata; class Mammalia; order Diprotodontia; family Pseudocheiridae; genus Pseudochirops; species Pseudochirops cupreus. The sequence goes on from CM053581.1 coordinate 191,758,475, forward strand.
GCTCATTGCAGTTAGCCTGAATTCTAACATCTTTCAGCTTTATTCTCATTTACGCCAGAGAGTTCATTTTATAGAAGAAATGCCTGACTCCCAATCCAGGGCCGCTTCTAACTAGGCCTCTTTTTAAATTTACAAAGTCCTTCCCTCACAGTGACACTGTGAGGTATGTATTACCTAAGGGTGTACCATGAAGTGTTTTACAACCAGATCTGGGGAGTGGGGAGAAGGGTACATCTAACACGCTTTTAATTTTAATCTGCCCCATTCATATTTTCTCCATCACTTTCTCAAGTCTAGACAGTCAACAAAACAATAAATGAAACCCTGATCTGTAACGTTTGCTGATTTGTAAATTTTCACACTGAAAATTTTACAATTGGCTGCTGGGTTTGAGTTGCTCCAGAAATAGAAACAGAAACAGAAGCTTTGTAAGGGTAAAGTGAGTGGGCCCAAGTCACTATGCTTCTAACAAGTGTTAGAGCTAATACTTGGAGTGGAAGGAGCACAGGATTTGAGTTTGAGTCCTGTCTCTGTGACATTAGACTTCACCTCAGTTTCCTCACCTGTAAAAAGAGGGTGCTGGACTAGATGTCCTCAAAGGTCCCTTCTACTGACAATCAATAAGTAATATTTATTAGATGCCTACTATGTAACCAGGTACCTAGATGGCAAAGTAGATAGAGTGCTCGTCCTGGAGTCTGGAAGACCTGAGTTCTAACCCAACCCCAGACGTTTATTAGCTGTGTTACCCTGGGCAGGTCACTTACCCCTGTTTGCTTCAGTTTCCTCACCTGTAAAATGAGTTGGAAGGAAATAGCAAACCACTCCAATATCTTTGTCCAGAAAACTCCAAATGGGGTCACAAAGAGTGGGACGTGACCCAACAAAAACAAAGCAAAAAATGTAACCAGGCCCTGGGACAGGGGTATAAAGCTAGCTCTGGGACCTGTGATACTAAGTAAGAAACCAAACAAGACCATGAGTGGAATGGGGCAGCTAGGTGGCACAGAGGATAGAGTGCTGGGCCTCAAGTCTGGAAGACTTAACTTCCAAAGTTCAAATTTGGGTGGGGATTTGTCCCAGCTAACATTTGTCCCTGCCTTGTCTCAAAATACTTCCTTCCTCTCATTTCCATTCCAATTAAAGTTACATTTCCTTTGTATATTCAAGGCTCTGAAGGGCCTGCAGACTAGGCACAGCAGGCCCTGGAGCCTGGAGCCAGGAACACCCAAGTTCAGATCCGACCTCATACACCTCCTAGTCTTGTGTCTTTGGGCAAGTTACTTAACCTCTGTCGGCCTCAATTTCCTCAGCTGTAAAGTGGGAATCATTTAATAGCAACTCCCTACCAAGGGTTGTTGTGAGGATCAAATGAGATCGTATTTGTAAAAAGGTGTTAGCACATGCTGGGTACTATGTAGGATGCTGCTGCTGCTGCTGGTGCCCCTGCCTGAGAAGCTCAGAGTATAGTCAGGGCATAAGACCTGCAGAGAAATAATTATAATGCAAAGTGTGTATAATACAAGGTCTCAGGTGCTTTAGGGATTCACAGGAGAAGAAACACCACTCTCAGCTGAGAAACTCAAGAAAGGCCTTTGGAAGGAGTCAGTATTTGAACTGGGTCTTTAAAGAAAAATAATGGCAAAAATGTCGTTGGAAGAGTATTCTAGACATTAGGAGTAACATGAACAAAGGCAGCAGGGTGGGACGTTGTTTAAGGAGATTCAACATGAATTTTGTACTAAAAGCTTAACATATGCCTAACCATATACTAGTCATAGTGTGTGTGTGTGTGTGTGTGTGTGTGTGTGTGTGTGTGTTCAGGATAGTACAGAAATTGGGGAACTTGCCATCACATGACACTCACATATTGGTCTGGGGGAAAAAAGAGACACATGAAGTAATTACAGATTACGAGGTAGTATGGACTGAGTCTAAACAGCAGGACTGAACAAAGCTTCTCTGGATGTTTCAGAGAAAGGAAAGGTCACTACAGCAGCATCTAGCACAGTGGTTCTCAACCTTCCTAATGCCGCGACCCTTTAATACAGTTCCCCAACCATAAAATTATTTTCGTTGCTACTTCATAACTGTGATTTTGCTGCTGTTATGAATTGTAATGTAAATATCTGACATGCGGATGTATTTGTTACAAACTGAACAAAACCCACAGGTTGAGAACTGCTCTAGCAGATGAGGCACTGGAGTTGGAATCAAGGAAAGCTGGGTGCTCCCTGTGTGGCCCCCAACCATAAAATTATTTTCGTTGCTACTTCATAACTGTGATTTTGCTGCTGTTATGAATTGTAATGTAAATATCTGACATGCGGATGTATTTGTTACAAACTGAATATAACCCACAGGTTGAGAACTGCTCTAGCAGATGAGGCACTGGATTTGGAATCAAGGAAAGCTGGGTGCTCCCTGTGTGGCCCCAGACAAGTCACCCAGTTTCTCTGGGCCTCAGTTTCCCCATCTGTTTAACATAGAGCTTCTTAAACTTCTCCCACTCACAGCCCCTTTCCCCTTCTGCAGTGTTTGGTTGGTGTTGTGTGTCCCGAGGGCACCTGGAGGGCAAAGTGCACATACTTTGTGTTCAGAACCAAGGCTGCAGGGACATTACACGTGCAGCAGAGGCAAGTGCTGCCAGAAATACCCTGAATTCATCACAAGTTTGGTTTTGAATTAATTTTGGGTCGTTGCACGTTCAGAAACCTTTTACTGCTGCCCATATGGGAAGCACTGAAAAGGAAGGGTTTGGATTACATGGCCTCGAAGGCTCCTTCCCACCCTAAATCTATGACTCTGCGACCTGTTGTGGATTTGAGTGGCATGAGCTGGATCTGGACAGACCAGATTGAGGAGGGCATTCCAGGGACAGAGATGAAGGTGGGAAGGAGCTAGCAGTACAGAGAACCTTCTCATAGTCAAGCTCATCTTATCCATACTAGCATTTGCTGTCTTAGGATGGAACTCCATCCCAACTCTAGCCTGCAGCCAGAGCTCCATGATTAGGGCTGGTTGGTCATTCTTTCAGCAGGAATTGTTGAGGAAGGAGTGGCTTGAACAAATAGCAAACTCTGCAGGTTGATCACCTGCAATCTCCTTCACTGGGCAGAGTTTGCTTTTTGCACAAGCCAAGCAAAACACCTAGAGAACCCCAATCTGAGAAGTATATCAATTATACCAATTTAGACTTATGGGTCTGGATGAGCTCTTTAACACAAAACAGCTGGATCTTGGAAGCCCATAAAACATGGAATGTCAAATCTTGAAGGGACCTTAGATCACAGAATGTTAGAGCTGGAAGAAACCTTAGAACACCAATAATCAGAGCTACATGGCACCCTCTTCTCCTTGATTCTCTCTTCTCTCTAGGTTTCCTACCTGACCATTCCTTCTCAGTCTACTTTGCTGAATCCTCATTCAAGTCATGTCCATTATCTGTGGGGGCCCCACAGGGTCCTATCTTTGGCCCTTTCTTCTTTTTCTCTACTATTTCACTTGCTGATCTCATCAGCTCCCATGGATTCGATTATCAATTAATGCTGATGATTCTCCAATATATTTATCCAGGCATTTTCATTGGTGGCCCCTGACACCTGGCATACTCTCCCTCTTCACCTCTCCTTCCTGGCTTCCCTGGCTTCCTTCCAGTCTGTAATGGTAATGGGGATTTGAGGATCTTCCCTGCCCCTTAATAAGCCTAAGGGAATTTGAAGACCTTTCCTGCTTTGAAAATAAACTCTGTCCCCAAATAGACCGGATGTAGTCACATAGAGCCTGTGGTGGAAGGAGTTTGCTGAAGTGTGGAGCAGAGCCCACAGGAAGCTGGGAGTCAGAGTTAGACTAGACAGTTGGGAGGAGAGCATGATTCCAAGGGAGATAGATAGGCTTGTGAATAAATATTGGTCTTCTATTGGTTTGTGGGAAGGCTAAAGGATGCTGTGGCCCTCTGTTACGTTGTGGTACATTAACTTCTATGTTGCTATGATGGATTCAGTTTCTTGGTGTTGGGATTTGGTTTTCTGGTGTCTGAATAAATGTTTTTGCTTCTGTCTTCTATATGGAGAGTCTGTTATATTTTGCAGTTGAGCACCATGCAGTTATATTTATAGTGATTATGGTCACTGTGAATATTACATTGGTACTACAAAGTTCCAGCTAAATTCCTACCTTTTATAGGAAGCCTTTCCCCAACCCCTTTTAATTCTAGGCTCCCAGTGCACTGCGATGAACCCCTTCCCGTCTGCCTGCCAGGCTGCCTTCAGCGGGAGCTTTGATACTCTGTCATTTTGTGAGTTCTGGAGCTTTAAAATTTGTTTAGAGTCATATTTTATAGGTATTTGAGGTGGTTAAGGGGAGAGCTGCGGAGTTTTGCTTCTTCTATGCCTCCCCAACCTCTTTTCATTCTAGTGCCCTCCTTCTGTTAATTTTCTCCTCCAGCTTGTTGGCACATAGTTGTTTACAATAGCTTCTGAGATCCTTGAAGGTAGGGACTGTTTTTTTTTCCTTTCTTTGTAAAATCAGCGATCAGCAGAGTGCCTGACACATAATAGGTACTTAATAAATGTTTATTGACTCTTACAAGCACTGTGGTAAGTTCTGGAGATACACATAGAAAAGCAAGACAGTCTGTCTTCAGAGTTCACTTTCTAATTGGGAGACAAAACACATAGGAGGTTTTAGCTACAAGGCAGATGAAAAGGCCTGATGGTGGTCTTTAGGGTTCATCAGTACTATAGATGGTAAGGTCCAGAAGTCCACCATCTTGTAGGAAGGACTGTAGTTGGTGATGTTTGTCCAAGTAGTTGGAGTAACCATAAGCTCCAGCGGTCACTGTTGGGAAGGGGGTAGAGAGCTGAAGGTCAGAGCAGAGTGGGGATGATGGCAGAGGGAATGGGGCAGCGGGGAGATCAGCATCCAAGGGGAGGAGATATGGGTGGGAACTAGGCAGTACAGAGGACTGTGCTCTTTCTGCCTCCCCCAAGGTTTACTTTGCTCCTTTATTCCTTTGTTCTTTTTAGAGGTAAGGGTGGGGTTCTTTATCTAGTCTCTGAAGAACTTTTTGCCATATTAAAACAACGCTTTCTGTGTCTGAAAAAGATGCCCTGGCTTTGCCATCCAGAGATGTATATGGGTAATAGTAACAGGCCATTGTCTTTGCTCCAGCCTTGGCCTCCCCCAAACTTGGAAGGATTCTGTCTCACCATGACTTCCTCCTGGCAGTTTTCTTCAGCCTCTCCCCAATAGCCCCACCCAACCCCCAACCCCTTCAGCCTGGAGGCCAAGTTCCTCCTAGCTCCTTCCAGTGCTTCTTACCCGGGGAACAAATCTCCCATTCCGGCTGCCTCATGTATTTCACGAGATTCAGATCCTGACAATCCAGGAAATTCCTGTCACCCCAGGACTCAAGGCTCTCTGGGGCTGAAGTGAACCAAGAAAAAGGGTTTGGCCAGGGACTTCATAAGGGGTGGGCTCTGGCCGGGAAGACAAGAACGGAGACAGGCAGAGATGGTGGTCAAGGAAGAGGATGTTCAGACATTTAATAACCACCACTATTGCCTCACACATAGAGAGAAGTTTATTGTTATAAGGCCCTTTACAGCCATCTCAGCCTTACCACAGCCCTGGAAGGTGCAGAGTACAAGCTCTATTACAGAATTAGAGATGGAAAGGGATTTGCCCCAAGTCATTCAGTGAGTTAGAGACAGAGCTGAACTGATGTGAGAACGGGCGGGGATGTCCTAGTAAATATTTAATAACCAGCACTATGAATACCCACTTTTATGTTTCGTTTGCATTAACATTTTCTCCACCATTTTCTTAAGTCTAGATAACCAACAAAACAACAAATCAAGTCCAGGCTTGTTGCATTTGCCAATTTCCAAGGTGTAAATAATCACAACGAAAATTTGACCATCGGCATTTTTCACACGGCAGTCGCTGATTCCAGCATCCCCTGAATACAAGGCTTTTTTTGTGATACTGGCCTGTATCCCGGTTAGAGCAGGTCAATGGAATTGGCCAATATTTCTATCCCCAAAGGCGCATTAGCTAAGCAATCCCGACAGAAACGAAAGGGGAGGAAAACCCCCCAAGCAGCCCTTTCCCTGTCTGTTTATGGGGCTCTGGTCACTGGGACAGGGTTGAAGGTGATCCGTTCCTCCTCCTGGGCAGTGTGGAGAGGTGGAAAGGGCATCAAACAGGAGTCAGGAGAGCTGAGTCTGTGTCCCAGCTCGGATCCTAGTTCTGTGATCACTGCCAAATCATTCTCCCTCCATTTCCTCAGCTGTTAAATGAAGCTAGCAGTATTTCCCTGCCCTCCTTCCTAAGGTTATTGTGAGGGAAGATGAAACACTGCATGGGTGTTTATCATCATCATCATCATTACCTTTTTCTAAGTGGATACAGTATGGGGCCTCCTGGAGTCAAGAAGATCTGAGTTCAAATATAGCCTCAGATACTTACTAGCTGGGTGACCCTGGCCAAGTCACTTGACTGTTGTCTGTTTCCTCAGCTATAAAATGGGGATAATAGCCCCTACCTCACAGGGTTGTTGCGAGGATCAAATGATAGAATATTTGTAAAGTATTTAGCACAATGTGTAGCACATAGTAATTATTTAATAAATGCTTATTCCCTTCCTCCTTTCCCTCTTATTAACGTGGGCCAGAAGACCCATAGGGATGATGGCACCAGCCTCTCACTGTTTTAGTGATATGGCTTTGCCACAAGTTAGAAGTGGCTCAGCTGGCTCTGATTTGGCTATAAATGGATTTGAAGCCAAGGGACCTGGGTTTGAATCCTGGCTCTGCTATTTACTGCCACATCACTGGCCAAGTCACTTTACTCTCTAGGCCTCAGTTTCCTCATTTGCAAAATGTGGCCAGTTGTACTAAATAAGCTCTGAGGTCACTTCTGGTTTTCCATCCTAGGATCTTGAAGGCTTTCTGTGAGAGAGCCAGGTGGCCCTGAGCTATTTCGGGGAGGAAGCTCCAGTTTCAGTGGAGGAACCTTCTGCCATGCCCCTGGGAAGACGACTGGCTAGGTGGGGCAAATACCAAAGATTGCTCCTGCAGTCGGTTTCAGCCAGGCTTCCTAATGGGATAAGGGAAGCGTGGGTTGTTCTAGCGTCCCTGAGCTGTGGGATAAGTGAGGGAATGTGGATATCAACTGCAACATATGACCTAGGGGTGGGGGTGGACCACCTTTGAGTTCTGAATAGAGGGATGAACTGGGATGGGGTAGGGGAGAAAGCCTGAGCTAAAATGTAGCAATGATGCCTGTTGACCCCTTTGGTGTGGCCATCCTTGCTTCCTGTGCACAGCTCTTTGAACTAGAAAAGAAGGCAAGGTCCCCACCTTCTGTATACTCACAGTCTAATGGGGGAAGAGAAGTCTTAAACAAGATAGTAACAATAGGAAAAAATAATGTAAGGCACAGAAGAGATTTTAGAACAGAATGGTAGAATTGGAAAGGATCTGTGAAGAATATTGTCATCTTTAATTCTTTTTTTTTTTACTCAAAGCAGAATTCTTACTCAAATTCAAACTTTTCTCCAAAACATAATAGAAAATTGTCAACAGAAGGAATTGCATTTCAGCTGTTAAGTACATCCAGTTTAGACTCAAAATTTTCCAAAATGCTAAGGAGGAGGCAGACAATTTAATTAACAGCAGTCAGCGCCATCACACCTTCACTGGTGTTATCAAGGGTCTAGAACACAGAAGTCAGCCCTCTCAAAGGAGACACGAGATTCACACGTAGCGAATAGTAGGTTAGGGGATATTTTGTTTGTTTGTGGTGCAGAAACTTCTGAAAATGGAGGGAGAAAAGAGGGAATCTCTTTCTAGAGCTAAGTGACCAGTCCTATGCCCACTACCCATTCATTCACACACTGGCCCTTGCCTGTGCCATCCTCCAGACATATTCCTAATAAGGAAGGCATCTCTATAATTCTTAAAGTCAGAAGGAATCTATCCCAGATCCCGCATTTTACAGATGTGGTGACTGAAGCTCCAAGAATTGAATGACTTGCTAGGCTTTGTGGTCAGATCCAGGCCTCTTGGCTCCTTAGCCAGAAGGCAGGGGTCAGAGTGGCCCTGCCATAGAATCAGTCCTGAGGTCGGGGCTGTGAAGAAAACTGAATGCCCATACTCTTCCTGATTTTCACATACCTCAGAGAAATCTGGTGCCTTTTATAAACATCTATTTTGCTAAAGGTTCAGGTCACTCAACTAATTATCAGGCCAAGTATGGGGCCTCACTCTCCTGATTCTTGGGGCTATGTTTTTTTCTATTTCCTACATGATGTCTCCTCAGTGTAAGACCAAAGCAGAAGTGTCCTTCCTTCTCACCCCCACTCCCATCAGCAGTGGGGTAGGGACTTCCTAGTTCTCCCTGAGAAAAGCCAAGAGGACCAAACCTTTGCCTTTTAGGCCACTCCATAACTGTGAGTTCTCAGTAAGAAGGTTCATATGACTTAAGAGTTAGCTTAAGTATTGGAAAGCAGCTAGTCCAGCACCGCTTCAACCTGTTTTTGTCATTTTGGGAAGGGCTCCATCCTTCTCTGGGTCTCAGTTTTACTATTCTGACAAATGGGTAACTTCTGACACCCATGATAGATATCCATGGCAGGAAAGCCAGAGATAATCTGTGCCTAATATAACCTGGGGTCAGAAGGGGAGGAGGAGAGTGTATAGGCTAGGCTAGTCTAGGCACCTCAAATGTGTTTCCCTCCCTCAGGGATTTCAGCTACAGGACTGTCCGCTCCCTTTCCCAGAACCACTAGCATTATTTTTAACCCTGCTGACAGTGGGGAGATAATCCTATGTGAAATCAAGAAGAGAGCTCTTCTGCTCCAGGACTAACCCTTCCCTCAAGAAGACCACCCCCTCCCAACACAGCACTGCCCACCCCTCTCCCCAGAAGCCGTCCGACTCAGTACTCTATCCTCCTGATAGTCATCTCTAGGAAGCTCCTGCCCAGCATTATTCTCCCCTGGATATTTGGAAGCTCCCTAGTAATTCCAGAGCTACCCATGGGATACCTAATCAGAATTCCTTGCCTGAGATCTGTGTGCTTAGAATAGGGGAAACCTACTTCTGCGGGTAGGAAGTGGGGAGAAGGAATGGTTCAGGAACCCTGGTTCTTCTACTAATTCTACGTGTATCCTTGGGCAAGTCACTTTAATCTCTCCGGGCCTCAGTTTCCTCATCTGTAAAATGGGACAATAATAATTTCAACACCTCTCAGGATTATTGTAAGGGGACCAAAAACTCAAACTTTGCAATCTGTAATGTGCTATAAAAATGTGAGTTATTTGGCAGTCATTGTATTAGCCCTGCTGGGGATGCCATAGCCTGTTAGGCTTTGTGTGGCCGTTCTGCGATTTCTTTTTCCCTTCAAATCTTACTATAATGATAATAATTCTATAGTGTTTTACCATTTGTAAAGTATTTTTCTCAAAGTTCTAAGCATTGAGTAGTACAAATTTTAACATGCCCATTTATTTGGAGGTAAAATGACTTGCCCAGGATCAAATCATTAATAAGCATCAGAAGTGAGTTTGAATCTAGCTCTTGTGACTCCAAGAAGATAGCCCTTCCTTCTACATCAGGCTGTGTGTAAACACAGAGTATAGGAAAGAGTATTTATGTAGGCAGCAGGGGGCACTAGTGATTAGGCAGGCTTAGCAGCAAGTTCTGGCGGGGGGAGATTGAGCTGAATCAGGGAAGGAATGATGGAGAAAGGGGTGGTGAATGATGGGAAGGGACTTCCTTGCTGCCTCCTCTGTGGAAGTACCCTCCCTCCTCCCTCCTCCCTCCAGGGAATGCCTTTCCTTTTGGACCCAGCTGTTCAGAAAGGAGACCAAGCTAAAGCTGCTCATGCTTTGTTCCCTTGCAGCCTGACATCCTCAGCAGCTTGGGACTTATTTCCAGGAGCAGCTGAAAGCCAAATGCACACACCAGGATTATACACTCTATTTACTGCTTTCACCATTTTAAACCCCCAACTCAGGCCTCACCCATCAAATCTTTCATCTCCCTAGCTAGAGCAAAGACTTTTAACCTCATTTGTGTAATGGAGCCCTCTGGCAGTTATCAAAATATAGAATTAAAAAAAAATTCAGTGATCCCAGGTCAAGAACCCTTGCCTAGAATAAGAATCGCTTTCTATCTTATCCTTTCTCTGTGTGTAAGCTGTGTAGCATTTCTGGTGGCCAACAGGGTTTCATAGTAGGTAAATGACCTCCAAGTTGAGAGCAGCAGATAAGAAAAGGACCAGCTTGACCCCCTGGTTAGGTCATTGTCGTGTTTGTCCTTCATTCTCGAAGATGACCATGGCATCAGGGACATGACGACATGACTTGCAGTTGACTTTGATTAGAGTGAGGGAGGGCTGTGCAAGGTCACCAGCCTTGCTTTCTCTTCCAGAGGCATCTGAGTCCAGTGACCTGATATTCATTGGGATGACTGGAGATGACCCAGGATGCACTGGGAGACCCTGACCCTTTTGGGCTAAGGCCTTATTTTGATGGCCAGAAGCTACCCACTTAACTTGGGGTTTACTAGCTAGATTGCTTCCTTCCTTCCTTCCTTCCTTCCTTCCTTCCTTCCTTCCTTCCTTCCTTTCTAAAACCTTCAACTAGGTTCACTCTGAAGCTCATAGATTGGACCAAGCTCCAATGGCTGTATTTTGGGCCTCTATCTTAGAGTGAGCAGCAAGCCTGAGGGTCTTCCCCTCCCAGCTTGATTTTTTTGTCTTTTTCTAATTAAAGGGGCCATCCTTTGATTCCCTTCTTAAAGAGGCCCATTCAGTGAATGGGTGTTACCTCACTTTAAGTGAGTACCTGAAAAGACCCCCTGGGTAAGAGGAAATAAGGAAGAGGGCTTCACTAGGAGGTCAGAAGAAGCTGCTGAATCCATCCTGTAGCTTGGACCAGCTCTTCCTGCTCCAGAGCTGGGTATCACATACTCCCTCTGCCTCAGATACAGCATCAGATCAATCAAGACCTTCTGATAGGCTCCCATGCCTTATCTCTTGGCAGTTATCTGCTTCCATACTTTGTTCTTGAATTGTTTCTTCCTGCTGCCCTGGCTCATTGGCATCTTTCACTCTACTCTTTTTTCCCCCAAGGTGACGTGGAGGGGGGGATGGGGATAGATGAGAGTCTAGGTTGGCCAGTCCAGAGTCAGTCT
>CM053581.1:191769778-191832844 GCA_028627135.1 Pseudochirops cupreus
GTATATATATCTGTACATACTTACGCATGAACATTTAAATACCCACCCAAGGGAATTACTGTAACTGAATTGAGGAGCCTCTGCCTGGGATCAATAATGTTATTGTGCTGGGGCAAAAGTGCCCTGGAGAGACCTTGAGTTCTCTGCATCTTGTTTCCCCAGGACAAGTCATGCCAAGGCCAAGGCGGAGGGAGCAGAGCAGGCCGCAGTGGCGGCCAACAACGAGTCCAGCATTGCAAGGACCCTGGCCAGGGAGCTGTCTCCAGACTTCTACCAGCCAGGTAGGGCATGGCATGGTGGGGATAAGAAGAGGTCTGTGGCATGGGCTAGCACAGAGAAGAAAGGCAGGAGATTTCAGGACTTTGTCCCCAGGGAGCGAAGCCTTCTCAACTGCTTCTTAGCCCACCAAGCAGCAACTCTCATGACTTTTCCAGACTACTTGATGGTTACATGATGCTTTCACATTCACTATCTCAACCAATCCTCAGGACAATCCCAACAGGGGCAGGCAGGTAATATCAGTCCCCTTTTACAGGTTAAGAAACTAAGGCTCAAACCACATCTCTGAGGTCACCAGGCTCCTTGTAACAGAACCAGGACCCAAACCCAGGTCCCCTGACTCATAATCCAAGGCTCTCTCCACTCTATAAAACTCCCTCTATATGTGGAGAATGTGGAATTTGGGTTGGACCTCGAAGGAAAGATAAGATTTCCACTTAGAGTCCTTGGTCCTCTTTTTTTCCAGGGGTTCCCTCCACAAATCTAGGGCAGCTTCTGGAGGTACAGGTAGGGAGGTCATACCATACAGAGAGATGAACTTGGAGACAGGAAAAGCGTGTATAATTAGTTGTGTGACCCTCAAATTGTGTAGCCTTCCTGTGCCTCAGTTTCCCACTTCTGTAAAAGGAGAATAATAATAGCACCTGCCTCCCAAGGTTGTTGTGAGGATCAAGAGAATTCACACACGTAAAGTCTTTTGCAAACCTAACAGCATCATGTACATGCTGGCTTCTGTTGCTGTTTTTATTGTTCTCGTGACCAAGACGTGACTTCCACACAAACATCACAGTGTAACAAAAAGAGTGCATTCAGGGTCTGCGGTCAAACTGGTGCTCTGACAATTTATGAGCTGTGTGCCGGTAGGCAAATCACTTTCTCTTTCCGAGACTCCATGTCCTCTTCTTTAAAAGGTGTAGCTAGGTATTGCAATGGATAGAGCTAAGGCCTTGGAGTCAGGAAGACCCGAGCTCAAATCAGACACTTACCAGCTGTGTGACCCTGGGCAAGTCATCTAATCCTGATTGCCTCCCCCCTCCCCACTCAAAAAAAAGGGGAGCTAATAATATTTGTACTGTGAGGGCCATAGGGAATGTACTTTTTAAGACTTTAAGCATTATGTAATATGAAGTTATTACCATTATTATTATAGAATCATTTTTCTCATCTTTGTCAATGGGACTCTCCTAGAAATAGCCCTGGGACAAATCACTGCCATCCCAGTAAGCATAGAGACAAGGACTGTCGGGCGTGTGATGTCACTGGGAGAGGGAAGTCTGGTCAAACTCAAATACAAATGGACGCCTACAGCCCAGCCACAGAGGGATGTAGAAAACCACAAGTCAACATTTTCTATGTTGCATAGTATTTTTGTTTATTTTGTTAAACATTTCTGAAAGGCATCTTTGTCTGGTTCCAGCTGCACTTGGGAGTTTTGTAGGCTTTGATTTTAATGACTCTGATTGAGAATTCCTGGATGGGGAGGACCCCCCCCCCCCCCCGCCTCCCAACAAGGCAGTCTGATACCTCTGATGCTTAGAGTCTTAAAGAGTTGTCTAGAGCACTGAGAAGTGAAGTGACTTGTCCAGGGTCACAGATCCAGTGCCAGTAGAGGTAGCTCCAAGACTAGCTCTTGAGCCATTATTTTATGATTGCCTCTTGCTACCCTGTTATTATTCTTTTATATTTAATGTCCTGTGGGCTATTGCATGTGTAGATAAAATACCTTCTATTTATAGCTAAGTGGTGCAGTGGAAAGAACACTGGTCCTGGAGTCAGGAAGACCTGAGTTCAAATCCAGTCTCAGAAACTTATTAGCAGTGTGACCCTGGACAAGTCACTTCACCCTGTTTGCCTCAGTTTACTCATCCATAAAATGAGCTGGAGAAGGAAATGGCAAACCATTCCAGTACCTTTGCTAAGAAAATCCCAAATGGGGTCACAAAGTCAGACGTGACTGAAACAACTGAATAACAACATCAAAAAATAAAAGTATCAGGATGGAAACTCATCCCCCCCGTGTAAAGATCATGGAAAGTATCCCCAGTCCAACGCCAGCAGCAGACAGGACAACAGGGATAATAGTCACCTCATGCCATTTCCAAACTGTTCTGATCTTCTCTGATAAATCTCTGTATTCTGAAACCTTTCATTCCATGTAGGTTAGAAATCCATTGTTTGGTACGGTGATGTTTATTTTAAAATGTATCTTAAATTTCTTTGTGTCTATCATTCTTCCAAAGCAGCGGTTCTCAACCTGTGGGTTATGTTCAATTTAAATACATCCTGCATATCAGATATTTACATTACGATTCATAACAGGAGCAAAATTACAGTTATGAAGGAGCAATGAAAATAATTTTATGGTTGGGGATCACCCCAACATGAGGAACTGTACTAAAGGGTCGCAGCATGAGAAAGGTTGAGAACCACTGTTCTAATATGATATCCTCAAGTAGAAATGGTCCTGGGATAAGCTGCTATCCTTTGTTGATGTTCAGCCATTTTTCAGCCCCCTATTTTGGGTGTCCTTGGTAGAGATACTGGAGTGGTTTACCATTTCCTACTCCAGCTCATTTTACAGATGAGGAAACGGAGGCAAATAGCTTGAAGTGACTTGCCCAGGGTCACACAGCTAGTAGGTATCTGTGGTTGGATCTGAACTAGGGACTTCAGGTCTGGTGCTTTATCCATCCCACCACCTAGTTGCCTGGTGTATAATTCTAACAATCTGCTGGCATATAATTCTGCCGTCTGATCAAATCTTTCTAGGTATTTGGTAGGTACTAAATTTTTGCAGCCTGCAGTCCTATGTTGCACCATTTCTCATGTTTCTTGCATAATCTACATCAGTCACTAAATCCTAGTTTCTTAAGGATAGCCCATCTCTAATTTCTGGTGGCAATGACTCGGTCCTATTAGCACTATCTCCATTTCTCTAAATGAGCTAGGATGACTCCTCCTTGTGTTTATTATTATCATTTTTATTCTCCCTAGGCCCTGAGTACCAGAAACGAAGGTTGCTCCAGGAGATCATAGAGAATGCTGAAAGTGTTATGGAGCATGTAGGCCGTGGAGAGGCCCCAGGCATCCAGGAGCCCCCTCCAGAGAGCCCTCAGCTGCATGAACGGGAAGCCTCTCTCCAAGGGGGTGGCACTCCAGCCCGCACCCCATCCCCCCACCTTGCAGGGACACCCCCTGAGGCTAAGAGGCCTAGGCCAGGAGCACAGAAGGATGGCTTCCTGAGTCCAGGAGAATGGAATGGGGAGCAGAGCCGAGAAGGTAGCCGTCCAGTGACCCCATCTGATGGGGGTCCTGGTGAGAGAAGGAACAGGAGCCCCACAAGAACTCCTACTGACCACATGGAGATCCAGCCCCTGCAGCCACCACCCCCACATCCCCCTAGGGAGCCAGAAGTAGCACACTACCAGGGCTACCACAGCTACGCTGTCCGCATGTCACCCCCTGTCCCACCACCCTTTGATGAGGAGGAGGCTGACAGTGCTGCTCCCATCACACCTGTGACCCCCCCAGCCTCTCCAGTGTTCAAGCCAGATGTCCAGCCTGAGATGGAGGCCCTCCCAAAGGCTACCACACCCCCCAAGCCGGAGCTGAAAGCCAGGGCCCCCAAAACAGAGCCAAAGCATCCACCTTCTCCCATCAAGGCAGAAACTGCAAGCCACACCAAGCCCACCAGGAAAACAGAGGCCCGAGGCTCAGCCAAGGGTGGGGCCAAAAAGAAGGGGCGCCGAGAAGCAGCAGCTGCAGCAGCCTTGGAAGCTGAAATGGAGTTGGAGGAGGTGATGCTGGCTGGGCTGGGGCTGGAATCATCTCTCCCACATAGAAGAGGTGCCTTCTACAGAGGGACCCCTAGGATCATGTCCTGTAGAGTCAGGAGGGATCTTAGAATTCATCTAGTCAGCTCCTCTCAGTTTAGAGAAGCTGAGACCTAGAGAGGGGAAACTCATTGCCTAAAATCACTTAGGAAGTAGATGGCAGGATTTAAATCCAGACCATCTGATTCCAAGCCCAGGGTTCTTGTCACTATAAAGTGGACATCTTCTCTGCCTTATAACCCCTGCAGCCCAGTGATAGGCAGCCAGACCTGCCAGGAGGACTAACCCACGAGAAGGGAAAGGATGCTTCTTGACACATTCTCACATCCTAGAGAAAATGGGGTAGATATGGTAACGTACAAGATTAAGGTTCAGTTTCCTCCACGGGCAGAAATACCAGCGTGAGGTACTAAAGGCCCCAGCTTGACTGGAAATCTTCAGTAACTGTTGAGCCCTTCATCCCTATGGGATGAGTTGTTGTGTGTCCTTCATCAGGAAGGTGACGCCGTGACTTACAAGTGAATTGGATTTAAGTGAGGCAGGGCTGTGTGAAGTCACCGGCCCTTCTCCTCTGGAGCCATCTGGGTCCAGTGGTCAGATATAGATCAGGATGACTGGAGGTGGCCCCAATGCAGTGGGAGACCTTGGCCTTTTTGAGCTAGGTGGTGGAGTGGATAGATCACCAGCCCTAAAGTCAGGAGAACCTGAGTTCAAATGCAGCCTCAGACACTTATTAGCTGTGTGACCCTGGACAGGTCACTTAACCTTGATTGCCTCCAAAAATAAAAGAAAGTAAGATGTCTGAAATACCTGTTAGCCCCACAGGGGATGAGTTAGACCCTACCCGAAGGTGGGGGGATGATGAGGTGGCCACCAGGGGCTCTTGCAGCCTAAATCTCTTTGATCCCATGCATGAGCACCCAGGGGATGCTCTGGCAGGGAGCCTTCCCTGAAAGTTCACCCTGTGGTCCTCTCTAGACCTCTCCCTTGCTCTTTTTCCCCACAGGCTCCCAACACTGTCCTTATCTGCATGGTGATTCTGCTGAACATCGGCTTGGCCATTCTCTTTGTGCATTTTCTGACTTGACGTGGCCTTGGCTCAGGTAAAGCCAGGTGGGCAAGACGCAGGGCCTGCTTCCTCCTCCTACCAGGGTGGGGGAGGGGACGCATGTAAGGAGCCAAAGGCAAGGCCAAAGGGATGAGCAGCCTGCCTGAATCATACATACTCCTTCTGTTGCTTCCCTGTGCGAAGCCTCTCCCCACCCCTCAGCTGGCTTCCCAGGTCACTGTGCCCCTGTGACCATGATACAGATGAGATGCTCAGAAACAAGCAGAAGGCAGGAGAGTAATGCAGCCTGGAGCTTTGACAAATGATGTTGCTGGAAGTGTTCTGGACATAAGAGGGATTTATCACTGTTCCTACATGAGTGTGGGCTGATCTTTAGCCCTATAGCCACAGCTTCATTTACAGGATAGACCAGGGGTAGGGAAACTGAGACCTCTAGGTCCTCAAGTGAGGCCCTTTGACTGAATCCAAACTTCACAGAACAGATCCTCTTAATAAAAGGATTTGTTCTGTAAAACCTGAGACTCAGTCAAAAGGCTATACCCAAGGACCTAGAAGGCCACATGTGGCTGCCCTCGAGGCCACAGGTTCCCCACCCCTGAGTTAGACCTTCCCATCTGACCTCCTTCCCTGAGCCAGGGAGCCTAAGCTGTGTGTGGGACTGTTGGGGAGCCTCCCCCAAAATATTCTGCTTTATAGATGGCCCCTACAGCCTCTTCCTGAATACTCCCCTTTTGAGGCCCTGGGGCTCAAGTCCCCATATATTCTCCCTGGACACTCTGCCCTCTGGTCTAAGCCTTTAAAACACTGCTCCCTGAGCCAAGCCCCCCTAAAACATCTCTTCGTCTTCTGATCCCTCAAATACTCTTCACAGACACTACTCTCTGACCTAGATCCCCAAACAAACTTCCCTAAAGGTGGGTTAGTGGTTTAATCTCTCAAGCACTGGCCCCAGTGTCTCTCAGATAATGTCCCCTGGACATTGCCTTGGGGCCTTAATCTCCAGACACCCTCCCCATGTCCTGAATTCTCCAGGGACTACTCCATAGCCTGCTCCCTCTGACATTCTTCCCCAGCACTACCTTGTGGCCTGGTACCCAGACATTCCCAAGATCCTTCCCCATGGCCTGGCCTCCTAGTGAGAGGCTTAGCTGTCCAGGAACGCATCCCTTCTTGCTGTGTTGTGGTCCTTTGTGATGACTCTTCCTCAGTTTTTTTGTTCATTTGTTTGTTTTTTTGCTGGCCCCAGGAGTTCCCACCCATGCAAATGTTGGATCTCTTTGCAACGACTGGATGCCACCGAAGCTGTG
Source organism: Pseudochirops cupreus (assembly GCA_028627135.1). Lineage (NCBI taxonomy): Eukaryota > Metazoa > Chordata > Mammalia > Diprotodontia > Pseudocheiridae > Pseudochirops > Pseudochirops cupreus. The sequence goes on from CM053581.1 coordinate 191,776,267, forward strand.
GAGAGATGCTGAGGGCAAGATACTGGACCCAGGAACTGGCTGCAGCCTTTCCAGCTCTGGCAGCCCCAGCCCTGAAAGAAAACTGCCCTGTGTTTTGTTTAGCTTCCCTGATCCCAATCTGCCTTGGTCCCTCCCGGTGTGGGGTGAAGAGGGGCCCTCCCTCTCTAAGCTCTCTCTGAATCTGAGGGTGGCATCACCTACACGAGTGTTTGTGGCTGCACCTGCATGTGTACCCAGAGAAGGGGACCAGCAACCCCCCCACTCTTCCCGCTTGTCTGGCTTTTGGAAGAGGTGTCTCAAGGAACACCTCAGGTACAATGCAATGACTCTCCCCCACCCCTACCCCAAACCTTCCTTTCCCCAAGGCACAGGTTTGGTTCCACTCTCCTGGGCTACTGAGATTAGCCAGCCCAGGCTCTCTTGAAGGATCCCTCTAGAAATTCAAAGAGCTGGTTAAGGGGATCTCTGACTCAAGTGGCTAAAGGCAGCTGGGAAGAAGAGTGGCTTGGGGTGAGCAGAAGCATGGAGAGGCCCTCGCTCTCCTTTGCGGCAGGTGGATATCTAGGGGAGGGAGGGGGAAAGCTGCCTTGGCTCAGCCTTGCCTCTCTCCCCTTTCTGCTTCTGGGCTGATGCTGCAGAACAAGATGATGATGACTTAGACCCAGCCTGTCTATACTGTCCCCAAAAGTAAGGAACAGGAACAAATCCATCCACTCCAGGGCCTACGGCCGGAGGCCACAAGAAAACCCCTTTGAATGATGATCCTCTCCTGCCCCCCATGGTGCAAAGGGCCTCCCACTGTGGCAGAAGCAGGCCAGGAAGACCATGGAGTTTTGGTGGGATGGGAGGCTGCGCCACAGTATGGAGATCACTGTCTATTTCTTTGGAATGCTTGAAGATGACTTTTGGCTTGGCTGATAGAGGATGGCACTTGCATGCACCTACATTTAAAAGCCTTTGTCAGTGGTGGGTCTCCCAGGATGTGCCCTTCTGCTGTGGAGAGGGGTGGGTACAAAATCCTGAAAGGTGAGCCCCAGGGCAGGCATCCTGAGGGGAAGGGACTCAGGTCAGTTCCTCAGTGCCTTGGCCTAAGATGAAGCAGATGAGGACTGGGGCTAAGAGGAGACGTGCAAGTTTTAGGAGCCCGAGTTAAGAAAGTGATGTGCCTGGTTTCTTTCTTGACTTTTTTCCCTCTTTGGTCCTTGGTTTTTGGTCCCCAGTTGGTCTCAGGTGAGGAAGACTCCCAGCCCCTACCATAAAGAGTCTCTATAGAGAAGGCCTTGGGTGAAAAATACTGTTCCTCTTCTCCTTTCCCTTCTCCCAGCACCCTTCTTCCCAGCCTCCATCCTGTGCTTGCTCAAAGCCTCTGAGATTGGGACAGAGATGGGCAGAGAGGTAGAGGTGGGGGTGAGGAACACTGCGCTTTCTCCGTAATCTCATTTCTCTTTCTCTCAATACTCCTGAGCCTTGTTCCTGGACCTTGGGATCTTGAGGACATCTGTCCACTTTGCCAATGTCCAGATGCCAGCTGTCCTTTAGCTTGGTTTAAATCTCAGATCCGATTTCTACACAGGGAGGTCAGAGGTACCTACCCTCTGGCTATAGGCTGCAAAAGGGTGCCCAGTCTGGTTTCTGTGTGATGGTGAGACTTGCTTGACCTTTATGGAGGTACCTAAAAGTACCTGCTACCTGAGGCTAGAGCACCTCAATCCTCAGGACTGGCAGCAAACATTTTAGGCCTGGTTCCCCTCTCTGGTCATGAGGATGATGGCAGGGAGAGGTGCCTGTGTGCTATGTCCTGGCCTGTCTGTCTCTCTTTCTGCTATACTCTATGCAATAATAAAGTTACCTGCTCACTGTCCCAGGCCAAGGCCTGTGAATTGGTTCTATATGTGGGCCAAACTCTTCTCCCAATTAAGGTGGTTGGTGAGGGGTGCCGAATATTCAAGAATAAGAGAAATCTATGATTGTAAGTGGGATTTGATGAGGGAGGGGCTGAGAAGCAGGGGGGTGGACCAGATGACCTCTGGAAGTGTCACCCATAGCAGGACCCTGGGATTTAACTCTATGTGACTTCACAGAAGGTGTGAGAGACCCAGGAAAAATTGCTTATCTTTTTGGGGCCCTTCTCACTCTTTCTCCTCCTTATTACTTCTTAGGTCCCGTTCCCTTTCATTACCCCTAAGGGATGAGGTGATGCATGGATCAAGTTTCTCCCCTTCCCAAGCTATTTTTATTTTCATAGAGCGTGTGAGACAGAGAGGGCAATGAGGGAGGGTGGAGAGGCAGTGACACAAGAAAAGAGTTTTTAGAGAAGGAAGGGGCCTTATAGAAATGTTTTGGGTCGAGGCGGGGATGCTGCCCAGTGCCCGGTGTGCCAGGCTGGCCCTGTGCCGTAGGAGGGGAAGGAGAGGCTTAGTGGCCTTGAGGGGGCTTCATTCTAACAATCCGGGAGATATGACGTGAGCGTGAGGTGTCAGGGACGTGCTGGGAAATATTTAACAACTAGCTCTGCCCCCAAAAGTATCCATATACACTTTTAAGTTTAATCGACGTTACTAGCATTCTCTTCATGACTTTCTCAAGTCTAAACAGGCAACAAAATTATAAATCAAGCTCTGATTTGTAGTATTTGCTGATTTCCAATGAGAAAATTTAACAATGGGCTCCTGTAGGAACTGAGTCCAGCATACCCCTGGGTGATGAGGAAGAAAGTTGTTAGAAATAAGGGTAATAGGTCAAGCAGGCCAAGGCTTGACCATATAGTCATCAAATGGTCACAAGCAGTATAATGGATATAATGCTAGTCAGGAGGACCCAAGTTCAAATCTTGCCTCAGACACTTAACTTAGCTGTATTGACCGTGTTAAGTCACTTAGGGGCAGCTAGGTGGCACAGTGGATAGACAGCTGGACCTGAAGTCAGGAAGACCTGAATTCAAATTCAACCTCAGATACTTACTAGCTACGTGACCTTGCGTAAGTCACCTAACCCTGTTTACCTTAGTTTCCTCATCTATAAAGTGAGCTAGAGAAGGAAATGGCAAACCACTCCAGTATTTTTGCCAAGAAAACCCCAAAGGGGTTCATAGTCAGATGCGACTGAAAAACAACTGAACAACAAGAAGTCACTTAACCTCTGTCTGTCTCAGTTTCCTCATCTGTAAAATGGAGAACAATAGCACCTACCTCAAGGGATTGTTGTGACATAACACATGCAAGGCTTGATGCGCTATACAAATGCTATTTTTTTTTAAATGCTTGCATGACCAGGATGTGGAAGGTGGACAAGGAGAGGAAGAGAAAGGAGGTCAAGAACCTCCACCCTGATATTCTCCCGCAGGCTAAGGCGCCTGTTCCATGCAGCTGGGAGACTTTGGGCAAGGGTCAGTTGCTTCTAAAGGGCAAGTTGCTTCTCTGGAATAAAGAGGCTGAACAGAAGATCCCCAAGGGCCCTTCCAAAGCTAAGGGAAGTTGTCCGACTCGGTGCTGGGAGAAGGGTGTGAGAGGCTGGTCTTCCCCAGGCTGTGTTGCTCCAGCTGCCCTCTATGAAGGTTTCAGATCTCCCTACCTGGAGTACAGAGGGATGAGGATGATGCGAGGGCGCCCCCTGCTGGGCATCATGATGCTGCAGAGGCCAGGCTCCTGCAACAGCCGTGGATCTGGATGTGCCAGGACCAGTCCTAGCCCTCCAAGCATCTAACCCTGCTTCTCTTTCCACTCTAACACAAAACTACACTGCCCTCAGATCCCCCCGAGTCCTGTGCTTCCCTGCTGCCTCCCAAGACCTGCCATAAAAAGGACTTTGGGGGAAAGGAAGATGTGTGTGTGTGTGTGTGCGTGTGTGTGTGTGTGTGTGTGTGTGTGTGTGTGTGTGTGTGTGAGAGAGAGAGAGAGAGAGAGAGAGTGTGTGTGTTTGGGGGGAAGGGAAGGATGACAAGTTTTCCACAGCTCTAGAGCTGGAAGGAACCCCAGAAACCATCTGCTCCAGCCCCACCCACTCTGTCCAACCCCTTATTTTACAGATGAAAAAAACAAGAGTGCAAGAGATTTAGACTGCTCAGTTGGCACACAGTGCCGCCTCTCAGCTGGGCTCAGTTGGCAAGAACTAGGTCATAGGATTAATCCATGAAAAGGGAGATCTCCAGCCAAGGGGGGCTGAGGGTCTGCTCTAAATCACACCCCAAATCTCAGGTGTTTACTTTATGGGGTTCTTGGAAAGAAAGCACTTTCCAAACCTTAAAACACTACTAAGCACCTACTGTGTCCAGAGTACTGGGAAAGCTACAAGGTACAGGAAAGACATGGTCTGTGCTCACATAACCATAATAGTTCACTTCTACAGTAATTTCCTCATAGCACCCTGTTGAGGCAAGTACGGTATTATTATCCCCATTTTGCAGATAAGAAAACTGAGACTTTGAAAGGTTAAATAACTCACCAGTGACCATATAACCAGGAAGTGTCTGAGGCAGGATTTATACCCAGATAGAACTCTTGACACTGCACAGTACCTATTATACCAAACTGTCTATAATCTAGTAAGAGCAAGGGAATTCAATACACGGTTATAATATATGAAAAGTGTGTTGGTGGGGTGCAAAGTGTTAGATGAGGTCAGAGAGGGAAGATCAGTATCAATGGGGGCTTTGGGAATCAGAAGGGCCCTCCATGGTGGATGTGATGTTTGAATAAGGCTTTAAGGGGCAGCTAGGTGGCACAGTGAACAGAACATCAGCCCTGGAGTCAGGAGGATCTGAGTTCAAATGTGGCCTCAGACACTGGACACTTACTGACTGTGTGACCCTGGGCAAGTCACTTAACCCTGATTGTCTTCCCTTCCCTCCCCCCCAAAAAAAGAATAAGACTTTAAAAGAATGAGTAGCAATAATACAGGAAGAAGAGAGAAGTCCTCATGACTGCAGAAGTGATCTGAGGGGCAATGAAAGGTCTGCATTCCTTTAGGGCTATTGCTTTGGCCTAAGGTTCTGCTTCCAGAAAGCCCTTGTCAAATTGCAGCAACATCATCCAGGAATATATTAAGCAAAGTCCAAATAGAAGAGATATTTTCTACAGATGATTAAATCCTCTGGATTCTCCTGTTTAAAGATATCATGTGAATTGTATCAAACCCCAGAACATTACAGGGCCTCATCAATGAAATCTATAATTACTCAAAAAAAATATTGGCATAATAATCCACACAGGAAAAAAAAAACCTAGTCATCCAGACTCTTGACAGTAATATATCTGGGACAGGAATATGTCTTGCCCTGAAGATGAGCAGGGCCCAGCACTGTATAGGAGGAAAAGATGAATGAATGAATGAATGAATAGGCACTTGTTAAACATTGAATGTAAGTTCCTAGTTTTGCCTTTCTTTGCATTGCCAGCCTTTAGCACAGTGCCTGGCACATAGTGTGGCCTCATTAAATGTTTGCTAACTTGACTTAAGTCCTTATCATGTGCAAAGCACTGAATACTGGGGATACAAATAGAAAAAAATAAGGTAGTCCTTGCTTTCCAGAAAAGCCTGCAGGATTGAATCTGGGAAATGGCACCATGATTTTCATAATCCTAAACTTCCTGATGTCATGACCCGTCTTTTCTTTAACACCTTTTCCTGATGATACAGCATATGTGTGATTCCGTGATGTTATGTATCTGAAGAATCATAATGGTGGCCAAGGGACTTACAACCGGCGTCCAAATAGGCTGAAGCACATTTCTGATGATCACCTACAGACTTGATTAGAAAAGAAGTGGGGGCAGCCATGTATTGAAAGCAAAGGAGAATGGACAGGCAGATAGATCTCCTGCTCCACGGACAAGAATGCCCTAGCATTGTTAAAGCGTGGTTAAATTACAATCTTTAGAGACAGCAAAGAGTCCCTGGAGTATGGGCTATGTTTCCTGCACAGGCTAATTAAGAGTGACCCTTCCCTTGTGCCCCGTCAATGGCTTTTTATTTTTATTACGACACATTTTACATTTGTTTTTCATTTGATTCTCAAAACAGTCCAGTGAAGTCCATCAGTCCAAATTTTATTCTCTCATTCTTATGGATGAGGAATCCAAAGCTCAGATGAGTATGCTGATGTAAGAACTAACTGGGAGGGGGGAAAGTGAAAGTGACTTGCCTGAGATTCCATAAATGGAAGCTCTAGGATCCACCATGTTGAAATCAGGAGAGAACAGAGAGACCCAAGAGGTTGAGCCACTGGCTAGGAGGCATAGAAAACTGAGAAAGTGGAGAAATAAGTGAAGTAGAGGTGATCTTTGGGTATCCAAGGAGCCCCATGAGGGCAGAGGGACAGGCTTCACCTCCCCCACAACTGAATCCAGGGACTGTCCTGGGAATGAGAAACACGTGAGCTTTGATGAGAGACTGTCTCTATGCTCACTCTAAGGCTGGGGAGAGAAAGAATATGCAGAATGGAGACAGGAATGAATGAAGGAAGGAAGCAAGGTATTTATTAAGTACTTACTGTGTTAAGCCCTTGAGAGACAAATTCAAAACGGAGATAGCTTCTGCCTTCAATGGGGTAATCGTAGCCAGGAAAAGAAAGAATGGTCTGGCCAGTCACACCAATGGTGAGTGGAAACATTAGAGCTGTCCATGAACACACTTTTACGGAAGCATTGGTAGTGGGGATTTGATTCCAGGTCTCAGAAAAAGAGGTGTGTTTAAGGGGTGGTACTTGGGAAGGGGCTGAAAATGAGGACTCCTTGTGCCTCCCAGGGCAGAGCCAAGTGACTTAGCTCCTCCCATGACTGGCCTCTGGTGGTGGGTCTGTTAGTCTGACTTACTATGGGCCTGGCACTGTGCTAATTCTGGGGATACTGAGAAAGGTGAAAAGTTGAAGATGCCCTTCTACAAGTCCAAGCAGGAGTGAAAGATGCAACTTCTTTCTCCTAGTCTGCCTAAGAAAGCCATGCAGGGGGATTTTCCATCCCAAATAGGAATAAGGGCCACAGCCTATGGAGAGATTTTTTTTTTGCTTTTTGGAGGGCAATTGGGGTTAAGTGACTTGGCCAAGGTCACATGGCTAGTAAGTGTAAATCGTTGAGGTCACATCTGAACTCAGGTCCTCCTGACTCCAGGGCTGGTGTTCTATTCACTGAGCCACCTAGCTGCCCCAACTATGCATATTTTCAAGAAATAAAATGAATGAAATTTTCACCAACATTTTACTTAATTAGCATAAATTTTAGCTGTGACAATTTCATATGGAATAAAAGCTTCCATTAGCTAATTAGTTAATTGCTTTAAATGATTAACTAATGATATTTCCTACATCTTCCTATGAAATCTCATTTATGTTAATCAAGTAAAATGTTGAAAATTTCATTCATTTCATTTCTTGAAAATATGCATAGTTAATGAGATTTCCTATGTATCCAGACTTTAGGGACACCCTGTACAACAACCAAGACAAGGCCAAAGAGCAGTGCAGTTGATCAAGCTCTGGGTGTGGAGCCTACAGGACTTAAGCTTCAATCCCATCTCAGACACTTACTAACCCTATGACCCTGGGAAAGCCACTTAACCACTATCTGCCTCAGTTTCCCTGTCTATAAAATAATAGCGCCTGCCTCTCAGGGTTCTTGTCTTAAATGAGGTAATATCTGTAAAGCCCGCTATATAAATGCCAGCTATTATTATTAGGACAAATTGGTAATACTCTCAAAGGTACTAGCATAACCCTTGCTTTGCCCTACTCACAGAGTTATGAGGAAAGGTTTTTGTAAATCTTAATGAATGACAGAAAGGTGAATTGTTATAGTTCCAAGGGGGCCAGGTTCTCAGCTGCCCCTGCCTGTGCTCCTGCTATTTGTACCTTGTTTCCATCAACTCCAGTTTTCTGGGATCCCTTCACCCACTGCCATCTTTACTTAGAAGAGTGTCGTGATAAGGGAGAGGAAGAAGAGAGCTGGGAGCCAGAGCTGAGCAGAAAGGGAAGTGCCTGGTAGAGCATCCCTCCCACCTCAACCCCAGGAATCAAAGAATAAAGCAATAACTTGAATAGAATCATCCTATTACATAGCAAAGGTGTTTCTGCCCAGCAGTAGCCCTGCTTCTCCTTCCCTCTCCCTCCACCTCCCCATCCCTCCCACTCCTTCTAGTCCCCAGGCACGTTCTTTAGACTCCAAGCCTTCAGAAGTGAACTGAGGAGATCAAAATGGATAGTCAAGCACACATTTTAAATCTAAGAACAAAATGAACTCTGTGAGAGGGGAGCTCCCTCCTCATGGATCTCTCCCTGCCTTCAGCACCAGGGCATTGAGTGGGGGGGAGGAAGCTACAAACTTTCCCATCTTCCTCTTTCCTATTTAGCTGGGGCGGCTGCTAGTCCCTGTGACCTCTTTCATATAATCAGAACGAGAGTATTAGAGCTGGAAGGGCCTTTAGACATCATTTAGTCCACCCCCCTCATTTTACAAGTAGTGAGTATCCTTCAAGCATTGCCCTGAGGCCTAGCATGACTGCCCCATGAGGCCTTTGTTCTAACTTTCATGATTTTTCAGTGAATAAAGGCAAAAGTCCTGATTAGAACCCACTGAGGAAGAAAAGAGAAAGAATTTCTTTGTCAAGATTGACTCTGAGATATGAACAGGCAGTTTTCAAATTAAGAAATTAAAGCTATCTATAATCATATGAAAAAATGCTCTAAATCACTATTGATTAAAGAAATGCAAATCAAAATGATCTGAAGTACCACATCACACCTATCAGATTGGCTAACATGACAAAATGGGAAAATGATAAATGTTGGAGAAAATATGGGAAAATTGGAACATTAATGCATTGTTGGTAGAGTTGTGAACTGATCCAACCATTTTGTAGTACAATTTGGAACTATGCCCAAAGGGCAATAAAACTGCGCATACCCTCTTGACCCAGCAATATTACTACTAGGTCTGTATCCCAAAGAGATCATAAAAAGGGAAAGAAAACCCACACATACAAAAACATTTATAGCAGTTCTTTTTGTGGTGGTAAAACTGGAAATTGAAGGGATATTCATCAATTGGGGAATGGCTAAACACATTGCCATATATGAATGTAATGGAATACTGGAATAATGCGATACTATAACGGAATATTGTGCTACAAAAAGTGATGAGCAGGTAGATTTCAGGAAAATCTGGAAAGACTTATATGAAATGATGCCGAGTAAAGTGAATAGAAACAGAACATTGTACACTGCAGCAACATTGTGTGATGATCAACTTTAACAGACTTGGCTCTTTGAAGTGGTGCAATGATCTAAGACAGTTCCAAGAGACTTGTCATGGAAAATGCTCTCCATATCCAGAGAAAGAACTGTGGAGTCTGAATGCAGATTGAAACATACTATTTCACTTTTTTGTTTTTTCTTTCTTGTGCTTTTCCCCTTTTGTTCTGATTCTTTTTTCACAACATGACTAATGTGGAAATATGTTTAACATGATTGTACATGTATAGCCTATATCAGATTGCTTGCTGTCTTGGGGAGGGGGGAGGGAAAAGAGGGAAGGAGACAAATTTAGAACTCAAAATCTTACAAAAATGAATGTTGAAAACTATCTTCACATATAATTGGGAAAAAATAAAATACTACTGAGTTAACCAAAAAAAAAGGTTGACTCATTGATAAAGCATGAAACTCACCTTGCCCCTAATATCACATTGACTGAGGTTGATTGATCTATGATCTGTCCATACACCTGGATCAGACCCTGTGAGTAGGTCTTTGAAAGGAAGAGGAGATTTCCCAACAGATAAATAGTCAAAGGAGAGAGAACAACAATAATTGGCATTTAAATAGTGTTTTAAGGCTTGCAAAAGGCTTTACAAATATTATCGCATTTTATCCTCACTGCAAATGTTGGGAGGAAGGAGATCTTATTATTGTCATTTTATAGAAGAGAAAACTGATCCAGACAGAGGCTAAATGACTTGCCCAGACTCACACAGCTAGTAAGTGTCTGAGGCAGAATTTTACTTTAGGGCTCTGTCACCAAGAAGAACTGCAAACTATTAACAACTACATGAAAGTATGCTCTGAATCTCTAATAATAAGAGAAAAGCAAAACAAATTAACCCTGAGGCTTCAACCCCGCCCTACCCCACTCCCAGCAAATTGACAAAAATAACAAAAGATGGGAATAGGCAAGTATTGGAGGGGCTGTAGGAAGAAAGGTACCCCAGTGCATTGTTGGTAGAGAAGTGAATCATTACTGTGCACTCATACTGTAAAACAATTTGAGATCATGCAAATAAAATGACTAAAATGTCTATACTCTTTGACCCAGAGATTCCACCACTAGGCATTTACCCCAAGGAGATCATTGATCAGAAGAAAGTCGCCATATACACCAAAATATTTATAGCCACACTTTTTATGATAACAAAAAAGGTAGATTTTGATTGACTGGAAAATGATTAAATAAATTGTGGCAAATGAATGTCAGGGAATATTACTATGCTCTAAGAAATAATGGCTATGTTGAATACAGAGAAGCATGCAAAGACTTAAGTGAACTGATGCAAAGTGAAGTGAACAGGGGCACAAAAAGAATATACATGATGACTACTACAATGTAAATGGAAAGATCCACCACAAGAAAACAATTGAAAGTAAATGTTGTAAAATTACAAAGAGCAAACATGGTCCCAAAGAAGAGATATGATAACACACCTCCCTGGTCCTCTTTGCAGAGGTGGGAGGTTTCTGAGTGTGAAAAAAGGTATACATTTTCAGAATTTTTTTGATGCATTGATTGTTTTTGCTGAGTTTTCTTCTTCTTCCCCTTTAAAAAATATTCTTAGTTACATGAGATGGCTCTCTGGAAGGGCAAGGACACTGGGGAAAATATAAAAACAAAAATATACAAATGAGTTATTTCTAAAAGGGAGAGAAGACAGAAAACTAGAACTGAGAGAAACAGAGAAGAGAGGAGACTTGGACTTCATTCCTGAAGGACAGGTTTGCATGCTTGCATATCCATGGGACCCATCCAGGGAACCACGTACTACACAGAAACATGGGCTCCCCAGCAGGGAGCCATGAGGTCCTAGAGATAGCAGCTGATGGAGACAGTGCAAGATATGAAGCCTTCCTTGGCCAGGCTGAAACTTCAGCACTTGATTAAAGAGTATTAAGCCCCCCTAGACCTAAAAAAGGAGTTCATGGACCAAGAAGCAGTTGAGACCAGAGCTGAAGAGCCTTGTTGTTTACTGTGATGTGGAGGAATAAACCAGGTCCTTGTCCTTCACTGGTATTTTGAGTTTTTGTGGACTGTGCATATCCAAGAGAATATGCCAAATTAAATAGTCTTCCCCATATTTAATCACCTGTTGACTCAAGTACCAAGGGCCCTTTACTTTGTAGAAACCTTAAGATGAACAAAATTTTGATCTTCCCAGAGGAAACCAAACCAGGAGTATAAGCCCAAAAAAGGACTTATGTCAGAAATTCTCCTGACCCAGCAGTGTTGGGAGTCTTAAAGGAGACAATGGATGCACTTTGCAAACCTTTAAAATGGCAAAATTGCTATATAAATTCCAGTTATCTTTGTCAGTTGTTGTCATCATCATCATTGTCATCATCATCATCATCATCATCGTTGTCATCATCATCATTGTGGTCATCATCATCATCATCATCATCATCATTGTCATCATCATCATCATCGTCATCATCATCATCGTTGTCATCATCATCATGGTCATCATCATCATCATTGTGGTCATCATCATCATGGTCATCATCATCATGGTCATCATCATCATCATCATTGTCATCATCATCGTCATCATCATCATCGTTGTCATCATCATCATCATCATCATCATTGTGGTCATCATCATCATCATCATGGTCATCATCATCACCATCATGGTCATCATCATCATCATCATTGTCATCATCATCGTCATCATCATCATCATCACGGTCATCATCATCATCATCATTGTCATCATCATGGTCATCATCATCATCATCGTTGTCATCATCATCATAATCGTCATCATCATCATCATTTTTAGTTTGTACTCACCAGGCTTCAGATGAGAGAATGGATGTACTTTGTAAACCTTAGATCACTATATAAATTTCAGTTACTGTTATTATTATTGTAATCATCATTATTTTTAGCCTACAGTCACTAGACTTCAATCTAGAGATGACTTCATTCCCTGAGTCTTCTCCAGCACTCCTGCTAAATTCAAGTGATATTTCTAGAGCAGTACAGAGGTGTGCTGATAAATGTTTAGCAACCAGGTTGGGAGAGAGGTGGAATATGTATGTATATGTATGTGTGTATATATATATGTGTATATCTGTGTGTATATGCATATGCACATATATACTTTTGAGTGTAATCTCTATTATTTGTATTTTTAAAATATTTTTATTTCATTAAATATTTCCCATTTGCATGTAAGATTTTTTGAACATTCATTTTTAAAAAAATTTGAGTTCCAAATTCTCTCCCTCCCTCCTGCCCCTCTCCTGCCCCTTGAGGAGGCATTATATATGTGAAGCATATAGTCATTCAAAACATATTTCAATATTAGCCATGTTGCAAAAGAAAATACACAAAAACAAGAAAAATTAAGAAAGTAAAAAGGCATACTTCAATCAGCCCTCAGAGTTCATCATTAATACTTTTCTTGAGTCAGCACAATCAACAAAAACAATGAATCAAGCCTTGCTTTGTAGCATTGCTGATTTCCTACGTGTAAAAACACACAGAAAATTTAACTATGAGCTCTAGGAAGACACAGACTAAAATTCATTTGGCCAAGGGGTTTTCTGAGCCCGTAGCCTCCTTCCTGCCTAGAGGCTAGAAAACAGGCAGCAAGAAAGTATTTAGAACTAACCAGGAAAGGTCAGCAGCTGTCCCTGGGCTCCCCTTCCAGCAGATGGAGGCTACCAAAGGGCCATCAGCCCCAGGCCCTGCTCACTAGGGCTTAGGGAGCCTTCTTTGCTAGCTCCAGCACACCCCTGCCTCACCCCACCCCCATTCCCTTATTTACATCCCCCCCAAGATTGAATATAGTATGGATAGACCCAGAACCTGGGTCATTGGTTACATACGGATAAAGAATCTGTGGCCCAGGGAATGAAAATTCCCAGCTAATTAATGGTAGAGCAGGGATACCAGCACTAGTCTGGTGAGGCCTACTCAGGTGGTCTGTCTATTACGCTTCTCATTGCTCCCTTTTTCTGTGCTTCAGTTTCTATGTACAAAATCACCCAGGGATGATCACCCCTGCCCTGATGCTCTCCTGGGGCTGTTGTGAGAAGCAAATGGGATGGCTGAGAGTGGGTAACAGGACAAACCTGTATAACGTACCTACTATGTGCAAGGCCCTGGGAAAGTGCTTGGGGGGCATGGAACAAAGGCAAGGGATGATCACCCGCACGCCACCCTCCTTGTTCCCACATAGTCTTTTTTTAATGACTTAATATTATATTTCCCCCCCATAATATTCAAAAGCAATCTTTAGCATTCTTTTCCTTTTTAAATTTCAAGTTCCAAATTCTCTCCCTCTCCTTTCCCCCTCATTGAGAAGACAAGCAATTTGATATAGGTTATACATGTGCAGTCATGCAAAATCTATTTCCACATTAGTCATGTTGGTTCCCACATATTCTTTCCAGTGGGGAGTGATTAGTTTTGTTGTAGGAGAAGATAGAGACTAAAATTCATTTGGCCAAGTGGCTCCCAGAGCCCTCAGCCTCCTGCCTGCCTAGAGGCTGGAAAAGAGGCAGCAAGAAAATATTTAGAACTAACCAGGAGGAGTCAGCAGCTGTCCCTGGGCTCCAACATATGGAGGCTCCCAAAGGGCCATCAGCCCAGGCTCTGCTCACTAGGGTTTCTTTATGTTTCCAATAACTCCTCTTTCAAATTAAAGTGAGTCCTTTGGGTGTATTTCTTCTTGGTTTTTACTCGTTAGACTATTGATGTGTTCATGATCTCTTTGATGAACCATTTCCTAGCTCTGGGAATTCCATTTCCCTTCCATCCAGTTGCTGGGCAGACTCAGAGTTTTCCTGCCACCTTGAGATCATTGCCCCTCTGTGGGTGGAAAAACTCTTCTCCTCCCCTCCTCATCCCCACAACCTCCCAGAACACCTAGACCATCCCACTTCCCATCTACTTAGACTTGCTACCTTTCTTCTCCCCTATTCCCTATCTAACATGGACGTTTGCCTATGGATCCAGTCACTCCTTAGACGTTTTAAATCTTGAGAGGAAAAGATGCTATTGAATAACAAGGAGTAGCTCACTTTTCTGTAACCCTTTACAATTTTACTTTTGAGGTTTTCAGGACAGAAATTAGGGTTATTTTGCATAGGGTGTGGGGGGCTAAGAGTTTAAAGAAATTGAGCCCAGGGAGATTAAGGGACTTGTCCCAATTTATATGAATAGTAAGTAACCAAGCCACAACTTGATGCCAGCTCTCTGGATGTTAAGTCCAGGGATTTTTCTCCTTTACTACTTGTCTCAGATCACCTCTGCTTTTCATCATCTGTTGTTTGCATTAAAAGAGATGGGGACGAGAGCTCTTAGGAGTCTCAGTGACCCCAGGAAGCAAAATTTGGGTCCTCTATGAATAGGCAAAAGCCAGCACAAGTCCAGGAATCAGAAAACTTGAGTCATGGAATTATGGGATGGAAAGGATCCCAGAGGTCAGTCAGTCTAATCCCCTCATTGTGCATATAAGGAAACTGAGGCCAGAAGTGAACAAAAGACTTGCCCAAAGTCATACAGCAAGTAAATGGTAGAGCTGGAAATAAAACTTTGGTCCTCTGACTCCAGATCCAGCACTTGCCCCACCGCACAATGCTTCCTCTTAATCAAACAAACAGAGATGGGGATTGTAGAGAGGAAGATTTTGGTTCCCAACCATTAGAGAGATCCAATAATGGAATGTATTGCCTCATGAGGTAGTGAGCTCCCAATCACTGGAAGCATGCCAGAAGTTGGACCTTGGGCAATGTCCTTAAAAAGTCATACTCAGAATGGAATTATTATTCAGCCACTTAATCATCTCTGACTCTTTGTGACTCCATTTGGAGTTTTCTTGGCAAAGATACTGGAATGGTTTGCCATTTCCTTCTGCAGTTCATCTTACAGAGGAGGAAACTGAGGCAAACAGGGTTAAGTGACTTACCCAGGGTCACACAGCTACTAAGTGTCTGAGGCACCAGATTTGACCTCATGAAGATGAATTTTTCTGACTCCAGACCCATTTCTCTATCCACTATGCCACCTAGCTGCCCCAGAAGGAATGCAATACTTCAAACGTGGTCTGACCATGGAGGGCAGAGGACGGTGAGACTACCATTTTCCTCGAGCTGGACACCAGGCTTCAGTTTCTATAGCCTTGGATCCCATCAATATTTTTAGCAGCAGCGTTTTGGTAGCTTCCTGAAGGAAGTGTGTTACAACTGAACCTGGCCTTAGAGGACGTGGTTCTGTTACTACCTATGTGACCTGGAGCAAATCACCCAACTCTGTGGAACTCATTTTCCTCATTTGTCAAATGAGGGTGTTGGACAAGATGGTTTTTTAAAGTCTTTTCCAGTCCTAAGCCTTTGGTCCTAATCCTTGGGTTCTGTCTGGTGACCAGACCCCTGGGCCATCAGGCAGTGAAGACAGCATATGGGGGCGGGGAGCAAGACTGGTCAGTCTACCCCATTTGGAGATTCAATTTTCTAGAGATTTAATTTTCCTTTTAAACTAAGGATTAAATTCCATCTTCTTGTGTTTTTTTTTTGAGAAAGAGACAAGTGTCAGGTAGGGTAAGCCATGCTAACAGAGCTGAACCTCCTCTTTCCTGGGAGGTGGAGCCCTTGGGATTCCCTTCTCCCTCACTCCAAGGCATAAACTGAAAGTACAAGTGGGATTTTAAAAGATGGAGATAACTGGGTAAAATCTGGCACTTACACGGGTGTATGACAGAATAGTTCCCAAGAAGCTAGTATTCTGGGAACTAACAAACATTATTTTAACACTTAAGGTTCCATCCAGCACTGACACCCTACATTCTATGCTCCAGGGCCTCTCCCAGCTCTGACATTCTATGTTCTAGGGCCCCTCTTAACCCTGCAATCCTTCGACTTGTGGTAGCCACATCCTCTTCCAGGCTGCTTCCTAATGAAATGACTCCTTCTTCTCCACAAGGTAACTTTTGTCCATCCTGTGGGCAGAGCAGGGCAATGAGCCTAGCATCATACATCTTCATCTTGGTGGCTGCCAGAGCCAGGCTCCCAGAAACCTTAATGGAATTACTTATCGATCTGGTCTCCTCTCAGATGCAGGGGACAGTGTGCAAAGGTTGAAACATCAGGATAAATGGGGCCATGAAATAACAGTTTGGCCAGATGGCTGATGGAAGGCAGGAGGAAGGTTGGCTAACATCCTTTACAGTTATTCTGCTTTGGAGGCATAGAATCCCAAAGCAGGAAGAAGCTTCCAGATTTGTTCTTGGGACTCCTCGATCAATTTTCGTTTCTTCATCCTTTTCTACCCATTGTGCCTAGATCCCCCATGCCAAAGGGGCTATCCCACCCCAGATGACAGAGGGAGAGCAAACAGAAGTGTGGTTTGACATAGTGGCTAGGAGTCAAGAGAGCCTGGCAGGCTGATTCCATTACCTATTAGCCATGGGACCTTGGGCAAGCCACCTCACCTCTAAGCCTCATCTCTTAAATGGGGCTAATGAGGTCTGCTTTGCTAACTTTATGGGTCTATTGTCAGGTCCAAATAAGCTCTTGTAAGAAGAATACTTTGCAAACCACTATAAACCATATAAACCACCATAGATAGGTCTATTAATTACTAGCCCTGAACATTAAGCATCTCATCTTTCAAATGGATACAATGCTTGCTCTGCTATAATAGTGCTAGGATATTTAAAAATATGATGAAGATTATATGAGGTGGCTTTAAAGTATAAAGCTCTTCTATAAATGTAAGAGATTCTAATTCTATTATTACAAAGTTAGGATGTTAGAACTAGAAAGGAAAGGTCATTTAGTCAACCTCTTCATTTTAGAGGTGGGGAAACTGAGCCCCAGAGAGAGGGAATGATTTGCCCAAGGGCACACAGTAAGAGTAACCATGTGGGGACTCAATTTCAAGTTTCTTCCCCTATATCATCAGAGGTCTCTCCACCTGCTGGAACCTCAGCCTGGGTGGCACCTGTCAGTTCTGCAGGGCCAGGATGGGTGTATAGTATGAAACGCTGCTTTTTCGCTATTACTGTCCCACTGACTCCCTGCCTGATGGCCTGAGTCATCGGGGCCCTTTGGCTCCTCTCCTCTGATGCCTTCACTTTTTTGCCTTCACTTCAAACCTTTTCACAGGGGCTAATTAAGTCTGTGTGTGAAGTAAGAAGCGACTGTTTGCTTTCTGGGAGAAAGGGCCTATAGATACACTACTTCTAGTAGGTTTGGGGTCAGAGTGAAAAGGAGGGGCAGCTGGTTTCCCATTACCACAGCAAACCATCCTGGCTGGGGTCAATTGGTGGTGGTGGGGAAGTTGGTGAGGGAAGAGGGGGAGGTTAAATAAGTCTGAACCATTAGACAGATCAGACAGAATCTGGGTTCTGGGTCCCCACTCAGCTCCTTCCTGTGACCTTGGACAAATCACCTCCTCTCTCTGGCCTTCGGTTTCCTTGGGTTTTGTTTCATTCTTTTTCCTTGCATCCCTACCACAGTGCCTGGCAAATAGTCTATTCTTAATAAATGCATACTGAATGAATGAATGGAGGGCTTTAGCTCAGATGACCTCTAAGGGCCACTTCTAAATCCCATGTATGTGTCCCCAGGCTGTCTGAGATGTCAGGTTGGGATGCTTCAAGTCCCCAAGCATTCACCTCATATCCTCCCACATCCAGACACTGGCTCATCCCCACCCAGCCTGACTATCCTTCCCACCCTCTCCTCTCATCAGGATTCGGCTTAACACACTCCATATGGTGATTGCATCTGAGTCCTAAGGCCCACCATCTCAGGAACCACACAGCTGCAAGGCATGGGTCTTGGGGTCGGGAAAGGTCTGGGCTCAGGTCCTGGGCAAGTCAGTTTATCTTATGAACCTCAGTTTCCTCATCTTCAAAATGGGAAAATACTATTTTGTATTGCCTACTTCACCCAACTATTTTGGGAAAGTGTTTTGTAAATCTTAAAGCACCATAGAAATGTGAATTATTGCTATTATTATCATAATTACAAAAATAGAATTAGAGCATGCAACCTCAGGGACATGGAAAAAGAAGCCTTGATGCTTTCTTTTTTAACATTTGTTGAATCCCTCTTCCCAATGACTTCAGTCACTCAGAGTCCAAGTGGGAGATTAGGGAATAGTTCAAGTTGGGACTAGGGACTATATCTGTTCGATCTCCACTTCTTCTTTCTCCAGGCACTCTTCCTTCCTCTCAAGGCATTAGGGATCATTTTGTTGGGTCCCAGTGAGGTAGGGAGCATCACAAGTTGTGGGTTGGATATGAGTAGATTCTCTTTCATCCTTCTCCCCATAGGATCCTTTCTGCTCTTCTGAACCCTCCCTTGGCTTCTGTGTCATCAATGACTCCCATAAGCATAGAGAATGTCTCACTATACATAGAAATGCATCTGCTTCTGGAGTGGAGGGCAACAACTCAATTAAAGGAATGGTCCACTATTAGTTTTAAGCTAAGAACAGAAGAATAAGCATAGCTGCTAGTCACGCAAAAAGGTTCATCCCCTTACCCACCACACACACACAAAATTGTTCTCCCTTCCAAAATGTCTTCAGTGTGCTCCTTCTCCAGACCAGCAAGAATTAGAGAACTCCTAAATCATTATCCCTCACCTAGACTGCCTTATCTAGTTGAAAACATCTGGGCAGATTTAAGAGAGTAGAATGAGCCCCCGCCTCCCTCCACACTTATGATTCACAAAATTGACACTGGGAATCCAGGAGTATCAGTGGATAGTGACTGCACTGGGCTGCCCATCCAGGTAGGATGCTGGTTTGGCTCTGCCATAATGGCCTGCCTTCCTATTCTTCAAAGCATGCTCCATGGAAGCCTCCCTTCAAAAAGCTGGCTGGAGATGGACAATGTTATCTCCCTAGGCTCCCAGGAACTCCTTCTGGGGACTCTGACCTAGCTGTGAAACCCTGGGGAAGAAGGGGCCAGGCAGCCTCTGGGATGTAGAAGTGCTCCTCCAACCCAATATATCCCTCTCTTCTATTCCTTAAAAAGAGAGGCATTGTGGTCTAGTGGAATCAAAAGACAGGGAGTTCAAATCCTGACTTTCTTCTTAACTCTCTGTGTAATCTTGGGCAAGTTACTCCTCCCTTGGGGATTCCCTCTCCTCACCTGTAAAATGAAGGGGTGTTATTCATCCAGATGATTTCTAAGGTCCCTTCAAATTAGAAATCTTTTGATCATTTTCTCCCCATCCCCAGCCCAATTAAACATGCTCATGTCATGCATTTGTTACAGAGGTCCTCCTCCCAGATAAACCAATCCAAACTATCTGGAATGGCATTGGGGGTGAGGTGGGGACTCTTGGCCCATTGGAGCTCTGGCTGTCCAGGCCACTCTCTCACCTGGACAGTTAGCTCCCCTGCCCAGGCCCAGGGATGCTATTGCACCGGTTCACATTAGAGTCATAGTTATTGTGGGAATAATCCTTCATGACACTGTAGTAGACAGGGACCATGTATTGGGATGGGAAGTCAGGCTGGGCTTTCCTGCACCTGCACAATTTCTGAAAGGCCGTGCGGAACTTCTGAGACATGAGGTTGTAGATGATTGGGTTGACAGCGCTGTTTAGGTAGATGCAGATTCGACAGAAGAGGAGAAACCAGAGATTCAGAAAGGGTGGATTGAGGAAGGAGTTGACCACCACCAGGGTGCGGTACGGCATCCAGAGCAGGGCAAACAGAATTACCACCACAACCAGCATCTTGGTGACCTGCCAGGTAAGGAAGGGATAAGAAGTTGTGTTCAGGTTTTATAGAAGAGACAAGGCACTGAACTTGGAATCAGGAGATCTGGGTTTATTAACTATGTTCCCCATGAGCAGGTCACTTAACCTCTAAGCCTCAGTTTCACCAGCTATACAAAATGGGGGCAATATGGGACTAAATGCCAACTTCAAGGAGTGTGTGAGTAACAATGATTATCTCAGTGGTGACTAGAAAGCTTCATTAGGTCATTTTGTGAACATTTCTCTGCCTCTTTTCAGGAATGGGTTGATCCCTTTCCATCCTACCCACTCCATAACCTCTCCCCAAGCACCTGGAGTCCCGACTTATTTCACATGAAATGTGAAAATTTGGTGGCTATGTGGACATGGTTTCATTCCTTTACCTGATTTAATTAATTTCAATTCAACAAATGCTTATTAACTCTTTCTTTAGAGCCTCCTAATTGGTCTCCCTACCTCATTTCTCTCCATTCCAATATGTCCTCCACATATCTGTCAAAGTGATATTACTAAGTCACAGGTCTGACCATGTCACTACCCTGCTCAATATACTCCACTGGCTCCGTATTACCTCTAGGATGAAATACAAATCCTTTTGTTTGGCAACAAAAGCCTTGTACAATCTGGCTTCATCCTGCCTTTGCCGGCTTATTCTATATGACCTCCTTCCTTCAAGAATTCTACACTCCAGACAAATGGAACTTCTTACTTTTCCTTATGCAAGCCATTTCATCTCCTTTCTCTATGCTTTTGCAAAAGCTAGTCCCCGTGCTAGAAATGCATTCCTTTGTTTCATCTTTTAGAATCCCTAATTTCCTTCAAAACTCAGCTAAAGTGCCATGTTCTGCATAGGCTTTTCATGATTCATTCATGTGCCCCTCAAGTTGCCTTGTATTTATCTGGTTTAGATCTCATACATGTGTATTCATGTGCATTTTGTTTCCCCTGATAGATTTGTAAGCTCCCTGAAGGCAGGGATCATTTCCCTTTTGTCCTTGTATCACTAGCAGGTACTTAACAGATATATGTTTATTGAACTGATTAAGGGAGATAACCTCCAAGATTCCTCTCTAACTTGAGAGTTTATGAGTCTGTGATTGAAAGATGCATTGGGGAGAACAATTCTTCTATAATCCAATGAATCTAAGTCTGTGATAGCCCTCAAGGCTCACAACTCACTCCAGGTTATTTCTCCTCCCTCTGGAAACTCCCTAAGAGATTGTCCTCTCCCTCTGTGTCTACTCTTCCAGACTTCCAGGTTCCTGCTTCCCCATAACCTGTGCTCTGTCCAGCACCGGGTTGCTACTTCATCTCCCCCTCCCTTCCATTTCACATTCTACCCTGCAGTGACTTTCACAACTTCTCTGCTGTGCTGGACAGCAACTCTGTATAGTCCAGAGAATCTCTCTGGAGCTCTAACTAGCTGCATTGTTTATAAACAAGCCAGGGGAGTGAAAGTGGGGGCTGTCCAGGCAAACACAGTGAGTAAGCCCACCATTAGCACTTCAAACTTGCTAGTTAGGCCAGCCTCCCAACCTTCCTCCCCCAACACCACATGGGTGTTCTAATTGCTGGTTTAGTGGTGTGAATCCTGGAGGGGCTGTTATTCTGGTGCTTGGTGAACTGCTGGAAATTCAGGAAATATAACCCAAAGGACAAACTACCAGTTCCTTGCCCCATGTTTTTTCCTTCCCCTTGACTCTATGAGAAATACAGCCAGAATGGAACATCATATAAAAAGCCATTGGAGAAATTCCTGTGAAGTCAAACTGCTGGGCAGGCACCATAGCACACCCAAATATAGCCACTATCTTGTTCATGAGCAAAACTTGCCTTCTTTGAGCCCCGATTTCCTTATTTGTAACTGATTGGACTGAGTTCCCTCTTAGTTCCAACACTATATGTTCTAAGATCCCACCTAGCTCTGATCTACTCAGTTTTAAGGTTCCTCTCAGTGGTAACATTCCATGTTCCAAGTTCTCTTCCAGTTCTGACATTTTATAATGTAAGTGGGCAGGGAGTTTTTTTGCAAGGAAGATATAGTGTAACCAAATCCTACAATTATAAAGTCTACTATTATAGCAATTAGATGTAGGTATTTGTCGAAGGAGGAGAGGCTGGAGGTAGGGAGAAAGAAATCTACTGCAATGTTTTAGGCCAGAGGTGATGGTTAGGGTTGTAGCCAAAAGATGGAGAGGACACAGATTATAGAAACATCACAAAAGATCAGATGCGATAATGGGTGTGGATGTGCTTTGACAAAGTTTGAAGAGCCAAAGTCTAGGGATTCATGGAGAATTCATCTGTTATAGGAGAAAAGCCCAAACCTCCCAATTTGTCTCACTACTTGGGAAAAAAAACAACACAAAGCAGTGGTCAAGACTCCCAAAAAGAGGCCCTTTAAGCTTTTAAAACCAAACTGGACATGTCACAGAATCACAGAATTTTGAGAACTGGATTTAATTCAGTGACTAATCTAACTCGTGCCCCCAAAGACTCCCCACTACAACACATCCATTTTGTGGATCCAGACTCTGTCTGAAGACCTCCAAGGTGGGAGGGAACCCATTCTCGTGAGAAAGCCTATTCGCCTTCTGGTCAGCTCCAGTTGTTAGGAAGTTTTGGTTTTTGTTTTCCCAAACTGGTCTTTTCGAAACTTGCATCTAGATCTGCCACAATCAGACCCACCGAATTCCCTAAATCTGACCCTAACGCGCCCGGCAAACCTTCCTTATACGCCTTTGAGGCTGCGTTCCCCATTCCTGCGTTCCCTGCCCCTCTTGACCCGGCGAGGAAAGGAGCAAAGGGAAGGATTAGAGTTAACCTCTACCTGCTTCCTAGAGCTCAGGGCGCCCCTGTTCCCGCGGCACGAAAAGCGAACTGACCCGCCGGAGCCGGAAGGGAGCTCTATGGGGCGGCCCTGGTGGAGGGAGCCAGCAAGGTCCACGTCGGACGTGCGGGGCAGGGGACCTAGGAAGAGGATGCGCGCGATGAGTGTGTACAGCACAGTGGCCAGTCCCAGCGGCAGCGCATAGAACAGTGTGAAGTCTAGGAAGTAGACGGGCAGGTAGAGCTTGCGGGACACTCGGTAACCACATTGCACCCGCACGCCATCGGCGAAGGCCACCTCGTTCGTGTCCACCAGGAAGAGCCACATGACGCAATAGGCTGCTGTGCCCAGCCACACAAGGGCGCTGATGCGTTTGGCCCGGGTTACAGTGCACAGGGACTGTGCGCGGATGGGGTGGCAGATGGCCAGGTAGCGCTCCACCGTGAACGCTGTGAGCGAGCCGGTGGACGCGTTGATGCCCAGGTACTGGAGGTAGGTGATACACAGGCAGCCCGCGTGGCCAAACACCCAAGAGGCCAACACGTCGGACAGATTGGGCAGCCCAGCCGCCAGCAGCACTAGGAGATCAGCGGCTGCCAGACTGACCAAGTAGCAGTTGGTGGGCGTGACCATATGGCGACTCCGGGCCACCACCAGGATTACCATGGTATTGCCTGCGATGCCCACGCTGCAGATGAGCAGCACCAGCGCAATGGTCACCACCTGAACAGCCAGGGGCGTCCGAGGCATCAGGCCCAGGGTCCAACCAGGATCCGAGTCGTTGACTGAGAGATTGCTGACTTCCCATGTTCCATTCTCCATGGTCGAAGTACCCTTGGAGGAGACATGAGGAGACCAGTAAGAATTGTCCACCTCTAGGCACTTCCCGTGGCACAGATTCTAACTGTTACCCCCTTCCCTCCCCTTTCCCCCCGTCCTTTAAGGAGGTTATTGTACGTAGAATTAATAAGACACAGGTTTGAACCCGGCCTCAGACCTTACCAACTTTGTGACCCTGAGCAAGTTACTTAACTTCTCTGGGTTTAATTTCCGGATCTGTAAAATAAGATTGTTAGACTCGATGAGCTCTGCGGTCCCTTCCAGATCTAACTATGATCCCATGAGATCCATCTATAATCCTCTTCTGCTGGCGACCCTGCTTGTGTCCCCCCCCCCCCAACCCCCCGCCCCCAGATTCAGTTGTTTCCACAAATATCACCCGGGCATGAATCCAGCTGTGTGTCCCCTCCAACTCCCCCTTCCCACGACATAGATTCAGCTAGGACATCCCTAGGACATCACCAAGCTTCTACTGCATGCAAGTTGAGCGCCCCTTAGCCAACCAGGTTCCCCTTTCCCCAAGTTTTCAGGACCGAGTTAAACCAGGATTAGAGCCTATCTTCTCTCCCTTTCTACCTTCCCAACGCAGGACGTCGGGTCCTTTGGTGATCTTTCTCTGGGACTGGACTTCTCCGGAAGCAGGGTGCTGGAGCTAAGGTGGAAGCTGGGCTGCCTCCTCAATCTTTGACCGGCTCCTACTCAACTCCGCCCCTCATAGCCTTGCGCGGGTCCGCCCCCTGGGGTCCTAGCGCCTCCCCAACCTCCCCCAACCTTAGCACTCGAAGAGCCAGAGAGGCTCAGAGCCCAGGGGGAGCCCAGCAGAGGAAGAGTTTGATATCCAGGGCCTAATGAACCAGCTAAATACTCTGCGCTCTTCTCTGGCCCTTTTCTTCGACATTTACCAGGATGTTTCTTCTTCTCACCCAGTTCATTCTATGAAGCAAATCACCTTTTAGCGGCTTGGATTTGGATTCATCCCAGCATCCTCCAAACTTTCCATTTTACAAAGTGCTGTCTTTGTGACTAATCTGTAGGTAGATGGATTATTATCGTTATTTTACAAACGAGGAAACCAAGGCTTAGTGGAGTCAGTCGACGTTGATCACATAGTGACTTGTCTAAGGCAGGATTTTAAAACGATTTTGACTACAAATCTAATTGTCTCTCCACTTAGGGAGAGAACTATATTCTGCTTCACTTGGCCCTACTTGGGGTCTTCTGTCTCTCAGCACCTCTTCACTCTACCCCAAAGCCCTCATTGGGACCCAGGGATTATTGGACTATGGCCAATTAGAAAATGATTAGAGAATGAGGGGTTTGCTGAGAAATGTTTAACAATCTGCTCTCTAGGGGGGAAAAGCATGCACAAAACGCTTCTAAGCTATATCTTCTCTATTAACATTTTAGTCATCACTTTCTTTTTTAATAGTATTTTATTTTCCCAAGTATATGTAAAGACAGTTTTTAGCATTCATTTTTACAAAATTTTGAGTTCCAAATTTTTCTCCTTCTCTCTCCCCTCCACTCTTCCTAAAACAGTAAGCAATTTGATAAAGGTTTTATGTGTGCAATCATGTAAAGTATATTTCCATATTAGTCATAGCTGTGAAAGAAGGAACAGATCAAAAGGAGAGAAACCATCAAAAAAGTGAAGTGAAAATAGTATGCTTTGATCTGCATTCACAGTCCATCAGTTCTTTCTCTGAATGTGGAGAGCATTTTCCATCATGAGTCCTTTGTAATTGTCTTAGATCACTCTTATTGCTGAGAAGAGTTAAGTCATTCATAGCTGATCGTTGAAGAATGTTTCTGTTACAGTGTTCTCTTGGTTTTGCTCATTTCACTTTGCATCAGTTCATATAAGTCTTTCCAGGTTTTTTTGAAATCTGCCTGCTCATCATTTCTTATTCTACAATTAGTATTACATGACATTCATATACCACCGCTTGTTCAGCCATCACTTTCTCAAGTCTAGACAATTTAAAAAACCAAACAATAAATCAAGCCCTGTGTGCGTGCCTATTTCATAGGTGTAAATGCTCTCACTCTCACAATGATCCAGCACACCACAGCTTCTAATCCTTTCTCATTGATATTTTCCTCTCCCATACCCCACTCTGTCCTTGCAGGGACTGTCTGACCAGTAGCCTGGTATCATGGGGAATCCTTATCATCTATCACAACAAAAGGAAGCTGTGGAAAGATCCCATGGAAGTTAGACACCCAGGATGTTTGTTTAGCACCTTTCAAATATTACTATGTTTATGAAACAGATGAGACTGAAGCTCAGTAGCTTACTTGCTCAAGGGCACATGGTTAGTGGCAGAGCCAGGACTATAAACCAGGGTTCCTGAACCTTTAAATCTAGTTCTCTTTTCCTGGCCCTGTTTGTGTATAGAGGGCAGCTAGCTGATGAAGTGGATAGAGTGACAGCCTGGAGTCAGGAAAAGGACTCATCTTCCTAAATTCAAATATGGCCTCATACACATACTAGCTGTGTGACCCTGGGCAAGTCACTTAATCCTGTTTTGCCTCAGTTTCCTCATCTGTAAAATGAGCTGGAGAAGGAAATGGCGAACCGATCCAGTATCCTGCTGAGAAAACTCCAGATGGAGTCATGAAGATTGCAACACAACTGAAATAACTGAACTACGAATTTGTGGATAGGAGAACCACTCCCACCTTTAAGTCTTTGATGCTCATTTCAATGGCTAGTTAACCTTTTAAACCATTGCTCTCGCTGTTCAGTTGTTTCAGTCTCATTTTTTGTGACCTCATTGGGGTTTTCTTGGCAAAGACACTAGAGTGGTTTGACATTTCCTTCTCTAGCTCATTTTTCAGATGAGGAAATTGAAGCAAATAGGGCTAAGTGACTTGTCCAGGGTCATATAGCAATATGAAAAACAAACTGTTCCCTGGGCCTCTTTACAACCAAGGAGTTGGAATTTTGGGTAGCTCCAGTTGCCAGCAATAAGAGAGGAGGCCAGGTGAGCTAGGACCATCCCTTTACTCACAAACCCCACAAGCTAAATTAGCTGTGATCTAAATAATTGACAAATGGCCCGAAAGCCACCCAGGAGGCAATGGGGGTGGGGCTTCCCTTACCCAGAGCCAGAAAAAATAACTGTCTAACTCTGTGACTTCAAGGGCCTGGGGAAAGATCATGGGTCAGCAGGAAGTCCCTGGCTAATGTATGAGAGAGAAGACTTCAACGGATCATGGTGCAATAGAAAGAACACTGAATTTGGAGTCAAAGGACCAGATTTCAAATTCTGACTGCAGCTTTCTACTCATAATACCTTGGGCCAGTCATTTAACAGATGAGTTTCAGTTGCCCATTTGTAAAATGGAAGGGTTGGACTAGATGACCTCAAAGGTCCCCTCCTACTCTAAATCTATGATCTTGTGATCCTATCAATGTCAAAAGATCCAGGTTCTAGGTCTAGCTTTGCAACTCACTTGCTATGTTGTCTTGAGCAGCTCTTCCCTTCTTTTCTTTTTCTGTGACATAAAAGGTTGGATTAGATGGTCTCTAAGGTATTTCCCAATTCTGATTTTTTTTTCTGATCTGAGATGCCTTCTAGGCCTGATATTCCATGGTCTGTGTCCCAAGGTTCTTCCAGTTCTGATAGTCTATGCTCCAAAGTCTAATGTCCCATTTAGCTTTGACGTTCTTTGTCCCAGTAGTAATAATAGCTGACCCTCTGCAGCTAAAGTTTCTAGCTTATAATGTTTCATCAGGTCCTCACAACAGCCCGTAGAGGAAGGTGATGCTAACATTCCTGTTTTACAGATGAGAAAGCGAAGGCCGGGAGAGATCTTGCTCATGGACGTGAAGCGAGTAATTGGTAGAAGTAGGATTAGTACCTGGGTCTTTTCTCTTGACCCCAAGTCCAGAGTTCTTTCCATCACACCCAGTCACAGCTCTCTCCTCATCCTGACCTCTTTGTATTCTAAAGGCTTCTTATGCAGCACCCCGGATTCTGCATTCTAAGGCCCCACTCCCTCCAGCTCTGACATTCTGTGCTCTATGTTCTAAGGTCTCTTCCAGCTCTGACACTTTAACAATGCTGACGGATGATTTATAAAGTGCTTTCAAGCTTGTGAAGCATTTTATGTATCATTTGGTTTTCACAACAACCCTCTGAAGTTGGTGTTATTATTATCCCCATTTAACAGATGGGGATAAACTGAGGCTGAGAGAAATAAAGGACTTGCCCAGGGTCACATAGCTACTAAGTTTATGAGGCAGGATTTGAATTCAGGACTTCTTGATAAGAAATCTAGCACTCTATCCACTATGACACCTAGCTGCCTTTACATTCTAAGGTTCTTTCCAGTTCTGACATTCTGTATTCTATGGCTATATTATATATGGGCAGGTGGTGGCACAGTGTACATAGTACTGGGCCTTGAGTCAGGAAGACCCGAGTTCAAACCTTTACTAACTTTGTGAACTTGGGCAAGTCACTTTAATGTCTGTTTGCCTCAGTTTCCTCAACTGTAAAATGGGGATGATAACAGCACCTACCTCCTAGAGTTGTCATGAGGATCAAATAGGATTTATTATATCCATATATATTATATAATATTATATATACATTATATATATATTTAGTATATACAAGACTATATAATATAGTTATATACACACCATGTATACATCTATAATGCATGTATAATATTATATTACCTGCATCTATAATGTGTATACATATAATATATGCATATATGCTATATATATATATATACATACACACACAATGTAAATATATGGTAATATTTTGGAATGGGAGACACTAATAGCTGGTGGAACTGGGAAATGTGGGAGATAGAATTTGGATTGAACTTTGAAGGATTCTGAGAGTCAAAGATGGAGAAATAGTGCATTCCAAGTTTAGCCCATATAAGCTTTTAGTATCCTTATTTCAACTCTCACAGATGAGCTTTGGGTTCCAAAGCAAAGCAACTACTCCCTGATCAGAGTTCTAGGAGTACCCCTGAGGAGGTAGGGTTGATTCTCTAATGACATTGGCTTGAGCCCCCACTGGTGGGTTCCATCATCCCCAAGATGATCAGTTGAGAATCATTTAGTCAGTCAGCCTTAAGTAGCTTTTAGAAAGGGGTATCTATTAAAGTGGTACAGTAAGAACAATTGTCCCAAAACATTCTCCCCAAAGTCTGTGGCATATTCTCTCACAAGTACATAAAGGAATCAGGGGAAAGTGGGATCAAACTTAGAGAACACATGTGGCAAAAGATAAACTCCCAGCTTCAGTTGCTGGGAGCCCTTTTCTCCTATTTGCAGAGTACTGCAGAACTTTCCCCTAGGCATGGTGTAATTTCTTCAGTGGGCTCCTTTGTGGAGCTTTGGATCTATGTTCAATCTGTCCTTGGCTTCCAATATAGGCACTGCCATCAGCTGATCTAGGGCTGAAGCCAGATACCAACGGGCAGATAGAAGGCTACCACCCTTCATTCTCTGCCAAGCTCATAAAGTCCTTCTCTGGCCAAGGCAGGAGGGAGTGGGGTAGGAAGGAGACCTAGGCCAAGATCTCTGTTCTTCCTCCCACCTCCCTATGATGGTTCTTCTTCAAGGATATGCTGTACTTTGCTTTCTCTCCTGACTCCCCAGGGATCATGGAACTCCAAGCTTCCAGCTAACCCTGTGTTTTTATATATACAGAACCCAGAGGTAGTAATACCATCCGCCAGCTAACTAGAACAGATGTCCCATCTGGAGTCATTTCACTTTATCTAGTGCTTTCAAAAGCTCTTCACATTTAATCCAAAGCCTATCATTGAGACTGGTAGACTGAACATTTTATTCCTTATTTTAAGTGGGATTTGGTAATTTGATTGAGTAAATATCAATCAACTTCCCCTATAGAGGCATGGGTAACAACACGTGAAAAGGCATGTTTATTTGTTAGAAACACGTATTAAGCGCCTACTACGTTCCAGGCACTATACTAAGTGCTAGGTTTACAGTTAATAAAAAGAAAGACAGTCCTTGCCCTCAGTGAGGTTATAATCTAAAGGCAGAGACAACACACAGAAGGAGGCAGGAAGGGGGGTGGGGAGAGAAGGGACACCAGGGTGTATCTGCGGGCACCAGCACATTGTGTTCCGTGGAACTGAGACCAGGTCGGGAGGCAGATGGAAAGTGGAAGGAGCTGAGAATGCAGCTTCTGCCTCTATAAAGGAAGGCTTTGGGAGAACATTGGTGCTCTGCCCTCCAGCCCTCTAATCAGAGAGGAGAGGAGGCTGAGGGAAGCGGTGTCAATCAAGGCTTGAATTAGCAGCCTGGTGGTGAGTTTAGAAGTGATAAGCTTATCCTGGGAGAGGCAGTTTGTTCTGAGGAGTCGCAACCAGGCTGGAGAACCAGTGCAAAGTACAAGGCCAGATGAAGTGTTGTTTGAAATGAGCAACAATAAGTAGGTCAAGAGCAGCTAGGTGGCGCCATAGTGCACAGAACCCAGGCCCTGGAGTCAGGAAGACTCATCTTCCTGAATTCAAATCTGACCTCAGACACGTGCCAGCCATGTGACCCTGGGCAAGTCATTTCCCCCTGTTTAGCCTGGTTTCCTCATCTGCCAAATGAGTCGGAGAAGGAAATGGCAAACCACTCCAATATCTTTGCCAAAGAAAGCACTAATGGAGATTCCTACCCTCCCCAGGCACATGGCCCCGTCCCTTGGGGAGAGGCTGACAATGTCGAAATCTTAAGCCAGGGATTTGTGGGATGTTAGATGTAGACAGTCCTTCATAGAAAAAGAGCTGAACTTGGAGACACAGGATCTGAGTTAGAATCCTGCCTCTGTCACTTACTCCTTGTGCATCTTTGGACAAAGCATTTCTGGTCTCATTTTCCTCTTATGTAAAGTGATGGGATTGAATGAGGTGGCCTCAGAGGTCCATTCCAGCTCTTATCTATGATACTATTGTTGTCTCCCTACCAGTGGTTCTCAGCCTGTGGGTCGCGACCCCTTTGGAAGTCAAACGACCCTTTCACAGGGGTTGCCTAAGACCATCGGAAAACACATATTTCCCATGGCCTTAGGAACTGCGACACCACTCCTCTATCAGTCTCCAGGCGGGTCTGCCCACATGCAGATACACCCACATATGAGCGTTAAAGGGTGGCGGCATTAGGAAGGTTGAGAACCACTGCAAACCCTCTCCTGTCCAAGGGAAACAATTGACTCTTCATGACCCCATTTGGGTTTTCTTGGCAAAGATATTGGAGTAGTTTGCCATTTCCTTCTCCAGCTCATTTTACAGATTTGGAAACTGAGGCAAATAGGGTTAAGTGACTTGCCCAGGGTCACATAGTGTGTGAGGCCAAATTTGAACTGATGAAGATGAGTGTTCGTGATTCCTGGCCCATCACTCTGTGCACCCTGGTGCTAGCTGGCTGCCCTTTCTCCAGTGTTCCGTGGCTCAGCTGCTACCTCCTATGTGATCTCTCCTAACACTTGCCTTCCAGCCTCCTGCCTCTCCTCTCCTGTCCCATCCGCTGTTAGGATCCCCTCCTCTAGGCTGTGTGACCTTGGGCAGGTCACTTAATCTCTCAGACTGTTTCCTCATCTGTTAAATGAGGACAATCACAGCACCTATGAGTTTTTGTGAGCATCACATGTAAAGCATTTTGAAAACTTTAAAACCCCCCAAAAATGCTGGGTTTCATTATTTGTATCACCAGCACTTAGTACAGTACCTGACATATAGTGCCTAGCAAGTGCCTCTTCATTCATTTATTCCCTTTGCAGATGAAGAAATTGAAGCCCAGAGAAGTTAAGGGACTTACCCAGGGTCAAACAGTTAATGAGGGGTGTGCGTGTGTGTGTATGTGTGGTGTGAATGGGAGTAGCTCTTAAAACTACATCTCCTTAATTTATTAAGGAGGAAACTGAAGTATAGACAGGGAAAAAGACTTGCCTAAAATCACCTGGCACGTTGGTGCCTTTTCCTGGTGCTTGGGACTCCCAAGCCCACCATTCTCTCATGTACAGCAGGCTGGCTTTCCCTGTAGATTCAAACAGAGCCAATGAGCAGCAGACTGTTTGCCCTGGAGCCCTTGGCTTCCTTCCCACCCCACCTCAACTTTAGCATTGGCATCCTGTGCAGGAACTGGGGGCAGCCCAAAGCTGCTTTCCTTTTTTTTTTTTTTTATTCCAACACATAAAACCTGATTTTCAGTTTTTCCCTCAGGCGTAGTTGCAAATGGAGGCCATTTAGAAAAGCCTTACCCCATTGATGGACTCTTTCTGCTGATGGCCAATAAATAAACTGAATGTGTCAGTTGGCCTGGATACCTTCCTGAACTTGGAAGCAGCTGTGCATCCTGAATTGCAACCCCAGGCTAGAATCTTAGCCAAGTCCTCCTCAATCCAGACTCTCCTGAAATGACACCGAAGCTCAGAGACTGGAGATCCATTGAATGTGAGAGGAGAGGCCATCTTAGTGCACAGAACTGTCTCTAGCACCTTCCCCCTCAGGTTACCTTCCATCTACTCTGCCTTTGGCTTTGTGTTCCCATATATGTATATTGTCCCCCATTAGAATGTAAGCTCTTCCCTGCTTAAAGCTGTTTTTGGTGTTCCAAGAATTAACAAAGGGTCTGGAACACAGTAGGTACTTAATAAATTCTCCACTAATCAGAACTGAGAGGCCTTTAGAACATAGAAGGTAGAATGTCAGAGCTAGAACTTAGAATATAGAACCTATGATGTTAAAATGTCAGAATCTGAATGGACCTTAGAACCTAGACTGTTAGACCTGGAAAGGACCTCAGAACCTAGACTGCCAGAACTGGGAGGACCATTAGAACACAGAAAATAGAATATTAGGGCTAGGGCTTAGAATGTAGGAACTCGAATGTCTGAGTCGGGAGGAAGTTGGAGCACAGAATGATAAAGGCTGGAAACAACCTTAAAACATGGATCATAGGAGAATAAGTTTGGAAAAGACAGGCACAACTTAGAATATATAACCTAGAAAGTCAGACTTCGAATGGACATTCAAGCTAGACAGTTAAATCAAGAAGAGACTTTAAAAACAAAATTGTCAGAGCTGGGAGGGTCATTAAGATTTATAACATAGGACATTAGAGCTAAGGCTTAAACCTAGAAACCAGAGTGTCGAAGTTGGAAGGGAGCTTAGAGCATAGAATGATAAAGCCAAAAAGAACCTTAGAAAATAGAACAAGAGGAGGAAGAAGTTGGAAGGGCCCTTAGAGATTACCTAGATTAGATGGGAAGGGGGAAATGGAAGGATAGAAAGAGCCAATGATATATCCATCATTATCAAGAGAGGCCACGAAAAAGCCAAGACTTGAACCCAAACCTCCCGACCACAGCCCAAGCTCTTTCTATCAATTATACACCCTACCTTTGTGAGACCTTAGGATATCAATGAAATTCAAAGGACGTTCATTAAGTCCCTATTGAATGTTCATCTGAGTGCAAAACCCTGTGTGTGTGTGTGTGTGTGTGTGTGTGTGTGTGTGTGTAGGAAGATGCAAAAATAAATAAGCTGGAATCCTTGCCTTGCCCCCAAGGGCCTTATAAGTGAGTAAGGGAGATAAGACACATATGCCAGGAAGCATGATATTGGTGGATTTGGTCAGCTTCACAGTGATATGAGCACCCAAAGGTGAGTGAGATCACAGCTCACTGGAACGGTCAGTGAAAGCTTCCTGGAGGAAGGAGCATTTGAGCCGCGTTTTGAGGATAAGGCAGAATATGATGAGACCTCCCTAAGTTGGGTAGATAATAATGCCTCTCACTTCTCTCACAAGGGCCCAGTGAAGGGATTCATTCGAGGAGGGATAACAACATGGCACAATGAGAAGAGCTTGGGATTTGGAGTCAGAGGATCTGTTTTTTGCCACCCCCTTTGTGGGCTTGGATGAGTTACTCCCCTTCAAGCCTCAGTTTCCTCATCTGTAAAATGAGAGGGATAGACTAGATAACTTCCAAGGGCCCTTCTAGTTCTAAAATACATGATCCTATCAGTTCCATTTTACAGGACTTTGAGGTTCAGAGATGTGGAAGAACTTGTCAGAAATCACACAGCTAGTAAATATTGCTGCTAGTGCCTGGATCCATGAGGGTCTTCTGATTTTTAAAACAGAAGTGAGCAAGCACAAAAGCATGTCAGGGTTCTAGTGAGGTTCCCTGTGAGCTAAAGGAGGTACCTTTCTCACTATGCACAGTGTCATTAGCTGCATCCCCAACCAAGCTTTGATGTTTTACAAAGAAGAGATTTGGGCAGCTAGTTGTTGAAGTGGATAGAACTCTAGGCCTAGAGTAAGGAAGATCTGAGTTCAAATCCAGCCTCAGACACTTACTAGAGCACTTACTGGGCACATCACTTAATCCTGCTTGCCTCAGTTTCCTCATCTGTAAATGAGCTGCAGAAGGAAATGACAAACCACTCCAGTATCTTTGCCAAGAAAACCCCAAAAGGGGTCACAAAGAGTCAGACGTGACCGAAACAAATGAACAACAAAAGAAGAGGCTACTTCTCCTTTCTCCATTTCAATGTCCCAGACACTACAATAAAGAAAGGTTTTTCAAGGCTGGGTATAGTGGCAGACACCTGTGATTTCTTCTAAAGCTCAGGATTTCAGAACTGCAGTGGGCACCAGCCAAAGAAGTGGGCTAAGTATGAGGGAGAGCCAGAAGATCAGCAGAGGCACAAAGAGAAGCAATATTGCAATTGGAATATACCACAGATCACCTGTACAGAAAGAGGGATTAGATAAAGGATACAGAAAGAGGTCACAAGCCTGGCGTAGAGACATGTTATGATAGCAATGGAGAACGACAATTATCCAGATCTCTGTTGGATCTCTCTTTCTGTCAAAAGTGAAATGGCTAATTGCTCAATATTTATTTCTTTTTTAAAAAAAATTAGTTTTCACCATTCACTTTTATAAGATTTTGAGTTTTAAATTGTTCCCCTCCCCAAAATGGCAAGCAATCTGATATGGGCTATCCATGTATAATCATATTAAACATTCCTTAATATTGATTTCATTCTTCAAGAGGTAGAGGAAGATACATGGGGAAATTCTATTCTGCATCTGATTTTTAACAAAGAAGAAACTGGGTCTAGGGTGGTAATGATAGGAACTTTGGCAATCATGACCATTCTATTTTAGAATTTGTGTTAGGAAGGGACAGGAAAGCCATGTAATTTTACATGCATCCTAAATTTTTGAAGGGCAGATTTCAGAGTTCAGATAAATAATATGTCATGGCAAAAAAAAAAATTCTACAAGAGTAGTGAGATCAACCAGTATGCCAAGATAAGGTCAAAATGGGTACAGGATTTACACATAAAAGTTAATATTATAAACAGATCAGGAGAGCATGGGGTAGTTTACCTGTCAGATCTATGGATAAAAGAATAATTTAGGATGAAACAAGAAATATAGAGCATTACAAGATGTAAAATGAATCATTTTGATTACATTAAATTTAAAAGTTTTTGCACAAAAAACCCCAATGCAACCAAAATTAGAAGGAAAGCAGGGACTTAGAAAAAAATTTGCAGCAAGTATCTCTGAAAAGGTCTCACTTCTCAAATATATAGAGAACTGAGTTGAATTTATAAGAATACAAGTCATTGCCCAATTGATAAATAGTTGTCGTTGTCGTTGTTGATCCCTTGTTCTGGAAGAGGACGAAGACATAGGGAGGTGATGCCATGACATGCAAGTGCACTGGATTCAAGTGAGGCAGGGCTATGCAAAGTCACAAGCCTCACTTTCTTCTCTGGAGCCACCTGAGTCCAGTGGCAAGAAACAGATTAGGACCACTGTAGATGGCCCCACTGATAAATGTTAAAAGGAAAGAAACAGGCAGTTTTCAGACAAAGAATTTAAAGCTATCTATAATCATATGAAAAAAAGTTCTAAGGGGGTGGCTAGGTGGCACAGTCAATAGAGCACCAGCCCTGTAGTCAGGAGGACCTGAGTTCAAATATGGCCTCAGATACTTAACACTTACTAGCTGTGTGACATTGGGCAAGTCACTTAATCCCAATTGCCCTGCCCTCCCCCTCCAAAAAAAAGAAAAAGTTTAAGTTGATATTAATTATAGCAATGCAAATTAAAACAACTCTGAGAGAGCATCTCATACCTATCAGATTGATTAATAGGACAGAAAAGGAAAATTATAAATGTTGTAGAGGATGTTGGAAAATTGAGATACTAATGTACTGTTGGTGGAGTTGTGAACTGATCCAACCATTCAGGAGAACCTGCTGAGTTGGAGCTAGTCACTTTCCTATGACTCTGCACAAATCTATTCTATGGTTCAATTAGCTTTGGTAATAACTACAAATATCACTCTACTCTTGTCCCATTGTCACCTCCTACCTAAGCAGAAAAATCTCCTCCTCTCCAGTTTCTTCTAGTTCCAATAAAAAAAAACCATAAGAAGTACCTACTATGCACAAAGCATTTTACTAGACTCTGGGGAATGTAACCAAGAAAAATTAACCCCAGTCCTTGCCTTCAAGGTGACTTTGTCACAAGGTACTTCAACTTCTTAATATCTTTCCTAAATATAGTGCCCAACACTATACACACAGATGTGGTTGGAACAAAGCAGAGAACATTAAGACTTATCACCCTCCCTGCTCTATACAGTCAAGGGAGTAATATAGAGAAGAAAGAACCAAACTCACTGGATTTGGAATCAGAAGACCTGAGGATGAATTCTAACTCTGCTACTCACATTCTATGGGTCCTCCAAGCCTTTGTCTAAGGATCAAAAGACAGCTGGTGCAGTGGAAAGAATCCTGGATTTGGAGTTGGTTCAAATTCCACCTCAACCACCAAGTTACTTATGTGACCTTGGGCAACTCAGAACTCTGAGCTTTTTCTTCTATAAAATGAAGGGGCTGGACCAGATGACCTCTGAAGTCTCTTCCAACCCTGGATCTATGTTCTTCTTATCTATGGAATGAGGCATATGGACTAGATGGCTTCTAAAGCCATCGAAGATTTCTACAGTCCCTTCCACTGCCAAGTGCTCTGATCCCCTGAGCCTATCACAGTTCTTGTGCCCCCTTCTAGCACTGTGGCCAAGGTAGAATGAGGGCAGGTGATAGAGAGTGAGCATGGTTAATGATGAGGATGACATCACATCCTTTAAATGAGGGAAAGAAGGTTCCTTGTTGGGGAGAGCAGTTATGAAGGAGCTTAAAGCTTTGCCTGAAGGGGTTGAGGAGGGTAGCATGATTTCTGTAAGCCCAGTCCAAAGCCAGCAGTCTTTGGAAAGTAGCCACCAGGCACTGGGACTGATGGATGACCTATCCCAACATTCCCTCCAAGTCCTATTAAGAGTCATTTAACTAAGGTATGAGGGGCAGCCAGTTAAAGAAGCATGGATTTGAGAGGTAGAATGGAATGTCTTGCTTGAGGAACAGCAAGAAAGTCAGTGTCACTAGATCTTAGAGTACATGGAGGCAAGTCAAGTGTGAGAATGGTGGAAAGGCAGGAAGGGGCCAGGTTGTAAATGCCAAAATGTTGTTGCTCAGTCTTTTCTCAGTTGCATCCAACTCTTCGTGACCCCATTTAGGGTTTTCTTGGCAAAGTTACTAGAGTGGTTTGCCACTTTCTTCTCCAGCTTATTTTACAGATGAGGAAACTGAGGCAAACAGGGTTAAATGACTTCCCCAGGGTCACACAGCTTATACGTGTCTGAGGCTGGATTCAAACTCAGGAAGATGAATCTTTCTGATGCCAGGCTCGTCATTCTTTCCACTGCACCACCTAGCTGCCCATAACAGTCAAATAGAGGACTTTATATTTGGTTCTGGAGGTAACAGGAAGCCCTTGGAGTTTACCTTCTGGAAGGTCTTGCCCAGCTAGGCTAAAAGCCAAGCTCCCACTCAAGGCAGGGGGGAATTTAACTTAGACTGTTAGCCTCCTCTGAGCTGTCTGATACCCAGGGGAAGCTATAGAATCCAGTGATATATGCAAGTCTCTTAATCTTTCTGGGATCCGATATTAAAACAAAAGGGTTGGAACAGATGATTTCTTGACATCCTATGTGGTAAGTTTTCTTCTAGCTCTAACATTCAGTCTTCTGAATTCTCTTATGATTCCAGTATGCCAAGTTCCCTTTCATTTCCAGAGTCATTGGGAAGAATTCTACCTGACTCCCTCCCCCAGCCAAAACATCATGCTTCCAACCAACTGATATGGGAAGATAGACTTGGTAGGCATCTATCCACTTTCTGAGTGCTCCAGTCCTGTGTCTGAGGAAGTGTCTATTATCGTTGGGTAACAGTACCAGCAGTAACAATCCGGCAGCTGGCACCTGGGTAGGCACCAGGGTTCAATCTGCTTTGTGGGTTTTCACTTGTCAGGGGTGAGTTGAAGGGTAGGGGAACATTAGGTGCTAACTGTGGTGATCCTTCGAAGTTCAATTGTACGCAGTGATAACCACAGGTGCTGCACATCTGGCTCATCTCAGTCTCTCCCCCCTCCCCCAATTCTAGATGTCACCAGCAGAGGGCACAATTTATTGTGTCTTTCAGCTATAAAACAGTACAGGAATCAAGTATGAACCCAGAATTTTAACAAGGACTGCGGGACCTGAGATTACAGGACATAGAATATTAGAACTAGAAAGGAACTTAGAACATAAAATGTCAAAACTAGAAGAAATCTTAGGGACAATCTAGTTCTTGATGTTCTTAACCTATGATTAGTAGTGAACTTTTTTTTTCAATATTTCTCTATTTTAATAAATTGGTTTGTTTTGTTATACTATATATGTTCTGCATTTAAAAAAACATTATTTTGAGAAGGGGTCAATAGGTTTCACCAGACTGTCAAAGGGGTCCATGCAGTAGTGTGCTGGCATATGTTTAAGAATCTGCACTCCAAAAAGCACGACGCTTTTCAAAGTTTAATTTGCAATATTAACACTTCCTTAAGTCTAGCCAAGCCACAAAACAATAAATCTGATTTGTAGTGTTTGTTGATTTCCTAGGTGTTAATGTTCCCAGTGAAAATTTAACAATCAACTACACCACACCCCTGGATGACATCCAAAAGAAGGGATAAGAACATGTGATTTTTTTTCCAACCCTTTATTTGAAAGGGAAAGAGTGAGGCCCGGGGATGGGTACAGCCTTGCTCATGGTCAAATAGCCAGCCAGAGCCAGAACTAGAACCCCTGTCTTCTGATCAGGGCTTGTTTTATTACATCACAATTATTAGGGGTAAAGGTTGGGGAGGAGGAGGGTGAGATGGGGGCTCCTGAGCTCTGGGTGTTCAGCACAATGTGCAGTGTAACATCTGGCTGTATATGTGTGTCTGCATGTGTGACTAAAGCAGGAACTGTTTGTGTGTGAAGAGGGACAAAATTAAAAAGCAATAATTGATGAATAAATCTTCTAAAGCTCTGCCTTAGCTCCTACATAAACAACCCACACAAATCTGACACATTACATCTGGAGGTTCTCAGCCAAATGAGCTCCCAAAGCAAAAACAGGTGGTTGTTTTTCTTTTTCAAAATTGGACTGAGGCTTCTGGGACCTGCTCCTTCCTGTCTGCCCTCCTGCCTCCCTGGTGTTGACCTCCTTCTTCTCACTGTTTAACTAGCCACAAAGCCCAGGATTACTGAGTCAACATTCAGGAAGCATCTGCCTTAGGTAAGTCCCCATCCTTAGTTCTAGGGAATACAAAAACAGAGAAAACACAAGTCCTCTTGGAGTTTGAAATCTGGGAGGGGGTGTTCTTGTTTATTTGGTTTTTGTTACTTTGTTTTTGTCCAGATCTGTGATTGTCAATTTAGGGTGCCTCTGAGTGTTGAAGAAACTCCATCAATACTCCAACTCACCCATAATTATTTATAGTCTTAAAGAGATGCTTGAGACAATGAGGGGCTGAATGTCGAATGACTCAAGATCTTCAGAGCATAGATTGATAACTGGGAAGAACCTTAGACGTCATTGAAATTAATCAATGTCTTTATTTTACAGATGAGGAAACTGAGGATAAGGGATGGTAAATGGCTTGCCTGAGGTCATACAGGTGGCAAGTACAAGGACTGGGATTCAAACCAACACTGAGATCTGAACTGAAATCCCCTGACTTCAAATTCAATGTCCTTTTTGCAGCATTGTGCCCCTGGTGACCAAGTGAATATGTGACCAGTATGTGTCTTGGCTGCACTTGAACCCAGGTTTTCCTGACTCCAGGGGTTAGCTAACCTTCTATCTACTCCACTATATTGCCTCTCAGGAAGGGTTACTGCACATGTACAAATAACTAAAATGAAGAATAAAAACAGTGATTCACATTTATTTAGTGTTTTAAGGTATGCAAAGACATCCTAAGTGCTTAAGAGAGAGGTAAAGTGCTCTGGTAGTTTGAGCAAGGGAGTAGTACAGAGAGGTCTGGAGGACTTCTCCCTTCTCAGTTTATGAAGGGGGAAAGTACATCTCAAAGAGAATCACAACCTTGCCCAAGGAAACCAGTCTTGGAACTGGAACCAGAATCCAGGTCTTTTGACATCGAAGCAAGTCTTCTCATTGCATCTCCAGTAGCAAAGAGTTTGAAAGTTTGGAAGCAAGGAGCCTGAGATGCTCCATGGGCCAGCAGCCTGTATCCAGCCTTGCAATAGGTGTCATGGGGAGATCTCCAAGGAAGAGAAGGTGTGGGGTCTGTGAATCAAAGTGCTTATATTCTGGAGGAAGAAAGTCAGAGGCAGCCTCTAGGCAGCAAAACTGACTTTGGTAGCATTAGGCCTTGGGGCTACCTACCTTCTCTGTGAGTTTTCTCCTTCAATTAGTTATGAGGAATCAGGAGAGAGGGAATAAAACACTAATGGCACAATTTCAGGCATTGATGAAGAGTCTTTTGGCTAGAGTGGTCTTCCCAATGCCCCTCTCATGATATAAACATTAGACTAAATACTGGATATCAAATGTCCCTAAACTTTCTCTGTTCTTTTCTGTTCTCTTGCTGGCTTAAGGTTGGGTTAGCCCAACCCGGAGAAACAGCCAGATCCCATCCTCCAACTGTCAGCATGAAGAATAGATAGAATGGATTGTCACTGCAGAGCAGTGGGCAGCTGGGGAACGCTGTGCCCATCCAGCTTTAGACCTGAAGGGCTGGAGGGCAGACTTACTGCTGTCTTGTCTACAGAGATGTGTGCTATGGAGCCCTGAATATAATACACAGAGATGAGTAGCAAACACCTTGGGGGAGCGGGTGGCAAAGTGGCTGGAGCGATGATCTTCTAACATGCAGCTGGTGATTCATGGCCTAAAAATACCTCACAGCTCCCGGGAGGGGTGGAGGGTTACAGATGTGATTCTGCTAAGGTTTGTTAAAATAACTTGATGGCTAAAACCAGGATGATAATCATACAGAAAACCCAAAGGCTACATGAAGGCGGTTGATTATCCTCATTTCTGCATGGAGTCTTCTCTGCCTGAGCTAGGTCTTTATTGGATCAACACCAAGGACAGGTCCCTGGATGGGTTTGGAGCTGGAGGGAAGAAGAAGGAGAGAGTGGGAGAAGAGTGAGTGGCCCTTTGGAGAAGAGGCCCAGCAAAAATTGTCACTTTTCCCACAACATGTCACCTCCTCCTCATGTTCCCTCCCCATCCCCTTTTCTTCCTTCTGGCTGGCTGGATCCCAAGTGTATCCAAAGGAAGCTATTTCTGGTGGCAGAGAATGGTAGGATGGGGAGAAGCAGGAGGGAAGACGAAGGAGGGTAGGTGGAGAGAAGGGAAATTTGGGAGAGAAAGAGACAAGATGAAGATGCCAACAAACTGATCAATCAACAGGGACCTTCTTCACTTTGATTCCTGGTGGTATTTTCAGTAGAGCTCTGAGTCACAGAAAGGTCACTTACTTTATTTGAAAAATGTAAATGGGTTCAAATCTCAACTTTATTGTTTATTAGCTATGTGACCCTGAGCACTTGAACCTGCACACTCTGGGCCAGGGTTGGCTGAGATGATGCCTAAAATCCATAGGACCATAGGGCTGTAGCTCTAGAGCTGGCAGGGAGCCCAAAGGTCACCTAGTCCAACACTCTCATTTTACAGCTAAGAAAACTGAGACATTAAATTACTGACTAAGGTCATACAGGTTGTGTGAATGGTAGAGCTATGATATGAGCTCTGGTCATGCAACTCTTAAGTTCAGTGGGGTTTTTTTTCTTCACTGCACCATGTTTTTGTGATCTCAGTGGCTCCCTGGGAGACCAAGGCCATGGGGCAGAAGTCCTGAGAGAGGGGCTCAGACCAAAGGAAACACAGGACGTGGAATGTGATCTTGTGTTTAGGATTGGGAAAATAATAATCCCTCTGTACACTGATCTAGTCAGATTGTACCTGCAGTATTGTGTTCAGTTCTGGACAGAACCAGAGAGCATCTAGAGGAAGGTGACCAGAGGGCTGAAGTCTGCCATACAAGGATTTGTTGAAGGAACTAGCATCATTTTACCCAATAAAAGAAAAGATACCTCTGGTGGGGACCTGGGGGAGGAGGAGGAATGAGAAACATGATAGCTGCTGTCAAGTACCTGAAGCACTACCATATGGAAGAGGAATTGGACTCATCCTGATTGGCAGAAGCAGAAAGAGAGGAAGAGTATCAGGGAAAGCAGGATTTTTGCTCAGTACAACATAAAGTACAAATTGTTAGACTTCAGATCAAGAAGACTGGTGTTTGGGGTGGCTAAGGTGGCACAGTGAATGGAGCACTGGCCCTGGAATCAGGAGGACCTGAGTTCTAATTCAGCCTCAGACAGTTAACACAAAAACTAGCCGTGTAACCTTGGGTAAGTCACTTAATCCTAACTGCCCTGCAGAAAAG
The DNA here is from genome assembly GCA_028627135.1 of Pseudochirops cupreus. Taxonomy (NCBI): domain Eukaryota; kingdom Metazoa; phylum Chordata; class Mammalia; order Diprotodontia; family Pseudocheiridae; genus Pseudochirops; species Pseudochirops cupreus. The sequence goes on from CM053581.1 coordinate 191,818,789, forward strand.
TTTAAAAAATAAAAAAAGAAGACTAGTGTTTAAGTGTTGCCTCAGATACCAGCTGTTGACCTTGTGTGAGCTAATTATTCTCTCTTGGCTTCAGCATCCCCATCCGTAAAATCAGAGGCTTGTACTATATGAACTTCCAGTTCTAATTTTTATGATCCTATGAAAAATTCACAGGTTCACAGATTAAAACTGGAAGAGACCTTAGAAGGCAACTGGGGTAGCTAAGCTGGCCTCAGACACGTAATAGCTGTGTGACCTTGGGCAAGTCACTTAACCCTTTTTGCTTGAAGTTTCCTCATCTATAAAATGAACCAGAGAAGGAAATGGCAAACCACTCCTGTGTGCCAAGAAAACCCTAAATTAGGTCATGAAGAGTTGGATACCCAACTGAGGACACACACACACACACACACACACACACACACACACACACACACACACCTACACACATACACACACCTACACACATACACACACATACAGATGAGGTCAAGGCAAGTCAGTGACTTGCCCAAGGTCTCACAATTTGCTAACAATGAGAACTATTCCAATGTGGAACAGATTTCTTTGGGTGACAGGGAGCTTTACATTGTGAAATAATCTTCAAGCTCACTTTAGATGACTACTTGTCAAGGATCTTGTAGGGGGAATTCCTGTTAGAATAGGAATTGACTCAGATGCCCTCTGAAATCTTTTTCAGCTCTGAAATTCCATATTTCCATAGGAATTTTGGAACTGGGAAAGATCATAGAGATCAATGAATTCAACTCCTTCAGTTTTCAAATGAGGAAATAAGTTCGATGAAGTGACTTGCCCAAGGTCACACAGCAAGTGAGAGGAAGAGCTAGGATTCAAATGTTGATCCCATGATTCCAAATCCATAGAATCCTAAGTCCCATGATTTTTAATATCCCATGGAAAGGACTTCTTTCTACCTTTGGCCCTACAGTTCTCAGGGGGAGCCAGCCCTGCTTCAGGGGAAGCACCAAGACTATTCTGGGAGCCAGAGCTAATTCTATCCCACCCTTTATTGATCCTAGGACCAGAACTTTTGTTCCCCTAAGGGAATTTCCCTAGATTCAGTCAGACTTGTTTCCGTTGACTCAGTCAGTCCTGATGGGCCTGACTCATTGATAGGGTAAATCTATCTCTGCTTTCCAGCATCCTTCCCCTTCTCCCCTGGGACCAGGGAACTATAATCAACCTCCACACTATCCCCTAATAATAACTAATAATAATAATAACAATTCACATTTTTATAGCACTTTGCCTATAACAACCCTGTGAGGTAGTAGAAAGAATATACTCCATAGGGCCACTAGGTTGTGATGGATGGAATATTAGACTTGAAGTCAGGAAGACGAGTCTGAATCCTGCCTCAGATACTTAATAGCTGTGGGGACATCGGGCATTGGGTGTGATAATAAGTGTTTAACAACCAGCTCTTGGGGGAGCATGTACACAGGACCTACTTCTCAATTTAACCTGAAAGAAAAAAATTTAACTTGTCTTATTAACATTTTCTCCATTATTTCCTTCAGTCAAAATGATCTATAAAGCAATCAATCAAGCTCTGGTTTATAGTGTTTGCCCATTTTCCGGGTATAAATGATCATACTGAGTTTTTTATTAAATCCCTTCTCATGAGGTACTTTGAGTCGGCTCTAGCACACTCCTGCCTGGCCAAGTCACTTAACCCCTTTCGGCTTCAATTTCCTCACCATCTGTGAAACAGGATAATCACATTATTGACCTTGCAGGGTCATTGTGAAAATAAAATAAAGGAACAGATGGAAAGTGCCTTGCTGGCTATTATTATTATACCCATTTGATACAGGAAGCAAATGGAGTTCAGACCTGTTAATTGACTTATCCAGGATCACACTGGTAGCATCAGAGTCAGGATATGAACCCAGATCTCAAGGATTCATTCCACTACATTATAATGCCCCTCCTCTCTACCTCTTCTGTTCTCTTGGCCCCTCAGAATGACCACTGAGCAGCTGAGGAAGGAGGTATGTGAGGAAAGGACCCCAGGCAGTAAATGGGGCTGCCCAGGCCTTAATCCCACCTGGGATTTCTGTTTCATTAAGAATCATAAGTCAGAGGGTGGGTAGGTGGTACAGTGAATAGAGCACCAGCCCTGAAGTCAGGAGGACCTGAGTTCAAATCTTGGCCTCAGACACTAGCCATGTGACCTTGGGCAAGTCACTTAACCCCAATTGCCCTGCCCTCCCCTCTCCAAAAAGCAAAAAAAAAAAAAAATCGTAAGTCTTTAGAGTTGGAAGAGACCTTTTTCTTGTATCTACTCCTGTACCATACTTAATCTTTCCTCATTGGCCCCCAAAGCTGTAAAGGACAGTCTCTTTTTTGACTGACCCAGAAAAAATCTCATCTTCCTTCCCCTATATGAGCTGCTGCATTGGAGTTGGAATATTTCCAAATCCTTTAGTAGTATTTAAAGGAAGAGTACTGGGGTGAGCAGATAGATGGTACAAAAGAAAGAGCATTGGGCTTGGAATCAGGAAGACTTACCTTCATGAGTTAGAATCTGACCTCAGACACTAGCTGTATGACTCTGGACAAGTCACTTACCCTTATTTGCCTCAGTTTCCTCATCTGTAAAATAAGTTGGAGAAAGAAATGGCAAACCACTCCAGTATCTTTGCCAAGAAAACCTCAAATGGGGTCATGAAGAGTTGGACATGATTGAAACAACTCAATACCAACACTGGACTGAGAGTCAGAAGACCTGAATTCAAATCCTGGCTCTGTTATTTACTATCTATGTGACTTTAGGCAGACAATTTTTAACCTCTTTGGGACTCAGTTTCCTTCTCTGTCAAAAATGTGTTTTGGACTAGATGATATAACGTCTGGGAACAGGAAGTTGATAATGTCCCAACAGACCTCACCTGGGATATTATATGGAGAGTTCTGGGTATCACAATTTTAAAATGACATCAGAGACTAAAGCAACCAAGATAATGATGGGTCTTGAGTTGATGCTCTATAGCCTAAAGAAGAGAAGATTTGGAAGACCATGAGAACTACCTTCATGTAATAAAGGGCTGTCATTTAAAGGAGGAACTAGATTGTTGTGGTTTTCCTTATAGGGAAGAACCAGGAGCAGCAAGAGGAAAGTGCAAAGAAGCCAATTTAAACTTGACATCAGAAAAAAAAAACAAAACTTTGTAACAATTGGAGCTATCTGGAAGTGGAACGGGTGACCTGAGGAAGCAGTGATCTTCTCTATCTTGGAGATCTCAGAGGCTGGAGGACCACTTTCTTGGCATGTCAGAGTTAAGGTTCCTTTTAGCATGGAAGGCCCTTCAAGTTTTCAAATTGTGTGATTCTGTGACTGTTAGGGTCCCTTCCAGTTCCAAATTCTGATATCTGTTTGTGATCATTAGACAGATTTTCTGATTGTTAGAGACAGCTCAGAATCTTAGGATTCTAGAATCAGAGGCTCACAAAATCTTGGAGTGACAGGATGACGTCTTAGAGGACATCTGTTCCAACCTTCTACTCCATGTAGGAATTCCCTGAACCATCTCCCTGGCAAGGTCATCCAGCCTCTGTCTGAATACTTCCTATGATAGAGAACTCACTGCTAATGGAATCAACCGTTTCATTTTTCAATAGTTATATGGGTTAGAAAATTGTTCCTTATAAAGTACTATAATCAGTTTCCTTGTAGTTTTCTCCCCATTAGTCCAAGCCCCACATCTAAGCAAAACAAATTTACTTCTCTTCTCTGTGACAGACACTGGAAGGCCATAATCGTGGCCTCCACCAATCTCTTTTCAAGGCTGAATGTTCCTTGTTCCTCGTTCTCCAAGAGGCACAGACTAGAATTAGTCTTTCTCTATAACAAGTTTTAAAGATACAGTTTTAATTTAAATGAAAGCCAGAACTACTTACACATAGTTTAATAAATACACCCATTGATAAATATTTAGGAAATGCTGAGTCCCGTCCTGGGCAGGGTAAGGTAGGCACAGAAGTGATGAACTCGGACTTTGCCCTCATGGAATTCTGATTTGGGGAAATAAATCACCACTAGGAAATGATCAAAGAGCAAAATAAAACACCTCAGAGCCCTGCTTAAAACTGACCAGAAGAGCTAGAAGAGATTGTCAAATCCTTAAAGCTTTGTGAGAAACAAAGGAAGGAATTGTTTCCACAGGAGTGGTAACAGGATGTAAGTCAGAGGTGACTGGCTCTGATGGGAGCTGTGACCTAGCAGAATCAGGGTTCTGATCAAGTAAAAAGTCAGAAGCTTGTACATATGCTTAACAAGTCATTTAATATTATCCAACATACCCCCAGGGTGGAGCAAGGTAATTTAAATGCACATGTGCTACATGACGAGGGAGGGAGAACATATCAAGGATAACATGAAGTGGGAGGTTCAGGAGGTTGTATCTAGCCAATGGAGAGCAAGGGGGAAATTTGAATTGGGAACAGGGTATAAGTAGGCTTGCATTTGTCTGAGCAAGCGTACTCCTTTAGGGAGTTGCCCATTCACAAGGAATAAATATAAAATAGAATGAGAACTTTCCTGGCTTCACAATGAGTATTTTCTTTCCAGAGCAAGCATGCTTCTCACGCCTTGTTACCTGCTCTAAGGCAACAAAGCAGAAAAATATAAATGAGTCAAGAGAGCTTTGAGAATTCAAGCAGGTCTAAAATAGGCAATGGGAAGATGGTGTGGTAGACGGAGAAGAGCCCCAGTTTTGGAGCCAAAGGACTCAGGTTTTGATCCCAGCTCTGCTACTATCTGCTTAAGGAGGAAAGAGCATTGGTTCTACTCAGAATATCTATCTGGGTCCAAATCATGCCATCATCACTTGGTATCCATGTGACCTTGGGTAAGTTCATTAATCTCTATGGAACCCAGTTTCTAAAATGGCAGGGTTGGCCTAGCTGGCCTTGAATTTTTCTTCTCTGGCCTTTAGTTTTCTCCTCTGTAAAATGAGCAGGATGGATTAGAACATAAATTCCTTGACAGCAGGGCTTGCTTCATTTTTTTGTCATCATGTCCCTATTGATTAGCACTGAGCCTAGAACATAGTAGGAGCTTACTAAAGGCTTGCTGACCAATTAGTTTGTTTTAAGGTCCATTCCAGCTCATTCTGAGATGCCTTCCAGCTTGGATGTTGTTGGGTGTTCTAGGTGGGTTCAAATACTACATGGAAGGAATCTGACATCCTTAAAAGGGAGCCCTGTCCTCCAGAAGGTCTGAGGGGGTAACCCAGGGGAGCATCCCTGAGATTCTCACAGCATTCTAAGGTACCCTTTGATCCCCAACTCCTCGCTTGTCCAAATGGTCCCAGACCCAATCCAGACTAGAGGACTGAGGAACATGAGCAGGAGGAAACTGGGGCACGTATGGATTCTACTTGCCTCTTCTGGTACTTTTGCTGGAGCCGGGCAAACAGGTATTGAACCCTCTGCTCCTCCTGAGCCTGGAAGAACGAGGCAGCCACTCTGTGGCCCAGCCGGCGGGCAAACGTTTCCAGGAAGACTGTAGCAGAAGCAAAGAGGAAGAGGGTCCCGGCAGCCAATGCAGCCGTGTATTTTGGAGGATGAGCCGGGGGCAACCGGCAACTGGCTGAAGTAAAGTGCAGCTCCCACTTATATGTGTCTTGGTAGGTATCCAAAGATCTCTCTTCAGAAGGCTGATTGAAGATGAAGGAGATGAAGGCAAAGACTGTGTACTTGGCCTGGAAGAGCAGGGAGACACCAAAAGTGAGGGTGTGGTATAGAAGCCATTTCTCTTAAACATTTCTAAGGAGCCCCTGAAACTAATTGGCTATGTGGCCTTGACTAAGTCATTTTCTGCTCAGTTTCCTTCTCTTTAAAGTGAGGGGAAATAGAAGATTCCTATGGTCCTCTAAGCTGTAAAATTCCATGTTTCATATTCTAAAGTTCATTCTAGCTCTGACATTCTGTGTTCCAAGGTACTTCTTACTTCTGACATTCTGTATGTTCTAAAGTCCCTCCCAGCTCTGATATTCTATATTCTAAGGTTTCTCCTGGCTCTGACGTCAGTATTCTAAAGTATCTTCTACCACTAAACCCATGATCCTTTGATTCCTTGAAGGATGTTTGACACCCCCCCCCTTGGTGGCCAACCCTGCAATGAGAGAGCTCTTTGAGGTCCTTTGCTTGGCTGGTAGTCTAAACTTCAAGCCTTTACCACTTGTTCAACATGGTAAAAGCTTACATTCTGCCAGCTCAGCTTTTAGGAGTTCAAGGGTCAACTCCATTCTAGAATGACACATGGCCTCTATAGTTTTGAGAGTTGGGAGAGACTTAGCTAAGTCTGCCTGATGCCAAGAATCAACTCTCTATCCATGCCAACATTTCAGTTCTCTGTTCTGTGTATTTATCATGTTTTAAGACCTTGGCTGGGGGGAATATAGTTGATAGAGCACTGGCCCTGGAGTAAGGAAGACTTAAAAGCTGGTCTCAGACATTCACTAGCTGTGTGACCCTGGACAAGTCACTTAACCCAGACTGCCTCAAAAAAATAAAATTCTAAGACCTTGTCTAGCTCTGATAGTCTATGAAACTGTGCAGGTTTGTGTATAGATTGAAGATGATCACCCTCAGGCCCACCCTCAAGCACCGGGTCTCCCCTACCTCCCAAACTATATTAGGAACCCAAGGGCCTGCCTTCCCTTTGCCTCCAGCCCCCTGCCCTCCATTCCTCTTCTACTTACATCATACTTGATGCTCAGGTGGATGGGCAGTGTGGGCAGCTTCTGTGCCCAGTCTACTGCTGTGTGTGCCAGAAGGAAGGCCACATAATCTGCAGCTACAATCACAGCCATGGCCCCCAGGGGCATGCCCAGAAATACCAGTCGAAAGAGGCAGTGGAAAATTTCAGCCCGGGAGAGCTTCAGGCCAGTCACCCTGAGGACCAGAGGTGGAGGAGAGGCTGCCAGGGGACCGTCCTGGCTCTCTCTGAGCAGCTGCTCCAGCTGTTTGCTGTTATAGAGGTTATCAAATTGCAGGTTGGTCAGATAACCCTTCAGGTAGCACATTGACTCAGACAGGAGGGAGAGGATGAAGACTCCAGCCAGCACCCTGTTGGTGCCCAGAGCCAATCCCCGGACTAAGGCCTCCAGGGCTGAGACATCCTGGTAGACTCTCTGGGTGGCCACGAGCATCTGGAGATACAGGGCTGAATAGTTGTTAGGGGTCTCAAAAGACAGTCTCCGGCCACCTGCCCGCCCGGTTACCTGGTCCAGGGCTGCTGTGGCCACCTCTAACTGGCGGGTAGAGTTGAGTAGGCTCTCCAGAGAGCCCTGGGCCAAACACCTCAGTACCTGGGTGGTAGTGCCCACGTTGGCCAGAATGTTGGGTACCACGTGGGTGGCTAGCTCAGCAAAACCAGAGGACAGAAGCAGGCGGCGGCCCTGCTTTGTGCTTAATGTGGGTACGGTGATGGCAAGCAGACACCGAGCTGGGTGGACTAGACCCAGGACCAGGAAAAGCAAGAAGCCACAAGCCATGGCTCCTGTCACAGAGGTCCTTACTGGGTACACCAGGGAGGCAGCCAACCAGTTGTAGGTGAGTCCACTGGCAGCCCCAGCGATGAGAGCACACAGCAGAAGCTGAATTAACAGCTGCCTGCAGCTGGCTGGGACAGGCTTCGAATAAACCTCCCAGGCTGCCTGCAACAGTGTCTGGGTCTTCAGGAGCACCGAATGCCAAAGCCACCTTCTGCATGGGGGAGACCAGGAGGAAACCTCTGTGAGCTCAAGAAGAGTCATAAGATCATGAAATTTAAGACTAGGAGGAATCTTAGAGACTCCATGCCCATTTTATAAAGAGAGAAACTGAGGCCCAGAGAGATTATGACCTAACTGCTAGTACTTCTCCCCACCCAGAGTTACCTTGTATCTAGTATATGTATACCTTGTATATCCCTATATCTGCTCATGTTTTCTCCTCTGATAGAATATGAATGCCTTGATGACAAGGACTGTCTTACCTTTGTCTTTGTATCCATCCCCAGCACCTAGCACATAATAGGTGCTTAATAAATGATTATATATAATAAGTACATTATATATTATGTATATTATATATTATATATATAATATTATATATTATATAATATATGTAATATAAATAATACATTGACCATAGGCACACAGGTAACAAAAAGCAGAGCTGAGATTTCCTAAAATGATAGTTAGAAGGTACCTCAGAGGCTATGGAGACTAATCCCTTAATTTGAAAGAAGAGGAAACCCAGGCTCAGAGATGTAGCTCACTTGCCCAGGGTCTTATGGATAGTAATGGGGGACTCAAACCCAGACCCTCTGACTCTATAACCAGTGTTTTTTTTCCATTCTACCAACAAAAGTCTTCAGACTCTAAATCAGAGGGCTTTGTTATCCTGTTATATAGCACTGTGCCTCTTAGTGCCAAGGTCTAGAATTCAAGGCCCTACGGAACTTGACCTCAGACAATCTTTCTAGATTTCTCTGCCTTTCCTCCCACCTACACTCTGAGGCCTACTCGCTTATTGGTAATCCTTGCCTGGACCCACTGTGTCATGGAAAGGCCCAGCCTCAATGTGTTGACACACATAAATCAATAAACAAATGAGTGAGTAAATGAGTGAACGAAAAGCCCTCTCCCCTAGCCAATGTCCCCCTCCTTTGGTCTCCAGACCCTCTCTTCCTCTTCTCCATCTTTGATCCTAATGAGGTAACCCACAGCAAAGTGCCCAGGAGACATGAATTTGATTTTAACTGTAATATTTAATGATTGTGTTACCTTAGGCATGTCCTGTCTCAATCTCAACTTCTTTTTCTGTAAAACTAGACTAAAATATCACTCCCTTCAGCTGACCAAGTCCCCTTCTGCTTGACCTAGAACAACCATCCTCAGGGTCATCCAGAAGGCAGCCTCTTCTATCCCCTAAAGCTAGTGTGAAGAAAGTGCTTTGTGACACTCAGGGTGGAGAAATTGTGATTCTCATCATCTCTGGTTAGCTTGCTGTCCCCATCCTCTGGCCCTCTGGCTCTCCTGCTGCCCAGGGAGGAGCCCTAACTCCAAGTAGAAAGGCATTTCTCCACATGACCATATAAGGGGATGTGGAAGTGACTTGAGGTCTGGGAAGGAGGGCCTGCCATTGGGGTGGGTGTTGTGTGGGTGGACCAGTCATAGGCTTGCTTTTATTATGAATTGGAGATGATCGTAGTAATGCTGAACCTAAGTACAACGCTTTGTAGTTTATAAAATGCTTTTACTTATATTTAAAGGCTTACAGTCCCTCCTAATGCCGTGTTCTAAGGCCTTAAGTTTTTCACAAGTCTGATCATCTCTATCTATGGCCTACGGTCTCTCCCAGCTATGATAGTATGTTCTTTCTTGGTTTGAATCATCTCTGCTCTGAAGTCTAAGGTTCCTCCCAATTTTAATATTGTGTTCTAAGATCTAATAGGGTCCTTCTCACTCCAAGCTCTGATGTCCTGTGCTCTAAGGTCTCAGTTCCCTCCCAGCTCTGACATTCTGTGCTCTGAGGTCCTAAGTCCCTTCTAATTCTATGATTCCATGTAAACCTTGCCACAAACTGCCTTGGGAGGTCATCCGAGGGGGTTATTGTCCTTAATTTCCAGACCAGGAGCCTGAGGTCTGGGGAAATGTTGCTATATCCCAATAGCATAGTGGTTCTCAACCTTCCTAATGCTGCGACCCTTTAATACAGCTCCTCCTGTTGTGGTGACCCCCAACCCTAAAATTATTTTCGTTGCTACTTCATAACTGTCATTTTGCTACTGTTATGAATCGTAATGTAAATATCTGACAAGCAGGATGTATTTTCATTGTTACAAATTGAACATAACCTACAGGTTGAGAATCGCTGCAATAGCAGAACCCACCTGTCCTTCATGACTATACCTATGCTGACCTCATCTCCCATCATGTTCACAGGGAACTGAAATTCTTTCAGGGCAGCCTAAGAACTGGGAATCTTTACCTCTGACCCCATACCATAAACCACCCTTTCTACCACTGCCCAGCCTTCCCTGTTTCCATCTTCAAAATAGGGCATGGAGCCTCACTCCCCTTGAAGATCAATTTGAAATGTCCTATTGACGTGTAGTATCCAACTAATGCATCTGTCTACTGTCATCTAGGAATGGCCTCCTTTTGACAGGTATCCTCAGTGCTACAATGTCCTTCCTCTATATCTTCTCCCCTCCCCTGCACCCAGGGTCCCAATTCTGTCCTTCTACTTTCCAAGGGCACAGGGAACCAATCTGATAAAATGCCCCATTGCTCCAAATGTAAGCTATACTTTTGCCCAAGTATGGCTTAGATAATACTTGGACTGTGGCCTATTATTGGTCTCATTTTAAAATTTCTACGCACACACACACACACACACACACACACATACACACTTTTTCTTTTCAAACAGATTTCAGTTTAAGGTTGCAGTCTATTTTCAGACCAATATGATAATTCTGTCACTGTGGTCATGGATAGGAGAACTTCCCACCCAGAACCCCCTCATTCCCCAGGTAAACTATGTTCATTTTATAAGAGGCTTTCCAGATGGCTCTGAGGATAGTTGTGTTTGGTCAGACAGAGGGAGATGACAATATCCTGGCCAGCTGAGAGGAGTGATACTTTAGGCTACTGCAATCTTGGAATATCAAACCACAAACCACCAAGCAGGCACCTATGGATTTCACCTTTGTCTAGGACCAGCTCCAAAGGGGCACCTGGTGGGCCATTATCCTGTAGTCCAAACCTCCCCTTCCCATACTCCAACCTACCCCATTCTGATCAGTTGCTCCTCAGTCCCCTGTAGATTCCTCATGTTCCTAGAATAATACTTGTCCACAGATCAAACAGAAGATTGGTAGGTGCCTTAGCAGAAGAGGAAGTACATATGAGTGTGGAACTGATCAGCTGGGATGTGGGAAAAATAACCACTTCCTCTTTGGGGACCTTTAAAAATGGTTCCCTCCTCCGCCCTATCGTGTATGACCTGTTTGACATCACCAGGCATTGGGTAGGAGGAGGGATGGGTTTGGTGGGGCATGGTGTGAATGAAGAACTATAAACTTCTTAAGACTTCTGTCAGAAAACCTAGGATTTTTTTAAAATTATTTTTTTTAAAACATTAAAAAAAAATTTTAGTTCCAAATTCTCTCCCTCCCTCAATCCCCTCACCCCCTCATTGAGAAAGCAAGCAATATGATATCATAATTATGAAGTCATGCAAAAAACATTTTGTAATTAGCCTCATTATAAAAAAAGAAAAAGAAAAAAGTAAGTTTGAATCTGTATTCAGAGTTCATGAGTTCTCTGTGTGAAGGTGGATAGCATTTTTCATCATGAGTCCTTCGAACTGTCTTGGATCATTGTATTGAGCAGATGAGTCTTTCACAGTTGAACATCATTACAATATTGCTGTTCCTGTTTACAGTGTTCTCCTAGTGCTGCTCATTTTACTTTGTATCAGTTCATACAAGTCTTCTCAAATTTTTTTGAAACCATCTCCCTTCTCATTTCTATTTTAAAATATTAATTAATTTTTAGTTTTCAACATTCACTTCCATAAGATTTTTGAGTTCCAAATTTTCTTCCCCTCTCTCCCTTTGCCCCACCCCAAGATCCCCTTGTTATTTCTTATGGCACAGTAGCACTCTACCACATTCATACGCCATAACTTATTTATCCATTCCCCATTTGATGGGCATCCTCTCCATTTCCAATTCTTTGCCACCACAAAAAGATTTTCTATACATATTTTTGGACATCCAGGTCCTTTTCCTTTCCCTCCTTTTTTTAATCTATGAGATGCAGACCTAGTAGTGGTATTTATACACAGTTTTATAATCTCTTGGGCATAGTTCCAAATTGGAACATAGGATTTAGAGTTGGAAAGAGATCATTTAGTCCAACCCCCTCATTTTACAGAGGAATAAACTGAGGCCCAGAGAGATTAAAAATAATTTGTCTCAGGTTACCCAGTTTTTAAGCAGGAGAGCCAAGATTGGAACCTAGATGCTTCGATATCTAATAAGACTATATATAACACTCTGCTTCTCAATATACCACTGTTCAGGTAATGTTGAATCTGGTAGGAGGAGTACAGGTTGAGGTTCCTCATCCCCATTCCAGACACTTAGCCCTGTGGTTAGATAGTCTAGAGCAGTGGTTCTCAACCTGTGGGTCGCAACCCCTTTGGGGGTTAAACAGGGTCACCTAAGACCATCAGAAAACACATATTTCCAATGGTCTTAGGAACCGAGACACCGCTCCTCTATCCGTCTCCAGGCCAGTCCGCCCACATGCAGACATGCCTACATATGAATATTAAAAGATCACGGCATTAGGAAGTTTGAGAACCCCTGGTAGAGGTAGTCGGGTAAGCATTGTCCCAAGCAGATAATCAGGAATGTCCAGAACAAAGCAAGAGCAGCAAGGTTAGTAAAAGGACTGAAGCCCATACCCCATGAGGATTGGGTACAAAAGCCTGGGGCCATTTAGCAAGAAGTCAAGTCAGCAAGCATTGATTAAAGGCCCACTATGTTCCATCCACTGAGAAGAGAAGATTAAGGTAGAATATGACGAGTATTTGAAAGACTGTCATATGTGACCCTGTGTAATTTGCACCCTCTCTGGAAGCCTAAATGTTTTCATCTGTCAAATGAAAATAATGATAATTCTTGGCCTATGATTCCCACAGTTGTGAGTGTTACTAGAGGACACAGAAGCAAACGTTTTTTAAAAAGAGAAATGCAAAAATTATAGTTGTGAACATTACTATTAATGATAATATTACTAAATTAATTCTTTTAGGTAACATTGATGGCACCTTATGCTACAAATATCTCCTCTCAATAGCCCTATTCAGAATGGACTGATTGTGCCTAAGATAATGAGCTCCCTGTCGCTGGAAGTATTCAAGCAGAAACTATAAGGAATACTGTAAAAGGGATTTCTGCCCTGAGAAGGAGGTTAGATTACAGACAGCTGAGGACCCTGCCAACTCTGAGCTTTTAGCATCCTATGAGTGATAAGTCATAAACAATTCTTATTATTAATTTTTAAAAATTATTTTCAACTACTAAAATAGTTTATTGATTCTCTTTTTTCATATCTGCTTTAAAGTTTACAAAGCACTCTCCTCCCAGTGGTTCTGTGAAGTAAGATGTATAAGTATTATTATCACTCTTTTAAGTATTATTGTCTGATGGTGTCCCATTGGGAAACTAATGCCCAAGATCACATAGATAATAAGGGGGGAGGAGGTGAAGGTGTAGTAGCAGAGATGAAACCGAACCCCCTCCCCCCCCAATCTGCATCTACTATATTCTACCCAGTCCTAGAGTCTGTGACTCTAAGGGCCAAAGGTTTCAAGATTGTCTTGTTCTAAGGTTCTATGATTCTAACATTCTATATAATTATGAGATTCCAAGATTTGATTTAAGAGGTATGGCAGCCAAAGGCACTTGTCAGCTTAGAATAAAAATGTGTTTGTCAAATCTTATGGAGAAGAATGGCAGATGATTATGACTCGTATCACCTTATAAAATAGCAAGAAGTAGTAGAGGGAAGAACAAATTTACAGAAAGCTTGATGAGAAAGCCAACCAATCAAAAACATCACAAATGAATTTAGGGATGAAACAGGTTGGAAGTCATCAAACAGATGAAAAGTGAAAAAGATTTGTAAAGATGTCTATTTCTTTTCTCCATCATCTGCAGTGGAGCCACCACATTTGGACTCAAATACCACAAGGCCTGATGTGCTGCATGAAAAAGTAGAAATAGCATAAAAATATAAAAATGAGAAGAGCAGTTTAACAAGACCCAGAGGAAGTTTGACAGATCAGTTCCCAAGGTATCTAAAGAAGTAGAGAGGAGTCCCCAGATCAAGGAGAGGGTATTGCAAGCTGCCAGGAAGAAACAATTTGAATATTGTGGAAACACAATTAGGATAACCCAGGATCTGGCAGCTTCTGCATTAAGGGATCAAAGGGCCTGGAATATGATATTCCGGAGATC
>CM053581.1:191833344-191944592 GCA_028627135.1 Pseudochirops cupreus
GACTAGCAGGGACCTTAGAACATAGACTAGCAAGGCTGGAAGAGACATTAGAACACAGACTAGCAGGGACCTTAGAACATAGACTAGCAAGGCTGGAAGAGACATTAGAACACAGACTAGCAGGGACCTTAGAACATAGACTAGCAAGGCTGGAAGAGACATTAGAATATAGACTAGCAAGGCTGGAAGAGACATTAGAACACAGACTAGCAGGGACCTTAGAACACAGACTAGCAGGGCTGGAAGAGACATTAGATCATAGACTAGCAGGCCTGGAAGGGGCCTTAGAACATAGACTAGCAGGGACCTTAGAACATAGACTAGCAAGGCTGGAAGAGACATTAGAACACAGACTATCAGGAACCTTAGAACATAGACTAGCAAGGCTGGAAGAGACATTAGAACACAGACTAGCAGGGACCTTAGAACATAGACTAGCAAGGCTGGAAGAGACATTAGAACACAGACTAGCAGGGACCTTAGAACATAGACTAGCAGGGCTGGAAAAGACGTTAGATCATAGACTAGCAGGCCTGGAAGGGGCCTTAGAACATAGACTAGCAAGGCTATAAGGGTCTTAGAACACAGACTTGCAGGGTTGGAAGATACTTCAGAACATAGAATTTGATTACAGGAAGGGATAATACTGATGATCAAGCTTAGATTTCTCTTTTTCCAGGTTGAAAAACTGAGGTTCAGGGGTGGCTAGGTGGCACAGTGAATAGAGCACTGGCCCTGGATTCGGGAGGACCTGATTTCAAAACCGGCCTTAGACACTTAACACAAAAACTAGCCATGTGACCTTGGGCAAGTCACAACCCCAATTGCCCTGCCTTCCCCCCTCCAAAAAAAAAAAAGCAAAACTGAGGTTCAGAGAAGAAGTGATAAGGTCACTCAGCTTATAAAAGGCAGGATCTAGAACCCAAGCCCCTTGACCCCCAGTCCAGGCTTTTTCCATGATGCAAAAGTGCCTCTCATGGGACTGAATCTCCAAGCTGGCTAACTTTATTTGCAGTTAGACTTTGCTCTACACATTCTGAATACCCTCTGGGAGGAGGACAAAGGTATTCACTCCATTCATCCCCAGGGTAGATGTGAACTTGGCCCTGGTTGAAACAGAGGTACCCAAGACTGAAGCAGTGGGGGGCTGGAGCTGTCTTGTGAGACAGGATGCTCTGCTCTTGGGCCCAGGCCCAAGAGGTGATGAACCCATGGCTAAGGAAATTGGGTGGAAGGGCAGGCAGAAGTTTGGTGAGCAAATGTCCCTCAATCCTTGGAGTGGCAGCCCAGCACAGGGTAAGGAATATGGGAGCAGGAATCAGAAAACCTGAGGCTCAGGGACAACTCTAGCGCGTGTTACTGGTGTGGTCTCAGACAAGTTTCTTCATTTCTATGGGCCTTAGTTTTCTTGTCTGTTCTATGGGAACCTCAATGGGCTATCCCAGCAAAGGCACTTTGTAAACTATAAAGTATGACAGAAACAAGATCCGTTGTGGTTTTTGCCCAAGTTAAACATTACTGAAGTAAGCAGAAAATATGTCAGGGGCCTCAGAAGACAATGAAGATCTCAGGACTTAGAGCTGGAACTCCCATCCATACCCTATGGTACAATCCCCTTTGTATGCATGGGGAAAGATTGCTGAGCCTCTCAGCCTACTTGGTCTCTTCTTCCAATGTACATGTTTTTCTCTACTTAACAGTATTTCTTTTTTAATTTTTTTAAAATTCCATGTGAAGATAGTTTTCAACATCCATTTTGATAAGATTTTGAGGTTCAGATTTTTCTCCCTCTCCCCCTTTCCTCATCCCCAAGACAGCAAGCAATCTGATATAGGTTATACATGTGCAATCATGTTAAACATATTTCCAATGTAAATATTTTGACTTAAAGCTTATTCTTTTGAATAAGCTTGACCCCAGATCTTTAGATTCTAGCAACATAGCCCAGTGTGGTGGTAAAAGCGCAAGATTTGGGTCAGAAGTGGTGGCTGTTCAGTTGTTTCTGTCCTGTCCAACTCTTTGTGACCCCATTTGGGGTTTTCTTGGCAGAAATATTAGAATGGTTTGCCATTGCCTTCTCCAGCTCATTTTATAGATGTGGAAACTGAGGCAAACGGGGTTAATTGACTTGCCCAGGGTCACACAGTTAATGAGTATCTGAGACCAAATTCCAACTCAGGAAAATGAGTCTTCCTGACTCCAGGCCTGGCCCTTTATCCACTTTGCCAACTAGCTGCCCCTGGGTTCAAATCCTTCTTCAGCTATTTATTGAATCTTTGTGAATCTGAGAAAGTTACTTCCTCTCTCTGGGTCTCAGTTTCTTCTTTGTGGGTTAGTTAGCTGTCAGTCACATCTTTCATATATCAGTCAGAGAAGAGAGACATTTATAGGGAATGAAGGTAGATGAGCTGCAGGTCTCAACCTTGGTAGCTGCTTAAAGCCTTCCAGCCCAGCTCAGATCCCATTCCTCTTTCCTGACTTTGCTGCCCATACTGATCTCTGCCCTTCTCTGAATTCCTACTGCCTTTACCATCATCATCATATAATTTATTACTTAATCACTCTGATTGTGTCAGTTAGAATTCATGGAGACTAGGGGGATTCTTTTTTGTGACATGGACCCCTTTGGCTATCTGGTAGAACTATGGGCCCCTTCTCAGAGTAGTGTTTTTTAAATGCACAAAGTAAAATACAAAAGATTACCAAAAAACACAATTATATTAGAATACAGATATCAAAACTTTTTAAAAACTAAATTCACAGACTCCCCCCCCCCCAAATCTATCCATTGACCACTTGTGGGTCCATAGCTCCCAAGTTAAGAAGCCTTGATCACCTTTCATTCTATAGATGAGAAAACAGAGTAGAAATGACTTCTCCAAGGTCACACGGCAGACTAGCAGCTGAGTTGGAAATAGAACTTAGGTCTCCTGACTCCCAAATCAGCATTTGTGTGTACAACTTATTTTCCCAATTAGACTCTAAATCCCTTCAGGGTAGGTGTCTTATGATACTTCTGAACTCACACAGCACTGAACAAATAGTTTCAGTAAGGCTGAAAGAGTGGAATGACTTAAAACCTCCAGAAAACTTGCTCAAAAAGCAAAGTTCCTTCCCTCCTCCAATCCAATCCAAAGCACCTACTAAGTGCCAGGCATTGTGGCAACTGCTGGGGATACAATCAATAAAAGCAGTCCTTGCCCTCAGGGAGCTTGCAATCTAATTGGTATCCCTTCTATGGGTGTCTCTAGTCATAATTCTTAATTTCCAAAGAGCCCTCATCATTAGATACTAGCAGTATAGACCAGTGGTTCTCAACGTTCCTAATGCCACAACCCTTTAATACTCGTATGTGGGCGTATCTGCATGTGGGCGGACCTGCCTAGAGACGGACAGAGGAGCGATGTCTCAGTTCCTAAGACCATCTGAAGTATGTGTTTTCCGACGGCCTTAGGTGACCCCTGTGATCCCTGTGAAAGGGTTGTATGACCCCCAAAGGGGTCGCGACCCACAGGTTGAGAACCGCTGGTATAGACCAATGGGATGGAAAGAGCATGAAATCTGGAATCGGAAGAGCTGGATTCAAATCCTAGCTTGGTTACTTATTACCATGTGACTTTGAGAAAGTCACTTCCTTTCTTTGACCTCAATTTCCCTCAGTTACATCTACTAATTAAAGGCTTTGAATGGCATGACCCCTAAGAACCCTTCTTAACTGTAACATTCTGTGTTCTAAAAGTCACTCAGAAACTCTGAATTTTAAGCTGTGTAGGGTCCTTCCAGCTCTAAATCCTGGGGGCAGCCATATCTGAGAGCCAAATCATTCAGGAAGCCTGGGGCCTGTCTGCTAGGGGGAGGTTATCAGTACGGAGAACCAAGGTGCTTGCCAGAGGAAAGGCCACCCCCAGACCTTGCAGCCCAGATTCAGGGAGGAGCGATCGAGCACAGAGTCCTCCCTGGACAGAGTGGGAAAGGTACTAATGAGTGTCCCCCAGTCTCCTGGCCTTGGCCTGACTCTAATTAGCACTTAAATAAGCTACCACTCTCTGGCCAGTCAGGCTTGGAAACAGAACAAAGAGAGGTATGCGATGCTCAAACAGAGGTTTCTTCTCTTTCTCTCTTTTCTCCCTTTCATCATCTGTGTTTCTGGAAGGTACCCTAAAGACCCTGTAGTTCAGCCCCCGACCTTTTATAGGCACCATTTGATGACCCTCTATATAATCACTTATCATTTTCTTGCACAGACGGTAAGGGTATAGGGCCACAGGTAAGAATAAACTATTCATGTTTGGCTTTACATTATATGCGATGAGGGCTTCAAAGACAATCTGCCTTCTTCAACCTTCTTAGACTTAGGGGAATATTGAAACAAACCTATGGCCCCCAAATGGTCACCAGTAATATTAGCTAGCATTGTTATAGTGTTCTAAGGTTTGCAGAGCATTTTACAAATAGTATCTCACTTCATCCTTACAACCCTGGGAGGTAGGGGCTATTATTATTCCCATCATATAGACAAGGAAACTGAGGCAGACAGAAGTTAAGTGACTTGGTAGGAAGAGAGGAGAATGATAGATCCAGAGCAAGAAAGACCTCAGGGGGCATTATCTGGTCCAACTCCATTTTACAGATGAGGAAATTATGAGCCAGAAAGAAAGCTTAGGCTTCTTGTCCAGGTAGTAAGTAGCAAAGCTTAGATTTGAGCTCAGATCCCCTGATTCCACACCCAGTGCTCTTTCCATTACACCACACCAGTACATCTAGTCTTAAATAATAGTGTTTGCTCTGTTCCAGAAGTTAGGGATATCCTAGAATTATAGATTGTCAGGACCTTAGGACATAGAACATCAGAGCAATTTGAAGACTGTCTAGTAACACCAGGAGTTTGCAAGCTTTTTTGTGGCACGGACCCCTTGGGTAGATTGGTAAAATCTATGGTATTTTTCTCAGAAGAATGTTCTTAAATGCAGAAAATTAATTACACAAAATTCAAAGAAAATCAATTACCAGAAATGCGGTGAACAAAATATTAAAAGGTCCGAGTTCACAGATCCCTTGAAATCTATTCACTTGCCCCTTGGGAGTCTATGGACCCCAGGTTAAGAACCCGGATCTAGTATAAACTCTTCATTTTACAGATGGTGAAACCAAATCCCACAAAGAGGAAAGTCCTTGTCCAAGGTTCTACAGGTAATACTGAGTGGTAGACCTGGGATTTGAACCCAGGCATTCTGACTCTCAGGTCAGAGTTCCTTCTAATTCACTTCCACAGGATCACCAAGCTGCCATTTAGTTTTCTGGGCTCTAACCCTGGAGATCACCAAAATTGCATTGACTTTACAGCCTCCCCTAAGCAACCCACCACTCCCTCCTTGCTGAAGCTCACAATTGCCTCTTAGGAAGTTACCATGTCTTTGACCAGCAGATGTCCAGAAGCAAAGGCAATGGAGTTGGGGGGTGTTGACACTGGAAGCATGAAAGCGTAGGAGCAGCCAATTGTGCCTGGGATCATCAGATACAGGGGATGGACTCGAAGGCGAATGGCCTGACCCAGGCCGAGAGAGGGAGGGAGAAAACACACATCAGAGAGAATGTCAGAGCTGGAAGAGACCTTTGAGATCAGCCAGTGCAAACTTCTCATTTGATTATATTCTATTTGTTTAAATTAAATATTTTCTAAAAACCTTAACATTGAGCATCTATACAGTCAACTAAACTTTTAGTAACTGCATTTAAACTAATTTCAACATATATGGTATTATCACTTTTCAGCCATTCCTGAGTTTTTAATCAGGATTCTTTCTTTGTCAATTCATTCTTTTAAAAAATGTTTTGTTTGGGTCTTTTTTGGTTTGTTTTTTTTTTTTTTTGAGACTGGGTCTCCCTACTTCACTCTGGCTAGATGTACCAACAGATACTCACAGGCTTGAACCCAATGCTGTCTTTCCAGACTAGTCTGGTTTGCCCTTCCTTAGGCAGTCTGATAGAACTCTGCTCTGGAGGGCTCACCATATTTAGTGTCAGACTTAGCAAACTGACTTGAGCCAGTACAGTTCAGAACTCCTGTACTCAATCAGTCCGCTAGTAGCAGCTTGCCCCAGGATCAGGGATTATAGGAATCTGTCCTAAGGCCCTGATAGTCTATAACTCTAGGATATCCCTGACTTCTGGAATAGAGCAAAACATCAGCTGATGTCTTGTGTTTCTACATCTGCAACGTTTCCAGTGTATTCCTCTCCCTCCTCCTCCCAGAGAGTCATCCCTTATGACAAAAAATGAAAAAGATTTTTTCTAAAAAGTTCAAAATTAGCCAGCACACCCCAGAAAGTCTATCTGCTCTAGTGTTCCTCACCCACAGTCCCCCAGGTCTTCAGAGAAAAGATATTGGACCATGTCTTCTCATATCTCTTCTCTGGGGCCAAGCCTGGTCATTATAATCTCACAGCATTCAATTCTGTGGTTTCCATTTCCATTGTTGTAGTGATTGTGCATACTGTTTTCCTGATTGTGCTCCATTTATTTTGCATCAATTCATTTAAGTTTTCCCATACCCTGCCATTATCCTGTTCATCATTTCTTATAGCATAGCAATATTCCATTATATTAGTCTACCACAACTTGCCCACTTGATGAGTCTCTACTTAGTTTCCACTTCTTTTTCGCTATAAATATTCTAGTGATTATGGGACCTTTTTGTCATTCAGCCTCCTCAGGCTATATGCCTAGCATATAGCTGGGGCAAAAAGGTCTGGGCATTTTAATCTTTCCCACTCCTTTTTATTTTATTTTATTTTTTTTTACTAAATAATACTTTATAGTCCACTTCTTCATATAATGTTCATTCATTCTTGCTGACTTTTCCTCTTATTTAGTTGTTGATAATATGAATTGCATTTGCTGGTTCTGCTGTTTATTAGTTTGCATTATTTCCTAAAGATTTTCTAAATCTTTTGCATTCCTCGTACTTGTTGGTCTTAATCTATCGTGTTAGAGAATGCCATTTCTCCGATGTACCGTAATTTCTTTAACTATTCCTCTATTTTTAGACATTTAGATTGTTTATAGTTTGCTTTTATTTTTGCAATTATGCACAATGCTGCTAAAAAAAATCTCTGAATAGATGACTCTTTTTTTGTTGTTTCTGGTAACACGTTCTGATTATAATCCCAAGAAAGCAATGATTATTTTTGTAACTTTTACTGTGTACTTCTAGATTACTCTCTTGAAAGATTCTTCAAGTATGCAATCCTACCAGAAAAATATGAGTATATTTTCTTCTCCCTTACTCCAGCTGTGAGCTTTGTTGCATTTGAGGGACTGATTTGATGCATGAGATACTACACAGCCTATAATTTGTAGCCCATTGGTTGACTGAGCATTTTAGAGAGTAGTTATGAACAATTTGTGTTTCTTCTTTTGAAAACTCACACCCCTATTTAACAGAGGAAGAAATAAAACTTAGAGAGGAGGACTGACTTGCCCAAGCTGGTTAGCAGTGAATGGGGCTATGAATTATTCTAATTCTAATAAATCAGGGGTACCAAATCCTAATTCCATGCAATTTCTGTTCTCTCACGTTATTCTCTGCTATTAGTCTTTCTGGCCTCCAGTGAATTGTGTTTTACCTTGATCCTAACCTTAGGAACAAGTTGGAACAAAGTTATGAAAGGAAAAAAATACTCCCAAACAAAAAACAACCCAAGACTGACACCACAAGTAACCATCATTCCCCTCCCTCTACCTCCTTTCTGACATAGTATGGAAAGAATACTGGATTTGGAGTCAAAGGGCCTGGATTTGAATCCTGATTCTGGCACTTAGTAGCTGTGTGTATGCTTAAAAAGAAAACCCAGAAGGAATTTTAAATATTTCAATAAATTAGTATTCTTATTTAATAACAATATGTAATTATATATTAATAGATTGTTGTGATATATTATATAATTATATAATATAACCACATTGCATCCTGAGTCATCTCCTGTCATCCTGATGAATATCTGGTCACTGGCCCCAGATGGGTCTGGAGGAGAAAGTGAGGCTGGTGACCTTGCACATCCCTCCCTCCCTCCAATCAAAGTCAACTGCAAGTCATGTCATCATTTCTCTGATGCCGTGATCTTCTTTGAAAATGAAGGACAAACAGAACAATAACAATAACATACCTAAACAGTTATATAATAGTTAATGTTATTTAACATATTCTGTTATATAATATATTGTGTTTATTATGTAAATATGATTTTAAATAATATTTTTAGTCATTTAATCATTAGGGTGTTTGGGGCAGCTGGGTGGTGCAGTGAATAGAGCATCAGCCCTGGAGTCAGGAGGACCTGAGTTCAAATCTGGCCTCAGACACTTAACACTTATTATAAGCCCTGTGACCTTGGGCAAGTCACTTAACCCCAACTGCCCAGCCTTCCGCTCTCCAAAAAGACCAAAAAAAAATAGTTAGGGTGTTCAAGCTCGATCATAAAAAATGGTGAAAAAAAGCATTTTCACCCTTTTTTGTAGGGATAGACAATGTATGTGGAAAACTGTATATCTAGTCAGATTCTACTGATTTGTTGGTAAGTTTTGAAGAATTATTTCTTTTCCCCTTTAAAATTTTTCTTTTCAAAGACTAACTTACTGTGTAGGGGAGAGGAGGGATAAATGCAGAGGTGAAAGTAATGTAAAAATAAAGATATTACTAAATTATTTTTTTTAAATGAGGACCCAGTACTCAACCTAAAGGAACATATCTGATGATCAACTCATCAAGAGTGTTGCTATTCAGTCACTTTTCACTCATGTCCAACTCTTTTCTTGGCAAAGATACTAGAGTGGTTTGCCATTTCTTTCTCCAGTTCATTTTACAGATGAGGAAACTGAGGCAAACAGGGTTAAGTGACTTGTCCAGGATCACACAGCTAGTAAGTATCTGAGGCTGGATTTGAACTCTGGAAGATGATCCTTCTTGACTCCAGTCCTGACAATCTATCCACTGTATCACCTAGGTGCCCATCAAGAGTAGGAAAAACATTTTTGGTTAGAGGGGACTTCCTGGTGCTTCTTAAAACCAGATCATTATACACAAACTCCTGGGGTCTGCATGTGGGTAAGGGTGGCCTTGGCTTCTCCCAGTGTCTTTTCTGGAGAAATAGGCCGGCCTTCCTTAAAGAGAGACCCTCCTACCTCACTGACTGTGTACCTGAAGCACGGGCTGGAGCAGAGGATGACAGCTCAGACCTCTCCTCGGGGCACTTACCAGTTCAGCAAGGACAGGGAGGAAGATGATGATGGTGGCTGTGTTGCTGGCAAATTCAGTGAAGAAGGAGATCACCACGGAGATAAGCAGGACTGCAACAGCAGGTGGCACATTCTCCAAAGGATGCAGCCGCCCACCGATCCATGCTGACAGCCCTGACTCCTGCCATGAAAAGGAAGAGAGGACCTCACCACTCACCCCTCCACAGACGTTCTCACCACCAGCTGGGTCTGGAGGAGCGCTGGGCTGGTTCTACGCTAGCAATATGGCTGTTTCCTCACAGCAAAGGGAGTAACTTAGCAAAGGGCTCAAGAATTGAACACCTCTTACATGGATTGGCTTGGTTATTGATCAACATGATAATTCTTAGCATTTGTATATTGCAGAGAGCTGGTTTTGTTGCCAGGAATACCAGGGTTCAAGTCCTATCTCTGACATAGCGTGACTGTGTGACCCTGGGAAAGTCACAGTCTCTTAGTGCCCTGGGCAAATCACTGAGTCTCTAAGCAGCAAAGAAGGTGCTCACCTGCATTGGCGGAGGGAGTTTCCCCACCTTGGACTTCCCTATGTCAGTGAAATCACACATCTAGTCCCTATCCCTACCTGTCATTTGTAGAGTGCTATGTATTTTTCACGTAGAGGTAGCCTTTCCCCATATTGTTTCGACAGATAGCATCATCCTTATTTGAAGACTTAAAGGTGAGAATGATCTGCCTAAAGTCACACAGATTGTGACTGCTGTAACCAGGACTCAAACCTAAGAAAAATGATTTGGAACTGGAGACCTGGGTTTGAATCCTGAGTTTTCCATGTGTTAACAAGGCAAGACCCACTCGCCCTTTAACGTATTGACTCCCTGTGGCTTCCCACAGGGCTTAGGATAAGAGGACTGAATGACAATATGGAGTGGTAGAAAGAGCATGGGAAATCCAGGCTTTGGTCTCGGCTTTGCTGCTAGCTAGCTGTGCGACTTAGAGGATGTCTGTTTCTCTCTCTGGGCCTCCGTTTCCTCATCTGTAAAATGAAGGGGGTTAGAGACCTAGGCTTGGAATCAGAAGGTGCAGGTTCACATCCCAGCTCCACCATTACTTTCTTTGGTGGTAGGGGGTGGGGAAAGGGGGAGGAAGACCAACCATTTATCAAATGCCTACTATGTGCCAAGCACTGTGCTAAGTTCTTTACAAAAAGCATCTCTCTGGATCTTTTGTGACTTGATTTCTCTGAGCCTCCATTTTCTTATTTGTAAAATGCCAGGGTCTGACCAAATTCCCTCCTAAGGCTGCTTCCAGCATCATCATGCCATGGCTCTGTGACTCCACAGACCCTTTCAGATTTCTCTGAAATCCTATGAGCCCACTGCCTCCTGTGGCTGAGAGCTCAGTGCTCTTCCCATGACTCATCCATTGTCTGACTGTGAGTTAGGAAGGAAACAGTCAGTGAAAGGATAGAGAACAAGCCTTCTCTCCCCACCCTGCACCCCCTCCAGATCCCAGGGAGAGGTGGATGAGGAATGTGGCCTCTGCTCTCCCTCTGTCAACCACTGGCGCTGGCCCAGAAGGGAGTGATGTGGTGTCCAATTAACCAAATAGCAGAAGTTCCAAAGGAGAATGTGAATGACCAAGGCTTTTGATTCCTGGTGGGACGGCAGGAGGAGGGGAGAGAGGGAATCAGTGCAAAGATCTTCCCTGGAGCTGGACCCTGCGACAGGAGGGCTTCTTTCCCGGTGCACCCCTCTGTGCACAATCCCATGGGCTGATTTCCCTGGGAATGAGCCGGGTCACCACCACCACCACCACCACCTCTCACTAGGCCTCAATTTCCACACATAGGGAACAGATGGGATTATGGCTGGAAACCATGTGTGGCACCCTGAGAACATAGATTTTGCAGCTCTTGGGCTCTGAATGATAGTTCTGCTAGGCCTTTAAGTGACAGAGAGGAGAGGGCTCCTCATACCAATGATAGCAATCACATCCAGGCCTCTCTTCCTCTTTCCCACCTCTCTAACATACTTAGCATGCAATGGTTCCATCCTATTCCTCCACTAGGCTGGGAGATCTGTGAGGGCAGAGACCAAGTTTTATCTAACCCAGGGGTGGGGAACCTGCAGCCTCAAGGGCACACTTGAGGACCTCAAGGGCCATATATGACCTTGAGGCTGCAGATGCCCCACCCCTGATCTAACCTTAGGTTCTCCTTTGCCCGGCACAGGGCTTTACCTACATGAGGTACTTAACAAATGTTGGTCTGAGCAGAATGATGATTTATATTTCTATTTCTGTAACAGGTTAAAGTGCGTGGAAAACTTTCCTCACCCTAACCTCACTGAGATGCCAATGGAAATATTGCTATCCTCATTCAGCAGATAAGGAAACTGAGGCTTGGAAAAGTCAAATGTTGGGGCGGCTAGGTGGTGCAGTGAATAGAGCACCAACTCCATAGTCAGGAGGACCCGAGTTCAAATCCAGCCTCAGACACTTAACACTTACTAGCCATGTGACCTTGGGCAAGTCACTTAACCCCAATTGCCCAGCCCTTCCCCCTCCAAAAAAAAAAGGAAAAGTCAAATGTCTTGCTCAGGATCATAAAGAAAGTAAGAGCAGAGCTGGCATGTGAACTCAGGTTTTCCAGTTTCCAGTTCAGGTCTCTAACCCTCTAACCTCATCTACAGATGAAGAAATTGTTCAGAGATTTGCCCAGGGCCACATGGCTACCAGGCATCAGAATTGGGACTTGAACTCGGATCTTCTGACTCTACCTCTGGGGTCTTTTCCCTTTTAGCACACACTGCTTCTCTAAGGGAGACCAAAGGAACTGCTTCCCATCACTTTTTATTTTTTCTGAATCTCGGAGCAGGGTCTTCAGAGGAATATGAAGCAGAGGCGTGATCCTTGGCCTGAGCTTCAGAGATGGCAGGACCTGTAGAATCACCTGTGCCAGATCTAGATTTCCATCCTTCATTTTACACACCAGGAAGTGAAGTGACTTGCCTGAGGTCACACAACTCATGAGTGGCCGAGACAGACCTCAAACACAGGATTCTAACACCCTTTGCCCTGCTTTGCCTTGGCTCTCAATACTCCTCTCCCAGGAGCTGGGCATGGCAGGGGGAGGGGAGGAGAGGGAATTAGAGAGATTCAGAGATTCACTGGGAAGTGAGCAGGTTTGGATCTTGGGTTCCTGGTGAGGCTGGTTCTTGGCCAGCAGAGGAAAAATGGGGACAAGCACACAGGTCCTTCTCTTGGGCCAAGCTGTGCCCTCCCCCCCCCTTCCCAGCCTCACCAAACACAATCACTTGCTGAAAACAGGCTTTCTGTGGCTCGCTTGCCTCCTGGGCTGGTTGCCAAGTCATCTACTAGTCAGGCAGGGTCAATTCCACCATAGCTGAGCTGGGCTGAGCTGCCCACACCTCCCCCCAACCTGGGGAGCGTGGAAGTGCACACTTGAGCTTAGGGTCCCTTCTGCTCTCATGTACTTCTGCCCTAAGGCTGCACTGTCGTCACTGGTGAGAGTCCACTATATCTAGCCAGCTCAGACAGGCAGCCGTGCTTCATTCCAGCCTTCTTTCTGCCTTTGTCTCCTGCTACTGCTGTGCCCCACAAACTGAGTCTCTGAGACCATGCCCTAGAGAAGCTAAGCCCCTCAGCCCTGGGGTCATGATGTCCTGACTGGTGAAAGCACGGTCTACCTAGGCAACCCCAGCACACACACACACACACACACACACACACACACACACACACACACACACACACACACACACACACACTGCTTCATCCCAATCATCTTTCCATTTCTTGTTCTGGGAACAATCATCAAAACCACCCTCCTCTTGCTTCTAGAAGAGGCTTGCCAATCACCCCACCATCTCAACCACAACAGCCTTTTCTGATCACCATCCCTCTATATTTATGCTGTTAAAATGTAAGCTCCCTCAGGACAGGGACTGTCTTGCTTTTGAGTTTATCTATCAAGGGCTTAGCACTTTTCATGGCAGAGAATAACCAGCTGAAAATGCTTATTCATTCCTTAGTGACTGTGGGTAAGTCACTTCTTCCCTCTGGGTCTCAGTTTCTCCATCTACAAAATGGAGACATTTGCAAAACTATTGTAAAGAAGGGGCTGTATAAACTGTAAAATGTCAAAGAAAAGTGGTTCATATATAGGGGGCTTTACAGTTTACAAAAGCCTTTCACACCCATTATGTCATTTGATCCTAATGACAACTCTGGGTCAGAGGTCAGGCAGGTGTAACTAGGCCTGTCTTCCAGAAGAAAAAACTATACCCTAGAGAGGTTAAATGATTTCCACAAAGTATGTAAATGACTTGAACCCAACGCTTCAGACTCTACCCTTTCCTGAGCATAGCTGGTTACTGCAGACTTCTCAACACAGAACATCAGAAAAGATCTTAGAACACAGAACATAGAATGTTAGAATTGGAAGAGAGCTTAGAAAATAGAAGGCAGAATAGCCAGCAGGAAGGGACTTTGGAGGTGATGCCATCCCAGCCCCTCTTCCATTTTTCAGTGAGGACACAAATTATAAAAGAGGAAATCACTGTGCCAAGGTCACACAGTTTTTAAGCGGCAGCGCCAAGTCTCAAACTCAAGGACTCCTGATGCCCACGGCCAGGGCTTTTTTTTTTCCTGTCTTTTATTTTTAAAATTTATTTATTTAATTTTTAGTTTTCAACATTCATTTCCACAAGATTTTGAGTTACACATTTTCTCCCCATCTCTCCCCTGCCCCCCCACCCCAAGATGACATGCATACTGATTACTCCTTCCCCCAACCTGCCCTCTCTCTTATATTCCCCCATCCCCCTTACTTTCTTGAAGGGCAAGATGGATTTCTATATCCCATTGCCTGTACATCTTATTTGCTGGTTGCATGTAAAAACAGTTTTAAACATTTGTTTTTAAAACTTTGAATTCCATATAGGCTAAACATGTGTAGTTTTGCAAAACATTTCCATAGTAGTCATATTGTGAGAAACTAACTATATTTCCCTCCATCCTACTCCACCCCCAACTTCTTCTATTTTCTCCTTTGAGAAAGTGTTTGCTTCTAACTACCCCTGTCAATCTGCCCTCCCCTCCATCATCTCCCCTCTTATCCCCTTCCCCCCTACTTTCCTGTAGAGTAAGATACCCAATTGAGTGTGTATGTTATACGTTCAGCGCTCTTTTCAACCAAAAATCACCCCTTCCCTCTTCAGAAGACAGATCCCCACCCCCCACCAATTGTAAGGCTTTAGCCAAGAAGCTTCTGAAAACTAGCTAAGGACTCCTGGCTTAACAATGCACCTTAGGGAAGCAGTGGGAAATCCAAACCAGTATCAAAGATTTTCCCCTTATCCCTCTGCCTAGAGCTTCCTGCAGCTAGAACCAAACGAAAAAGAGCTGCCTTTCCTCAGTCTGTCCTGAGGTCAGGCTTCACCCCGAGGGGCTGTTTTGGGGTCTCTCAAATAGTGGGAGAAGGACATTACCTCGCATCCTTTGGCCATTGCAAAGCCACCACCCAGCAGGAGGATGACATTCCAAGGCACCGTCTCTTGGGCCTTCTTCCAAGATAGCAGGGGCTCCATCTCTGTGTTGGGCGCTGAGTAGAGAAATGATGCCCCCCCCCCCCCAAGGAAATCATAATATGAGGATGCAGTTCATGCTTGGTAGAACCCTAATGCATGGCTAGCGTCAGGGACCAAGCGGATAATGTTGAGTTTCCATGAATATGTCAGGATTTTTCCAAAGTAATGGGGCCACTATCTGCCAAGTTTAAATATCCTTAGCTAACAATAATATTTAAAGGGCTGTCGTATGGAAGGATTTGATTTATTCTGTTTAACTTCAAAGGGGAAAGGAGCAAGGGATGGATGCAGTAGGGAGGCAGATTGTGACTCAATGTATGGAAAAGTTTCCAAAAATGACATTTGTCCCCCTCTACTGCCCTCTGCATACCCCCTCCAATGTCACTGGCCTGCTGGCTGTCTCTTGCAGATGACTCTTCATTTCCCGAGTCATTCCTCACGCCTGGCAGGCTCACCCTCCCACCTTGTCTCTTAACTTCCCTGGTTCTTTCAAGACTCGGTTCACACCTGCAGGAGGCTTTCCTGGGGCCCTCTGCCACTACTCCTTTCCCTCTTCAAAATTACCCCCAACCTACTCTACATAAATTTTATTGAGGCATAGTTATTTACATGTTTTACATATCATTTACATATTCATTTGTTATTTACATAATTTCCATTCTAATGTGAGCCCCTTGAAGTCAGAGAAAGTGTTTTCTGCCTTTCTTTGTATCCCCTGTGCTTAGCAAAGTTTTTGGCACATTATGGGAACTTATGACATGGTTGAGTGACTGGCTGTCCTAAAGCAGAATTTGGGGTGGTCTTGGGAGATAATGAGATCCCCCTCACTGGCAGCCTTCAAGTAGGATGGTTGACCACTTGGAATATTGTAGAGGGGACTCCTGTCAGGGATAGGTTGGACTAGAGACCTCTGGGGTCTCTAATAATAAAATGCTCACTTCCCTACAACCCTGGGAGGAAAAAAAAAATGGTGCATTATTAGCCTCATTTCACAGATAAGGAAGCTGAGACTCAGAGAAGAAGGTGACTTGCTCACCATCCCAAGTAGAAATTACTAGAGGTGACACTCAAATCCAGGTCTCCAGGATGCAAGTCGTCATTCTTTCTACTTGTGACCTTCAAAATACCAAAACTGACCATATCCCACAAGTAGCATCACCATTTATGCATTTGCATGGCATAGCTAACTAGTTACGGGACCTCAAGCAAGTGTCAGACCCTAGAAGTAAGGAAGGGATAGGCATGGCCTCCCCAGGTTGGATCTAGGAGGAAATCTCCTATTTCTGGGAGATTTGGACCCACTTGGACTCTGGATATGTTAACTTCTTCCTGTTTTCTCCTAAACCTTTGTCTGCCTTCCTGGGTTCTTGACCTGACCTGACCTGACCAATGTGTCCTGTACCACTACATAGCCATTTGGTCTTGGCATCTGTCTGTCAGCACCAGCTCAATCACTCTCTCTGGTCTTGTTGTGACAGAGAGGGATGAATATTTTTATGCCATGGCCTGAATAACCCAACCTGAAGGTCTCTTATAGCTCTGACGTTCTATGCCCTGAAGTTCTCTTCAGCAATGTTCTAAGGTTCCTTGTGATCACACCTGCCTCCATCACCACTCCCCTGCTATGATTAGTTTGGATGTTTTATCTCTAGAGGTGAGCTAAGCTTCTAGAAAGCCTAAATTGGGGGCAACTACATGGCATAGTGAATAGAGCACCAGCCCTGGAGTCAGGATGACCTGAGTTCAAATCCAGCCTCAGACACTTGACATTTACCAGCAGTGTGATCTTGGGCAAGTCATTTAACCCCAATTGCCTTGCCTTCCCCTTCCAAAAATAAATAAATAAAGACTACACTGGTATGGTAAAAAGAGCACTGGGTTTTAGAGTCTTAAGGGTCTGGGTTTGAATCCCTGTTCTGCTGCTTACTGCCTTGTGACACTTGGCAAGTTTCTTCCCCATCCCCACTCCATGGGCCTCATTTTTCCCTTCTGTAAGATGAGGATGTTCAAATAAACAGTCTCTAAAGTCACTCCACTCCCTAGATCTATGGCTGGCCAGGAGAAGCAGTCTGGGGTATGGAAAGAGCCCTGGACCTCTGAAGAACTTAAACTTAGAAGATCTGGACTTAAGCACTGACTTGGACACTGCCAGACTATGTGACTGTGGGCCATTCAACTGAATTACTCTGAGACTCAATTTCATCTTTAAAATGGGTATGATAATGCTTACACTACTACAGTCTCAGGGCTAACATGAGGAAAATACTTTACATAAGCCTTAAAGGGAGGAGGAGAGGGTTGCGCATGAATGAAAGTTGCTGTAAATGTAACTGTCAGCCCCCTTGAGGCCAGAGCCTCCAATGGCTTACCTTTCAAGTCAAACCACCACTTCAAAGTCGGCTTCTGGGATGGGAAAAAGAACAGCACCGTGGCGATAGAGATGCCGGTGACAGCATCAGAAATAAATCTACCAAAAAAAGAAAAAAAGGAGAAGGCATAGGGACCATGGGGAAGCCTGGGTAGGGAGGGATTCTGCAAAGATTGATGCAAATGAGCATTTCTAAAAGCGAGTTGGCATTGGTGACCATTCACAAAGCTCAGGGGCCATTGTCAGAAACTGGTTCTGGGCTGCACTTTGGGATATAGGCCTCCTGCTGTGGCAGCACACAGCCTGCTGGCCTCAGAAACCCCCCAGAAAGGCTGGGAACTGACTGGCCGCCTCCCCTGAGACATCTCCAAGGCCAGGGCTGGAAATAGAACATCCCCAAGTGCTTGCCCCTTTCCCCTCCTTACCTACCCCATCCCACCCCAGGAGAAGAAGTAATGTCTGCTAGAAGGCATACATGGAACTTGTGGGACCAGAGAAGGACAGGAAGGGCTGGAGAGTGTAGGTGGGCTAGGTAGGAAGCCTCTGGAGGTGGCATCTCCTTCCTTTGACATCTAGGAAAGGCACTGTATCAATGAGGGGCGGGGGTGGGAGCACTAGGTTTGGAGTCTGGGACCCGTGTTTAAATTCCAGCTATATGAGTAGCTATGGGACCTTGGTTAAATCATGTAACCTCTGGACCTCTATTTCTTCATCTGTGAAGTGAAGACATTAGATAGAATAATCTCTAAAGGTCTTTCAGGTTAAAAAATCTTGTCTCTTATGCTTTTGAGTAGAGTTCAGCAAGAGAGTGGAGAAATTTAGAGAATAGTCTTCACCTTGAGTGAGAAACTGGAGAGAAGGGGAGGGGGTAAGGGGGGAGGAGTGAGGGGGAGAGAAAGACTGGGGGGGAGGGACAGAGACAGACGGAGAGAGGGAGAAGTGGGGCAGGGAGAAGGGAGGGGGGGAGAAAAGGAGAGACCAGCAATGGATGAATGAAAAAGCATTGAAGTTACTACTATATGAGCAGTATTGTGCTAAGGGCTGGCAAGAAGGGGAAGGGTAGGGGGAAGGAGCACACTTCTCCCCTCCCCCAAACGTCTCCCAGAAGGCTCCTTCTCTTCAGGACTTAATCAATTCTGGTGGTTTACATATATCTTCGGGATTAATGGCTGCTTCTTCAAGGGCCTCATTTTCCCCCTTATTTTAATACAATTTTATCCTGTAATATTCTGAACTGTGCTATTTCAAATGCCAATGCAGGGTTGGGATAGGTCTCCGTCTACTTTGACATATCATGCAAATATTTTTTATAAGTTTCTTGGATGGGGAATATGAGATAAGAGAAATCAGAGCTCTAGAAGATGAATTTTGATCCTTCGCTGGAGAAATATCATAGAATAGGGGAAAGGGCACTGAATTTAGAGTCATGGGGCTTGGGTTCAAATCCCAGCTCTGCTACTTATTATCTGGGTGACTCTGGGTGAATCAGAGAACCTCTCTGGGCCTCAGTTTCCTTATCTGTAAAATAAAGGGTTTGGACTAGAGCAGAGCTGGGAAACCTGCAGCCTTGAGGTCATATGTGGCCCTATAGGTCCTCAAGTGTGGCAGCCCTTTGACTGAATCTAAACTTCACAGAACAAATCCCCTTAATACAAGGATTTGTAAAAAAAATTTAAAAAGAAAAGGATTTGTTCTGTAAAACTTGGACTTGGTCAAAAGACTGCACCTGAGGACCTAGAAGGCCACATGTGGTCTCAAGGCCACAGGTTTCTCATCCCTGGACTCGATGGTCTCTGAGATCACTCCCAGCTCAAAATCTCTAATGAAGTCAAGTAACTCTCTGGGCCTTAGTTTCTTCATCTGTTAAATGAGGGGGTTGGACTAGATGAATTCTACCATCCTCTTTCTTTCTTTTTTTGGAGGGGGGAAGGCAGGGCAATTGGGATTAAGTGACTTGCCCAAGGTCACACAGCTAGTAAGTGTTAGGTGTCTGAGGCCGGATTTGAACTCAAGTCCTTCTGGGCTGGTAGTCTATTCACTGCACCACCTAGCCACCCTACCATCCTCTTTCATGAGAGCCATTGATAAAGAATGATAACAATCTGAGCCAAATCCACCCCCTCCATCAGAACAATGGCATACAGGGTCAGCTTTAGACAAAGAAGCCTGAAAAGGGTCAGAATCTCTTCCCATCCTTCCTGCTAGAGAGCAAAGGGACAGAACCTGAATTGAAAATTAGTTCTCATACGGACTTAATGTTCTCTCTAGGTAACATCTGGGTGATATAATTACAACACAGTTTAATTACAGTAAAAAGAACGACTACAATTCACATTTGTAGAGTGCCTAAGTTTTACAAGTAGGTAGTGTAAAAATATTATCCCCATTTTACAGATGAGGAAACTGAGGCTCACAGGGAGGATTTACTCAGGGTGACATAGCTAGTGTCAGACCCAGGACTCCAATCCAGGTCCTCTTCACTCAAGTCCGGTACGTTTTCCACCACACTAATATGCTACCCACAATGTGACTGACATTTGGGAATTTTGGGTCCCGAGGTAAGCTAGAAATGGCAAGAGATGTTTTTTGTCCTGGAACGTCTTCCTAGGTCCCTCGAATTATACTACAATAGCAGTTATGGTTTTTTGACCCTGATTAAGGTCCACCTTTGTACAAAGATTCCTGAGAGAGAACAATAGGTTGAGACAGGCCACAACTGCCCGGTCTGCTCTCCAGCACCTGGGGCCTATAACAAGCACGGAGGAGTTGAAAATAACCTTTGCTCCGACTTCTGTTTTTCCTATTTCCCAGGTAGAAAACCAAAAGTCTTAGGATATAGAGCATATAATGTAAGCAGGAAAATAATAATTACAATGTTGTTAAGTGATTTTGAGTCATAGCTGATTCTTTGTGACCCCATTTGTTGTTTTCTTGGCAGAGATACTGGAGTGGTTTGCCATTTCCTTCTCCAGCTCATTTTATAGATGAGGAAGCTGAGGCAAACAGGGCTAAGTGACTTGCCCAGGGTCATACAGCTAGTGTCTGAGGCCAGATTTGAATTTAGGAAGAGGAGTCTTCCTGACTGCAGGCCCAGCATTCTCCACTGCGCCACCTAGCTGCTCCAATAATAATGACAGCTAGTGTTTATATAATGCTTGGTTTACAAAGCACTTTATAATTATCTCATTTGACCCTAACTACTGTTATTATCACCATTTTTGCACTTGAGGAAACTGAGTCAGAGGTTAAGTGATTTTCCCAGGGTCACACAGCTAGTATGCGTGTGAGACTAGTTTTGAACTGGGGTCTTCCTGTCTCTAGATCCAAGGAAGGAAATTTCAACATTATTTTAATATACTTGATACCACTGAGGAACAGAGAAGGAAGTCATTTGTCCAAGGCAACATAGTAAATTAACAACCAGAATCTTTATGTTCTGACTCCTAGTCTAGGTCTCCCTCCAAGATACCAGGATATCCTCCAAGCGAGGACAGTTTTTGAATGACCTTCCCTTGAGCTGACGGACCCTTTCTCAGTCAAGAAGCTCCAAAAGCAGGTCCCCCTTCCCCTGGTAGCCTTACCAGACCCCCAGAATCTGCCTAGGCCCCATCCCAAGAGGCACCAATGCATGTCACCTTACCCAGGGGAAAACAGGCTGGCCCAGCCAGGGATGAACTTTGGGTCCCTGGAGAAGAGCAAAATGGCAAACAAACAGAAGAGGAAGAAGACTGCTTGTTCTGCAAACCTGTGGATCACACAAAAGACAGACAGGCAATGAAAGTACCCCTGGCCCTGAAGAAGCACTGCTGGGGTGCAGCCTAGGCCCAGCTCAGGGAGGGGCTGGAAGCTTCCTTTTCCTATGGCCTTGGGAGCATCTAACAGGAATAACCTGAGGGCTATGATCCATCCAAGCTCACTTGCTTTCTTTTCTCATCACCCCAATATGTCTTAAAACACACCCACCAAATATGTTTAATGTGATTGTATAGCCTCATGTCTAGATTCTATTAGATTGCATACCATCTTGGGGAGGGGAGAGAGGGAGAAAAAATTTGGAACTCAAAATCTTAAAAAAGTAAATGTTGAAAACTCTCTCTATATGTATTGGGAAAAAAAAATACTTTTACGGAAAAAAACCACACCCGCCAATTCTGCCCAGATCACATTGTCCATCCCTAGGAAGAAACTCATCTCACCTAACAATGATAGCAACTTCTAGTTTCCACGGTACTTTCTAGATTACAAAGGATTTGTTATCTTTGCCTCAGCACCTCAGTGAGGTAAGGAGTAAAAGTATCATTCTCCCCATTTTACAGATGGGAAAACTGAGATCCAGAGAGACGAAGTCACAAAGCTAGTCAGTGGAGGAGTCAAGACTAGGATCCCTCTTCTGACTTTAATCTAGTGCTCTTTCTCTGTTGGTTCACAGAGCACTTCTGATGTGTGAGTGTGTGTGTGTGTGTGTGTGTGTGTGTGTGTTTGTATACACTCATGCACATACAGAGGGCAATGGGGGTAGTTAGGAGAAAAATGATAAGGAACGTGACAAACATTTTGTGGGTGGTTGGTGCCTAGGGATGGACCAGAGAAGACAGCTGAAGAGCAAGATAAAAGGGACCTTTTATAATGTAGAATATCTGAACTAAAAGGGATATGAAGTCTTAATGACATCGCAGAGGGCCCTCCCCAATCATGAGAATGCCCACCTTCTAGTTGCCTGAGTCTCTGCCTATTCCCTTAAGCACAAGATATAGAATCCTAGGCAGCTTAGCCCTATTTGGACACCATAAGAGAAGACCACAGTGTATCTTCAGATAGGGTCAAAGGAAAGGAGGAGCATAAGGACATCTGCAATAATTTCACCCACTCTGAGCCTCTGGGACATATTCCAGCAAAGGCAAAGCCGGGCTGGAAATAAATCAAAGGCTCATTCAAGGCATTGATCAGTTGATCAATAAATGTTTCCTTAGGGCCTACTATGTACCAGGCACTGTGCTAAGCCTAGGATAAGGCTGGAGTTCTCTTCCTAAGAAGGTACCACCCCTTTCTTCATCTCTGGTCATCTCCCCCTTCCCCCATGCCAGAGCCCTCCTAGACCCTTACTTGATTGGGCCCAGATTTTGGTAATCTTCCCTTATCACAGCTTTGGCTCGAGCTTCAGCATCTGCTCGGATTTCTGATTTTTTTTTCCTCCAGCCCCTATTGAAATAAATCAGGATAAAGTTAGGAGTCTAGAAAAGCTGGCCATATGCATAGTGAAAGCAAGAAGCTGTCTGAATGGTACAATGGCCAACAGGTCACAGAAAGCACTCCATCTCCATAATCCCACAATTTATCCCTTACTGGCCTCCTACACCGTACCTGCATTTCCCCTATTATGTATTGGTTTTATTTAAGGCAAAGACCCTCTTGAAGCAAAGTATATGGACACCTTTGGCCTTTGGCATGGTGTGGATTTTGATGAATGGAGAAGGCACCTCACACTTTTTCATCTTGAAAAGTGGGTGCCTCTTATAAGCAAAGGTATCTCATTGGCCTGAACATCTGGTATATATTGAGTCCGTGAGGTATCATAGGATAGGGACCTTAGAATACAGAATGTCAGAACTGGGAAGTGATAGCAATGTAAAAAAAATTAATAGAACATTAATAATTATTTTAAAACCACAAAACGCCAGAGCTTGAAGAAACCTTAGAACATAGATAGTTGGGGTTGGATGATGCCTTTTAGATCATTAAATTCAACCACCTAATTTTGCACATGAGGAAATGATCGTCAAGGGTAACATAACTTGTCCAGGGTTACCCAGCAAGTTAGGGGCAGAAATGGGATGAGAGCTCTGGTCTCCTGACTTCTAGTCCAGGACTCCTTTGGTTATGTCAAACTGCCATGACAGGTCATTTTCTGGTATTACTTATTTACAAAATCCTTCTTGTCTCATCAACCAAGTGAGATAAATAGTATACAATTAGCCTCATTTAATTTATGGAGACCTGAGGATTGGAGAGAGAAACGACTTGCCCAGGAATGCATGATTAGGAAATAGCAGAACCAGGGCTTGAACCCAGGCCTTATGACACTCAGGCTTGTGTTCTTTTGACCATATACCCTCCTGCCTCCCAATCTATTACAGAGGGTGTTTGATGGTAGAACAATGGCATTCATAGTGCTTCAAGTTTTGCAAAGCACTTTATGGGATACTTCATTTGAATGCTCAAAACAACCCTGCGAGGTTGGTGCTATTTTTATACCCATTACATATGAGGAAACTGAGGCTCACAGAGATCACGTGACTTGCCCGTTGTTACACAAGTGTGTAATGTAAGTGTGTATATAAGTGTCTGAGGAAAGATTTGAACTCAGGATCAAAGGATCATAGCTTGAAGGCTAGAAAGGAGCTCAAAGGTCCTCTGGTACAACCCTCTTATTTTAAAGATGAAGGAACCCCCTCCCACCGCTACCCGCAGAGGATAAGGGAGTTGCCCAACACCTCTCACGAAAGAAGCAGCATAGGCAGGATTAGAACCCAAGACCGCTGTCTTCAGAACCAGCACTCTTGCCACTGTTCCATGCCTTGTTTAATAAAGAAAACCCCCTCAGCCAAGAAGTAATACCTTATGTCGATGCCTCCGTACAAGAAGGAGATCCACAGCCAGCCGGTGAGCAAGAAGAGCAGCATGAGAGGAAAGGCAAATACAAACCAGGACCCAAAGTTCACCACGTCGCACTGCGGGAAAAAGCTTGAGGGAAGGGGAGAGGGAGAGGGAGAGGGAGAGGGAGAGGGAGAGGGAGAAAGCCCAGTCAGGTCAAGGCAGCCAGCTCTGGGGAAATAAGGGAGCACAGGGCAGAGACGTTGCAGGTGCCCCGAGGGCGTCGGGGGAGAAGGATGCCCTGCCCCATCCCCAAAATCCTGCTCTCTCCTTGGCAGAAATTGGAGGGCTCTGTCCCCCCCCACGCTTATTCTAGAAGGCCTAGATTGCCCATTTTATGTGGTGGGGTCTTCATCTGTCCTTGGTGGTGAAGGGCATGGAGTCAGGAAGATCTGAGTTCAAAAAGAACCTCAGAAACTTTCTAGCTGTGTGACCCTGGGTAAATCACTTCATCTCTACCTGGCTCATTTTCCTCAACTGTAAAATGAAGATGATAATAGTAGCTGCTTTCCAGGATTGTTGTGTGATCAAGTGAGACAATATTTGGAAAGAGCTTAGCCGGTGCTACATAAATGCTAGCTATTATTATATATCATTAATTATATTATTATATTATATTCTAGAATATTATACTCTAATGTTATATATTATTAATAATACTATTCTAAAATAATATATTTTAATGACTATATTATTCCCTACAGTACTATAAGGATTCCCAGCCTGAGAACACAAACTCCCATGGGGTATAAAAAGCTTGCCAAGGTGACCTCAGACACTTACTAGCTATGTGACCCTGGGCAAGTCACTTAATCCCATACGAACAAAAAAATAAAACAAATTTTTTTTTAAAAAAGAAGCTTGCCAAGAGATAGAGGAAATATTTGGTCAATAACTATATTATTCTATTGAAATTAATTAATCTCTTATTTTATGTCATTTTATGCATGGCAAATGCTTAAACTGATTTCCTTTCATATTGAATAGGGGGTATGGGAAGATACACTGAAAGTGAAAGGGCAAGGGGATCAAAAAACATTGAGAACCTCTGCATAACTGAAAGGAACTCCAAACTCTTGCCTGTAAATAATGACAAAAATACATCCGTTTCACTATCTTCCTCATTCTTGGCTTCATTTTCCTTATCTGCTAAATGAGAAGCTAGATGACCATTAAAATTTCTCCCAAATGTGCCCTGGGTTCAAATCCCAGTTCCGACAATATTTAACTTCAGGGGAGTCATTTTGTTTCTAGGGGTCTCAGTTTCCCTATCGGTAGGAGGGGAGTGGAGTTGGTCTAGATGCTCTCTGACTTCTCTTCTGGCTCTGAATCCTGTGATTCTGTTGACGCTGGTACAGCACTCTACAATTCAGATGGCTCATTCATATCGATGACCTCATTTCTCTACATCAGGGAAAACTCCTTAGCAACAAGGGGAATCGGTTGCTCTGGGAGACAATGAGTTCCTTTTGACTGGATGACCATTTGCTGGAGACTTTGAACAAAGAACTCCTATTCAGGTGCAGTTTGGACTAGAGTTCTTTGGGGTCTCTTTGAGCTTTGAAATTCTAGGATCCTATGATTTGTTCTTCATGTGACCCTGTGAAGTAGGCAGAGCATGGATTATTAGTCCCATTTCATAGATGAGGACACTAATGTTCAGAGTGGGAGAGAAAGAACAATCAACTAGTCTAGTCACATAAGTCACAGGATCATGGAAACTCAGAGCTGAAAAGGGCCTTGGAGGGCATGTAGTCCAACCTGAACCTGAGCAGGAATCCTCTTCACAACATGCCCAGAAAGTGATCACTAGCCTTTGCTTGAAAACCTCCACTGATGGGGAGCTCACTACTCATTGAAGCAGCTCCTTCCACTTTGGGATAGCTCTGATTATGAAGTTCTCCTTCCTATTGAGTCAAAATCTGTCTCTCTTCCCTCTTATTCCCCTCCCCACCATGTCTCCAGTTCTGCTCTCTGGGACTGAGCAGGACAAATTTTATAGACAGAATTCACCTACGTTCTTCCAGCCTCTGGTCCCACAATTCTCAGGAGAAAAGAATAGGGAGAGGATCAAGAATATTCCTGGACAACTCTAAGTGACCCTTTTGCATTGGGATATGACTCTAGAGGTTCCCCAAAGCTCACAGTGTGGCCTGGGAGGAGGAAAAGACAAGACATTCCAGAACTAGGCATGCGTCCCTACCCTGTACCTTTTCAGCTGGCCCAGCAGGATGAGGTTGGGGGCGGTGCCAGTGAGGGTAGCTGTGCCGCCGATGCTGGCTGCATACGGGATGGAGATGAGAAAGCCCTTCCAGATGTTTCTTCGGTACTCCTCCTCCTTCTTTGTGGCAGCGGTCATCTCCGGGGGAGCCTCCACATCCTCTGGTAGGCCTTTGCTTTAAACATTGCCAAATGAGAAGCTGTTCAGAGCCTTGATGGGGTGCTTAGAGTTCACCTCTTTAGAAACCCACAAAGCTATCTGAAATTTGTGCACCCAATCAGAATCCTGAAAAGTCTTTGCAAGCCATGAGAAGGAAGGGTAGGGAAGGGAAGGGAAGGGAAGAGGGAAGGAAGGGAAAGAGGGAAGAAAGTAAAGAGGGAAGGAAGGAAGGAAGGAAGGAGTAAGGAAGGAAGAAAAAGAAAGAACTAAGGAGAGAGGGAGGGAAGGAGAGGGAGAGGAAAAAAGAAAATCTCAAAACCAGTCCTGAGCTGCGGAAAAGGGCAGGCTCAGGCTTGAAGCAGGACAAGCCTGGAACTGGTTTACATTCTAGGGGGCACCTCCCTCAGGCTTCACTGGGATCAGAGCCTAGACCCTAGAGAGGACCTGTGCTCTTTCTCACTTTTAGAGGAGTCAAGAGAACAGCAGCGTCTTTGGAATTGTAAACTCTGCTAGCAGCCTATTCTCCACAACATTTCTGGTGCTTATCCCCTTCTGACCACTTACAAACTTCCCCCACCCACTCCCACCCCAGCTCAGACCTGGGCCATTGCAATCACCCCCCAGTGAATCTCAGTGGCCTCCAGTCTCTGCCCCCACAACCCATCCTGCACACTGCCAATAAGCTAACATTCCTAAAGCCCCACTCTGATCACGTCACCCCTCTGTTCAGATACCTTCCACAACGAAATTTCCTCCCAAGTCACTGTCCACAAATATTTATTAAGCATCTACTATATGCCAAGCATTGGAGGTGTTGGGGATAAAAAATACAAGGAACAAAAATATCTTTCCTCTCAAAGTGCCTTCATTCTAATGGATTCATTTGAAACAATGAAGCCTAACTTTCAAGGTCCTGCACAGCCTGGACCTTTCAAGCCTCATCTTTCCCCGATTTCTTCTGCACATCTTCTTGCTACAACTAGTCAGTGTTCTCTGAACCCATTATCCTCTCTATCATCATGGCCTGGAATGCCCTTTGCTCCCTTTATTCCTCTATGTCCTACCCTCCTGCCACTGCCCTGGCTTGCCTACTGAAATCTCATACATTCTTCAAGGCCCAATTGTAATCCCCTATCCCACCTGAAGTTTTCTCTGATTCCCCCCAACTGGAAGTGATCTCTCCTACTTCAGAATTCTCATGGTACCCTTGGGGACACCTCTTGCATTCTTATTGATCTATCTCTGCAAACCTAGCACAAGGCTTTGTGCAAAGTAGAAGCTCTAGAAATATTTGCTTAATTAAACCCTCTCCTGGGAATTTATTCATCCTGGGCTGGGAAGGTTGTGCTAACTTTAGGGCCTACTTGGCCACAAAGTCACTGCATACTCTTAGACAAATCCTTTCTCCTTT
The DNA here is from genome assembly GCA_028627135.1 of Pseudochirops cupreus. Taxonomy (NCBI): domain Eukaryota; kingdom Metazoa; phylum Chordata; class Mammalia; order Diprotodontia; family Pseudocheiridae; genus Pseudochirops; species Pseudochirops cupreus. The sequence goes on from CM053581.1 coordinate 191,860,998, forward strand.
CTGGGCCACAATTTATCCGTCTATAAAGTGAAGGAGTTTGACTAGACAATCTTTAAGGTCCCTTCCAGCTCTGACATTTTGTGTGCTAAGGCCCCATCAAGCTCTAACACTGTTCTAAGGTCCTTCCAGCTCTGACATCCTGGCATTCTATGGTGGAATTTTAGATACCACATTCTGGCTGGTGGAAGTGGAAGAGATTATGGGGGCAAGAGAAGAGTCTTCATTGTACCTCTCAAACCACATCCCTCTAGAGGACAATTTCTTGTGCATAAGAGCCACCTCTGACCCTAACACAAGTTTAGTCAAGGACTCACTCCTCTGTGTTGGACAGAAACTGCATCTCAGTGGGAATGGTGCACAGGCCATTTCTCTGGACAGCAGCTGGAAAATAAAGAGCAGGTCATCTTTCAATCACTAAAGGCAGTTTAATCAAGAAAGACCGAATTGTCCTATCAGAGTTGATAACTTGCCCTCCCACCAAGGATTCAGGCTGGTTGTGTGCAGATTCAGATAGAAGCACTCACTCTTGCACCTTACCTGCCTGCTTAGACTTAGAACTGACCCTAGGTCAGGAGTTATCTGCAAACCTACCTAAAGTATCCTACATAAAAACAGAGGACCAAAACCACAGGTGATCTTTTCCTTCAAAAGGCTGTCCAGAAAAATCCTAGACTTAGGGGAATAGGAGATCAACAAGGGAATCACCAGACATCACATTCTTTTGGAAACAATGAGATTGTAATTCTGGTACAAACTTAGAATCCCAGAATGTTCTCCGTTTGTGATGACCAAAGCTCATTCTCCAAAGAGGGCCTGGAGTTAGTCATTTGAATGTTAGTCTGGAGGAATTTCAATCTCTACTTCCATCTCCCAGGGGGATTTTCAGTTTTAGTTTAATCAATGTCCTGTAAGGGAATTTCTGGCATCGACAAGAGGCATGCAGGGGGCTCCTAGTGTGCCTGAGATGACGATGCCACCTATTCTCCATGTAGATATGAACATAGCCTGTCAAACAGGATGGATTCACTGAAAGTTTCCAATCACATCCTTCAGCCCCGCTCCATTTCTTCTGAAAATCAACTAGAAAGTTACCTACCTATCCACAGGGTTATTATGGGAAAAGACCTTTGTAAAGCATGTAAATGTTGTTATTATCATTATTGTTAGAACCACTGGGTATGGTAGCCTGATAGGGAAAAATCTCTCTGACCTCATTCTCTAGGGTCTGAGGTGCTAAGTGGGTCAGCTAGCCCTCTGAAGCAGATAGGGTGGGGGAAGAGAAGAGAAGGAAAGAGGGCAGGTTAGCTAAATTCCAAAGAGATTCGTTTACGTGGCAAGGGGAGAGAACGGTTTTGACGTCACTGGTACACAAAGGATTGAGAGTTAATAGCACACCTTGTGTGGCTGAAGTCCCCCCCTCAGCTGTACCACAGGGCAGAAAGAACTCTGCCCTTCTTCCTGTTCTGGGCTGGTAGGTCAGCCAAGCAACCTGAAGGTGAAGCAAGATCATCTGAGGCTCTTGTCTCCTCCAAGTAACAGTTCACATCTATACCTATTAGCCTCTTTCCCTCTGAGTCAGGAAATTATAGAATCTCAGAGATGGAAAGAAGCTCACGGGACATACAGTTCAACCTCTTACCCGGGATAGCATTTCTTTGGATACTCATTATAGCAATTCTAGTTTCCACTAGAATTCTTCCATTGATGGGTAGATCATTATCTAGCCAGTCAATCCATTCCATTCTTGGAATGGCTGTAATTGATTTTAAAAAAAAGTTCATTCTTATATTAATTCAAAATCTGCCTCACACTAAATCACATACATTGCTCTTAGGTCTTCCTTCCTGGGGCAAGATTCTTTTCTCACAAGACAGCCCTCCAAATACTTGAAGATGGTTATTCTATCTCCCTAAGTCTTCTTTAAGCTAAGAATCCCCAGCTCTTCTAAGTGATCCTCATACAACATATTCTCCTGGCTCACTACATCTAAAATGGGGTGCCCAGAACCAAGCAGAGAATAACAGATATTACTTCACCAAGACAGAGTGTGGCAGAATGATTACTGCCCTTGTTGTGGACACTGTGGATTTCTCTAAGCCTTAGTTTTTGGTTGTCACATCACAGTATTGATTTATGTTAAGTTTGCAACCCACTAAAACCTCTAATGAAACTATTGCTTATGTGAGAAAGATCTGGGGGTGTTAGTGGACCACAAATTTAGTAGGAGTTAATAATGTGACGAGGCCCTCCAAAAGCTGGCATTTTTTGTGAGGATGATTTTTAGGAATTCAAATTTAGACTTGTACTTAGTTACTAATAATTTCATCTTATTTAATTCATCCCACCATTCTAGTCAGTCAAGATTTCTTTGAATCCTATGTCATCTAACATACTAATTATCTCTCTATTTCATCTACAAATTTGATAAGCATGCCATGAAAAATATTGTACAGCACAAGATCAAGGACAGAGATTTTCATCCCATTTGAAAGTGGCTAGGCTTTGGGTCCAGTTATTCAACCTGATTCCAATTCACCTAATTATTATACTATCATCGGGGCCCTATCTCTCTGTCTTCTCTACTAGTATAAAATTCTGTCAGATGCATTGTTGAAATTTAAGTATGTCATGTTTTCAGCATTCCCTGATCTACTAGCCTAATAACCCTATCAAAAGAGGAAATGAGATTAATCTGACATTTTTTATAGTTTTTCCTATCTTTTTAAAATTTTATTTTTGTTGATGACTTTATTTTTACATCTCAATCATTTCCAATTATATCTTGCTCTCTTCTATATCCAGCAAAGCAACCCTCAAGGCAAAGATGAAAAAAGAAAGAGGAGAAATGCAGTTCAGTAAAGCCAATTAATCTATTCTTTGGCCATACCTAACAGTCTTGTCTTATTTTTTTTTAAGAAGCTTTGCAAAAAATTCAGTGATTACTGCTTCCCTTTCTAAGTGCTCACAAATTACCCTTTAAATGCTGTGTCCTAGATTTTTTTCAGCACCAGACTAGACATCAAATGCATCCATTGCATTGATTGATGGCAAACTTTATCTACCCTCTATTACATACCCTGTCTTCCAAACTATAATGAAAGTTCCTTGAGTGCAGAGACCAGTGGTTTTACTAATGTTTGTATCTCCACAGTTGGGGGAGATGGGGGGGGTGTTAAATTTTATGGAGTAATGCAAAGAACACCAAAATAGGAATCAGGAGCTCTGGACTCTAATCCCAGGGAAAGGCCTGGCACCCAGTGTATACAGGGAATTTAAGGAAAGAAGGAAACAAGATCTTATTGTCTGCTATTTGCCAAGTATTATGCTAAGTGCTTTTTACCACAACAACCCTGGAAGGTAGGTGGTATTATTATCTTCATTTTACAGTTGAGGAAATTGAGGTATATAGAGGTTAAGTGACTTGCCTGAGGTCACACAGCTAGTGTCTGAGGCTGGATTTGAACTCTGGTCTTCTGACTCTAGGTTAATGTTCTATCCACACCATGCCACCTAACTGCCTCATCATAAACACATGATGAATTGATTGAAATGCTGCTAATTACTAACCTTAGGAAAATAGCTTCTCTCCTATGATTCTTGATTTCCTTTGCTTCAAACTGAGGGGATTGGATTAGATGATCTCTAGGGTCTCTTCTGGGTATACAACTGTAATTCTCTAATAAGCGCTTAGTGACTCTTTTGATTGAATGACAGTTAGTTAGTTAATTTGATAAAGTACTCTATGAGAATGGGCAATATCCTTTGCCTTTCTGTCCCAGGTAGTAGGTTTAGATTTCAACATGTACCTTTTGGAGAGACCAATGCTATAACTCAGGGATCCTCAGTATTTTTTCAGTGAGAAACTACCAAATATAGGGCTTACTTTCCATTCACAACCAAATCTGTCCTTTCTCCAAACCTGACAATGGCCTGTAATCAACATATACATATCACACTTTTCCCCCATGTTGCTGCGCTTTTGTGGGCTTGGGGGCTCCTAGGGAGGGAAATTCCCTGCATTGATATAGATTAGCAACTAGAGTCTTAGAGAGTTGCCTGGGGTCTCTGACAGGTTAAATGAATGGCACAGAGGCCCCTAGCTAGTCATAGACAGGATACGAACCCACTATCATCCTTACTCAGAGATTGATACTGAGATCTATTTGACACCCAAAGTGTCAAATATGTGGCCTCACAATGCTCCTGAGTGCTACCCAAACCAGACTAAACTGTAATTGGGCAATATTTGAGAAAATAAATGAGAACACAATAAAACATAGATCATATAATATAATATAATAATATAATAGATAATAATAATTTTAAAACTAAGTCAATATGCTCTTGGTTTTCATGTGAAAAAGATCTGGGGGTTTTAGAAGACTACAAGTTCAGTGAGAGTTAATTGGTGATGAGGCGCTGAAAAGGCCAATTACCGACCCCAGGCTGTATTTGAGTTTGACACCAGTGTACTACCACACTGCTTCTCAATATATAGAAATAGAGACAGATACACACATATGTGTATATGTATTGTATGTGTATATATGTATTTTATATCCATATTATATATATGTAATAATAAAAATAGCTCATATTTCTCTAGCCTCTTCAAATTTACAAAACATTTCCCATTCAATGACATTGTGAGGTTGATAGTGCTTGTATAATTGTATCCAATTTACAGACGAGGAAATTGAGGCTTCAAGAGATTTAGAAGTGACTATACCCATAGTCATACAGCTAGGAAGTTTCAGTGATAAGAATAGTACCCAGGTCTTCTGACTTGAGTTCAGAGTTCATTCCAAAGTTCTCCTTCTCTCATTTTAGGAATGCAACTTCTATTTAATTCAATAATTTATTAAGCACCTTCTGTGCATAGAGACCGGACTACGTTTGGACTAAGAGAGGAAACTTAATTCCCTGAAGTCTCATGATCACTGAAATGTAGAGGAAAGGGGAGTGGTGATCAGAGTAAAACATTCTGATAGAGGCAAGATGAAGGCCAAGGGATTGGTAGGTGCTCCCTGAGCTCCTTTTAGGTCTGAGAACCCCCATGAGCCTTAGAGAGAGGAATCGAACGGAGAGTGAAGTCTACTCACCAGGTAGCCCTCTCTGATTTGAGAAGAAACTTGAGGTAGTGCAGAGATTTCTCCACTGGACTTGGCATGAGAAGACCTAGTTTCAAGTCCTAATGTGATACTTCCTGGTTTTATGACCTGGGACAAAGCATTTCATCTCTCTGATTCCCTGTTTCCCTCCATTTCCCATCTTTATTTTTTTTTATTTTTTTATTTTTATTTATTTATTTTTTTTCATTTCCCATCTTTAAATGGAGATAACCTTTGCACTACCTTTCCTCAAAGCTTGGCTATTTGGAAAGCATTTTGTAAATTTTGTAAAGATACACACACACACATATACACATATACACGTATGTCTGTATACACGTGTCCTATAAAAGTGTAAGGTGCTGTGAGTCTCCTCAGAGGACTGGCTTTCAGTTCAATTCAACAAGCAAAAGTGCAGGAGCCAGCTATGTAAAAGGTATTGTGGCAAAGTGCCAGTGGAAACCATGGGCTTGGAGAGGGGGCGGGGGTTCAGTAATGAGTCACTAGGACTGGAAGTGGCTGTGATTGAGGCTCAGTCTTTGTCACACTCTACAGAGCAGGGGAGCATGTGGGGCACTTTGCTGACAGCCAGAAGTCAGAGGCTCCTGGTTCTGCAAAAGGACCCTTCTTTTTGTTAACAAGTTGAACTGGAGCAAAGGTGTTGCCATCTCTTAACCATTTACTCAGCCTCGCATCCCTGCTTCGCCCCTTTGCCCCCAGGCTTGGAGGGACCACGAGGAAAAACACAAGGTGGACAAAGTCTCTCCTAACCTTGTCTCCTCCCTACATCCAAAATGCTGCTTTTATGTGACTGCTAATTTGGAGGAGGGTTGGGAGGGAGAAAGAGTTACAAAAAGGCAGATTCCAACCTCAGTCAAAAGAAGAACTCTCTAACAAGATATCCAGCAGAAGGTCCCTGAACTTGGATGAGGGGTAAACGACATTTTCATTTTCACCATCCTTTACAGACCTTATTCTAAAAAGGGGTCTCTAGGCTTCCCCACATAGTCAAAGGGGTCCATGACACAAACAAGGTGAATAACCCTTGGATTGGTTGAAATCTAAGATCCTTCCTAGCTTTAAATCCTGATCCCATTGAGACTGTGATAATGACTTTCTTAGGTCTCTTACTAGGTTCAATAGCCTAGCAGCCTCCACTGTTCCCCATGAAACATATATGATTTCTTGACCCTTCATGATGCCGGTTGCTCTCTGGACACATTTCAGCATGTCAATACCCCTGTGGCCAAATATGGCACCCAAGACTGGCCATGATGCTACACAGACATAGGCAGATCTGCGCAGTGCTCAATAAGGTGAAGTCATCCCTTTATCTCAACACCAGACAGTTCATGTGGCCCAAGGTTACATTAACTTTTTCTAGAAGCCTTGTCCTGCTACTGATTTATCTGAAGTTTCTTGATCAGTCTCCACTTTCATATTTTTTTTTTCAAATGAGCTACCCACTCTTGGTTTGTTACCTTAACTGCAATCGACCTTTAGGAATACTAGTAATTAGAATTTATAAAGCACATTAAGATTCACAAAGCGTTTTATCTACATTAACTCATTTGTTCCCTAACAATAACCCTTTGAGGTAGGTGCTATTTTAATCTCTCCTCGCTCAAATCAAAGTCAACTACAAGTCATGCCATCATTTCCCTAATGCCATGGTCCTCTTGGAAAACAAAAGACAAACACAATTATAATCTCTATTTTATAGATGAGGAAACTGAGGTAAACAGGTTGAATGACTTGCCTAGGATCACACAACTAGTTAAGTGTCTGAGGCAGGATTTGAACTCAGTCTTTCTGATTCCTAGTCTTGTGCTCTGAGAGGTTAACTGCACCACTTATTGGTTTAAGAATGCCCACGGAGTTTCATTCCTTACCTTTTGCCATAGTTCTAGATCTAGCCAACCAACAGTCAATATGGCTTAGTGCACAAGGCATTGAACTTGGTGTTAGGAAGACCAGGGTTCACATCTTGCCTTAGACATTTATTGTCTGTGGGACCCTGGACAAACCACTTAACCTCTCTGTGCCTTGGTTTTCTTATCTGTAAAATGGGAAGATAGCACTCTATGGCCTCATCGGTTTGCTTCCAGCTGTGAATCTATGACCCTATTAAGCCTCCACCTACTCCCTAAAAAGAACTATGGCTCATAATTCCATAGTATTTTGAAGATCACAAAATGTTTTCCTCCTGACAACCTTGGAAGGTAGGTGGTTTGGGTATCATTAACTCCATTTTATAGATGAGGAAATTGAGGCTTGGGGAAATTATGAGCAACTTGCTAATGTTCACACAGTAAGTATTGGAGTAAGGATCTTAAGCTAGTTTTCTCCTGACTCCCAAACCAGTTCTTTTCCATCTACACTACAGTTACCTCATCCTGGGCTTTAAAATGGGGTAAAAGTTGGTCTCTCTTTGCAAAAGAATTAGCTATGAATCTTTTCTTCCTGGCCCAATCTTTGACCTAATAATACCCAGACCTATAGACTGCCCTATGATCCCACCACTTGTTGAAATGGTATCTCTAGTACTCTGTTGACTCTGTTACCAACCATCCAGATGTACACAAACACCCATCTACCTACCCACTCCTCACACCCCTCCACATTTCTCATATCTTGTTTTGCTGAGATTGAGACCATCCATTCTGAGCGCTCTCATCTCCACTTCTCCACACTTTTTTTTTTTTACATCTTTATCCCTTCTCTTCTCCTTTGATCCAGTCTTAGTGGTCCTTCTCCTTGCCCAGACTAGACCCTCTCCTTTGTACCCCTGATCTCATCCCTTCCTATCTCTTTACCCCATTAATAATTCTCCATTTGTCTCATGTTTATTCTCTTCCTATTTAATGGCTCCTTATGCGCTGTCCACAGTCCCAAGTCTCCCTCATTAAAAAAAAATACTTTCAAAGTGAACAGAACCAAGAGACCATTGAACACAGTAATAGTAACATTGTGCTATAACCAACTTTGATAGACTTTATTCTCCTGAGCAATGCAATGATCTAAGTTCCACAGGACTCATCATAGAGAATGTTATCCACAAACAGAGAAAAAACTACGGAGTCTGAATGCAGATTAAAGCACACTATTTTCTCTTTTTTGTTGTTTTCTCTTTCTCATGGTTTTCCCCTTTTGTTCTAATCCTTCTTTCACAACATGACTAATGTGGAAATATGTTTAATATGATTGTACATGCATAGCCTATACCAGATTGCATGCCATCATGGGGAGGGGGGAAATTTAGAATTCAAAATCTTATAAAACTAAATGTTGACTAAAAATAAATTTTTAAAAAGGCAAAATTATTATCCCTATTATCCCATCAAATTTTCATCCTATATTTCCCCTCCCTTTTACTGCCAAACTCCTCAAAAGAATACTCAGCCTTGACCATCTTCAGGTCCTCACCACGTATTCACTCTTAAACTGTTTAAAATAAAGTCTGATATCCTGCCTTACAGTTCTACCGAAACTGCTCTCAAAGGCCCCCTGAAGACTCTTCCCTTGAGTGGTTGTTGGTTTCTCCCCAAACCTCCATTTAAGGAGGGTGACCAGGCCAGTCATGTCTTCATTCTCCAGGCTCTGCTTTTGACACCTGAACTTTCTTTGCAATTTTCCCAAATGGGCACCTTCCTTCCCTGACCTACCCCGTGACCACCTTCACTTTTCAGCCCCTTTTGACGTGTTGACTTCCCCCATCAGAATGTAAACTCCTTGAAGGCAGGGATTCTCTCTTTCTCTTTGTATTTGTATTCCCAGGGCTTAAGCACAGTGCCTGGCATATGGTAAACAATAAATACTTGTTGGCAACTGAATTGATGATGATTTCATTGTAAAAGCTAATCACTTTTTCTTAGTCCTCATCCTTCTCCCATCTTTCTGCCACATTCGACTCTGCCAGTCACTTCCTCCTGGAGATGTTCCCCTTGCCAAATGTACTCCCCTGGTTCTCTAACCTGTCATTCTAAATCTCTCTCATTGGTTTTACCTTCTGCCCTGACTGCACCCCTAAAGCATGCTCAAGGCTGCTGTTTTTAGCCTTCTTTTCTCTCCACTCTGTCATATACCTCTTGTGGATTTAATGATTACTTCTATACAGGTGACTCGAGACCTATAGATTCAGCTCTAACTTTTCCCTGAATGCCAGTCCTCCACTTCCAACTACCTAGCACACATCTCCATGGAGATGTCCCATCAGCATCTCAAACTCAACTCACGCAGAACTGAGCTCGTTAGCTTACCCCCCTCAATTTGGCCCCCTTCAAACTTCTCTATGCTGCTGATGGCATCAGCATCCTTGAAGGCACTCAGACTTGAAACCTAGATATCTTGATTTTTAACCTTGATTCTTGATTTTTCCCTCTCCTTCCCTCCCCTGTCCAATCACTTGCCAAGTCCTATCAATTCTACTTTCATACCTTTCCCATCCATCTTCCCTCTCCACTCAAACTGCCACCTCTCTACCCCTCACCCCCATTCAGATTTACTTGGACTACTTTAAGAGTTTCCTTTATTGTGTCCTTGCTCACTTTCTGCAAAAACAAAAGAATTGGAAACAAAGTAGAGGCCCATGGATTAAGGAATGGCTAAACACATTGTGGTACCTGAATGGGATGGAATATTGTTGGACTATAAGAAATGATAAATGTAATTAATCCAGAAAAGTACGAGAAGAACCACATTAACTGATGCAGAGTGAAGTAAGCAGAACATATACAATGACAAAAACAATGGAAATGGAAAGAATCATATACATTCCCCCACACAAAAACCAAAGAACAATTATGCTTAAAAAGAAAAACAGATAGGAAATGTTCCCAGCCTACCCTTTGGCAGAGGTAGGAGATCCACAAGTGTTGCCCATTAGACATATATTTTTTAATTTTTTTCAATGTATTAATCAGTTATGTTAATTATTTGTTCCTGCTTTTTTCCCACTGGTCTTAAAACATAGTCTTTCTTATATGGAATGGCTCTCTGATAGGGAGAGAGAAACATACTGGGGAAAACTATGGTGATGTAAAAAAAAAAAAAGACATCAGTAAAAACTTATGTAAAAAATAGGGGTTCTATATCCAGGATTTCCTCTCTCCAAACCAACTCTACCCAGTTGCCAAAATAATTCTTTTTAAAAAGACCTCAATTTTCTTTTTTTATTATGAATTTGTCAAACATCAATAAGCATGACTATCCCCATATACAACAGAGGAAAAGAATTGCATTATGAAATCATGAAACTAAATTTTGTATAGATTATTTTATATAATATATTAGAACACGTAATATAAGTACAGCAGTTATTCCAATATTGTCCTTATATGTGTCTTTTTTTTAACTTCCATCTACTTTCTTTTTTTTTTTTGCTTTGCTTTTTGGAGGGGGGAAGACAGGGCAATTGGGGTTAAGTGACTTGCCCAAGGTCACACAGCTAGCAAATGTTAAGTGTCTGAGGCCAGATTTGAACTCAAGTCCTCCTGATGCCAGGGCAGGTGCTCTATTCACTGAGCCACCTAGCCACCGCTTCCATCTGCTTTCTTCTGTGGATTATAAATGTTTCACTGACATTCTTTTCCTTTTGGGGGGGGGGGAGAAGGCATTACTATTACTGTCTATTCTTCCCTCTCATTGCCCCCCCCCACAATAATCTTACTAAGGCACAGGTCTGACCACGTCACTTTCTTGTTCAAAAAACTCAATGGCTTCCTTATATGTAAGATAAAATATGAATTCTTATTTAACCTTCCTAGACCTCAGTTCTCTTCATCTGTTAAATGAGGGGCCTGAAAGATGGCTTCTGAAGGCTCTTTCAGCTCTCCATCTATGCTCCTATGATCCATAAGGAAGGTAGCCTTTTGCCTCAGGGAACACACTTCTATCCTGCAGTGATCCTCCCACACCTTTGCTAGCCCCACACCACGGCCATCTGTATCCCTGGTATAATGTCTTCTGCTCCTACACCTAATCCCAGGCAACGGCAATCCGACAATCCTGCTGCTAGTCTACAGCTCACAGGCATCTTCTTGCATCATAGGGTCAAGGGCCCTATTGATACATCTTCCTCCACTACCTCTGAGTCTTCTAGGTGGTCAGGAGGTCTAGAAGCATGGGCCATCCCTCCCTGGCAAGACTGTACCTGATTGGAGAGTACTAAACTCTATGCCCTATCCACAAATAAGGAGAATGTTGTCTCTACCCAGCAATAAAGGCAGAATTCTAAGGCCTTCCTTCCTGGCCTGAACCAGACCCACTCCATCCCCTCTACCATGCCAGCCTCTCCAGCAGTGGGTTTTAGATATCTGGGAGAAGGAGTGGAATCTCTGTCTCCCCATCACAGGGTGATTTCTTAGGGTCTCTCTCCACACAGAAGAACTCTACCTGAAGACCTCTCCTTCCACCATACACCAGAATTCTTCATCATAGCTCTTCAGACTCTTCAGTCTGGCATTTCATTCAAAGGTCCTCATAACCTGGCTCCCTTTCCAGGCCTCTGTCCCATTGCTTCCCTTCAACCATTCTCCATTCAGTCAAATTGGACTGGAAAGAGATGGCATGTTGACTTCCAATCATGTATTCATGAAGGATATCCCCCCCATGTCTCATCTTAAGTTTAAAAGTGGCTACATTGGGGCAGCTAGGTGATGCAGTGAATAAAGCATCGACCCTAGAGTCAGGTGAACTTGAGTTCAAATCCGGCCTCAGACATTTAACACTTACTAGCTGTGTGACCTTGGGCAAGTCACTTAACCCCAATCACCATGCTTTCCCCCTTCAAAAAAAATGGCTATATAAATGTTAGCTGTAGTAGTAGTAGTAGTAGTAATAGTAGTAGTAGTGTAGTAATAATAGTAGTAGAAGTAACTGGATGAGGAGGAAGAGGAGGAGGAGAAGAAGAAGAAGAAATCATAAGAGCAGTAGCAGCAGTAGAAGTAGTAGTAGTAGTAGTAGTTCTATTATCAGTTCAGCTAACACCATTTCTATTTAATCTTCCTGATTCCCTTCCAGATAAAAATGTTTTCAACCTCCAGAAATTTTCCAGAGCATTTGTCTCTATCACACTTTACTTTGTATAAATACTTATCTGTGAACATATTGTATTTCTTCCCCCTTGCTAATAGCACTTTCTTCTCCTCTCTCTACCTCCCATTCTACCTTAGATAGAATACATGCTTCTTTATTAATTCATTGTTGGTGGAGTTGTGAACTGATCCAACCATTTTGGAGAGCAACTTGGAACTATGCCCAAAGGGCTACAAAAATATGTATACCCTTTAACCCAGCAAAACCACTTCTAGGTTTGTATCTCAAAGAGATCATAAAAATGGGAAAAGGACACACATGTACAAAAATATTTATAGCATATACACACACACACATACACACACATATATACATACATATAATATAGTACATTTTTGTGGTGGCCAAGACTGGAAATTGAGGGGATGCCCATCAATTGTGGAATGGCTGAACAAGTTGTGGTATACAAATGTAATGGAATTCTATTGTGCTTTGAGAAATGATGAATAGGTGGACTTCAGAAAAAGCTGGAAAGACTTAAACAAACTGATGCTAAGTGAAGTGAGCAGAACCAGGAGAACATTGCACACAGTAACAGCCACAGTGTGTGATGACTGATTTTGATAGACTTAGCCCTTCTCAGCAATGCAAGGACCTAAAACAATTCCAAAAGACTCATGATGGAAAATGCCATCCACATCCAGAGAAAGAAATATGGAGTCTGAATGTAGATTGAAACAGATGATTTTCTCTTTTTTTTTGTTCTGTTTTGTTTTATGTTTTTCTTTCTCATGGTTACTCTCATTTGTTCTAATTCTTCTATACAACATAACTAATGTGAAAATGTGTTTAATAGGAATGTCTGTGCAGAACCCATGTCAGAATGAATGTCGTCTTGGGGAGGGGAAGGGGAGGGAGGGGGAGAAAATTTAAAATTTATGGAAGCAAATGCTGAAAACTAAAAAAAAATGTAAAAATTTAAAAAAATTTAAAAATTATAAAGAATGTATTTTTTAAAAGAATGTATGCTTCTTGAGGGCAGAGAATGTGTTATTCCTTATCTTTGAATCCCAAGGTCTGGCACAGTGACTCTCACATGCAGAATACTGAATAAATGTTTGCCAACTTGAATTAATAACAATCAGCCCACATCCTTTTTTGCCCATCTCACCCATGTTCTCTTCGTTCTCTGAGCCAAGGTCTCTGACAGCTTCCTTCTCCCCAAACAGACTCTTCAGAATGGCATTGGCGATGGGGAGCATCATGGCGGTGGAGGCTGTGTTGCTGAGCCACATGGACAAGAAGGAGGTGGTCAGCATTATTCCTAAGATGAGTCTGGTGGGCAGAGAAGCAGAGAATGGGTCCTGGAGGCTCAGAAAAAGGTTATTGCTTTATTGCTTCTTCCTATTTCCTCCTCCTTCACCACCTCTGCTGACTGACCCATCATGCAGTATTTTTCACGAAGACTTCCTCCATTGCCATACCTAGAAGCAATCCCTCTCCTCTGATCTCAAGACGTTGTGTACTCCTCACGCATTCATCATATTTATAGAGCATCTCTTATTTTCTCTGCTTGACTGTTCATTCATTAAGAATCCAGACTGTGTCTAATTCATCTCTTTATTCCTATCCCAAAATAGTGCTCTGCATATAATAGGTATTTAATAAAGGTCTGTTGAATTAATAATAATTAGAGACTAGAATTGCAAAATATCAGAGTTGGAAAGACCTTATAGATCCCCAGTTCAACCCCTTCCTTTTATTGATGGTGAAACTAAGGCCTAGAGTGGGGAAAGGACTTGCTTCTTTTGCAATACTCATATATGTATATAGGAGACCCTAAAGATATCACTAATGTTCTAAGAGCCTAAAAGAAGTCCCCGAGTCAGTGCCATAGTCTCTTTATCCCAGAGCTTTGCCTTAGGTAGAAATTGGTTTGGAAGAGATCATAAGAGGGCAGCATTCATATTCTAGAATCAATATATTATTTTTATATTTATTATTATCAAAGGCAGCTAGGTGACATTGTGGATAGAGCTCTGGACCTGGACTCAGACCCAAGAAGACTTGAATTCAAGTCCAACCTTACTCATTAGCTGTGTGACCTAGTCTCTACTGGCTTCAGTTTTCCCATCTGTAAAATGAGGTTAATGATAGCACCTATTTTCCAGGATTGTTATGAAGATAAAAGGATATAATATTTATAAAGTACTTTGCAAATCTTAAATTTCTATAAAAACGTGAGCTGTAGTTAACATATTATTTCAAGCTGTTTCTGCCTGTGGGTGTTATTATTCAGGAGATCTTATTTGAGTTGTATGACTTTGGGCAAGTCGCTTTCCTTCTATGTAAACTAAGAGGGTTGTGTTGGATTATCTCTATGGTCCTGTTACCTCTGCCACATAGAATAGAAAGCTCAAGCACCCCCAACTGCAAGAAGCCAATCCCGACGTCCATGGCTGCTGGTGGTCTCCTGCCCAAGCTATCTTGTACGTATTCGCATTTGTTCACTTTATGCTATAAATAAACATATACTATATGCTACGTATACACACGTGCTGTTATTATTTATATACTATTTATGCTATAAATATGTACTATATATTATACCATTACGTATAATTTAAATGTCATTATTATATCTCATATAATTCTAATAATTCCATATATTATTGTATTAATTAATATAATTATATTTATATAAGTATATTGATTAATATGGTTATAATATTTTATAATTCTAATAATTACATATTATAATAATATTATATACTATTTGGGCAATAACTATATACTGTATATTATATTATATTATGTCATACTATAATAATTATGATGTAATAGCATACATAATATTACATAGTATTTATGCCATAAATGAACATACACACATACATGTACTTGTTGTCTCCCCCATTCTAACATAAGCTCCTTGAGAGAAAGGATTATTTCTCTTTATTTTTCCCTGTATCCTCTGTGCCTAGCACAGTGCCTGGAACATAGTAGGTACGTAAATTCTTACTGACTGATTGGCTGGTTGAGTCCAGCTCTGACAGCAACATGACATAGTATGGATAGAGCATTGGACTTGCTGCCTAAGAAACAGAGAGGTCCCCAAACAGTATGAATAGCCAGCCCCCTGAAGTGGTCACTTGTAATCAAATTTGTACTGCATATTTCCATTGAGCTGGAACCAATGACCATATTTTGCAATATGCAAAGCTTACATTTTGCATCATTATAATTTCAAATAGTGAAGTGAATACCAGTGACTACTTCACAGCATTCATTATGCCCACAAATTACACTAATCTGGACCCTGCTGTACCGGATTCATGAGTCTGGGCAGCCCACTCAACTTGTCTCGGCTTCAAGTTTCTTCATATTTAAAATATGGATAATGGGGGCGGCTAGGTGGCACAGTGAATAGAGCACTGGCCCTGGAGTCAGGAGGACCTGAGTTCAAATCTTGCCTCAGACACTTAACACTTAATAGCTGTGTGACCTTGGGCAAATCACTTAACCCCAATTGCCCTCCAAAAAAGAAGAAAGTAAAATAAAATAAGAGTAATGATAGCACCTATTCATAGCTTTCATGCAAGAATCAAACAAGATGATATATGCAAAATTCTTTGTAAACCTTAAAAATGGTTTATGAATGTTAGTTGTTATGTTATATTTTCTAAAGCAGTAGTTCTCAATTTGGGCTCAGGACCATTTTATACTCCTAAAAATTATTGAGAAACTCCAAAAGAGATTTTGTTTATGTGGGTTATATCTATCAACATTTACTATATTTTCAATTTAAACATATTGCTATTATTTCAAAAATAGTTTTGACCTTGTTGACATCCTGAAAGTGGCTCAGGGACCTCCAAAGGTTACCAGGCCACACTTTGAGAACTGCAGCTTTAAAACCTTCCAGGTCTGACATTAAGTGACCTACAGTTTAAGTTACTTCATGTTTTTTTTTAAGTTTCATAGGACATTATAATATTAGATACAACAAGCCTGTAACATAGATGGGCTCATTCAAGGTTGGTGATGGCTATTTTACAGATATGATAACTGAGGTCCACAGAGATTACTTAACAGACTTGTCCAAGGGCACCTAGCTATCTATCCAGTACTGGAACTCGAATGAGAGCCTGGTCCTGCAGACACCTAATCTAGAGTTCTTTTCAGGCTGTGTCTCCCAGAAGGGCCATGAGCTGGCTTTGCATCTGGGAAGGGAAGGCCTATTACCTGGCTGGCTGGACTCCAACAAACATCAGCACCTTTAGGGCAATTCTCCGGTGCAGGTTCCACTCCTCAATGGCAGAGGCCATGATTAGCCCACTAAGGAAGAGAAAGTTGGTGTCCAGGAAATATTGGGGGCAGACTTTGCTGGAGGGCAAGACGCCCAGGAAGGGGAAGAGAATGATGGGGAGCAGAGCAGTCACCGACAAGGGCAAGGCCTCTGTACACCAGTAGACCGCCATCAGTAGGATGATAAAGAGGCATTTTCCTTCCTAGAGGAAAAGAACAGATGAAAAGAGTGTTATGGACCAGAAAACATGGGCTATTCAGATCTAGAAACTCCCTTAAAATACATAATTCTTGTCAGATCTGGAAAGTCCCTTAGCATACAGAATATTGGAGCTAGAAGGGACCTTAAAACATGGACACTTAGAATTGAGAGGGATCTTAGAACACAGAAGGCTGGAATTTGAAGGAATCATAGAACACAGAATATTGGACCTTAGAACGTGATCTTAGATCTTAGAACACAGAAGGTTAGAACTTGAAGGAACTATAGAACATAGAATATTGAAGATTAAAAAGACCTTAGAACATAGACAGATTTCAGAGGGATCTTAGAATGTTGGAGCTGTGAAGTACCTAACAACATGAAGGATCTTAGAACTGGATGCAGAAACCATAAGAGATTTTAGAACATACATATAAAGCCGGAATTAAGAGAGACATCAAAACATAAAAAGTTACTTAAGGGGAACTTTTGGAACAAAGAATGTTATAGCTGGAAAGGACCTTAGAAACCATCCAGTTTGACCCCTTAATCTTTCAAGCTCTTATTTAGCGTTTTATTTGTCCCCAGTTACACATAAAAATAATTTTTCAACATTCATTTTCAAAACTTTCTCCCTCCCCATTCACCCTCATTGAGAAGGCAAGCAATTGCATATAGGTTATACATGCGTAGCCATGCAAAACATATTCATAATAGTCATATTGTGAAAGAAAACATGGACCAAAAAAAACTCGAGAAAAATAAAGTTTTTTTAAAAAGTGTGCTTCCGTCTGTATTCAAATACGAATAGTTCTTTCTCTGGGGATGGATAGTATTTTTCATCAGAAGTCCTTCAGAGTCGTCTTGGATCATTGTATTGCTGAGACTAGCTAAGTCATTCATGGCTGCGATCTTACAATATTGCTGTTACTTTGTACACGGTACATTTCACTTTGCATCAGCTCATGCAAGTCTTTCCAGTTTTTTCTGAGAGCATCCTGCTCAACATTTCTTATAGTATAATAGTATTCCATCATAAGCACTTACCATAACTTGTTCAGCCATTCCCCAATTGACATGCATATCTTTGATTTCAGAAGACAGCCGCTATAAATATTTTTGTACATATAGGTCCTTTTCCCCTTTTTTTTTTTTATCTCCTTTGGGATACAGGCCCAGTAGTGGTATTGCTAGATCAAAGTGTATGCATGGTTTTATAGCCCTTTGGGTGTAGTTCCAATTGTTCTACATAATGGTTGAGTCAATTCACAACTCCACCAACAATGCATTAAAGTCTCATTTTTCCCATGTTTCCTTCAACATCTGTCATTTACCTTTTCTGTCCTATTAACCAATCTAATAGGTATGAATTGTTCTAATTTGCATTTCTCCAATCAATAGTGAGTTAGAGCATTTTTCATATGGCTATAGATAACTTTGATTACTTCATCTGAAAACTGATTATATCTTTTGATAATTTATCAATTAGCAACTGGCTCTTATTTTAATAAATTTGACTCTGTTCTCTATATATTTGAGAAATGAGGCCTTTATTATCAGAGAAACTTGCTTCAAAATTTTTTTCATAGTTACTATTTCTAACTGTATTTCCCTACATTCTATCTCCCCCTTTATTCTATTCTCTCTCCTTTCACCCTGTCCCTCCTCAAAAGTGTTTTGCTTCTGACTATTCCCCCTCCAATCTGCCCTGTCTTCTATCACCCCATCTCCCTTCTCTTAAACCCTTCCTCTCCTACTTTCCTGTAGGGTAAGTGAGATAGATTTTTATACTGAATTGAGTGTGTATGTTATTCCCTATTTGAGCCAATTCTGATGAGAGTAAGGTTCACTCATTCTCCCTCACCTCCCTCCACTTCCCCTTCACTGCAAAAGCTTTTTCTTGCCTCTTTTACATGAGATAATTTACTGCATTCTACCTCTCCCTTTCTCTTTTCCCCAGTACATTCCTCTCTTACCCCTTTATTTTATTTTTTAGATATCATCCCTTCATAGTGAACTCACTCCTGTGGCCTTTATCTATATATGCTCCTTCTAACTACCCTAATAATGAGACAGCTGACCCCTTAATTTTACAGAGGAGGAAACTGAGGCCCATAGATAGGAAGTGACCTGCCCAAGAGCATACAACCAGTTAGTAGCAGTGAGGACTTGAAGCAAGGCTGCTTAACTCCCAGTCCAGGGCTCTTTCCATAACACAGTAGCTGGGGCCAATGATCCTTTTGCTCACACTTAGGCTATTGTAGTGAGTGAGTCTGGAGAGTTTTTCTACATGAGCAGGTTAGGAATTGGAGTACGGCCATGGTGACCCCCACATAGCTTCCCAGCCCTCTCAGGGCTTCCCATGGAGAAGGGGATCCAGACTCACAGAGGATTTTAGAGTTTAGGCCTGAAAGCTGTCCAAGGCAACTAATCTGGAATTAACAAAAGCTGTACCCTGGTCAGCTCCTCCTGCCCCTCATCCTTTCCCAGGCCCTTCCAAGGCAGAGGCTGGCACTGGCTTTCCGTGACAGGATCATCCAGGCTCTTCACTGGGAAGAAATCTCTCCTGAACCAGCGAAGGTTGTTAAACATTCTTCTGTTAAATTTCTTATCCATTCTTTGCTCTATGCTGACTCATTGGGTGAACCTAGAGTGGCTCCTTCACCTACCCAAAGCTCAAAGTGCTCATCCTGGAGCTAAGAATCCCTGCCTCCTGTTCATGTAAATGAGAATCCAAGAGAAGCCCAGATCACAGCTTATGTGGCCATCTAGACCCTGGTGAGAATGAAGATTTCCATTCTTTCATTTTAACTCTGCTGGTCACATAGTCATTTTCTAAGTGATCTTCAAATCAGGAGGTTTGGTTTTGTTTTGTTTTGTTTAGCTTTATTTATTTATTTATTTATTGCCATTTTCATTCCAGAGATTAGCTTTCAGGAAAGCAAAGCTTGATGTGGCCCAGAAAATTAACTCATTTTCCATAGACTTATTCTGTTGGGGTTTAGAAAGCTGTCCTGAATGATAGAAAATCAAACTTCCCATGTCTTAACAAAGAGATAATGGACTAGAGGTACCAAATAAAACCTATATGTACAGACACGGCCCATGTAGTTTCACTTAGCTGTATATTTTATACTTAGATGTAACAAGGGAGGGCTTCTATTGGTGGGGAGTGAATTACTAAGTAGTGTTAGAAATGTGAAGAGAGAGAGAAAGAAGGAAGCAACTAAGGAAGAGAGGGAGGAAGGAAGAGAATGAGGGGAGGAAGAAAAGGAGGAGAAGAGGAGGAGGAAGGAGGCAAGAGGAGGAGGACAGGACGGAAGGAAGGGAGGAAGGAAGTAAAGGAGGGAGGAGAGAGGGAGAAAAGGAAAACAAAAAGAATTCCAGAAGGGGACACAAAGGGTAATTTTGTTATTCCCTTCAGTTTAATGTACACTTAAAAACAAACTATGTAACGAGTTCATGGTTTCATATAGAATAAGATTTTTTTTTTGTCACATTGAAGTGTTTGTGCTTGTGGATGATTGCTAAATTCATAATAAGAAAAGATAATTTTTCAAAAAGAAAGCCGTTCTCACTTAGAATCATGGAAAATCATAGTTGGAAGATGTTTTGCAACACAGAAAAGAGATTGTCAGAGCTAGAAAGAACTTTTTAACACAGAGCTTAGAGTGTTGGAGATGGAAGGGACTTAAAAGCATAGAAGAAGGAATGGTAGACAAAGAAGGTACCTTAGAACCTAGAATGTCCAAGTTGGAAGGCACCATAGAGAGAAGAATACCAGAGCTGAGAGGGATATTAGAACTTAGAACATGAGAGTTCAAAGAGACTTTAGAAGTTGTCTCATGTAGCAGGTGGACTTCAGAAAATCTGGAAAGACTTTTATGAACTGATGCTGAGTGAAGTGAGCAGAACCAGGAGAACATTATACACAGTAACAGAAACATTGTGTGTTGACCTACTTCTGCTCTTCCTAGCATTGCAATGATTTAAGACAATTCCAAAAGACTCATGGTGGAAAATGCTAGCCCCACCCAGAGAAAGAACTATAGAATCTGAATGTATATAAAAGCAAACTATTTTCCTTTTTTTTGTTTGTTTGTTTTTTGTCCTTTCTCATGGTCTTTCCCTTTTGTTCTGATTCTTCTATCACAACAGACTAATGTGGAAATATGTTTAATATGGTTGTATATATATATATACATATATATATATATAGCCTGTATCAGATTGCATGATGTTTTGGAAAGGGGGGTGAAATGTAGAACTGAAAATCTTATAAAAGTGAATGTTGAACACTAGAAATAAATAAATAAATAAATAAATTATTTTAAAAATTGTCTTATCTAACTCCTTCATTTTACAGAATGCAAAACTGAGGCCTGAGAAGGGAAATCATTTGCACAAGCTCCCCAGACTTTGACCATGGGTCTCCTGACTCTCCACTATGCCCTATTTCTTCCAGGGAGGTCTACGATTTTTCTGAACCCTAAATCCATTCCAGTCATTTAAAAAGCACAATTACAGAGAGATTAAAGTCTAGGTATTTAGGGGCAGAATAAGCAGACCTGGGGGGGGAGGGAAAATGCCATGTCAGGTGGTTAATTTTTGAGCTGAGAGATGATTGCCAGACTGCCACAAGGGCCAGGCTTTTTTTCCCCCCAATGCCCCCAAGGTTGCCCCTTCCCTGGAAAAAGAGAAAATGGTAAGAAGGGCCCATCTTTCTTTGAACTTAAAGTCCAGAGATTGAACCAGTTCTAACTAATCTCACATTCTATTTCTTTTCATCTATCCCCCACATCAACCATTCCTAAACCTTTCCTCTCCCTGCATGTTCCCAAGCCTGTGGTCAGAGCTTTGTCTGAATTGAAGGATTGTGAGCAGGGTATCAGGACTCAGTACCAGTTTTCCCACTGACAGAGGACATGTTCAGAGACTCAACTTCATAATAAGAGAAAGGAAGGCAAGGAAGAAGGGACTCACCCTTTAGCGGAGGTTAAACTAGATCATTTCTAAGGCACTGACAATCTAGACTCTATGTTCTGTGGTCACTTCCAGCTCTAACATTCCATATGGTCTTATGTTTCTAAATAATAAGGGAAAATATCCCCCAAAGAGAAAAACAGAGGTGAACTTTCTATAGGAAATAAATGCTTGATGATGATATTGATGATAAGGGATAGAGGCCAAAAAAACCCTATCCTGGCAGATGATAGAAGTAGAGAAATCCTTCCTTGAGGAGAGTCAGAAGACAGCTCCAGATGAGGATTCATTTGTGGAAAGTAGAGCTCTAAGAATGTATCTGGGTACAGTTCCATGTTCTAGTCTAGTGGATTGCCAGCATGTTGGAGCTGGGAGCACCCTTAGAACACAGAAGAGCTAGGCTTAGAAGATCTTAGAACACAGAGTGTCAGAACTGGGAGGGTCCTTAGAACACCAATTGTCAGAGCTGGGAGGATCCTTAGAACACCAACTGTCAGAGCTTGGAGGATGCTTAGAACACAGACTCTCAGCTGGGAGGGCGCTTAGGACACAGACTCTCAGCTGGGAGGCCCATTAGGACACAGACTCTCAGTTGGGGGGGTGTTTAGAACACAGAATGTCAGAGCTAGGAGGGCTCTTAGGACACAGAATGTCAGATCTGGGAGGATCCTTAGAACACCAACTGTCAGAGCTGGGAGGATGCTTAGAACACAGACTCTCAGCTGGGAGGGCCCTTTTAGGACACAGAATGTCAGAGCTGGGAGGGTGCTTAGAACACAGACTGTCACTGGGAAGGGTGCTCAGAACACAGAATGTCAGAGCTCAGAGAGTCCTTAGAACACAGTATATAGAAAACAAACTCCACAGGATCATTCTACACCATAGTAGGTAATATAAGCCCCCAAGGACTTTTCCAAATGAGCAAGGATCCAGTCCAGTCCAAGCCAGTGTTGCCAAGAGAGAGCATGACCAATGAGACTCATTAGCAGATGTTATGACCAGCTGCTTGCCCCTCTCATTAAAAGAGTTCTTTCTGCCCTGGGTGCCCACAGTCCTGCCACAGCCTTTACAAATCATTCACAAGTGACCAGAAATCAGGGAGGGTCATGTTGTCTGGCTCCCAACCTGGGAGCCTGATTTAGAGCTGCTTGCTGCTCCTGCACTGGGGGCATGGGGAGGGGGAGGAGGTATATCTATAAGTCTGCCAGGAAAAGCCAGGGCAAGGGGCAAGCCCAGGAAAAGTTTCATCATAGATTAATGAGTGCTCAATGCCAGCTCTTTCCCATTCTTAAACTTCCCAGAACAGGATATTCACATTTGACTGTTCTCTGAAAAGACCATGGGATGGCCTGCCTCAAGATAATTTTCCAGAAGTAAAGCCATAGAATGGAAGGGAAGGGAAGAAATATTTCTATAGTGCCTACTCTGTGCACAAGAACTGTGCCAAGTACTTTTTATAAATATTATCGCATTTAATTTTTACAACAACCCTTTGAGGTAGGTGCTATTATTATCCTTACTTTAAATTCAAGGAAACAGGCAAACAGAGCTTAAGTGACTTGCCTAAGGTCACACACAGCAAGTATCAGAGGCTGAATAAGCACTCAGACCTTCCTGACTCCAGACTCAGCATGCTATATACTCTGCAGCCTACGTTGTTTAGACAAATCAAATTCTTTTGCAAAACCCCATACACAGATAAGCATCATAACCACTTCAGTGGACAGGGACATACCATCCTGGTTGCATCCCTCTTTGTCCTAAAATTCCTAAAACAGTGTTCAGAACTGGACACACTACTTTCAATGGAGTCAGACTGTGGCAGTTCTTTATATAGTGGACATGTTAATTTCCTCGTTCTGGACACTGTGACTCTCTTAATGAAGCTAGGTTAGCATTTGCTCATTGGCTGCCATGTTACACTGTTTACTCAGACTAAGCTACTTAACCCCTATCACAGAAGCAGTATGAGAGGGTGTAAAGCCAAGCACAAGCAACTTTCCAGAGGACTGCTGCCATGAACAGCTTTCAGAATTCTTATTACATAGTATAGCGAACGCTCTATTTATTCAGTAACTAATCAGAGGAAAACATTCACAGAAATCAAAGTACAGCATTCAGAATGTTGTAACTTCACAACTTATCACTAAAATGACCACATAGTTTTCACCAAAGTGGTCACATAGTTTGAAGCAAAGTACATTCATTTAGTCAATCACAAAGTCCTTAATTCAGTCACAAAGTACAAAAGTCAAAGTCCTCCACCCAAGGGGTGCAATTGAGTTACAATATCATCAGTCACTACTCAGTACCCTCCTAAGGGGTAGTAGAAAGTACAAAGGCCATCCACCCCCAGGTTGCCAATAAGTTACAATTTCATCAGTCAGCATTAAATACTCAAGGAGAGGTCTTTTTATCTTGACTCAAGGCAGGCTCTCAGCTTCCATAGTTCCTCTTCCATGGCCCCATCTCCTGCCCAAATCTAACCAACTGCCACCTGAGTTCAAAGGTAGAGAGCTCCCAGTTCCTTGTCCAGTTCTCCATGCAGTTCCTGTTCCATATTGAAGCTCACAGTGTCCAGTCCACCTCAAGTCCTTCACAGTTTCTGTTCCTGGGAAGAGAAAACTTAACAGAGACACAACAATATCTACACACATCAAGCTTAGCACAATTACAACAATATTCACACACATGGTCGACACCATCATCTCAATTCATTTTCTGTCTGTGAAATCAACATAGATCCAAAACAGACAAAGTAGTGATACCACAGTCATGCTTCCTCTGGCAGCTCCGGTTGGCCCTTGGAAGTCTATGGCAGCTCCAGCTGGTTCTCAGAAGCTCTCAGCAAGAGTTTGGCTGCCTCTCAGAAGAAGCTCCACCACCACAAGTTCTGTTCTCAAAATCAAAATCACTTTCTCCAGCTCCATTCTCAAAATCAAAATCACTTTCTCCAGCTTCCATGTGGCTTGCTCCAAGAAATTCTGTCTCAGTTCTCAATTTTCATTTCTCTTCTCAGTTCTTCTCACTCTCAGTTCAGTCTTCAGTCCAGCAATAGCAGCCCAGCCCCCAGATGCTCTCTGAGAGAAATTCTGGCCTCTCCCCACTGGTGATTTTCCTTATATATGGTATTAACTCCTCTCTGTTCAGTCCCTTCCTGTTATGTCAGCAACAGGGGTTCATACCTTCTGTTTCTTAACAGAGACTTGATATAATTAACTTGAAACCAAGTGTTAAGTATCTGTTAACTTACCAATACAAGGGGGTCTTCAAATTCCATTACCATTACAGAGGGGTCAAGTTGGAAGGAAGCTGGATAGGAAGTCAAATGAGACTGAGTTCAAGTACTGCTTCTGATGTCTTCTAACTGTGCAATCTGGTTAAGTCATATGGCTTTTTTGGGAAGGTAAGTGACAAGGAGATGCAGTCCCTGGAATGTTTCAAGCCTATCCAGAAACCCTCACCAGTCCACCACTGAAGTTTCCCTAGTTCAACTGGTTCCCTTATTGAAGTTAGTGTCAAAAATGAACTTGTGCCTTTTCCTTGATGACCCTGGAGGATGAGAGGTACCTCAGTGGTGACCATGGCAGGGATCTGGCCCCATATGGACACCAGTTGTAGTCTGCACATCTTCATTCTTCAGACTCTTGGGGGCCTCTCCTCCAAGCTCAAAAAAAAAAATGCAAGCTTTGCCCATCTTGGCAACCCCATGAATCTAAGAACATTCTCATAGTGACACGATCTCCTCAGAGCAAGCTGTATCTACTCCCAGAAGGTCAGAGAAATTAGAGACTTAGAGTCACCTAAGGCTAAGTCATGAAGACAAATAATAGGAGAAGGAAAGAGACATATGATCCAGAATTCGAAAGGACCATATAAATTGTCTAGTTTAATGACCAAAGGGCAACCAAACTGTGCATACCCTTTGTTCCAGCAATATGACTGCTAGGTCTGTATCCCAAAGAGATCATTAAAAGGGGAAAGTACCCACATGTACAGAAATAGTTATAGCAGCTCCTTTTGTGGTGATGAAGAATTGGAAATGGAGTGTGGGATGGGGGGGGGATGCCCATAAGTTGGGAAATGGCTAAACAAGCTATGGCATATGAATGTAATGGAATACTTTTGTTCCATAAGAAATGATGAACAGGCAGATTTCAGAAAAACTTGGAAAGACTTGTATGAACTGATGTAATGTGAAGTGAGCAGAACCAGGAGAATATTGTACATAGTAACAACAATATTGTGTGATGATCAATTAGAAATTACTTAGCTATTCTCAACAATACAAGATCCAAGACAAGTCCAAAAGATTCATGATGGAAAATGCTATTCATGTCCAGAGAAAGAACTGATAACATCTAAGTGCATATTGAAGCAGACTGTTTTCACTTTCTTTATTTTTTCATGGCTTTTTCTTTTGTTCTGTTTGTTTTTTCACAAAATGACTATATGTAAATATATTTTACATGATTGCACTATACAACCTATATCAAATTGTTTACTGTCTTGGGCGAGGAAAGGAGGGAGAAAAATTTGGAACTCAAAATTTTACAGAGACATAGACTTCTCATTGTCCCTCACATAGTACAAGCTCATGATTTTGGCAATCAGGGCCCAACTTATGTTCCTAGTTCTATTTCATATTATTTCCCTTCAAATACCCAGCATGCTAACTCAGCTGGATGCCTCCCATGTTCTTGACATGCCTTACCCTCTCTGTGCGTCTTCGCCATTTTTCATATCTAAACAGATTCTGCCTCGCTATCTCCATCTGTTGATCTGTCTTCCTTCCTTCCTTCCTTCCTTAGGACTGAAGTCCTAACTCCTCCATGAAGCCTTCCCAGAAAGCCCCAGGTAAATATGACTCTTCCCTTCTAAAATTTCCCACAATTCTTTGCATGGACCTAGCCACCGTACACATCTCATTTTCCTTTGTATCATAACTATCTGAATGCATGTCTTTCTTCTCTATCAAAAGCAGTGTCTCATCGTGGATATAGGGTATAGGACTTTGAGACAAGAAGATCTGGATTCAAATTCTA
The DNA here is from genome assembly GCA_028627135.1 of Pseudochirops cupreus. Taxonomy (NCBI): domain Eukaryota; kingdom Metazoa; phylum Chordata; class Mammalia; order Diprotodontia; family Pseudocheiridae; genus Pseudochirops; species Pseudochirops cupreus. The sequence goes on from CM053581.1 coordinate 191,887,682, forward strand.
CCACTGATGCTTTTTAGTTATGTAACCATGAGTTCTTGAGAACTTGAGCTCTGAGAACCTCAGTTTCTTCATCAGTAAAATAGGGTAAAGATACCTGCAGTACTTAGTTAAAAGAATTATGGTGAGGATGAGATGAGATAACACATGTTAGGTACTTTGCAAAATTAAGAGTCAAGGTCATTTATTATTACTGCTTTTATCATGCAACTGTGAGCCTCTTGGGAACAAGGACCATGTCATGCATATCTTGGGACACTTAGTACCTAGCAGAGTGCTTTGAACATAGTGGGTGCTGAATAAATACTATTGAATGAATCAATGACGTTCTAGATCTGACACCTATAGGCCAGTCATCTAACTGCTCTGTGCTTCAGTTTTATTCATCGATTAAATGGAAATTATAATTTTTGTTCTCCTAGCTAGGCAACTAGGAGGTGCAGTGAATAAGGGCTCTGAATCTGGAGTCATAAAGACCTGAGTTCAAATCAAGCCTCGAACACTTACTAGCTATATGACCCTAGGCAAGCCACTTTACCTCTGTCTGCCTCAGTTTCCTCAACTGTGAAATGGGCATAAAAATAGCGCCTACATCACAGGACTGTTGTGAGGATCAAATGTCATAATATCTGTAAAGTACTTAGCACAATGCCTGGCATACAGTAGGCACTTAATGTTTGTTCCCTCTCCTTTCCCCTTTTTGTATTTCATAGGGGTCTTATGAGGAGAGTGCTTTGTAAACTTTAAAGGGCTATAAAAATGTGAGTCTTCCTTATTAAGGAAGCTTGAGTGATCTTGCAATTTGCCATCCTTCCTGCCACCCCCACCCCAGCACCCTCCAAGCCAGATGGCATCTAAACTATCCTGGCTCGTTGTAGCTGGAGTTTATCCTCAAGACCTCTGGAAAAATAGATGGCTGGGAGAAGAAAGAAAATGGTCTTTCATTCTTAATGCGATCAAGAAAAGCAGGCAAAGCCTATTAAAAGTTGTTAAGGTTGTAAGCAGTGTTCAAGACCACAGGGATAGTCCAACAAGGATCTCTCTTATTCATCTGAGAAAAGGGAAATGCTAGAATCCTGTCCCTCCGGAGCCAAAGCAGAGTTGAAATGGGAAGCACTCAGTTCCATCCACCTCATTTGCATTATGAGGGCTCCTGGTGGGGAAACTGAGAGAAGGAAGCTGTTATTTTCTTATTGAAATTCCCTCTGTCCATCTACAGATTTAGAGCTGGAAAGGACCTGGCCCATAAACTAGGCCACCCTCCTCATTGTACAGATGAAGAAACCAAGGCACAAAGAGAATAAATGATTAAACGGATAGCAAACAGACAGCTTGGTTCCTCTCACTCTAAATCCAGCCTTCATGTTGTTTGAGGTGGGTAGCTTCTCAAGCCTTAAAATCAGCAAATGCATCTATTTTAAATTGTCCCCAAAAATGCTGCATGGAAATGAGGCTATTTGCAATCTTTTGTTCTTATTCATACACTCAGAGAGAATTTAACCTGGTTTCCTACCTTACTACATATTCAACATCATTAGAGCACTAACTGAGAGCATTATTAGGTTTAACTTCCTTTGTATAGCACTGATTCTACCCATCCTTCAAGGCCCACCTCCCCTGGTCAGTCTGCCTTCTGTTTGAGCCTTCATTGAACTCCCCTTTCATGGGGTCTGAGATGGCATTTGGAATTGTCACCTCAGAACTCAGCATCTGGCATCACACATTGTTCAGCTTCATCCATGTTGAGTTTTGCCTTCCCAATGACACTACAAGCTTACCATTAAGGGCAGAAACTCCATCTTCTCTTTCTCAATTGGCTGTGTGACCTTGGACATTTCTGGGCCTTAGTGTCTTCACCTATAAAAGGTAAGGCTAAACAACTTGCAAGGCTCCTCCTAGGTCTGGCATTCTATGTTCTGAGGATCCTTCTGGCTCTTGTTCTGAGCTCTCTTTAGCACTAAGATTAATTTATTCAATAAACATTTATCAGACATTTACCATATGTCAAGTGGCAGCTAGATAGTACAGTACTTCCCGGAATCAGAAAGACCTGAGTTCAAATCTAGACTCAGATGCTAGCTGTGTGACCCTAGGCAAGCCACTTGACCCTGTTTGCCTCAGTTTCCTCATCTGTAAAATGATCTGGAGAAGGAAATGGCAAAGAATATTTTTGAAAAAAAAATCAAATTGGGCACTGTGCTAGATTTTATGAGTAGAACGGTAAAACATAAATAGTTCCTACTTTCAATGAGCTTTCAATCTAATGGGGAGAAAGCAAATACACAGATAAGTCAAAATATATCTAAAATAAATGCAGAGTAATTGGGGTGGGGTGGAGCAGGGCATGGTGCCAGAGCTAAATGAAGAAGGGAGCACAGTCTGTAACTTGAATGTATAGCTATTTGCATTGTACCATTAGACTGCGAGTTTCTTGAGTACAGGGACTATCTTTTGCCTTTCTTAGAATTTTCAGGACTTAGCACAGTGCCTGGATTATATTAGGTGCTTAATAAATGCTTATTGATTCAGAAATTCTTCTTTTTGTATTCCAGGCACTGAGGACATTGAAGGAAAAGGCATGGAAGCCAGAGGTGGGAGGTCTTACACAGGAGTAGGCCACCTTGCTTGTAATGTCAAGTCCAGGAGGAAAGGGGACATGAAACCCCTCTGGAAAGATGAGTGGAGCAAGAATACAAGGGGCTCTCAGTCAACAAGTCAGCAGGCTTTTATCACATGCCTAGCGAGGTGCTATGCTCTGGCTAGGTATACAAAAAGGCAAAAGACAGTCTGACCTCAAGAAACTCGAAGACTAATGAGGGAAACAACTTGATGACAACTATTTACAAACAAGTTATACACAGTATTGATTGGAGACAGAAGTAACAGGCACGAAGGGGGTTTGGACAAAGCTTCCCGTGGAAGTTAGGATTTTAGCTGGAATTGGAAGGAATCTAGGGAAGTCAGGAGGCAGAGACGAGAAGAGAGAAGATTCCAGACATGGGGGACAGGCAGGGAAAGTGTCTGGAGTCAGAAGATGGAGTGTCTTGCAAGAAGAGCAGCAGAGGCCAATGTTACTGGATCATGGGGCATGGAGGTGGAAGGCATAAGAAGCCTGACAAGGTAAGGAGAGACCAGTTAATGAAGGGCTTTGAATGCCACACAGAAGACTTTATATTTGGTTCTGGAAGTGATAGGGAGCCATGGAGTTTACTTATTTGGGGCATGGAGTGTGAAATGGTGAGACTTGGGCTTTAGGAAGATTAATTTGACAGCTGAGTGGGAAATGGACTAGAGTGTGGAGAGACTTGAAACAAAAACTCTAAACACTGAACATTCAATGAGTCTATGGCAGGGACCTTAAAGATGACCCAATCTAAGCCCTCATAATGCAAATGAGGAAACAGGGACCCAGAGAAGGAATTATTTCCCCCAAATGGTCCCAGGGCAAGTTAGGTCTGGCAATCTATAATTCTTATATGCCCATGGTGCCCATTACGGGGGCAGAACAAATAGCAGATGTTAGATAAAAACAGCTACTGATGTATTGATTGAGTTTCAAACTCCAGGCCTGATTTTTTTAAAAATCAAAGAAAAGTTGGCCAGAAATAAAAGGCAGAATATGACCTGTCCCTGACCCAGAGGAAAAAAATACCATGTGTCATAACCGTGTTTCCTCATTAAATCTAGAAAGAAGAAGAAAGATTGGCACCTGCCCTCACACCTTCCTGGTTCAGGGGTCATGGTCTCCAAATGGGCTAAGGTTCTTGTGTTACTTTAACCACTAATTTAGGCAGGAGCATTTAATGCTGCAGAAACTGAACCCTCAGGGCTACCAGTGTCCCATCGCTAATAAGGACCTTACAATACCAGACAAAATAGGGGTAAAGGTGAACTCTTCGATGAATTCACAGGACTTGATTGAATGAGAAAATCGATCTTGCTCATTCTAACTTGGATTCCTTAATATTACAGTACTGAGATGGCCTTGAATAAGGAAGAGGTGACTGGCCTAAGAATCTGAAGTCCTGGCTTTCAGCCCCAGCTCTGCTACTGACTTCTTGTGGAACCTTGAACAAATAACTTCCCCTCTTTGGGTCTTTTTTGGACTCTTTGCAAATAAAAGGGATGGACAGTTATTCCAAACCTTTTGGTCTCAAAGCCATTTTAAATTCTTAAATGTTATTGAAGATTCCCACAGGGAACTTTGGTTCATGTGTGGTGCTTCTATCAATATTTGCCATATTAGATGTTAAATGGTCTTAGCATTATTATAAAAATAGATTTGAGCTCATAGAGCCTTTGAGAGGTGTCAGGAACCAGACTTTGAGAGGCATTTCTGAGGTTGCTTCTATTTCTGACAGTCTACATAAGAAAGCCTCTTCCAGTTCTTATGCTCACCATTCTAAAGATCTTTCCAATCACTATTCTGTGTTCTGAGCCTCTCTTCTAGCTACAATATTACACGTTCCAAGGTTCCCCTTGTCGGTAGAATTCAGTGTTCTAAATAAGGTCCCTTTCAGTTGCTAAACAGAGTTTGAGGAAATCATGTAAATAAACTCACTGGGTCCACCACAAACATGTTCTCTGAATTTGATTGGGCCATCCCTGCAGCAAAGCAGAGTAAAGGTCCTTATACTCCTTTCAGATTGGCCCTCCATCCCATCACCCTGACAATTGTTCCAAACCTTTCCTTCTGTCCTCCAGCCTCCCACACTCTCCCATAAGGATGAGTATTTTGCCTGGTCCTGTACTGAATACAGCTGATGAAACACAGTATCATACATATCTCCATTTCACATCATCCTTCATTCTCTCTTCCTTTTACACTGGATGAAGTGACCTTTCTTGCCAAGGCCAGTCCCTCTACATGCTAACCCTTGAACATATCTCTTTTTGTATTCTCTAGAAAGTTGAACCTATAATTATGCCCTCTGTCCTTATCTTAAATCTCTCCTTATCTACTATTTCCTTTCTCTTTGCCTTCAAATACACTCAACTCTCCTTCATATTTAAATGATCCAACCATCCCCTCAAGCTTTGTCTTAGATCTCTACTCCCATTCAGAATCAAACTACTATTTTTTTTTAAAAAAACTGTTTAAACTCAATGTCCCGACTTCCTTTCCTCTCACTTATTTCTCAGCGCTTTGAAATCCTGCTTCCAAACCCATCACTCAATTAAAACTGCTCCCTCCAACCGTACCAGTGATCTTCGACTTGCCAATGACTTTTCTCAATTCTCATCCTTCCTGACTTCTCTACAGCATGTCGCTGTTAAGCCCCCTCTTTTTGTTCTCTTTCTACCTGTCTGACCTCTCCTCAGTCTCCTTTGTTGGATCCTCATTCCTATCCCCTGCCAGGGTTCTAGTTCTCAAGAACCAATTATTAAATTTTCAATGTGAGCATTTGTATCTCAGAAATTGGCAAACACAACAAATCAGGGCTCAGTTTATTATTTTGCTGATCGTCTAAACTTAAGGAAGTGATGGAGAAAATGGTAATAATGCAGATTAAATTTAATAATGTGCTGTGGGTACATTTTTGGATAACCGGTTGTTAAACATTTACCAGCACACCCCCAGACCTCAAAATACTTCCAACTTTGCACTTTCCTACTTAGTATTTAGGTCCTGGTCTTACTCTCTAATCCATCCCCTTTCATTATCCTTAGAAACTTTCAATTAACCATCCCTCTAACAAACTGACTACACATTCTCTCTATCCCCTTACCTGAAGAAACTTCCTTCTCCAACCCAGGTGACTCCAGATTTACAAGGTCACACCTTAGAATTTGCCATCTCTTGGAAATGCAACTTTGAAATTCCCATCTCTGGTCATACCCTCCTGTCCTTCCACTTCTCCCACTCCCTCATTCATATTAAACCTAATCTTCCTCTATGTTCTGACCTCTGATCTCTTGACCCAACCCTTGTGTCCCAGTCTGTCGTTCAACTCTGGATTCACTTATATCTACATGCAGGTTTCTCTTAGTGTTCCACCAGCTATCCTAGGATCCCTTGCCCACTGACCTTCTGATTCCTGGCCTATAAATCCTTGAGTCATCTTCATTTCCTTTCTCTTCTCCTACTCTAGGGATACTGAGAATCACTGGAAAAAGTCACAAAATTGAACTGATTCAACCCATGACAAATTCCTATAGATTAAGAGCCTCAGTCTCCTTGTCTGTGAAATGCGTACAATACTTTACAAAACAAATTTCCCAAGGTTACTGTGAGGAGAATACTTTGCAAACCTTAAATAACTGTGAGTTACTATTATTATTAATTGGCCCTCATTTTGAATCATGCTAATGTTTGAAAGTCTTTCTACTCTAATTGACTCTCTATTATATTTTTCACAACAGTTGTCACAAACCTTTTCTTCCCCCCTTCCCCCACCCAAATCACAGCCAGCACACTCCACATTGACAGCAGATGACCCAGCAAATCAAGAGAGAAGAAATGGAAGCAGTGTTAGATTTTATATTGCTGGGCTCCAAGATCATTGCAAGGTGATGCTTAGAGGAAAAGCCATGGCAAATCTAGACAGCATACTAAAAAGCAGAGACACCATCTTGCCGACAAAGATCCAGATAGACAAAGCTATTCCAGTACATTGTATGGCTGTAAACTGGACTATAAGGAAAGCTGAACACCACAGAATCCACTCTTTTGAATTGTGGTGCTGGAGAAGACTTTTGACGGTTCCTAGGACAGCAAGGAGATCAAATTAGTCAATACTTAAAGGAATTAATTCAGGCTATTCTCCAGAATGTCAAATATTGAAGCTGAAGCTTAAATATTTTGGCTACATAATGAGAAGATGGGACTCATTAGAAGAAACCCTGATGCTGGGAAAGACTGAAGGCATAAAGAAGTGGGATGGCAGAGGATGAGAGGGATAGTGTCATGGAAACAACAAACGTGAGCTTGGATAGACTTCGAGGGAAGATAGAAGGGACTCATGTGCTATGGTCCATGAAGTCACAAAGAGTTGGACATGATTGAATGACTGAACAATTCAGCCTCCTGTTTCACTGAGAAGACTGAGGACATTTTCCTGCCACGATGGGCATTCAATCCTTCACTTCTGACTAAGCAATCCAATTCCCTCCCTAAGATTTGAAGTTCCAACCTAGTGCCAGACCTCATAACCAACGAGGAGTGGTGAACCTGTAGCCTGGAGGTCACATGTGGCCTTCTAGTTCCTCAAGTGCAGCCCTTTGACTGAATCCAAACCTCACAGAACAAATTCCCTTAATTGTTGAGAGTTCACCATCTAAGTGCCTTCGGAGCCTCCATAAGGTACTGCAGCCATCTTCCTGGCATGTTGTCATGTACTTTCTCCACATTTCAGATCCATATAGGAAAGTGAGACAGTCTCTGACCTCAAGGAACTTACATTCTAATATGGGAGTACATAGAGAGGAGCAGAAGGGACAAGGGAGATGGCAAGATGATCATACTGGGCAGATCCAATGCTTCTACTTCCTCATTACCTACTTTCTCCTCAACTCCTTGTAGCCTGGCTTCCGTGTCCACCCAAAATGTGACTTCTCTGTAGCTTTTCCTGCTATGGATACCCCAACACCACTACCACTAGATACTCTCTTCCCCTTTGCCTTCAGAGACACCACACTTGCCTGGTTTTCATCTTACCTTTCTAACCCCTCTTTCTTTAGTGCATTCTTTTTCTTAATAAATGTAGAGTTCCCAGATGGTCTGTCCTTGGCCTACTTCACTTCCTTGGCAATCTCATTCATTCATGTCTACAGCTGCAAACACCACCTCTGTGTAGAAGAGCTCTATAATCTCCAGTTCTGACCTCTGTATCTGTATCTTAGGACACCTCCACCTGAGTACTCCATCACTATTGGGATGTATTGTTGTTAACTTCTTTGATAGTGTGCCCATTTTTCCATAACCCCTGCACTATAGCCTATATTTTGTCAGCTTTGCCAATTTCCTGAGCGTAAGGTGAAACCTCAGATTTGTTGAGGTGTTTGGTTTTTTTAAATTTCTCTTCTAATCAGTGATTTGGAGCATTCTTTCACATGGTTGTTAATAGTTTGACATTCTTTTAAGAATTGTCTGTTCATATCCATAGAACATTTTCCTCTTATAAAATAGTTTTTTCATATATTTGTTAGTTGCTTGTGTAGATTAGATATCAGAGATATTAGATATTATATTATATTAATATTAATATTAAATTATATATTTTGTTTGATTAAGAAATCACCTTCTAGTCATAGCTATGAAAGGTTCTTGATGTTTCTCTTCTAATTCTTCCATGATATGATCTTTAATATTCAAGTTGGGCTCATCTCTCCTCCTCCTCATTTCTCACATCTAATCAGTTACCAAGTCCTGTCATTTCTACTACTTCAATATCCCTCATATCCATCTCTTCCTCTGTTCTAGCCAATACCAACCTAGTGCCAGTCCTCATAACCAACCAGGGCGGGGAACCTGTGGCCCTCTAGGTCCTCAAGAGCAGCCCTTTGACTAAATCCAAACTTCACAGAACAAATCCCCTTAATACAAGGATTTGTTCTGTAGAACTTGGACTCAGTCAAAAGAGCATAAAGGACCTAGAAGGCCACATGTGCCCTGGAGGCTGCAGATTCCTCACCCCTGATGTAGACTACTGCAGTAGCCTCTTAACAAGTCTTCCTACCTTTGCTCTCTACTTCAATAAACATTTTATACCTCTGCAGATCTCATCATGTTACTCTTGTGCTCAAAAATCTTCAGTGACTCCCAATTACCTTCAAAATATAATTCAAGTTCCTCTCTCTGTTTTTCTAGTCCCTTCACAATCTGGGCAACTCTTAACAGTCTCTCTCTCTCTCTCTCTCTCTCTCTCTCTCTCTTTCTGTGTCTCTCTCTCCCGCTCTGTGTGTGTGTGTGTATACATATATTATGTATTCATATTATTCCCCTCCATATACCTATAACTAACTGTATGTACCATCTATTTATCTATTTATACATGTTATCTTTCCCATTAGACTGTAAACTCCTTGAGAGCTTTTTCATTTTTTTGTATCTCTAGTGCTTAGCACAGCATCTTCCACAAGGTACATATATAATAATAATACTTATTATTCTAATTATGATAACAACATTTATTTAGTGCTTACTTTGAGCCAGGGTACTGTGCTTAGAGCTTTATAGTTATCATTTCATCTGATCCTCATGATAACCCTAGGAGGTAGGTACTGTTATAAGAAATGCTTGTTGATTGATTGATTATAACCAGAGAAAGTGGCAAGTGCTCTGTCCAAAGGAGGGTACACTTCCTAGCCCCAGCAATCCTCCTTCTCTTCTCAGTCTTCCACACTTGTGACCCAAACATCACCACTCCCTCATCCCACCCTGGACCACCACTATCCTGGGTCTGGAGGTCAACCAAAGCTTATTTTCAAGGAATTCTAGAGTCCAGGGAAACAGGTGCTCAACCACACCTTTCCCTTCACCTCCTCCTGCCCCAACTCCACTGAAGGACCCCTCTCCCACCCTGCTGCCTTCCTTTCACTTCTTGTGATTCTTATGGGATCTAGAGGTTGTTGTCTGTAGTGCAAGGATACAGATAAGACTCTCTGGGGAATGGGCCACCCTTCTTTTGGTACAACTCTATCCAATTATGAGTTGCTTATGAAGCCATCTGAGATACAATAAGGGTAAAGTCAGTGCACACCAGCCAAGGCAGGATCCTGAAGCCTTCATGGAATGCAGGTGAACTCCTCCTTGACTGGTCTTTGATTTCTGCCTAGGTCGCAACCCCTCTGGAAGCAGCCTCAGGGTTTCTTGGAGTCACTGTCTTCCCTCCAAGGTGGTATCCCTGGGTCCCACCCTCCTAGTGCCAAGTTTTCTAAGATCTGTCCCAGAGGAAAACTGGAAAACAGTTTGGCAGAAACTAGGTATAGACCAACATCTCACACTGTATACCAAGATAAGGTCAAAATGGGTATGTGATTTAAACAAAAAGGGTGATATCATAAGAAAATTAGGAGAGCAAATAATAGTTTACCTATCAGATCTATGAAGAAGGGAAGAATTTATGACCAAACAAGAAATAGAGAGAATTCCAGGATATAAAATAGATCATTTTGGTTACTTTAAATTAACAAGTATTTATACAAGCAACACCAATGCAACCAAAATTAGAAGGAAAGCAGAAAACTGGGGAATGATTTTTATAGTAAGTGTCTCTGAGGCCTTATTTCTCAAATATATGGAGAACTGAGTCAAATTTATAAGAATACAAGTCATTCCCTGATAGATCAACAGTCAAGGGATATGAACAGTCAATTTTCAGAAGAAATCAAAGCTATCTATAGTCATATAAAAATGTTCTAAATCATTATCAATTAGAGAAATACAGATTAAAACAGCTCTGAGGTACTACCTCATACCTATCAGATTGACTAATTTAATAGAAAAGAAAAAAGATCAATGTTGGAAGGGATGGGGGAAAATTGGGACACTAATGGACTGTTGGTGTGGAGTTGTGAACTGATCCAACCATTCTAGAGAGCAATTTAGAACTTAGCCCAAAGGATAATCAAACTGTGCATACCCTTTGACCCAACAATACCACTACTAGGTCTATATCACAAAGAAATTAAAAAAAAAAAGCAAAAGGACCTACATGTACAAAAATATTTAGAGTGGTCTTTCTGTGGTAGTAAAGAATTGGAAATTGAGGGGATGTCTATCAATTGGGAAATGGCTGAACCAGTTGTAGTACATGAATGTAATGGAATACTATTGTGTTAAAAGAAATGATGAGCAGGATGCTTTCAGAAAAATCTAGATTTACATGAACTGATGCAAAATGAAGTAAGCAGAACCAGGAGAATATGGTACACATTAACAGTAATATCACACAATGATAACCTGTGAATGACTTAGCTGTTCTCAGTAATGCAATGATTTAAGACAATTCCAAAAGAATCATGATGAAAAAATGCTATCATCCTCCAGAGAAAGAACTGATGGAGTCTGAATGCAGATTGAAACATACTTTTTTTTAATCTTTATTTTACTTAGGTTTGTTTGGTGGTTTGTTTGTTTGTTTTTTTGGCCTGTGTTTTCTTTCACAACATGACTAATATGTAAATGTTTTGCATGACTGCACATGTATAACCTATGTCAAGTTAATTGTCTTCCTAATGAGGGAGGGAAGGGAAAGAGGGAATGAGAGAATTTGGAACTCAAAACTTAAAAAAAAAAAGAATGTTAAAAAATTTACATGTAATTAGAAAAGACAAAATATTTGGAAAAAAAAATCTCTCCGAGCGGTCTCCCTAACCCCACACTCAACCTAGGCACTAGAATTGCACGTCCCCGCTCTGTCTTTTCTTGAATTCTATAGTTCAGTGAAACTAAGTTGTTCTCCAGCCCCAAAAAGTGCGCTAAGATCTCCCATCTCCACATCTTTGCTCAGGCTGTTCCTTACACCTGAAACGTCCTTCCTCTCCGTTTTTCCCTGTTGAATTCCTACCCATCCTTTAAAGCCCAACTCAGTCACCACCCCTTCCAGAAATTCTTGCCTAATCAATAACCACCTTCTTTCTTGTTCCTCACAAACGTTTGTTTTGCAATTTTCTGCTACCTTTATTATGCAACATTGTATATTCTAGTTGCTTGTGTTTGTGTTTTATCCCCATACTAGACTGTAAACTCTATGAGGCCAGGGACCATGTCTTTGCTAAATTGAGCATTCTACCCACTGGACTCATTTAATAACTATTTCTTGAAAGAATGAGATCTCTCCCAGCTCTAACGTTCCACATCCTCCCTTCTAGCTCAGACATTCTAGGATTCCACTGTTCAGTGGATAGCTGGGTCCTGACTTTGTGTGTTGCATACTGATCCCTCCAGATTGAATCCTGGATGCTCAGCATGTTCCCAGGCAATTTTGTGCATAATGTCTTGTTGGCTCGATTATGAAATGTGATCTTACTCCCTGCAGTGGAAACAGCAAGCGGCCACTTGCTAAACAGTCAGGTGTCCCCCATGAATTAAGCCAGTCTATTTACCCATCCGACTGGGGCCCATGAAGAAAGCAGGGAATTGTTTAAGAAAGTACATGGAGCTACAGGACAAAAACTCTTTAGCCAGAAAGAGCAGTCAAAATGAGGGAGCAAAAAGTTCCTTTCAGAATCTGGGAAGGTCGAAGCTCCTTCCCTTCCTTGCCCCAGGGATGTGGTGTGAAGAGAGACAAACTCTCCTGCCAGCTAATAGCTGCCTTCCAGGGTCGCCTCCACTCAGCCCATGTTCCCATCATCTCCTTTGCTATCCCACCCCAAACAGGCTAGTTCTCATCTCCATGCCTCTGTCCACTCTGTTCTCTCCAATTCCCCATTAGACTGAGTTCCTTGAGGGCAGGAACTGTCTTTTGCCTTTCTTTGTATGCCTGGGGATTATTGCCCATTTGTTGAAAAGAAGGGGCTTCCACCAAATTGTTCTCTAACCTCTAACATTCTATGACTTAGGGCTCAGAAAGGAGCTGATAGCTTTAGGACCTAAGAGACAGCGGGAGATCAGTTCAACTCAATGTACTCTGATCCCCTGGGTGAATTATGTTAGTTTTCATCCCCAGCAGGACATGGTGTATCATCAGCGCCAGAGTCAAAGGGTCCATTGTGAAATAGATTTTATTAACAAGAGCAAACCCTGCTGTTTTCTATCCTGGCATCAATAAGTCCATATCTTGGGAAGCATATGGTACATGGTAGGTACTTAATAAATGCTTATTGACTGACCTCTCTGCCTTCCTCCTGCACAAACCTTGCTCATCTTTCAAAACAATGCTCAGTCACACTCCAAAGTGACCACACCAGGCCATGGTTATTTTGTTCAACTTTTTCTGATCTTCTTCCCAATACTCCCCTTAACTGTCATACACAAAAGACAATAGAATCATCTGCATTGGTATCTTATGGTGACCCTAGATTATAAATTCCATGAGATAAATGCTGTGTCTTCTCTAAACTGTATTTTCTCTATCACTTAACACAGACCTCTGAACCTGGGACCATAGACTTGGAGCAGGGACAAACCTCAGAGGCTATCTTGTCCAATCCATTTTGTTCACAGATCTAGACTAATGGAATGACTTGTCCAGTCACACAGGGAGCCAACGTCAGAGGTGACACTTGAACCTAGGCCCTCTGACTTGAGAGTGAAAGTTCTTTCCATTGTACCACATGGGCTTACTAATTAAATGTTGTTATTCTACCTTTTATCACAATTCTATTGTTTTGCAGGTAAGCATTGTCTTCCCAGCTAAAGAGGGAGCTCCCTGAGGGCAGAGATTTTGTCATATGTTTTTGTCTTCGCCATATATTTGAGTAAAAGGCCAAGTGTCCAGTCCATGCCCAGTATTGATTGAATTTGAGATAGTCACATTCAAGAATTAGGATGAATAGGGTTTGTTTGTTTTTTTTTTGTCAGTTTGGGTTGATAAAAATGAGGTTCCATTTACCTAAATAACCATTTACTAGGAAGAAGGGACACTATTCTATGGGCAGTAGTATCACACTCAAATAGAAACAATTGGGGGGGGGGGTATATTGACTCAGAAAACCACAAATTAACATTGTCTATATTGTATTGTATATTTATTTATTTTGTTAAACATTTCTCGATTAAAAGAGTTTTGTGGCTGAGACTAACATCCCTGCAAAGGGGAAAGAGACCAGGATGGGGAATCAGGCAACCTGACTTTAGCCTTGCTCTGCATTCTACTGAGTGACTTTGGACAAGTCTCTTCCTATCTCCAGGCTCCGTTAGTTTAAAAGAAGGGGCTTCCACCAAATTGTTCTCTAACTTCTAACATTCTATGATTTAAGGCTCAGAAAGGAGCTGATAGCTGATAACCTAAGGGACAGCAGGAGATAAATCCAGCTCAATGTACTCTGATCCCTGGGTGAGTTATTTTAGTCTTCATCCCCAGCAGGACATGGAGTACCATCAGAGCCAGTGTCAAAGGGTCCATTGTGAAACAGATTTTATTAACAACAAGAGCAAATTCTGCTATATTCTATCCCAGCATCAATAAAACCATATCTTAGAATATGGAGTGTCAGAGTTCATGGAGATTATTTAATCTCTGCTTTACTGAGGACGAAACTGAGTCCCAGACAAGGAAAGTAATTTGCCTAAGGTCCTAGACAAGATAAAACTCAGTCTGGAAAAGGAGAAGGCAGAAGCAAGCTGGAACACTGACACCCAAAGGTGGCTTTGTGGCTGGGTGTGGGACTGAGCTACCAAACCCTCTCCTGGAAGCATGGTCCAATTTTGATCAGATCAGAGGTTAAGCCTTTGACTTAAATGGGATCTGACTTAGAATTATAAGAGTCCAGGATGAAAGGGATCTTCAAGATGATCTTGCTCAACTTTCTAAATTTATAGATGGGAAAACTAAGGTCCATATACAAGGAAAGTTATTCGCCGAGATTACATAATGAGTTAATGCCTAAATCAGGACTAGAAGCAAGGTCTCCCGGGTCCCAGTCCTGGGTCCTCCCTATTAGTCCATGCTGCATTCATATTTGAATTAGAGAGAGTTGTAATGGACAAAATTTTGTACATAGGGCAAGTAGCCCAAAATATGCCCTTAAATCAGTTTTTTTAAGCAATCAGGATTAAGTCACTTGCCTAGGATCACACAGTAAGTATCTGAGGTCAGATTTGAATTCAGGTCCTCCTGACTCCAGTGCTCTATCCACTTACATCAATTTTTAAAGACAAATTGATCAGCTGTAAGAGAGTGAGAGGAAACTATATGCCACTGTGCAGTCACTATTGAGGAGCCTAATTCAAAGACAGGGAATGGAAAACAGGAACAAATGGTTGGGGCTATATGGAGGAGGGAGTATGCCATATAGCAGCCTCCTAATTTATTCTCTTATTCTTGGCAATTAGGTACTAAACTTGGTTGGTATATTTCTGAAGGAGTGTAAGTACAGTCAGCACCCTCTAAATTTCAGTACCCTGAGATAAGGCCCCAGCAGCTCTTCCCTAATTTTACATTTGAGTGTTAAAGAATTCAAGTAGAAGAAGCAGGATCTGTTTCTGTACATATTAATACTGTAGTTCACAATGCATTCACCAATCTAACCATTAATTGCCATAGAATGTTAAGGCTAGATACTCTAGTCTTTGAGATACTCTAGTCCAAGATATCTTCACTTTCATTGTGTCACGCATCCTTTTGGCAGTCTGGGGAAGCCTAGGGATCCCTTCTCAGAACATGGCTGGTTTCTTGTTGTTATTGTTGTTTAATTCATAATGGAAGGAAATGCTAAATTCCAATAGGAGGTTAGTGAAGATATGGATGTTATTTTTTTACCTTCCAAGTTCACAAATCTCCAAAATCTATCCACACTCCCTGGTCAAGAACTCTTGCTCTGGTCCAGCCCCCTCATTTTATAAAGGAAGGGACAAAGGCCAAGAGATATGAAGCAACATGCTCAAGGTCACATAAAAAAAGAAAAGTGTGGCTAGCCCTGTTAGAGTGGATAGCAGAGCTAGGTTCTCCTCCAAATCCAGGATGCTTCCCACTACCCAAGAGCAACAGACAATCAACAGATCAGTAATCATTTATTAAGCACCTACTATCTGTCTGCCACTGTGCTAGGGGCTGGGGTATATATACAAAGACAAAAATGACACAATCCCTGCCCTCAAGGAGATTACATTCTGTAGACTCTTGGTTCCTTATCAGCAGCTGGATACCGGTAGCCCCAGAGATTCTATTTCTGCAATACACCAAGTAAATATCGTGTTTAGAAAAGGCAGAGAGCTCTCAGGCATGACAACTGAACAAAGTTTAGTTCAGCTACCATGAGTTCCATTGGCCTTGGCACTTCTTTCTCCCATTCAAGATGGAAGGAGGGAGGGAGGGAACCCTGTGGGTTTCTCCCCCTCCTGTTCTCACTTGTGGTGCTGATCATGCCTCATGCAACCTAAACTATGCACCCTCTGCTATTCAGATCTTGAACTCTCACACAGGCCTGCCAAGCCCCCCACCCCCACCCCGGGCTTTTTCCCTTCCCCGAACCCAACCGATTGCCATTCTGGCTCCCAAGCTCCTCCTGCGCCAAAACACACAATTCTACACCCCACCTCCCCTAGCACCTTCTTCTATTGCAGTCCTAGGATTGCCAGCTTCTGTCCTCCCTACCCCCACTCTACCTCAAGCCCAGTCCCCCAGCAGCCTGGGGCTAAGTCCAGGCTTTTTTTTCCCCTCTGTTTGCACAGAGGGAGAGAATGAGAGTCCCAAACCTCCTTGTTGCCAAAACACAGAACTGGGAGAGGACCAGATCCAGAAGATTTCAACCTTGGAGTGCTTCTACTGAAGAAGGGAATCTCTGAAGATGGTCTCAAATGATCTTTTTTCTAATTAATCAGTCTGCAAATGTAATCACAACCATAGCAATGGTATAATGCTGTGGAAAGAGCCAGAAGACCAGGGTTTGACTTCTGCCTTGAATGCCTACAATCCTTGTGACCTTGGGCAAATCCCTTAACTTCTCTGGGCCTCAGTTTCCCCTTCTGTAAAATGAGAGCATTGGACTAGATGGCCTGTAAGATCGCTTTCATCTTGAGATCTGGAATCTTATCATGTGCCCTTCAATACACTATTGGTATTTAGCATATCAATGTTTGTAAAGTGCTCTACGCAATAGGATCACAAGATTGAGATCTGGAAAGGGATCTCTGAGATCATTTAGTGCAGCTCCTCCTTCCCAACTTTTTTTTTGGCAGGATCATATGCTTTGTGTTGTAATCTAATTTACCAAGAATGGCCAACTCTCTTATTTTAGAGATGGAGAAACTGAGGCCCAGAGAAAGGACATGGATTGCCTAAGATGGAGTCAGAAACAGAGCAAGGATTTGAATCCTGGTCCTTTACCTCTATAGCCAGTGTTCTTCCCATTAGACAATGGCAAAGCAAGTCAATAAACATTTATTAAACACCTATTGTATGCTGAGCACAGTGTCCTCAGCCCCAGAGAGTGCAGGATCTAGCGTCAGAGGGAAGGCTGGACTTCCATGGCTCAGTCAGCATCTACGGGACCTTGGACCAGTTGTGACCCTGTCTGGCGAGCAGTTTCTTCATCTGCTGGATGAGAAGATCCTCTACACCACCTCTGAGGTCCCTTCCGGCTCTAAATCCTGAGATGCATTTTGTGAACAGGAAAATGGAGCCTTAGAGAGGCAATGTAAGGTACCCATGGTCACACAGCTAGTAAGTGCTGGAGCTGGGTTTCAAACCTACCTCTCTTCTGACACCAAGACATACCAAGGCCCTTGTCCTTGTCCATCCTCCCATCCCATAAACAATTTAGAATGGAATGAAAGAGAGTGGCTAGGTGACACAGTGAATAGAGCACCGGTCCTGAAGTCAGGAGGGCCTGAGCTCAAAACTGGCCTTAGATACTTAACACTTACTAACCATGTGACCTTGGGCAAGTCACTTAACCCCAACTGCCCCTACGAAAAAGCAAAAAAAAAAAAAATAGAATGGAATGAAAAGCCTACCACCCTAAAGATTTGTTAGCCCTATTTAAGTGGAAATCCTGCCTTCCCCTATTGTTTGAAGCCTCAGAGCTGGCATGGACAGCCTTTTATCTGTAATAATCCCAGTAGATTTCTATAGCATTGGACCATAGGACTGTAGATTTAAGATCTGGAAGGTAACTCAGATATCATTTAGTGCAGCCTCTTTGTTTTACAGATAAGGAAACTGAAGTCTTGAGAAGTTGTCATATTCCCAAGGTCACACTAGTCCTAAGTGACAGTGGCTGGATTTGTACCAAGGTCCTCTCACTTCAAATCTAGTGCTCTTTCCATAGTACTACGTGGTCTCTACAAAGGCACTTTACAGTTTACAAAACACTTTCCTTACAACACTGAGATACGCAGTACAAATATTATTGTACCCACTTTACAGAGGAGAAAACTGAGAGCCTGGAAGGTGGCTTGGATTTCCAAAGGTCCCCTGGCTGTAAGTGACAAAGCCAGGATTCAAACTCCGGCTTAGTCTTCTTCCTACTACAGCACACCCCTATCTCTCTAGGAAGGCTGGGCACTGTGCTTTATAAAGCACCTACTATGTTCTGGTCACTGTGCTAAGTGCTTTACAAATATTATCTTATTTGATTCTCGCAGCCACCCTGGGAAGTAGGTAGCATTCTTATCTCCATTTTACAGATGAGAAAACTGAGGGAGACCAAGATTAGATGACTCATCCCAGTCACGTAGCTAGCATCTGATGTCGTATTTGAACTGAGATCTTCCTGACTCCAGGCCCAGCACTCTATCCACTGTCCACCTCTGACAAATACATGCTTCAGCCAGATTCAGAATAAAGATATTCAGGTGGAGTTATTTTGCTCTCTGTGGGCTTCCTAGAGGGAAGTTAAGCTGCTTCAAAACTGGTAGGCTGGTAAACTCGGGTTCCTTATTTGCAAGGGTGTAATTTACCTGATCTTATTGTCCACCCAAAGCCAATTCCCCAACTTGTATCTTCCAGAGTTTCCCAGGCTTACAAGCACTTCACATCATTTCCTATCATGCACTCTACCCAAACTGACTCCGTTCCTTTCAGGCAGAGTTAAGGCACTCTTTGTAATGAAAGCAGGGTCTCCTGGTGAGATGGAAACTTGCAGTCTCAGCATTCCAGCTCGGCATCCCACTCTCTTTCCATCCCTGCTGACAACATTCCCGAGTTAGGACATAATGTTAGAATTGTTTCCCCTGGGTCAGTCTCTGCTCTCACAGGCCTGAATTCTGTCTCTGGTGGGACTGCTTAGGGGGGAAGACATGAGGACAGTGTTTTGTTACCTGCAGATGAGCATAAAAACTTGAATTGTTGCTATGATTATGTTTTGAATGGCAGTGGACAATTTGGGGGGGCAGAACAGGGTACAGGAAAGTAGAGTTGCCCTCAGTGCCATCCACTTCAAAAGGTTTCTTAACATATCCTAAACTTCCCTTCGGTGGCCTGGTCAAGGCTTGTCATCTGGGGATTTCTTGGAACCTAGTTCCAGCTTACACTACCTCTTAGAGGGTCCATTATATTCAGCATCAACTTTAGTGTAGCTTTAGCTCAGCCAAGTGACCTTGGGCAAGTCAAATTCCCTTCTGTGAACCTATTTCCTCCTCTGTAAAATAGGAACAATATACATTTGTAACAAGCTCACAGAGATCAGTGGGTCAGCATTTACTAAGCACCTACCATGTACTCGGCACTGTGCTAAGCACTGGGAATACACAGAAAGGAAGACAAACATCCCTGTTCTCAAGGAGCTCACAGTCTAGTGCAATCAACTATGTGCAAACAAGATACATTAAGATAAATTGAAAATAATATCAGAGGGAAGGCACTAGCCTTAAGGGAGACCAGGAAAGTCTTACTGCAGAAAGTGGGACTTAGGCCAGAGCCAGAGATGAGGAGGGAGACAGTGTGAATGCCTAGAATCAGATGGAGCATCTTGTTCAAGTAACATCGAGGTCAATGTCACTGGATCACAGAGTACGTAGCAGGAACTAAGGGATAAGAAGATTGAGGGGGCGGCTAGATGGCACACTGAATAGAGCACCGGCCCTAAAGTCAGGAGGACCTGAGTTCAAATCCGACCTCAGACACTTAACACAAAAACTAGCCATGTGACCTTGGGCAAGTCACTTAACCCCAATTGCCCTACCTTCCCCCCTCCAAAAAGCAAAAAAAAAAAAAAGATGGGAAAGGTAGGAAAGGACCAGGTTATGGAGGGCTTTAAAACCAAACAGAAGATTTTATATTTGATCCTGGAAGTAATAGAGAGCCACTGGAGGTTAGTGAGGGGGAGAGGATATGCAACATGATTTAACCTACACTTAAGGAAGACATGAGGACAGCGTTTTGTTACCTGCAGATGAGCATAAAAACTTGAATTATTGCTATGATTATTTTTTGAATGGCAGTGGACAATGTGGTATAGCTCATATTGCCTAAAAGGCAGCGACTAGGTAATGCCCCTAGTAGGGTGAGAGGTTGGGAGGATCGTTTTGTAGACTCGTGACCATCTCAAGTTTGAACACGGAGAGATTTGTCAAAAATAACCATTCACTCATGGTATGTTGGATTCAGGAGTCTACAGCCTTGGCACATTGTAACTAACAGAGACCTAAGACGGCTTCTTAAGCTGTGTGTGTGTGTATGTGTGGCGGGGATCCCTTTGGCAATATGATAAGGTCCGCAGATCCTTTCTCAGAATAATGTTTTTAAATGAGTAAATTTAAAACCTAGGATTAAAAAAGAAAACTGTATGGAAATATCCTTATGAACATTTTTTTTAAAACCAAGTTCATAGACCCCAGATTAAGAATGCTTGCTCTAGACTGAGCCCTTCATTTTATAGATAAGGAAACTGATGCTGGGGAAATGGCATGATCACATGAGTAATAACAGGATTAGGGTTGGAACCCAGGTCCTCTGATGCCAAACCCAGCATTCTCTCTGATACCATAGGGCCTCATACACCCACAGGGCAGTTTGGTTTGTTCAAGCACTTTGGTGCCTATTTTCTCCTTCATTCCTCATACAATAGCTTTTTTGAAGTTAGCAAAGTAGGTATCATTATTTCCATTTTACAGACGAGGAAACTGAGGCTCAGGAAGGGAAAATGACTTACCGAAAGCCATCCAGTAGCACCAGTAGCAGCATCAGGATTCAAGCCTGCTACCTGTGACCCCTGAAGTTGTTGCTTTCCATCCCTATTACAGCTGCATCCCAAGAAGAGCAGCCCAGTGAGCTCCGGCTCTCAAACCCGGGCCACCTTCTTTCCATTATCTTGACTTCTCTTTGGTTCTGTAGGCATTGCCCATATAGAGTCTGCCAATTCAACTCCTTCAATCAATGCATAAGCACTTATTCAGTGCTTATGTGCCTGGCATGGTGCTAGGTATTGAAGGTACTGGAGATACAAGGACAAAATCAAAGTAGTGCCTGTCCTCAAGAAGCTTATTACCTATCAGAAGATATCTCTTCTGATAGGTAATAAGCTTCTTGAGGACAGACACATACAGAAAAATAGAATGAATAGAAATACAAGAGAGTTTGAAGAAGGAAGGTAGTGATAGCTGGATGGGAGAAGGGGGACAGAGGGAGGGAATCAGAAAAGGCTTCCTGTACCACTTATGAAGCACCACTTGACTCAACTGTGCCTTGAAGAGAAGTAAAGGATTCTGTGAAGTGGAGGGAAAGAAAGAATACATGCCTGTCATGAGAGACCACTAGGGCAAAGGCATGGACATGGGAGGTATAGTGTTAGTGTGAAGAACAGAAAGGTCAGTTTGGTTGGATTGTAGAGTGAGGGAAAGTATTGTGACTGAAAAGGTAGGTTGTGGCCAGATTGTAAAGTGCTTTAGAAGCCAAACAGAGGCGGTTATAGGATTCTTCTTTCCCAAAGCAATAGGAAGGTACTGAAGGACTGACCTGCACTTAAGGAAATCATATTTGGCAGCTGTGTAGAGGGTCCAATGGCTACCACCTTATTCATGAAGATTTTCTGACCATCCCAGTCCCCAGCTGTCTCCCTCTCCCCTCACTGTACGTGGGGGTCTGTGCTTTATAATTTAATTAATTATATCCCATCTAGAATCTTTTGCTATTTCCCAAGTATCTATCTTATCTTACCACCTAGATTGCCAATACTTTGAGAGAAGCGTCTTCTCTTTCTCTATGCTGCCCAAGCCTTGTACAAGAATGCACATAGAGTAGGCCCTCAAAAAACACTGGCTCAACTCACTTTTCCTTCTAGACACCCCAAGTGACATTTGAATAACTATCAATCTTTCCAGGTACCCCAAATCAGAAGGGATCTGTCTCTTCTTTAAACTCCCAGCACTTTATACTCTGCTTACCTGTTTATCATGGTCTAATTTCTATCTGATTTATTGGTATAAGTCTGTGTGATGGCAGATAGAAGGTCTTGACTTGGGGATAACCTGGGTTCAAATCCTACCTCTGAAACATACTAGCTGGGTGACCACAAACAAGTCATTCAAGTGTGGGACAACTCTCTGAGACTATAAGGTACAGAAGCGTTACCCACACACCAATGTAAGGACATGTTCAGAGCACTCCCTCCCCCACACACACACTTTTCCCCTTCTCGCCCCACCTCCCTCCCCCAAGTAAAAATAATGCCTATGAGCTCCTGGAAGGCAAGAAATAGAGCATATCTTGTACCTCTCACAGCATGTAGCCCAGTGCTTGTATACCAAGGACTTGCAGTTTTAGAGTTTAATGAAATTATACCAAAACTTCCAGAACACTCTGTATGTATTTGTTGTTGTTGTCTGACCCTCTGTGATCTCATTTGGTATTTTCTTGGTAAAGATGCTGGAGTGGTTTGCCATTTCCTTCTTCAGATCATTTTACAGATGAGGAAACTGAGGCAAACAGTGTCTGAGGGCAGATTTGAACTCAGGAAGATGAGTCTTCCCGTCTCCAAGCCTGGCACTCTATCCACTGTACCCCCTAGCTGCCTGATTACTCCATATAGTGGGTTCTTGATGGATAATTTGGAAATTAATGTTGAACAATATTAAGGTACAGTCTCCGACCGCAGGTAATTCTATCCTTTCAGATGGAGCCAATTTGTTCCTTAAATTCTGCCTACACTGGGTGTCTTAACCTGAGAGAAGACAAACTCCTCTCCAGGCCTCTTCTCTTGGCTTAAAAATGAGGGTTTTAAAATAATGCTTAATGTTTCCTTCCTTCATAACTTTGGAATAAAAGCGCTGCTTTGATGGGATTAGGTTGAAACAATGAAGGGAGAAGAAAAGGAAATGATAGAGTGAAGAGAAGAAATAAGAGGGAGAGGAAAAGAAGAATGAAGGTGAGAGGAAAAGGCAGAGGAGAGGAGTACAGGAAGGCAAACGAGTGGAAAGGAGAAGAGTAGAAAATAAGGAAGAGAAAAGAGAAGTAAGAGGGAGAGAAAGGGGAGAAAATAGAAGGGAGAGAGGAGAGGAAGGAAGAGAAGGAGAGAGGGAGAGAAGAGTACGAGAGGAGAAAAGGAGGGATAGAAAGGAGAGGATGAAAGATAAGAGAGGAGGAGAGGAGAAAAGTAGAAGAGATAGGATTAGTGAAGAAGAAGGGAGAGGAAAGAGAGAAAAGATCAGAAGAGAAGAGAGGTGAAAGAGGAGAAACAGAGAGGGGAAGAGAAAAGGAAAGAGGAGAGGAGAAGAGATAAGAGAGGTAAATAAAGAGAGAGAAGGGGAGGAAAAGGAAGAGAGGAGGGGAGAAAGGGGACAAAGAGAAGGGAAGAGAGGACTTGAGGAGAGGAGGAGGAGAGGAGTAGCAGAGAGAAGGAAAGAAGAGGAGGAAAAGAAGAAAGGGAGAGAAATGAGAAGAAAGGGGGAAAGAGAAGACAGAGGAAGAAAAAGAAGAAGAGTGAAAGAAAAAGGAAGAGAGGATTAGAGGAGAGAAGAAAAGAGGAAGAAAGGGAGAAGTGAGAAGAAAGGATGAGAGAAGAATAGAGAAGAGGAGAAAGGAGAGAAAAGAAGAGAAGAAAGAGGGGCAGTTGGGTGGCACAGTGAGTAGAGCATTGGCCCTGGAGTCAGGAGGACCTGAGTTCAAATCCAGCCTCAGACACTCGACACATTTACTAGCTGTGTGACCTTGGGTAAATCACTTAACTCCAATTGCCTTGCCTTCCCTCCTCAAAAAAAAAAAAAAAGAGAAGAAAGAAAAGAAGAATGGATAAGAAAGGAGAGATAAAAGAGAAGAGTAGAGGATAAGGGAAACAAGTAGAGGGGAGGGGAGGAGAGAGGAGGGGAGAGACAAAGGGGAAAAGAAGAAAATCTGCTTTAAAAAAAACCATCCATGTATTATCTATACTACAAACCACTTAAACCTATTATATCAGTCCTTTCTGAATATCCTGCCTACTCTTTTTTTTTTCAATTGCACTGTTCATTCATTAGTGGAGAAAATAAAAGGCACTAGTTGTCTTTCTTCCCCATGAGGAACTGAAGCAAGAAGTGTGAGTGGACACAGCTTGTCTGGTTAAATGGTGTTTACGGCTTCTCAAAGGTAAAAGTTAAATCACCTTTGAATAATTTCTTCCTATTTTGTAAAGTGCTTTCCTCACAACAGTTATGTAAGATGAGCTGTTAGAGTCTGGTGCAGATGGGGGTGGGGGGGACAGCAGGGATCCAGACCTGTCATTTCACTGGTGTCAGAAGGTTCCTGGGTACTGAACTCCCTCCACCAAGATAGATTAGCAACTCTTTGGCAATTTATAGTTCTAGTTGTCTGGGGCATGGAGAAATGAAAAGACTTGTCTAGGGACCATTGGACAGAAAGTGTCAGATGTAGATCTTTGACCTGGTCTTCCTGACTCTGAGCTTCTTCTCAGCGAAAAGTACTATTATGGCCATTTTACAGATAAGGAAACTTATCTGTAAAGGCTCAGAGGGGAAATGATTTTCCACCTGCTAGTGAATATGAGAGACAAGCTCTGTTAGCACTGGTGTCTTACAAGGTCTATTCAGCTTTGTTTTCCTTAAGTGTCATTGCAAGACCCCAAGATAGTCAAAGTAGAATTTCTTCTGCTGAGGCTTTCCTGAATTCAGGGGAATCTCCTACCAGATGAGCAAGAGTCCCCTTCCCATCCTCAAAGAGAGTTTTTTAAGACTACTCTGGGAGTCAGTCTATCCCTTTTGGGGTCCAAATAAATCTCTTCCAGAGAATTTAGAAGAACCAAGAAGATGGAAGTGGGAGTCAGAAGATAAGAGTGATGTGGCTTCTAATTTTTAAGTCCAAAGATGTCTAAATCCAGTGTTGGCTTAGGAGACAATAGATTGAAATGTAAAGAGAGGGAAGGAGATGGAGTTGAGGATTAGTCCAAATGTGGAAAATAGGGACTCCATCCCCAGGGAGGTTTAGGTGGGTGAACCCTGGGGGGGGGGGGGAGTGTTGATGGAAGAGAATGGGAGGAGCCCCTGGAAACTGATGTGATCTGGAGGTCATTTCTTCAGAGGGCAAGAGAAACTGAAGGTGAAATGACCTATCGGGCGGAGGAGTATGATGAGGCATTGAGTTGGGAAGGGAAGGAGTAGGGAAGAGTAATTTTCCCACAGCAGGTGGGAGCTGATTGGCAGGGCACAGGGAAGGGATTTGAAATCAAATTATATCAGAGTTGGAAAAGTCTTTAAAAATCGTTTAGTCCAACAGCCTCATTTCATAAATAGGAAATCTGATGTCCAGAGAGGTGAAACGCCCAAGGTCATACAAGAGCTGGGACTAGAACCCAGTTCTTCTGACTCCAATCAATCCAATGTTCTTTCCATCAAAGAAAATCTGTCCAGAAGAACCTTTCACAGTAGAAAACTTCTTCTACGGTCCCAAACCCTCACCTCCTAACAAGGTTCCCGGATTCCCTCAGAACTCCACAAAGTAAACCCAAACCCAAAGGCCTCCTTGGCTGCGGAGACGACAGAGCCTGATAAGAGATCTGAGAAGACTGTCAAGCAAACAGAGAGATAAAGAGACAGACAGACAAACAGAGAGGTAGTGCTGGGAATCGTCGACGAGAAGGAGAAGAAGGTAATGCGTTCTCCCGCGGGAGATGGTTACTTCTGGGACTCCCGACTGGGGAGGGCAGGAACCGGGAGAAGGGAAGACTCCGAAGAGGAGAAGGAGGACAAGAGGCAGCGTGGGGAGCAGAGGGGCGCCTCTCCCGCGAGTCTGGAGCTCTTTCCCTGGGCCGGGGGCTAGGCTGCCCGCGGGGAAGGGGCAGGTAAGTTGGGCCACCTGTGTGGGTGACAGACAGGACGCACGCAGGCTCTGGCGCCCCTGGTTGGAGCTGGGCTTGGGGACCGGCGTTACCTGCGGCGGGAGGCTGAAGAGGATGGGCAGCAGCACCAGTGGAGTGGCCACCAGCACCAGCAGACGCCGGATGCACCACAACTTCGTGGCCAGCGCGCCGAGCGCCGCCATAGCCCGGCAGAACCCGGATAGGGGGCCCGACTGAGAGCGGAGCCAGCAGCTGGAGTGGGGCGGCCGCCTGGGCAGCGGCTTTATGGACAGGGGGTGGGTCCGCGGGGAGGAGGGGTCTGCGGCGGCCGGACCTCCCCGCCCCCTCGTCGCTCACTCCCTCCACCCACTCCGGGGACAGCAGGTCCCCTGCGAGAAGGGCCCCGGAGTCACTCTTCATCTGCCGCAGTAGGAACCCCGAGGATCCCTTTGAGCCAAAGAACTTCTTAGGGCTGCAGTGGCCAGGTGCTGCGGAGCCAGCTAGACCTGGACCTAGAGTTCAGAGATCTGGGTTCTAGTCCCAGCTCTGACACAGCTTTGTCTTACACTGTGAGCAAGTCACTTCTCTTCTTTGAGCCTCTGTTTTCTTATCTGTAAAATGAAGCTAGTATTTTCTTCTCCAGATCAGATGAAATGATATAGGTCAGAATGCTCTGTAACTTTAACAAAAACGTCCAGGATAGGAGATGTCGCTGTTACCAGACAGCGATCCCTCCAAGCCTTCCAGCAACGGGAGTTCTTTAGGCTCTAAAAATGAATGAGTGAAGAGAAAAGGAAAAAAAAAACAAACCACCCTGGAGCTTAGCTTAGGCCCGCTAGCTCTCCCAGGCAAGTCCACCAGCACGGCCTTCTGGAACCCAGGGTCATCTCCCTTCGAAGAGGCATCAGAAGACGACTACAATATATATATCTTCTGGAAAACTGTTATCATTCCGAGAGGGAGGTACCTATTGGGAGTTATACACAGTCTTTAGGATCCTGCAGTTGGATCTTTCCGTGGCTACCAGTGAAATCGCCTTTTACGGAATTTCAGACTTCCCGCAAGAAAAGAGAAGGGGAAGATTCTAACTCCTAAAAGGCTTGTCTTCCACGTTGGGGGTGGGGAAAGGTGTTGGTAGGACCTTCTGTTCAGCTTTTATCTACCAAGTAACCTGGCCCCAACCTATCCTTCCAGCCTCGTTGGACGTTATTCCTCCTCCCAAACTCTGCCATCCAGCCAAATTGGCTTTCTCTTGGTCCCTTACATCGCCTAACTCCACCTCTTGGCCCCAGCTGTCTGCACAGGTCTGGAGTACATTTCCTTCTTACCTCGATTTCGTCCAGTGCCTCTTCACCTTTAACACTCAGTTGACGTCCCGTTTTCTAAGTGAAGCCTTCCCCGAGCCCCTCAACTGCCTGTGCTCTATCTCCCAAACTGCGGTGTGTTTAACTACTTTGTGTGCCTAGATTTGTATTTTTTCACTTTATGTTAGTCTGTATATACTTATTGTTGTATATGTTTATCGTTACTGTATAAATTTATTCCTGTACGTGCTATATATCTTTATTGTTGTCTGCCCCCTTTAGAACTAAATTTATTGGTACTAAGGACAGTTAAATTCTGAGTACTTGTAACCCTAATGCCTAACATAGCACCTGGCATATACTAATCACTTAAATGATTGATTGATTGACTGATCAATCAGATGAGAAATTCCAGGATCCTTGGAGGCATTCAAGTGCAATAGAAAAACCACTAGATTCGAAGTCCGAGGGATGGGTTTGAATTCCAGCTCTGCCACTTACTACAGGAGTGACCTTGGGAAAGTCAAAGCTTCTCTGGGCCTCAGTTTCCTCAACTGTAAAACAAAGGGGATGGACTAGATAATCTCTAAAGTCCCATGTAGCTTTAAATTTGTAACCTTTTTTGGTAAGAGGACCCGGGAGGACCTTAGAAGAAAGGAAGATGATGAATCTTGTCAGAGAGAAAAGACCAGAGAGTTGCCAGCTCCCTATAAGAGACAGCAATAAATGTGGAAGAGATACCCCACCACCCTAAGAACTATTCCAGGAATAATAGTGCTAATTACAATTCTTTGCATTTATATAACACTTCATAGTTTTCAGACCCCTTTCAGTCTACCACAATGGTTTATCCTCATGATCTTCTGAAGCAGTCAGAAGAGACATGAGTCTCTTCATTTTACAGATGAGAGACAGGGGATTAATAGAATAGATGGGACTAGAAACCCAGACAGATTAATTTGAATTGTTCCACATCACCCAGCAAGTTAGTGGTGGAATAAAAAGTGGAACCCAGGTCCTCTGACTCCAAGCCCAGGGCTCTTTCCAGCTTTCTTTTCCTATTCAGCAATATCTCCCTCCTTTCCCCAAAGGACTTGTCTTGAGGGGTGAGGGGAGGTTGTCAGCGTCCTAGGAAATCTCTTCCAGCACTATCCCACTTTAAACCCCCAGAGTGGAATTAAGCCATGACAGAAGGATCTATAAAGAGCTGCCCTGGCAAAGAGAAGGTCTTAGCTCCAATCATCGTCATATTAATTATAATCCTAACAACTAGCCCGAACCGGTCTTCCCACTTCCAGCCTATCGTATACACTGATGCCAGCTTAATCTTCCTAACACAGTACTCTGATCATATATCACCCCGGTCATATACCTTCAATGGTTTCCATTGAGGCTAGAACTGTCAGAAAAGCTAGAGAAGGGAATACATTTGCCCTGGATGACCCATGAAGTCCCAGAAAGACTCCATCATCTGTCCCCAAGCTACCTTATTTCATATACTCCCTGCTTTGTGTCCCATGCTTAAGCCCAAGAGGTATCCTAACTGTCCCCCCAATGCCTCTTTTATTACCCCCGAGATTTTCTCCAAATGTCCCTGAGTCCTCACCTACTCTACCTCTCCAAATTTTGTGTATCCAGGCCAGTTCAAGTCTCTCCTCCTTCAAACAGCCTTCCCTGACTACCCCAGCTCATTACTGTACTTGCTGTCTATACGACTCACTGAACACTTGGCAAAGATTGCCCGATTTTGCTGTTGTTATTTTTTCACGTGTAAGTCTTATCTCCCCAGCTAAATTACAAACTGTGTGAGGGTAGGGACTGAATTTTATCCATTCCTGTATTACCAGCAACAGCCATGGGACTTCATGCACACACAGTAAACAATCCAATCCAACAAGCATTTACTGAGGGCTATGTACTAGGCACTGTGCTATGCACAGGGGATGCAATGATAGTGGGTGAAACAGTCCCTATTCTCAAGAAATCTTGGCTTCTAGTGGGAGAGACAAATGCACATGTAAGTATATACAATATATATGTGGGTGTATACATGAATGTAGAAAATCAATACAAAGTAGTTAAATACAACTAGCAGTTGGGGCAGGGGGAATGTAAGCTACAGCCCCCCCTTTTCTAAAATGGATATGGGAATCATAGGACATGGGATGTCAGAGCTGAAAAGGACATTAGAACATGAAAATTCAAATGGCACAGCTGGAATGGCCCTTGGGGTCAGCTGATTCAACCCTTTCATTTTACAGAGTAGAAAATGGAGAACTTGCTCACAGTCACATTAATAGGAGATCTGGAACTAGACCCCAGTATCTCAAGTCCCTGCTCCTTCTCCCTCCAGAGCAAAGGGCCATCTTGGAAATGTCCCTTCAGCCTCCCGGGCGGAGTACATGCCCTATGGCTCTCCAAGACCATCCAACTGTTGCTCCTATCCATCCTCTGTTTCTCTCTTGCCCACCTGCTTTGACACTATCCTTCCTAGACCACCCTCAACATCTCTGAAGGACTAAAGAATAGGAACAGATAACCAGTTACAGTAAAAGCTGTTGTCATCAAAGGCTGCAAGAAGAGCCCAGGGATCAGGCAAACAAACAGAAAAATACCAAAAACTATCCCTGCCAGGGATCAAGGCTTAAAAGGAGAGGCAGCTGTTTGGGAGCGACAAAGCTACTGCTTACAGAATAGTTTTCTCTTCCCCATCCCTCAGGGGTCCTTGGAGAAGTAAATGGTTATGATATGGACCAGCTGTAGAGTCACATGCCATTTTCTAAAACTCTGTCATGTGTCAAGGAAAGATCATTGGAAGTGGAGTAAGATCTGGGTTTGAATCCGAGCTTACCACTTTGGGGCTGTATGGAAATGGGCAAGTCCCTTAACTTTTCAGAACTGAGACTCAGTCTTGGTGTTCAGTCATTTCCTACTCTTTGTGACCCCATTTGGGGTTTTCTTGGCAAAGATACTGGAGTGGTTTGCCATTTTCTTCTCCATATCATTCTACAGATGAGGAAACTGAGGCAAACAGGGTTAAGTAACTTGCCCAGGGTCACACAGCTAGTAAGTCTCTGAGACCGGATTTGAACTCAGGAAGATTAGCCATTCAAGTCTTATCTTCAATAAATACATACTGACTATGGAACTATTGGAAAGTCACTCACCTTCTCAATGTCCCAGGCAACTCTCCATAACTGTAAATTGCAGTTCAGTTGAGAATTTGCATTGGCAAAGAGAACTTCCTTACTTGAGAGTTCCTGATACCAACGAAATCAAGGTCTCATTTTTTAAAAAAATAGGGATAGTAATAAACTACATACAAATAAAGCTGTTGAAAGGAAGATGCTTTATAAACTTTAGGGCACTAGCAGTAATGGATTATTTTTAATATTAACATGAACATACCTATGATTTCATCATATGAAGAATTTATTGTCTAGTAACTCACTCTACCAATGTAGATTACCTGTTACTTAGTAGAAAATTATTATTAGCATAATTAATGATAATAGGGAACATATCTAAGACACTTTAAGATTTGCAAAGATACATATATTGTGTCAAAACAATTCTATGAGGGCTTCCTGACTCCAAACCAAATCCCAGATCTTCTTGACTGCAACCTTAGCCATCTATCCCACTAAACCAAGCTGTTTCCAAATAGTATTATTTAAGTGGATCTATGATCTCATTCATTTGAGATTTTCCTCCAACGATACAGATCTGCAGATCTCAACCCATCCATTCCTACCCATCCTTTTGCAACTCTTCTCCACATTTTTTTTCCTCGAGAGAGTTCCACAGAGATCCACACAACATGCTGGAGGCATTACTCAATTTTTCCCAACCTCAGAAGTTTGGGAGCACTCTGACCACCCACCCATAGTTACTCACTTCCCATGCGACATCTTATCTTTCAGTCATAACATCTATTATTAGACGTTATCGATTATCTTATCAGTTATAGAGTATTTGTTAATCATTTATAACAATACTAAGAAAGAATCTTTGCTTAGGAAATTCAAGCTTGAAAAGGTTATAGACCTATGGCCCCAGGCTTCCCAGCTTCTGTATGAGTCGGGGGGGCTCAGGAATTCAATCCTACCCTTGTTGATGATGAGTAAGGAAAAGGAGATGCCCAAAAGATTCTCTGCTCTTGTTCCCTTTTCTCTTGCTGTGGAGGACACATTTATCTCTTTTAGGCATTTCCTACCCAAATTCTATGATTCTATAAATTTTCTTCATCGAAATCATTGGTAAAAATGTAAACAGAGTTGGGGTGGCTAGGTGGCACAATGAATAGAACACTTGCCCTGGAGTCACGAGGACCGGAGTTCAAATCCAGCCTCAGACACTTAACACAAAACTAGCCATGTGACCTTGGGCAAGTCACTTAACCTCAATTGCCCTACCTTTCCCCCCTCCAAAAAAAATATATGTATATATATATATATATGTATATATATATACATATGCATATATATGCGTGTATTTATATATATATATAAAATTCCTAAACCTATCAGTGTAGCACCTGGTCTGTCAGAGCTGGGTGAGACAAGCACAGAGCCTGTGGCAGCAGCCACAGTTACTCCCGGGGCTATCAGCCCAAAGACTAGATGTTTGAAAGTCACAACTTGAACTTCCAGGAGCAAAGGTCACCACCACTGTAAATGCTCTCATCCCCCCTTTGATGACCTTGAAAAACCCAGAGATTGTTGCCCCAGGAAAAATCCTGGATTAGGGGAGCCAGCAGCAGTAAGGGTACAGTGGTCTTTTAGCTTGGGAGGCTAGGAAGATCGACAAGTAGGGTCCCTCTTGCTGTGGCTAAAGGGGACCCCTACGGGATAGGAGGTGTCCTAGCAAGCTCCACCTCAGTGGACCAGTAAGGGATCCTGAGCCCCAAGGGGGTGGAGTCTGTAAGTGCCAATACCAGGATCCCAGGCGTGCCTTTGCACAGCCAGGGGAACTGGCAGATACCAGCACAGTCAGCTGAAGCTATCCTTGCTATAGCACAGCCTAGGGGAAGAGCAGACTTCCAGGGGCCACACCACCCCTCCCCCACACCTCACGCTGTGAGCTTCAGTGTAACCCCAGGGGAAACTCAGAAAGACATCACCTGCGTATGATCCTTGGCACACACCAGCCAGCTCCAGCTCAGCACCAGGTGAGCAACAGCATTATATAGCTTCTAGCTGGCAGAACCAGAGGCCATAGCATACAAAGCCAGTAACCAGGCCCCTACCTCCCAGCACAAGAAGCTTGGGACAGAGCCCCTTGTGCTCCAGAAGCAGAGAACCACTTTAAAAGCCAGGAGAAAAGGCAGTCACAATGAAGAAGCAAACTAGAAAAGCAAAGACCATAGAATCCTACTATGGAGAAACGAATGACCAAAATATGATCTCAGAAGAGGACAGCATTGATACTATAACCACATCTGAAACCTCAAAAGATAATATGAACTGGTTTCAAGTACAAAAAGCATTCTTGGAAGAGCTCAAGGAGGATTTTAAAAACCAAACTATAGAGGTAAAAGATAAATTGGCCAATCATTTTAAAAATACAGTGGACAAAATGGAAAAAAAATTTTACTGAAGAGAGCAAATCTTTAAAAAGTTAAATTGGTGAAACAGATAAGGAGGTGTAGATCCTAACTGGAGAAAAAAACTCCTTGAAAAGTAAAATTGGCCAAATGGAAAAGGAGATACAGAAGCTAACTGAAGAAAACAATTCATTAAAATGGGGATAATCATGGCATCTACCTCGCAGGAGTATTTTGAGGAATAAATCAAATGAGAAAGTAGATGCAAAATGCTTTGCAAACCTTAAAGCATTATGTAAATGCTTATTATTATCATTGATTTATATACTTCTCTCCCCCATTAGCCTGAAAGTTCCTCAGGATGGGAATTATTTCATTCATTGGCTTTGTGTCTCCTGCACCTAGCAGAGTGCTTGGCACACATTAGGTGCTTAAATAAATGTTTGTTGATTGATTAATTAATGGACAGGATCTCAGAGGCCATTTAGTCCCATCTGTAAGTGAGCAGAAATCAGCTGAACAGAAAGGAAAATGAATAAGACACTAAGGTCTTCTGTCCTTCCCAAACGCAAGAGTGATACCATTTAGTTATGAAATGAAACAGAGTAACGGATGACCCTAAGATCCCTTCCATCCTCAGATATTATACGCCAGCATGATGATGCCACAGGTAGACACCTCAGGCAGGTTTAGAACTAGAATGAAATGAGACACCAGCAGAGTCCATCTAACAGTTCACAAAATGTCCCTATAATCAAAGCTGTGGGTTTTTCCAGTAGTAATAGGCTGAGAGTGGGACTATAAGAAAAGCTAAGTGCCCACAGATTCTGTGCTTTCAAACTGTAGTGCTGGAGAAGACTTTGCAAGTCCCTTGGACAGCAAGGAGGTCAAGTCAGTCAATACTTAAAGAAATTAATTCAAACTGTTCATTGGAAAGTCAAATACCGAAGCTGAAGCTTAAATGTTCTGACCATACAATGAGAAGACAGGATTCATTGGAAAAGCCCTGGATGTTAGGAAAGATTGGAGGCAAAAGGGAAAGGGAACAGCAGAGGATGAGAGGGAAAGAACAGGAACTTGGACAGACCTAGAGAGGCAATAGAGGAGAGGAGAGCCCCGTGTCCTATGGTTCATAGGGTCATGAAGAGTTGGACACAACTGAACAAGTGGAGGAAGAGCGTTCCCAGTATGGAAGACAAATTCATTAAGACTGCAGTTGATCTTACGTCAGCAGCCTCAACCTTAGTCTCCTGAGCCAATTAAATCTTGGGAGCAGTTTCAATACCTTTTTAGAAAAAATACAGTTTTCTCCACCCTGGAGAACTATCTTGGGCTATTGCTCCCAAGACAGCAACAAACAGCTATCTAACCTCTGTCTGGAGATCTCCAGTGAAGGGGAGCCTTTGGAGGCAGTTGTATGGGTGGAGGATGGATTGCTGTCTCCTTGAGACAAGGAAACCAATTAGGAAACTTTTGCAATGACAGTCTAGATCTAGAAAGGAATCTAAGTGTACAGAAAGATAGAAATAAAGTTCAAAACCCACTCCAGACACTTACCTAACAGTATGACAACTTGGCAAGTCACTTTGGCCTTGGTGTCTTCATCTGTCAGATGAAGATAATAATATCACTGGGGTTGCTGCGAGGATCAGAGGGTCAGTACACATTTGTTAAGCAAATGTGATTGGGGTGTATGGGGTGTTCAGGAGGACTAGCGCCGCCAGTGTGAGGGCTGCTGAGCTCTTTTCAGGGTTGTTCATTCACCTTTGGTGCCTACCTGTCACTCAGTCCTCAACAATTACTCCAAGAAGCTGTAGCATGTACAGCACCCACACCCCAGTAAAACTGCTGGGCAGATGACTAAACCAGATTGGGGGTAAGTGACAAGCCTCTAACCTATCAGTGAGTTAGGAGGGGTGTCTACCCAAAGCATGTGAAGACGTTCCCCAGCAGAATGGGAGGATGAGAACAAATTGTTCCAACAACCAGACGAAGCAGATGCTGTGGAGCACTTAGAGCTTGATCAGATCTCGAAGATGCCAAGGTGATGATCCACTGCATCCCAGGCCATCCCCAGTCATCCTGACTTTTGTCCCACCACTGGACTTCCATGACTTTGGAAGAGGCAGTGAGGCTAAAGACTTTGTGCAATTCTGCCTCCCTTAAATCCAATTCAAGTCGGAGTCAAGACATCTCCCCATGATGTCATTTGTCCTCTTTGAAAACAAGGCACCAACAGCAATCACTGTGTCAGGCACTGTGCTAAGCTGGAGGGATACAAAAAAAGCAAAAGACGGTCCTTGTTCTCAGGGAGCTCAGTCTGATGGGATGACACAATATTTGCTTCGCTAACATTAAAGGGCTATACAAATGCTGGCCATTATTATCATGCCATAAACCAAGGGAGAGGATATGAGTATCTGGGTAGTGGCTGTGTGAGCATAGACAAGGGATGTCATGAAAAGGCTTGGTGACTAATTGGATTTGGGATAAGGCTGGGGCTGGTGAAGAGGCCGGCAGGATGTCCTTCAGTGGCACAATAATAGTGAAGTTGGGAGGACTGATGATTTGCCTAACGCCACGTAGCTAGAAATGGCCATAAGAAGCTCTCTCCTCTTTGACTCTTAAAGGTTCACAAAGCACTTTTCTCTTAGAAACCCTGTGGGATAGCCAGTGTAAGTGTTACCAATAGCCCTATTTTGCAGATGGGGAAACCAAAGTTGAAGAATTAAGTCACTCGATCAATAAACATTTGTTTGCAGAGCACTGGGGACAAAGCAAAGTTTTGATAAGATGGCCCCGAAATAGCTACTCTCTGAGTCATGGGGGGTGAGTGACAGAGCTAACATCTGAACTAAGGTCTCTACTGCTTTTTCCTCTTCGCCTGAGATGCATCTGATCCCCAGGCTGGCTCCCTCTCTCCCCCTGCTCATTCTGTGCTACAGGCTCACCCTGTCATCAGCTGTCTTCAGCCTGATCGTGGTTGATGATTTTTGAGCTCCAAAAGCAACAATGACTTTTCAGAACCCACAGCAGGGGAGACCTAGGCCCCAGGCCCCAGGCCCCAGGCCCAGGCAGGGGTCCAACCAGTCCTTTCATCTTCTCCCCCAAAGGGTCCCCTGGGTCACCCAGCCTTCATCCAGGCCCTGCAGCTGCGCATCAGCCAAGGCTGAAGCAGCCCCTGGAGCTAGGACTCTGGGTCCTCTCAGGCCCCCAGCCATGATCCTGGCTCCTCTGTCACCTTGACTTGGTGGAGAAAGTTCAAAAACAATATGCCTCTTCTGCCCTGTTCCTGAGTCTATGGGGCCTCTGGCTGTGTTTTGTCCCAAGGCTTTGGGCCAGCATTTGCTCGCTCTCCCCTGCTCTCTGCCCTCAGGGCTGAGGCTGTCCTCAGGGTTGCTTAATTTTGTTCTTTTGTCAGATTTGTGGCATAAGCTGGGGAGGGGACTTTTATAAGAATCCTAGGTCAATCAATAATCAATTGATCAATAAGAACTTTAGTTCTATTTTTTTTTCAGTCATGTCTAACTCTTTGTGATCCCTTTTGGGGTTTTCTTGGCAAAGGTGCTGGGATGGTTTGCCATTTCCTTCTCCAGCTCATTTTACAGATGAGGAAACTGAGGTAAATAGAGTTGAGTGATTTGCCCAGGGTCATACAGCTAGTAAGTCTGAAGCCAGATTTTTCTTTGGGTCTTTGTGACTTCAGGTCCAGCTACCTCTCAACAAGCATTTATGCTTATTCTATGCCAGGCATTGTGCTAAATGTTAGGATTCCAGACATGTAAGAGAACCAAGAGATCATTTGGTCCAGCTAGCAGATCGCTAAAGCCCGGAGAAGTGCCAGAGATCATAGAGTACCATTATGGCAGAGCTAGGAGCCAAGTCTCCCAATTCCCAAGGTCTTTTTTCCACTGCACCACTTGGAAGAGGCCAGAATCATTCTTGGATTGACTTAGATGTAGAGAAGATTGAGCCCAGAGTTACGGAATCTGTATTAAAGAGAGACAGCTAAGTGATGTAGGAGAAAGAGAACTGGGCCTGGAGTCAAGAAGACATGAGTTCAAATGTGACTTCAGGTGCTTACTAGCTGTGTGACCCTGGGTAAGTCATTTAACCCTGTTTGCCTCAGTTTCCTCATCTGTAAAATAAGCTGGAGAAGGAAGCAGCACACCACTCCAGTATCTTTTCCAAGAAAACCCCAAATGGGGTCACAAAGAGTTGGATGTGATTGAACAATAAAAAAGTATTAGAAGGGACCCAAAAGATTATCTAGTCTGATTCACACCTCTCTAGCAATCCCATCTTGCACCACCTCAACTAAATCTCCAGCTCCTCCCCCGGCTTTATCTCCTCTCTGTCGAATTGCTCCTTCTCAGTCTCCATCTTCACCCCTGTCTCTCCCAATAACCGTAGAGATTTAGGAGAGAGGTTAGGGCTGGACTACTGAAATTGCCTGTTAGTTGATTTCCCTACCTCAAGTGTAGTGTCTCCCCACTCCAATCTATCCTCCATACAGCTGTCAGACTGATCTTCCCAAGGCACTGATTTGACCACATCATCCTCCTGTGGCTATTCTAGTATCACCTATCACCTCCAGGATCCAATAACAATTCCTGTTTTATTGTTGGGTTGTTTTGGTTTTGGCTTTTTTGGAGGCAAGGGGGGTTAAGTGACTTACTCAGGGTCACACAGCTGGTAATTGTCCAAGGTCAGATTTGAACTCAGGTCCCCCTGACTTTAGGGCCTGTGCTCTATCCATTGCACCACCTGCCTGACCCCCCAATTTGGCTTTTAAAACCCTTCATAACCTGACCCTCTCCCCTTTACCCTTTAGTCTTCTTAGTCCTTCCTCTAGCCCGGATCCTGAAGATCTAGTGACACTGTTGATCCGTGCCTACAACACTCCATCTCTTGACTCGATTCATTTTCCCTCTCTTTCCCCCATTTCCGTATTTCTCTCCCTCTTCAACTCAGCTAAGATCCCACCTTCTACAAGAAGCCTTTTCCTATCTCCTTTAAGGCTGTTGTCTTCCTTCCATTGTGCATCTCCAATTTATCCTGTATCTATCTTGTTTGCACATCATCATTTGCATGCCATTTCTACCATCAGACTGTGGGCTTCTGGAGAGCAGGGACTATCATCGCCTTCCTTTGAATCCCCACTGCTTGGCATGTAGTGGGTGCTTATTGACTGTTATCTTACTGACTGGGCTTGTGCTATCCTGACTGGGGAGAGCTCATCCTGCCTAGTCTAGCCTTAGCCTACTCACCATGTTTTATTGACATCTTTCCACTGTAAATGTCCCATCCCCAATCCCACAACCCTCTTGCTCTGGAAATTGCAACCAAATCAACACTACCTTTGCTTCAGGAAAGAGTACTCTAGCCTCCTCTCTGGTCCTGAGCTTATGGATGGCTCAGGCCAGCCGTGGGAGTCTTCCTTAGAAGCCTCTACAACTGGAGTTTTAGGTTGGAAAGAAGCTACCTCTTGGTTTAGCCTTCCCCCATTTTCTGCACAGAGCTCCTCCTAGGTCATGGAGCCAGTTGACTGGGTTTCCTGAGTCTCTGGTGGGTAGCAATAACCAATTTTATACTCATCTGAATCATTATCTTATGAGCTACTGTTCAGTTCTCTCTATCTCCATGCAACTAGAAATCAGGCTCTTCTCAAAATCTGTTAAACTGGCTGTCTATCACTACTTTCCACCTGCCCATAATGAAGTCTGGCTAATTCCCCAATAGGCAGTAGATAAGTATAATACATTGTCTTTATAGGGGTCTGACTGTTCTCTGGGGCTGCCTAGCCAATAATCCAAGGTATCTTGAACCATTGGCATGGAATGTCAGTCCATCTTACTCCTACTGTAGTCTATAGGCATTCCAATCTTCAGTCTTTTTCTGTAGTACAACTCTAAGTGATGCATAGATTGCTGGATTATTTGATGATACTTAACCACCTTTTCTTTGAAATGCTTTCTCAGGTCTTCCATTTTAGATAGGGGAATTTTCCATAATGCCTCTTGAAAAAAGTGGAACTTAGTAAGATGACTTCTGTGGGGTGCTCCTATGGCATGCTTCATATCCCACTCCATTTATGTGAACACTCCCCTTCTACTGAGCTTTACTTTCAAATGGTCCTTCCATTCTTTGGGCACTGGCGAGTTACCAAAATCAAGCTTCTCTTGGATCCCTTCCTAATTTGGAAATATTGGTGCCCTGTTGATACCCTTTGATTTTTGTCTTGCTCTAGGCCAGGGGGTTACCCACCCCTCCCTAGGCTTTTACATAGGCTATTTAGATGGTTGAAATGACCAGGTATTGTGATCAACTTTGGGGTTTACAATATGTTCCCATATTATTTACTAAATTTATTGTTTGTTATTTATTAAATGTATTACTTATAATAAATTTGTGGTTTGATAAATTATAAAAATTGTAATTATTTTAAAATTATTATCTCTCTCTCACTGTTCCTCATAGGACAATGTTTAAAATTCTTTCAATGAGCATACAGTCAAGCAAAACAAATTCCCATGTTGGCCATGCCCAAATATGTATGTTTCATACATGTCTAATGAATCTTATATGTATTTTAAGTTCATCGCCTCTGTGTCTGGAGATGAGTGGTGTGTTTCACCTTCATTGTTTTGGAATCATGGTTTAACAAAGGCCTTTGAAAGTTTTTCTCTGTAATGTTGTTGGCATTGTGTACATTGATCTCCTAGTTCTTATCACATTCTATATCACATTATAGACATCTTTCCCATTTCCTCTGAAAAGATTCATTTTGTCCTTTCTTATGGCACCATGATATTCCATTATATTCATATACCACAGTTTGGTTGACCATTTCCCAATAGATGGGCATCCACTTAATATACAGTTTTTAGGTGCTATGGAAAGAGTTGTTACAGATATCTTTATATACATGATTCCTTTTCCTCTTTCTTTACTATTTTGGGGTTATAGGCCTAGTAATGATATAGTTGAATCAAAGGGTATGCACAGTTTAGTAATTTTTGGAGCAAAATTCCAAACTGTTTTTCAGGATCCATTCACAATGCATTGGTATTCCCATTTTCCCACAACCCCGCTTAACATTTATCACTCTACTTTTTTGTCATCTTTGACAATCTTATGGATATTAGATAAAACTTCAGAGTTATTTTAGTTTTAATTTCTCCAAATTAAATTTAATTTGGAGCATTTTTTCATGTAACTATCGATAGCTTGGATTTTTCAACATTGCCTGTTCATATCCTTTGACTATTTATCTACTGGGAAATAGCTCTTCATCTTATACATTTGGACCAATCCCTTATATATCTTTATCAGAGAATCTTATCTCAAAGTTTTCCGTTACCTGTTTCTACTCTAATTTTATTGCATTAGATTTGTTTGTGCAAAAACACTTTTCAATTTTAGGTCATCAAAATTGTCCATTTTACTTTCTGTAAACTTCTCTATCATTTGTTTAGTCATGAACTCTTTCCCCAACCAGCAATCTGAAAAACAGTTTCTTCCTTACTCCTCTGATTTGGTTATGATTTTCTCTTTTATGTCTGTCATGGACCCATTTGGAGTTTATCTTGGTAAGATGTTGGTCTGTAGCTAATTTCTCCCAAACTGCTTTACAGTTTTTCCAATAGTTTTTGCTTTTTTTCTCCCTCTATAATAATCTTTTTGTAGTTTCATTGGTATGATGCTAAATAAATTAGTTAATTTAGATACTTTGGAATAATTGGCTTTACCTATTCATAAGCAATTAATATTTCTCTTATTAGGCCCATCTTTATTTCTGATCTCTGCAAACAAATCTAATGCACTTAAAATTGGACGAGAAACAGCTCATGGAAAACTTTGCAGTAAGTTTCTCTGATAAAGTTCTCATATACAAGATATATAAGAGTGTTTCAAATGTATATTATATCATATTATAATTGTTTCAGATTTATTTACAGTTAAATTCTCATAGTTCTAGATGTGTCTTGCTAGACATATTCCCAAATATTTTATACCTTTCATAGCTATTTTGAATGAAATTTCACTTTAAGCTCTTCTTTCTGGGTTTTATTAATAATATACAGGAATGCTGATGATTTGTGTTGATTTATTTTATATCTTGCAACTTTGCTCAATTTATTAATTATTTCAATTAATTTTGGTTGATTCTTGAATGTTTTCTAAGTTAATCATCATTTTAACTGCAAAATGAAACAATTTTGTTTCCTCTTTACAAATTCTTATTTCCTCAATTTCTCCTTTTTGTCTTTTTGCTATAGCTAGCATTTTGGGTACTGTGCTGAATAGTATCAGTAATAATGGGCCTCCTTGCTTCACCCCTGACCTTATTACCCTTTTAAATTATTTACATTACACATAATATTTCAGATAAACATTACTATCTTAAGGAAAGATACATTTATTCCTAATTTTTCTAATATTTTTAACAGGAATTTTATTATATTTTTTAAAAATCAGTTTTTTTTTTCTTATTCTATTCTCTTCTGTCTTCCTGTAGGCTTTGTGTATGGATAGTCCTTTGTCACTCATGCCTTAGAGTTGTAGTCCTATCAGTGATAGTGAAAGCATATTTTTCAAATGTCTAAGCTCTTATTTTTCTACTGTTTTCTCTACAAAGAAGATTAATCTTTAGACTGGAAAGAATAGGGAAAAATGGTTAATAGAAAGGTCATACCCAAGATAAACAGAGAGAGAGTAAAAGAGCACCTAGTTCCCCTTTGATGAATTCAAGTCACCAGGCCAAGACAAACTACATCCTGGGGAACCAAAAAGAACTGACAGATGGGATTGCTGATTCATTCATTGTTAGTAATATCTGAAAGCTCATGGAGAATGAGAAGTGCCATAAGACAGAAGAAGGACACATTCAAAAAGAGTGGACAAGAGAACTTGTGAGCTATCTAGGTCAATGAGTTTGATTTCTGCCAAAATTCTAGAATATACAATTAAAAGCAGCTAGGTGGTATAATGGGTAATGTTGGACTTGGCATCAAGTGGGCATGAGCCCAAATCCTTCCTGAGACACTTAATAGCTGTGTGACCTTAGGCAAATTATTTAACCTCTCTCAGCCTCAGTTTCTTTATTTGTAAAATGAGGATAATAATAATTTTGCAGGAATGTTATGGAGATGAAATGAGATACCATTATCTAAAGCACTTCACAAGCCTTAAAGTACCATATAAAGACTACCTCTTATTAAGGTTATGGTTAATGAACATCTGAAAAGGAATTAATCACAAAGAACCAACATGACTTCTTCAAGAACATCATGTCAACACTATCTTTATTTCCTTTTTTCAGAGGCTGAGGATAAATGATGGAAGGATAAATGTGGGAAATACTATATATATACCATAGTTGATCTAGATTTTAGCAAAGCACTTGACAAAGTCCCTTATGTTTTTCTTGCAGATAAGATGGAGAGATGTAGGTCAGAAGATCCTACAATAAGGTGAATTTGGAGCTAATTGAGTGGTGAACCCAAAAAATAGTTTTTAATGGTTTAATGGCACTTTGGAAAGGGTGTAGGGCATTGTAGAGTACATCAAGGACCTATGCTTGACCCTATGTAGTTTAACTTTTCTGCCAATAACTTGGATAATGGCCTAGGTAGCAGATAATAAATTCGCAGATTGATACAAAACCCTGAAGCATAGCTAATATGCTGGACGAGAGTCAGGAACCAAAAAAGGTCTTAATAGATTAGAACATTAGACCAAATATAATCACAGGAAATTTGATAGGGATAGATTTAAAGTCTTACAGTTAAGATTAAAAAATTAAATTTTGCTAGACATGGAGGCACACTTAAGAACTTCCAAATTCAAGAGATTCACCAACCTCAACCTCTATAGCAACAGAGACTATAGCGATTGAAGCTGCTGGAGACCAGTGCTGCAGAGAAGAACCTGATCTTAGAGCAGGGATGGAGGTGGGGACCAAAAAAGGCAATCTGGAGTGCCATGACTGTCAATTATTTTTATGTGAATTTAGCTGGGTTGGTGAGCTGAGAAGGGGAGATTGATTTCCAACGATCATCTATCTGCTTTCCCTTTCCACAGTCTGGGTTCCACAGATAGGATACAGGACACACACACTTTACTTTCCATGAATATGATTAGTGTAGAAATTTCCTCCCAACTCCCTAAAGATCGAGAAGGACAAGTAGAAAAAGGCTGATGAGATGGTGGGATGCAGAATACTTTGGCTCCATATAGGAATGTATGACCTATTTCCTTTCCATTTCAATATGTTCAAAAATTAATGGGACCACAGTACATTAAGAATCTGAGTTCTGCAGATGTAGAGAGTTGCAATCTGAGAGATAAGAGTCCAATTCAGACACAAAAATGGGGGTTTTAGAACTGTGTTCATTAATATTTCATTTTATTTTCTAGCTCAATTCCAAACCCAGACAAGTATGTTACTTGAAGCCACAAGCTTGGTGATGGCAGCTAGGTGTCTGCGGGCTAAGAATTCGCCATTGGCAATTGAAAATACCACAGCCTTTTAGGAAGACTATCC
Organism: Pseudochirops cupreus; assembly: GCA_028627135.1. NCBI lineage: Eukaryota > Metazoa > Chordata > Mammalia > Diprotodontia > Pseudocheiridae > Pseudochirops > Pseudochirops cupreus. The sequence goes on from CM053581.1 coordinate 191,930,886, forward strand.
CACACGTATGCCAGAGAGACTGTGAAGAGACCACTGGGTTGGTGGTTTGAGTACAGCACCACCTCGTGGGCAGTTCAGATATTGTACCCCCCCTCTAACGTCTATAATGACTTAACAGATTGTAGCCGTAAAGCTGATTTGGACTGTTTGTAGTGCTACAAGACTGCTGATGCCACACTCCAGTCATTCTTTCCTCAGGCTGTCCTCCATGCCCAGAGTGGAATCCTTCCTCTTCTCCACTATATGAAATCCCTACTTTCCTTCAAAGCGCAATTTGAGTGCCACACCCACAAAAGACTTACTGATCTCTCCATTTGTTTGTTCTCTCCCACCACCCAAAATTACTGTGTAGCTTCCCTGTAGAGATCTTGTATGTTTTTATCTGTGTGTGTGTGTGTGTGTGTGTGTGTGTGTGTGTGTGCGCGTGTGTGTGTGTGATTTCCCCTTAGGAGAATGTGAGCTGTTGCATTTTTGCACCTATATCTCCATCACTCAGGACCACACAGGACACATAATAGATCTTCAATAAATATTTGTTCAATATTATTTAATTACAATGAATTACTACCAACTCAATCTCTGTTCTCCTCCTCCATCCACATTCCATCTTCAACACATGACAGGCTAGTTTCCAAAATCAATGCCTTGAACACCAAGATCAAGGGCACATTTCTAAAAGGTAGTTTTAGGATAGCTTCCTAAAAAGGGTCATGGAATAATTGACAGTTGTGAGCAGTCTGCCAAGCATAAAGGGCAGTACTGCTCCTCCCTTGGCGGCATCCCCAAGCTCTAATAATGTCTTCTGTTCATGCCATCCCCCGTACATTAGCTGTATGATCTTGAATGAGTCACTTGATCTCTGACTTCCTCAATTTATTTTTCTATTTTAAAATGGGGAAAATAATAGAACCGAGCTCCTAGGGTTGCTGTGAGGATCAAATGAGATCACATTTATAAAGTGCCTGACACACAGTAGGCACCATACAAATGCTAGTTATTACATGAAATAGATCGGACCCCAGCCACCTCTGTGTAAGTCCCTCCCTCTCTTCAAAGTCCATTGAAGAGCAAGTGAGATAAGAATTAGAAAGTACTTAGCACAGTGCTTGGCACATAGCAAGGACTATATAAATGTTAACTACTTCAACTAAGATCGTTGTCATCATCATTTCTGATGCCACGTTTTACAGAAAGCCTGCTCTCTCCCTCTAAATCCTCCTGCCTGCCCCACCATGAAAGTGATCTTTGTCTTTTCAAACTCTTCACGGCATTTTTCAGTTGTTTTCATCACATTTTACCTTATGTCATATTTATTTTTTTTGTCATATACTCCAATGAGAATACAATCTCTCTTAGGACAAAGACTGCATCACTTTAAACCTTTATAGTCCTAGCACCAAGCAAAGTCTCCTGTAGATTTTATGTTCCTAACATTTCTTGTGTTCACTCCCTTCTCTCCAATACTGCCATGACCCTGGTGTAGGCGCTCGTTACCTCACCCCTGGACTATTGCAACAGCCTGCTAGTGCATCTCCCTGCCCCATTCCAATCCATCCTCCATTTAACTGCCAAATTCATCTCCCTAAAGCACTGGTCTGACCATGTCAGACAAACTCCCCTTAGTCCATAATCTCCTGTGGCTCCCTATCACCTCTAGGATCAACAAATATAAAATCCTCTGCTTGGCATTCAAAGTCTTTTACAATCTGGACCCTCCTACCTTTCCAGGTTTGTTTGTTTTTTTACACTTTACTCCCCCCATGTAGTCTGGGCTCTGGTAACATCGACCTCCTTGCTATTCTTCAAAACAGGGCACTCTATTTCCCAAGTTGGGGAATTTTCACTAGCTATTCTCCACGACTAGAATAGTCTCCCTCCTCCACTCCATTTCCTGGCTTCTCTGGCTTCCTGCAATTCCCAGATAGTCAATTAGTCAAATAAACATTTATTAAGCACCTACTATGTGCTAAACACTAGAGATTCAAAAAGTAGCAAAAGATAGTCCCTGCTCTCAAGGCGCTCCTGATCTAATGGGGGAACAGCAAGCAGACAAATGTCTGCAAGCAAGCTATATGCAGGGGAAAAAATAACTGAAAGAGGGAAGGTGCCAAAATTAAGGAGAGGTGTTAAAGGTTTCCTGTAAAAGACGGGATTTTAGTTGGGACTTGAAGGAAGGCAGGACAGTCAGGAGGCAGAGAGGAGGAGGGAGCTCACTCCAGGCTTGGGGGCCAGCCAGAGACAGTATCCGGAGCTGATTGATGGAGGGTCAAAATCCCACTTCTACAAGAGGCCTTTCCTCATCCCCTCTAATTCTAGAGAACTCCTTCTGTTGATTAGCTCCAATTTATTGCATCTGTATCTTATTTGTACACAGTTGTTTTCATATTATCTCCTCCATTAGGCTGTGAGTTACTTGATAGCGAGGAGGTTCCTTTGCCTTGCTGTGAATCTTCAGCACTTAGCACAAGACCTAGCACAGGGTAGGTGCATAATAAATGTTAATTTATTTGAATTCTGAATTTTTAGGCATTGGTGGAATTAGCAGAATCAAACAGTGGATAGAAATCTGGACTTCCCAGAAGACCTGGGTTCAAAGTCCTGCATCTGATGCAGAATGGCTGTGTAAACCTGGGCAAGTCATCTAATTTCTCCTAAAGGCTGCCAACTCCATAAGACTCTAAGTTGTAGAGAAGGTACTGCTCTGAATTATGAGAAGTTGACTATACTCATAAGATCACAAAAGCAGAAAAAATTGGGGAGTTGGATTTGGGGAAGTCATGAGCTCCCACTGCAATAGGGTATTGCCTATTAAGCCTCCAAGAAAGGTGAGCCATGACTGTGAGGATACCCTCCAACTAAGGAATGGTGGGAGAACTGAAAACACCTGGGAACAAACGAATGAAATGGATTGTAAAAGCACTTTTTGAATAATATTTTATTTTTTCCCAATTATATGTAAAATTTTTAACAACCATTTATAAAAATATTGAGTTCCAAATTCTCTCTCCCTTACTCTCCTCCCCCTTCATTGAGAAGACAAGCAATTTGATCTAGGTTGTATGTGTGTAGTCATGCAAAACACATTTCTGTGTTAGTCATGTTGTGAAAGAAAACACAGAACTTCCAACACACACACATACACACTCACACGTGAAAAATAGTATGCTTCCAACTCTTTCAGATTCCATCAGTTCTTTCTCTAGAGATTGATAGCCTTTTTCATCATAAATCCTTAGGAATTATCTTGGATCATTGTATTTCAGAGAATAGCGAACTAATTCACAGTCAATCATAAAATATTGATGTTACTATGTACAATGTTCTCCTGGTTCTGCTCACTTCACTTTGCATCAATTCATGTAGGTCTTTCCAGGTTTTTCTGAAAGCATCCTGCTCATCATTTCTTATAACACAATAGTATTCCATTACATTCACATACCACAACTTGTTCAGCCATTCCCCAATGGATAGGCACCAGTTCAATTTCCAATTCTTTGCTACCACAAAAAGAATGACTATAAATATTTCCCACACACATACACACACCTTTTTTTAAAAACCCAAACCTCAGGTTTATAGAATCAAGATAAGAATCTGCAATCTAGACCAATACTCTTTTTGCAGAGAAGGAAATAAGGCTCACAGAGGAGGAAGTAAACAACAACAAATATTTGAGGACAACTTTGTGTAGCACTAAGTACTTAGTGTTGGAGAGATAAAAAATCCAGTTAAGAAAAATTCACCCGTAAGGAGTTCCTTTTTCAATGTTTCAATGGGGGTGTGGGGTATATGTATGAAAAGACAGTTTTAACACACAAAGAGGGGGTTTAAGGGACTGGATCTTTCATTTATTGACATGGGTAACTTCCAGATAAGAAAATCCCTCTACCAGAGCAGGTAGGGGCCTTCTCGGCAATTTACAGTCCTAGGATTTGCCTAGAGCATCTGTTCTCAAAATTTTTGATCTCATGCTCTCTTTACACTCTTAAAATTACTTATTCCTCCCCAAAGAATTTTTTTGTTATTGGCTCTATCTTCTTGATATTTGCTGTATTCGAGATTAAAACATGTTCATGTTATTTTGAAAGTAGTTTTGACCTTGAAAGGCCTTGTCTTTGGGAGCTCTACTTTGAGAACTGCTGCCCTAAAGGTCACATGGATAGGATTTAATCCTGATCTCTCTCTCTCTCTCTTTTTTTTTTTTTTGGCTTCTTGGAGGGGGGGGAATGCAGGGAAATTGGGGTTAAATGACTTCCCCAAGGTCACACACCTAATAAGTGTTAAGTGTCTGAGGCTGGATTTGAACTCAGGTCCTCCTGACTCCAGGGCCAGTGCTCTCTATTCACTGCTTGACCTAGCCACCCTTACCCTGCTCTTCCTCTAAGGCATTTCCATTATACCATGTTACCTAACACACATGATAAATGAATTACACAGTGCTAGAAAACTAAATGAAATATGAGGTCTGAAGCAATAGGTTGTTAGCAGCAAGAAGGATCAGGGTAGGCTTCCTGAAGAAAGTGGAATCTGAGTTACCAAAGGTCCCCTACATATTGGGAGAGCTGGTATTTCCCAGAAGATAAAGCCTGTTTCTTCCATTAGTGCATCTTTAATAGTAGTATCCTGTCCTGTCCACCTTTAGAGTACAGAGACCATAGTCAATAGAGATTATAGAAATTGTCTAGTCTCCAATTCTCTCATTTTATACTTTGGGGAAACTGAGACCCAGAGAGTGAGTAAGGTCTAGTACTAGAGGAACCCAGGTCTTCTGACATCTAACCCATGGAGAGAGCTCTAGAAAGTTCCTCAGTAACTCAACCTACATAGTCAGCTCTGGAGAGAAGAGTTATTTCTCAGAGGACATGGGTTAGATGTTTCAAGTGACATTTGGGGAACTGAAGGCCTGGAGGGAGCCACACAGAAGAATCCTAGCAGAGGGGAAGGCCTGCTCTCCAGCATCCCCATCAGGGAATAGTCACACCATATGTACATGTCAGGTGAGACTTGCACATTAAGTATACAGGGTATACTTGTCCTACATCCCTGTTTGTTGCTACCTGTCACTTTGATTTGCACACAACTGGTAAATATTTGTTGAATTAAATTGAATTCAGAACCAAGTGAAGGCAGAGATATCCCAGTCCTGTTCCATTTAGGAACCATTCTCTTGTTCAGTTGTTTTTCAGTCTTGTCCAACTCTTTGTGACCCCATTTGGAGTTTTCTTGGCAAAGATAATGGAGTGGTTTGCCATTTTCTTCTCTAGTTCCTGTGACAGATGAGGAAACTGGGTTAAGTGACTTGCCCAGGGTCACAAAACAAGTAAATGTCAAAGGCCAAATTTGAATTCAGGTTTTTCTGACCCCAGGCCTGTTACTCTATCCACATCCCACTTAGCTGCCCTAATATATATGTATATTTAATATGTCATGGGAAATTGGTAATTAATAAGCATTTCCTAAGATAAGTTACAAATTCCTTTTCTGTTTTCTCCGGTATCTGAAATCCTTCAAGGACTGCTCAGGGCAAATCAGCCATTAATGACTTTGGACTCCTACTACAGGCTTTCTGATGAACTTCAGACCGGTGACCTGTGCTGTCTCAGAAGCAGCTGTAAGTTTTCCAAAACATGTAAAATACTCTGGATGTTCAGCCTTTCTCTAGAAAAACAAGTTGTTTAATTTCCCTAAAACTGCTTTTAATTTACTTTTAGACCTTAATTTGAACTAGGTTGACAGTCAATAAAATGTTGAAGTCAGAAAGAAAGATATATTCTTACCTCTGACACATTAACACTGTGATCTAGGGTAAGTCAATTAACCTGTGCCTCCTGAAACTATAGATAATAATAATAATAGCCGACATTTGCATTGTACTTTTTCTCATTTGACCCTCAGAACAGCTCTGTATAAAAATTAGCAGTATTCCCACTTTACAGGTGTGAAAACTGAGGTAAGAGAACCTATATTACATGTCCATGGTACCACAACTACTAAATGTTGGTCAGGAGCCAGGTCTGTTGCCAGGATGTAAGAACTCCCTCATCAAGAAAATCAGAAAAAAATAAATAAATAAAAATTTTTTTAAAGATAAAAAAAAAAAGAAAATCAAAGATTCTGGAAATAAATTATTGTCTGTGAAAAACCTCCCAGGGAGTGAACTAAGGTGTGTTGAATCCTGGCCCTTCAACGACTATTTGAACAGTAGAGGTCTTCTAGTCTAATTCTGTCATTTTACAGATGGAATTGAGAGCCAAAGGAGATATAATTTGCCAAGTAATAATTCAGCCATAAAGGTTTGTACAGTATATTTTACATAACTTCTCTCATTTGATTCACAAGTTGAAAGCAGCCAGGAGTGGAACCCACATTCTATCACTCCAAATCCAGTATTCTTAGTCAGTTGGGGATCCATTGCTTATCAGGGAGGAGAACCTGTGGCTTGGAGGCCACACGTGGCTTCTGAATGTTCCCCACCCCTGGCTTGGGTTATTCAGGAGAATATCTTCTCTAATTTCCTTGGCCAATTATACTCAGATATGCAGCTGGTTCCTGTGCAAAAGAGCTCGCCAGATTTGAAAGGACCTAAAATTAGACAAGTGGCAAAATCAGGCTCTGATTCCTAGTTGTTCATTTATTTAGAGCTAATCATCTGGAATGTGACTATGATAGGGATGGTGGGGTTGAAGTGTGAGATGACAGTATACAAGAGGCCTTCATCGATTACTTAATATATGCTGTGCGGCGGTGGAGGGAGAAGCAAGAAGACAAAGAGGGAGTTCACCGTGGGTGCATTTCGGGAAGACCCTAGCCTCACACAAATAAATGTCAGCTGGAAGGGGCTTGGAAATCATCTGGTCCAAAACTCCCATTTACAGGTGAAAAAGCAGAGGGTGAGTTCCTCTTCGAGATCATGCGTTTGTCCAGCAGCTGAGGCCTAAAACCGTGGAAGATAGGATCATACATGTAGAGGGGAAGAGCCCCAAGAGGTCAACTAGTCCAACTACCTTTATTTTACAGATTAGGAAACAGGGGCCCCGGAAAGGTTGTGCCTTGTCCAACGTCAAACAGTATCGTCAAAAGCGAAAGATGAAGCCAGGTTCTTTTACTCCAGAGCCTTCCATTTCTTATTTTAAATAACAGTCCTTGATATAGTGCTGAATTTAAAGTTTTAAAAAATGCACAACAATCCCGTGAGCTAATAGCGCAAGTTTTGCTATCCTTATTTTTGCAAGGCTCAGACTAGTTTACAGTCACAGGACTAGTAAGTGGAGTTGGGGCTTAAACCCAGCTCTCAGAACCAGACAGGGAAGGAACTTGCCCCAGGATCGGGGTCACGAGCGAGTGGGTTTGTGGTGCCGTGGAAGGATTAGCTGTTTGCGCTGATAACAAGCTCGCTGCGAGCCGCGGTCCATCGATTTGCTCCCCGAGTCCTTCATTTTCTTTGTCTGTAAAAGGAGGGGGAGGGGAGATGCTTTCCATTCCCTCGCCTAACTCCAGCGACGTAGGAATCTATTATGAAATGAAAAGGGAGTCCGTGAGCCATTCTCCTAAATGGACGATGGGTTATTTGTCAGGCTGCGGTTATTCTGCTCTGGAAACCCCACCAGAACGCGCCATTCAGGAGGCTGGAGCAGCCAGACGAGACAAGCGCGGAACAGCCCATCCCCGGGCTGACGCTCGGCGCTGCGCCTCGGTGGCGCAGCGGCCTCGGTGTGTGAATCTGTCGTTAGACCTTATCTTCTCTTTGCGAGTTCGAGGCCCGCCGGCCCCCGCAGTGGTCCGAGCACCGCAGGCTCTCTGTACCTGCTATGGTGTATTTCACTACTCTGCCAGAGTACCCGCGGTGGACCGAGTACCCGCCCTTCCTCCTCCGTGAGGTGCGGCGTTCCACATCTCCCACCCCCACACGCCTTTTGGGAAGAGATTGCGTTCATGGGCTCATTTTACTCTGGGACCGTCACCTGGGAGCCAACTGCGGCTCCTAGCTGAGCTTCGCATTGCGGGTAGCAGGGACCAGCTCAACCTAGGCTAAGGGGCAAAGGGGCAAAGGGGCAAAAGGCCTCTCCAGCAGCGCCCTTGAAAACAAGATATAGACGGGATTACTTGCAAACAGAATAGAACCAGGATTACAAGCAAACAAGATAGAGACAGGATTGTCTGAGCCCTAAAAAGAAGATATATACAAGATTATTTGTAAACAAGCTATGGACAGGATTAACCGGACCAGGGAAGGTTACAGAACCATCTCCTCACTGCACGACATGCCTGCAAGGATCTGGAGTTACAAAACTTGGCTTCGAATCCTGACTCCCAACCCTTGTGGCTTGTGAGCTTGGACATGTTGCTATCCTCCCCTTTCTGGGTTCCAGCTTCCTCATATGAAAAATAACAATGATCTCTAAAGCCCTTTCCAACTCCAAAGTCTTCTATGATTGATATGACTAGATTATATTAAATTAAAAAGATTGTGCACAAACAAAACCAACGCAACTGAGATTAGAAGGGAAGCAGAAAGCTGAAAGACAATTTTTACAGCCAGTGTCTCTGATAAAGGCCTAATTTTTCAAATACATAGAGAACTGAGTCAAATGCTTCAGGGTTTCATGACACACACACAAAAATTTAAAAATCCTGCCTTAGAACATCTCTTAAAGGCCCTTCTAGTTCTAACATTGTGTGATTCCAATGTAAGGTTCCCCTTCCCCTCACTCCTTACCCACCTACCCACCCACAGGGATAGAAATGGCATAAACTCCTGAGTCTACTGGAAATTGGAAATTTTTTTTTTGCTTATTTCCTGAGGCAAAGAAACATCAAATGTTTGGGAACTGAGGAGGGATTAGAAGGAGAACCCCAAAAGAGAACCAAAGAGCACCCAGGAGAGATGAAGAAGCAGCTGCAGTGGCCATATCAGCAATCAAACCCAGAGCTCCTCCTGCAACACTGGAGAGTGGAAGTGAGGGGAACGAGTGGTAAGATATGGGCCTAAGACTGTGGTTCTCCAATCCCACTGTGGTGCTTGCCGAAGTGGAATGAGTGTTGAGGAAAAAAACAGCTATGAAGTGAATGGCTGTCCTCAGCCCCTTCCCCTGCCTTACTTCCCTTGGGTGGGCCTGGCATTCCTAAGTGTGCTCTTGTATTCTGTTTATACTTTTTCCTTTCATAAATACCTCTGGCTGATTCCTTTGCATTCCTCTGTTTACAGCATGAAGACAAGATACCTTAGAACAGTGGTTCTCAACTTTCCTAATGCCATGACCCTTTAATGCAGTTCTTCATGTTGTGGTGATCTCCAACCATAAAATTATTTTTGTTGCTACTTCATAACTGTAATTTTGCTACTGTTATGAATCATAATGTAAATATCTGATATGCAGGATGTATTTTCATTGTTACAAACTGAACATAACCCACAGGTTGAGAACCACTGCTCTAGTGGATAGAGATCCATAAAGCTTGAAGAGACAAAGCTCCTCAGCCCTATTAGTTTTCCTAGGGCATACCCACAGACCATACTTTTGTTTCATGTCTACACTTCCAAGGTCCAAATTACTACACATTGGCCTTCTAAATCTGCCTCATCAGATACAAGCCTAATCTAGTCACCCCTAGAATTCTCATCCTTTGTTCCTTATACACTCAATACCTTGTATTCCTAGTACAATGGCTAGAATACAGTAGGTAGATACAGGCATAGCTTGGAGATATTGCAGGTTTGGTTCCAGACCACAGAAATAAAGTGAATATCCCCAAAAAGCAAATCACATGAATTTTATGGTTTCCCAGTACATATAAAAGTTATGTTTACACTATACTGTAGTCTATTAAGTGCAATAGTATTATATCTAAACATGGTACATAACTTAATTAAAAAATACTTTATTGATAAAAAAAAATGCACTTTTAATTTCCTTCAAGAACTTTTCCTTTATATTCAGGATTTTGCCATTTGGCACAAGAGGCTTAGCTTTTGGCCCATCTCAGCTTCTGACATGCCTTCCTCATTAGGTTTAATAATTTCTAACTTATGATTTAAAATCAGAGAAATGGGTCTCTTCCTTTCACTTGAACACTTAGAGGCCATTGTCTAGTTATTAATCGGCCTAATTTCAATATTGTTGTGTCTCAGGGAATAGGGAGGCTTGAGGAGAGGGAGAGATACTGGTCAGTGTAGCTGTTGGAACACACGTAACATTTATTAAGTTCTCTGTCTTATATGGATGTGGTTCTTGCTTCCCTACCCCCAGTTACAATAGCAACATCAAAGATCACTGATCATAAATCACCATAGCATAATAAAAATAAAAAGTTTGAAATATTGCAAGAATTACCAAAATGTAAGATAGAAACACAAAGTAAGCACATGCTGTTGGAAAAATGGTGCTGACAGAGTTGACCCAGGGTTTCCACAAACCTTCAATTTGTAAAAAAAAAAAAAAGTCACAACACCCTGTGAGGTACAGCAAAATAAGATATGCCTGTCATAAATACACATCGATCAGTCACAGGTTGTAGCTGAAGGGAAGAGAGTGAATGAAGCACAGCAGGGCCTCTCCTGAAATAGTGCTCCAGGGGAGGCAGCTACCCAAGGGGGAATGGGGGAGAAGGCAGAGGTTTGGGTACAAGTTCCTCTAAGACACAATCTCTGGAGGGGGAGGGCAGGTGGTTTGTCCAGGAGGCTGGGACAGAGGTGGCTGGAAAACAAATTAGCCTTACTCCTAAATCCGTTGGAGCCCTCTGAAAGACAAGTGAAGAAATCATATTTAAAGTATTGTTTTGCTAAGGACCACTCCCATAACAGTTTTTGACTAAACAATCCACAGTGGCAAAGAGCTGACGACAATGAAGGATAGTACCAGCAACACAAAACAACACTTAGAAATATCTCCACCACAGCTTCTGGCCAACCAGCTTCCACAAATCTAATTCAGCAAAACTCTGAAGTACGAATGAGACCAAATAAGCAAGAGATGCAATGAGTAACGACAATGACTTCTTCCACCTCAGAACTGTCCTAAAAGTCAGCCCAGAAGCCTATGGGCAATAGGAAAGGGGATGCACCACCAATGTCAGCACCAGCACAGGGCAGCCTCCCACCATGACCACAGGCAGAACATATCCAACCTGCAAAGTTCAGTGTTTGGAGGCAAGGACAGAGTTTCCCTGCAAAAACTTCAAGGTGATCAGAAAACTCCAGAGTGGAAAACTTGGAAGGTCCAAGAAGTAGGCAGTGACCAGCAAGGTGCCATAATGCTCAGACCAGGATAGTTTGGGCCAAGGAGCTATAAAATTACATACCATACCCTTTGACCCAGCAATGCTATTAGTAGGTCTATATCCCAAAGAGATCAAAGAAAAAAGAAAAAGACCTGCATGTACATATGATGGCAAAGAACTGGGAATTGAGAGGACACCCATCAACTGAACAATGACTGAACAAGTTGTGATATATATTGTGATAGAATATAATTGTGTTACAAGAGATGACGAGCAGGATGGGAAAACTTATATGAGCTCATGCAAAGTGAAGTAAGCAGAACAGGAGAATACTGTACACAGTAACAACAATATTGTAATGGTCAACAATGAGAAACTTAGCTCCTCTGATCACTCATGATATCTACCCCCAGAGACAGAACTAATAGACTCTAAATACAGAGTAAATAGGTTTCCCACTTTTATTTTTCTTGGGTTTTTTGGTTGTTGTTGTTGTTTTGCAACATGGCTAATAAGATATCTAATATCAAAAACAACTGGCCTGGAAAATAGATCAAGGGAAGAAGATTCCTTAAACTCCCTAAAAATCATAATAAAAAAATCTGGATACCATATTTCAAGAAATTTTAAATAATTGCTCAGATCTAATAAATGCTTGTTGCCAAATCTATCAGAACCAGAAGGCAAAGTGAAGACAAAAAGATTCTATTGAACACCTGAAAGGAACCCCAAAATGAAAAGTTCCAGGAATATTGTAACTAAAATCAAGAACTCCCACATCAAAAAACAAATACCACAAGTATAGAGAATGAAACAGTTAGAAATACTAAGAACTATATAGTTGGCATCCCACAAGACCTAGCAGATTCTACTACAAATGCAAGATCTTGGAATATAATAGTCTAAAATGCAAAATAAAAAGTTTACAACCAAGAACAATTCAACCTGTTAATCTAAGTACAGTCCTACAGGAGAATATTGCCTTTAATGTAAGAGGAATTTCAAGTCTTAATGGTGAAAAGACAAGAGCTGAGTAGAAATTTTAAATCCAAACGTGAGTTGAAATCCAGAAAAAAAGAAATTTGAGGAATTGAAAGTTATAGTTCTGACATCTCAATAAAGAGAAATGTGCCTCTTCAAAATCTTAATATCTTCACTGAGTACTGAAGGAAAAAAGAAATGTCTTGGGGGGTGGATTGATTATGTTCCAAGGTTTGAAGCAGGAAAGAGAAAAGGATCATAAAAGCGTGAAACATGATGAAGCCTGTAAAACCACCTCTGAGGAGTGACACAGAGACATGTATTTTTGAACTGTATAGATGGGTTTTGCTTCTCTATCCTTATTTGTTACAAGGGTTTTTTCTCTTTTTTTAATTTGAAGGAGTAAGATTAAGTGAGGGGGTTTAGCAATAGTGTTACCAAAAAAAGAGGAGCATTGTAACATTTTTTAAATCCACGGAATAGAAAGTTCATTCAGAAGGAAGGACAGACAAGCAGGACAGTTTTGAAAGTAACTGTAATATTATATACTTATTAAAAAGTAGTGTGAAATGGAGATTTATGATTTCATGTAGATATTTTTATGCTCTGCTGTGTGTACAGAAACACTCTTTTTTGGGGGGTATTTAAGTTCAGAATATAAAAAAAAAATAAAATCTCAACACAAGTTGTGGTAGCCTCCCTGGAAAATTTATTTGGAAATAAATTATGTGGTACTACCACAGAATCTTCTCCTACCCAACCATAGACCGCTTCCTTCCTCTCAGTCGTACCTCATCTAACTTCTTTAGCACTGGGCCTGACTTTTTGGATTCTGAAGAGTAACTTTTTAGGAGGTCCTGGTACAGGGTCTCCGTGTTGGGATGTGTGCTAAGAAAGGCCTTTTCTAGGACATACAGGTCTACACCTTTATCTTCAGGAAGGGCAGAAATGAAACTGAGCCCAAAGTCTATGAGTACCAGGCTCAGCTGTTCAACAGGCATTTTCAGAAGCATGTTTGAGGTGGTGAGATCTCCATGAATAACATCTTCATCATGCATTTGTGCCAGAACCTTCCCAATCTTTCTTGCTAAGAGGGAGAGTTTTTCAGGGTCTGTTTCAGTCATATGAATTGATTGAATATAGTCCCTGACAGTCAAGGATCCTTCAATATCTTCCAGGTATAAGCAATTGGAGGCATAGTCCACAAAAAAGACAACTGGGGCCAATATCCCTGTAGGAGAGACAAAAAGGAAAAGCTAGGTTTTATTATTTTTAATAACTTTAAAAAGTTTTTACTATATATATACATATATATACATATATATATGTAAAGGTCTAAGAGTTTTCTTATTGTGTCAAATAATTTCGGCAAGAGAAACAAAACAAGAAAGGTTGGGGTTGTATCTTATCTAAACTTCCTATTTGAAAAAGAAGAGTTCCCTGTACTCAGTGTACAGGAAACTGACTGATGATTTTGCCAGGTGCCAGGAGCTTCGAAAACCGCCCCCC